>CAJQZP010000644.1:2527500-3187500 GCA_907164705.1 Parnassius apollo | reverse complement strand
CTACCCCATATAGTTCCGTGGGTGTTATAACAAAGGATGAGGGAAAACTAAAACAGGAGATGTGTAGCAGCATCTTCCGGATAACAACCGAATAATAAAAATCTGAAATTAGAAAAACCGCCTGAAAAGCATGGCAACTATGGCGATTTCCCACAAATGAGTAAATCTATGTGGGAAGCCCATTTTCAGCAGTTAACTTTTATATGCTGTTATGGATGGAATGAATGGATGGTGGCGATTTACGTAGAAGGGTTTGTCCAGCAGTGGACTTTGATAGCCTGTAAGAAATGAATGAAACAGCAATAATCTACAGTTTTCCCACACTAAAAACAAAACAAAACACTGGAACTATAAACAATATTCAATAGTAATAACTTCTTGCAAAAAATTAAAACGAGAGAAAGCAGCTGCTACAAGAAATAAAGCGTCGTTAGGAACAAAAGTATTTCTTTTCTTCATTTTTTTTTTCGTTTAGCCAATTTGTCTTCGTTGAACTTTTGTAACAAATTGTCATGACTTTCTAAACTTGTGGGACTATCTTTACTATTTATTTAACCATGTATTTTTTTAATTTTATACTATTCAAGGCGTTTTTTGTTATCTCAATTCTGACTGTATGTTTCTTGTTATTGTAAGCCGATATAAAAGAAGATCAGACTTTGAGAAAAATGCCAATCCCAAACAAAGCAAAACAGGGGTTGAGTTGAATAAAGTTATTATTACCGATTTTATCGCGTTTAATTACAACTTTAATTTATTTTTATTATCCCGACGTTTCGCGTGCTTTACAGCATCCATGGTCACGGGGGGACATAGATGTTTGACGTCCCAATGTCATAGTTAGTCCGGCTACCTTCAGTTTCTGAATATTAATTTTTGGTCCGATTTACGCAAAACGAGCTTATAGTATAGTAGAGGACTTCTACAAGATGCAGGTGTGTACAAGCTAGATTGTGAATGTGGTCTCTCTTACATAGGTCAAACAAAATGATCTATAAAAACTCATGTGAAGGAACATATAGCTGACGTAAAGCACCGACGTTCCGGGAAGTCTGCAGTCTGCGAACATGTTCAAGATCGTCCCCACCATTACATTAGATTTGATAAACCACAAATCCTCGCAAAAGAATACCGATTCCTACCAAGGATGATACGCGAGGCTATTGAAATTAAAAAACATCCAAATTTCAATAGAGAAGATGGATGGGTGCTGCCATCTGCTTGGGATCCTATAATTAACAAAATTAAACCAAACCCAAGCATACCACTGCAAGACTTCATAATGCTATAAGCTCGTTTTGCGTAAATCGGACCAAAAAATAATATTCAAAAACTAAAGGTAGCCGGACTATCAGCGTCAAACGTCTCAGTCCCCCCCGTGAACATGGGTGCTCTAAATTACCCGAAACGTCGGGATTTTAAAAATAAAATAAAGTTGTAATTAAACGCGATAAAATCCGTAAATAATAGTTTCATTCAACGTGTAGTGTTCGCATAAATTTAAGAAATTATTAGGGGTTGAGTTTTTTGTTAGAACTATTCAGGTGATATTAAAGTTTAAAGTTAAAGTCACAGTCTATACACGTCCCACTGTTGGACACAGGCCTCCTCTCATTTTTGAGAGGGTTTTATGACAAATAAGTGTTCGCCACACCGCTTTCCCAATGCGTGTTGGCAATCTTCACAAGTCTTCGAAAATAATTTTTCATGTTTCTCAGACATGCGGGTTTCCTCACGATGTTTTCCTTCACCGCCAAGTAGGTGGTAAATTAGCAATAAAATTGCAATTTACAATTTAATTGATGCCGGCGGGGATCAAACCCGGGTTACTCGCGTACTGTGAAATTTACAGCGAGCGCTAACCATCTGAGCCATCATGGCTCATATGAGCTACTACGGCTCTTGACACGACATTAATTTTGTGATATTCCTTCGTCTACTTAAAAGTGGTAAAGAAATTGACTTTTGATAAAAAGTAAATCCGACTTCAGACAACTAAAACGAATAAAATACTCAATAAATATTCACATTCCGAAGTCTTTTTAATTCTTTAATTCTTCTATACATTCTATCTTAGCACCTCCAAAAGTAAATAAGCATACATCCAGTGTCGGACCAATTACTTGTAGTTGTAATCAGAATAGGTCGGCTCGACCAAGGAAGGATCACGCTCTCACAGAATACCAAAAAAAAAACAGCTTTATGCTGCTGTGTTTTCTATGGTGAGTTTAGTGAACTGGAGACTTTTTGTACAGAGTACAAGGCATTTCATGTTATACAATCCATCGCAAGCTCTACGTCTTTTATATAGTCTTTTATATTATATCAGTGGAGAATCCGTTAAGTGAACTACCTATTTAACAATTAGGTCTTGAATCAGGTTTTTAATAGATATATAATAGTAATTAAAATTAAAAATAATGGTTGTAAATCACTCAAAAAGCTCATTGTTCTTCGAAATGAACTTCAAAAGCAACTATAACCGTCAATTAGAGAATGGAATGGGAAGGGATATAAGCATAGATAATTAGGCTCTCGGTAAAGCAGTCTGTTGTTATTCTATAACTAAGAAACTTTTGAGAAGAATAAAAAATAATACAGTGTACCATAAATAAGAAATTAAAATTAAAGTTTATTTTTAACAGTTTCATTAAAATTTAAGTCGATGCGTTTCGATAACGATGACAAGTTTACCAAATATTTTAATAGCGATATATTCCTCTCTTTGGAATTAAAAACTATGTACACTTAATATATGTATGCATACATGCTCGTATGGCTTCAGAAGTTTCTGATAAGTCAGTGAACATACGAGTACATAGAAACATACGCGATGAATATAGAACTTGGTCGGTTTTGAACTAAATTAAAAACAATGTAATAGAAATTCAGTATATTAATTGTAAAAGCAAATATGATGTTAGGTTTAAAAAATACAATTAATATGCAGAGAAAAGCCAAATTGGAACAAAAATAATCAAGAATAAATAGTGTCTAAAATTACACGAGCAATAAGCTTTTTACCTTCCCTTTCCACATATAAATATTTCTACAAATAATTACCTTCAACAAATGTAGAAGGATTGAAACGTTATCACCTTCTATTGTTTAATTATATCTAACTTAAGACATCTTAAGTTATTGTCTCGTCGTTTATTGTTGGAGATTCAAAATATATTGTTATGTTAATTGAAAGTCTCCATTGTCTTTACGAATAATAACAAAGCGATTGGGTTGTATCTAAATTGAAACAGCAAAATACGATTTATTTCAATTGATAATTGGAAGGAGAATGTGGTGAGTAAGCCGGATTTATAACCTAAAATAATACTTACTACTAACGACATACACTAGCTATTCCTGTATAAGATTTTTACTAATGTGAATGAATGAATGAATGAATATACTTTTATTGTACATCACAAACAAATATACAGATGACAAAACACAAATCAGATTATGATATTATGTAAGTACAATTTGGCGGCCTTATCGCTACATAGCGATCTCTTCCAGGCGACCAAAGGTGTAAGGATTAGAACAGTGAGAACAAGGTAGGTGGTGCAATATAAATATACATAATATAATATAAATACACGCGATTTATAGACAACATATGCAATAAAATAACATACAAATAACTAATACATGAAATTATATAAATTACTAAAATATAATAAAAATAAAGTAAAACATATGTATAAAATATACATACGTATATATAAATATATAAGCAAACTTACACATTTACCCATATATATATATATATATATATATATATATATATATATATATATATATATATATATATATATATATATATATATATAAAATAAATAACAAAATTTCTCAAACAATAATATCAAGCAGATAAATACAATAGATACATAATCACTTAATTTATTCAAACGGTGTTCAAACGACTGAGACAAGTAATGCTAATGCTCTTTTTGTATTCGCTTAAAGATTACAATAGTTTGTGTTTCACGTAATTGCAACAGTAGGGCATTCCAGAGCTTGATAGACTGGACAGTAAAAGATTTTGATTAAAACTACTTTTACGGATTTTATCGCGTTTTATTTATATTAATTTTAATACCCGACGTTTCGGGTGCTTTCCAGCACCCATGGTCACGGGGGACTGAGGTGACTGACCTCAACCAGCTTTCCTAGCTGTGTTAGTCATCCGAAATCCTAACAACACCTTTGGTCATACTGTGTATAGAAAAAAGATCCATACAAAGCGATACTTAAATGGTGAATCTCACCATCATCCTTCACAGTTAGCTACCGTGGGCAAATCTTTGTTTCAGAGAGCACGAGGGATCTGTGAAAGCAACCCCTGGCCGCCGAGCTTCAGCACGTCAAGCAGGTTCTGCACGACAACAAGCTTCGGGTCCCGCGCCTCCATCACAGTGACCGAGTGAAGCCGGCCACAGTCGAGCGTGTGCCTGCTATACTACCATATGTCAGAGGTGTCACAGACAAGATTGGCTACATCTTGAAGCGAACTTCTATTAGAACATTCTACAAGCCGCCGAAGGAGATTAGTCAGTTCTTACCATCCGTCAAGTGTCATATTCCTCTACAAGATGCAGGAGTGTACAAGCTTGATTGTGATTGTGGTCTCTCATATATAGGGCAAACAAAGAGATCAATTAGAACCCGCGTAAAAGAACACATAGCTGACGTGAAGCATCAACGTTCCGGGAAGTCTGCAGTTTGCGATTATATTCTAGATGGCCCCAACCATTACATCAGATTTGAGAGACCACAAATCCTCGCGAAAGAACACCGATTCCTACCAAGGATGATACGTGAGGCTATTGAAATTAAAAAAAACATCCTAATTTCAATAGAGATTGAGGCTGGGTACTACCCCCTGCTTGGGATTCTATAATTAATAAAATTGAAACTAAACCCAAGCATACCACTCCAAGACTTCAAAATACAGTTAGTTCATTCTGCGTAGATCGGACCAAAGACAATAATTAAAAAGCTGAAGGTACTCCGGGTTAACTTTGACATCGGGACGTCAGTCACCTCAGTCTCCCGTGACCATGGGTGCTGGAAAGCACCCGAAACGTCGGGTATTAAAATTAATATAAATAAAACGCGATAAAATCCGTAAAAGTAGTTTTAAACAATGTATAGTATTCGCGTAAATATAAGATATCATCAGTAAAAGATTTATTAAAAAAGGAAGTATTGTGAGATGGAACCCTAAAAATGAATTTTCTTGAAGAGCGTAGAGGTTCTCTTGGAAGCCCTATAAAATTAAACTTCTTTAGATAGGGAGGTGTAGAAGAGTGAAACAATACACAGTACAGAATAGAAAGAATATGCATATTCCGGCGAAGTCAGATAGGTAACCACTTGAGACGTGAGCGAAATTGGGAAATATGGTCAAATTTGCGCAATCCAAATATGAACCGAATACTAGTGCTTTGAAGTCTCTCAAGCTTATTTAGCTGGTCCTCGGTTATGTCTACATAGCTTGCGTCAGCATAGTCGAGAATCGGAAGGAGAAGAGACTGTGCGAGCATAATTTTTGTAGGAATGGGAAGAAATGATCGAAGGCGACGCAGTGAACTAAGAGCGACAAAGGTTTTCTTACTTACCTCAATGTGGTGCTATTGAGATTTAATTTAGTCAAAGGCTACTTAATTTATCAATTATTTGATTTCTCTTTTTTAAATTTTCAAACTTTTCGATTAAATATAGCCTAGATAATCCAGCCATTGCTCACTATCTGATCGTAAAGTTTCAATACTATCGGTTGAGCCATTTCGAATATTTTCGAATTAACCTACCGCCAAAAAATTTTAAAAATGTTAATTATATGTAATTTATATATATATATATATATATATATATATATATATATATATATATAGAGAGAGAGAGAGAGAGAGAGAGAGAATCTATCAACATTGAGGACCCATGGGCGTCGAAAGGGGTGACTGTGGGAAATATCAGAAACAGCTCATGTCTTCCGAAAGATGAACAGCACACCATTACCTTAATAACAGGCGTAAAATACTTCGAATAACGACGCGCATCAGCATCGAAAGCGTAATTTAAAAAAAAACATGATCTTAAATCATTATAAAGTAACTCATCAATTTTATTGTGTAGTAATCCTTTATATCAGCGCGTCCTTAATTTTTTAAATTATTACTTCATCATCATATTAATCAAATCAAAAACAATATTAATTAAATAAAACTGACTAAAACTTGAAACGTTATCACCATTCTATTGTTTAATTATATCTAACTTAAGACATCTTAAATTATTGTCTCGTCGTTTATTGTTGGAGTTTCAAAATATATTGTTATGTTAATTGAAAGTCTCCATTGTCTTTACGAATAATAACAAAGCGATTGGGTTGTATCTAAATTGAAACAGCAAAATACGATTTATTTCAATTGATAATTGGAAGGAGCATGTGGTGAGTAAGCCGGATTTATTACCTAAAATAATACTTACTACTAACGACATACACTAGCTATTCCTGTATAAGATTTTTACTAA
Organism: Parnassius apollo; assembly: GCA_907164705.1. Taxonomy (NCBI): domain Eukaryota; kingdom Metazoa; phylum Arthropoda; class Insecta; order Lepidoptera; family Papilionidae; genus Parnassius; species Parnassius apollo. Next base: position 3,180,963 of record CAJQZP010000644.1, on the reverse strand, counting down.
TTTGAATGAATGAATGAATGAATACACTTTTATTGTACATCACAAACAAATATACAGATGACAAAACACAATGCAGATTACAATATAATGTACAATTTGGCGGCCTTATCACTACATAGCGATCTCTTCCAGGCGACCAAAGGTGTAAGGATTAGAACAGTGAGAACAAGGTAGGTGGTGCAATATAAATATATATAATATAATATTAATACACGCGATTTATTGACAACACATGCAATAAAATAACATACAAATAACTAATACATGAAATTATATAAATTGCTAAAATATAATAAAAATAAAGTAAAACATATGTATAAATATACATACGTATATATAAATATGTAAGCAAACTTACACATTTACCCATATATATATATATATATATACACACATATATATGTATATATATATATATATACATATATATATACATATATATATATACACATATATATACACATATATATATATATATATATAAACAACAAAATTTCTCAAAAAATAATATCAAGCAGATAAATACAATAGATACATAATCACTTAATTTATTCAAACGGTGTTCAAACGACTGAGACAAGTAATGCTAATGCTCTTTTTGTATTCGCTTAAAGATTACAATAGTTTGTGTTTCACGTAATTGCAACAGTAGGGCATTCCAGAGTTAAATAGACTGGACAGTAAAAGATTTTGATTAAAACTAAATTTACAGATTTTATCGCGTTTTATTTATATTAATTTTAATACCCGACGTTTCGGGTGCTTTCCAGCACCCATGGTCACGGGAGACTGAGGTGACTGACCTCCTGATGTCAAAGTTAACCCGGAGTACCTTCAGCTTTTTAATTATTGTCTTTGGTCCGATCTACGCAGAATGAACTAACTGTATTTTGAAGTCTTGCAGTGGTATGCTTGGGTTTAGTTTCAATTTTATTAATTATAGAATCCCAAGCAGGGGGTAGTACCCAGCCTCAATCTCTATTGAAATTAGGATGTTTTTTTAATTTCAATAGCCTCACGTATCATCCTTGGTAGGAATCGAGGTTCTTTCGCGAGGATTTGTGGTCTCTCAAATCTGATGTAATGGTTGGGGCCATCTAGAATATAATCGCAAACTGCAGACTTCCCGGAACGTTGATGCTTCACGTCAGCTATGTGTTCTTTTACGCGGGTTCTAATTGATCTCTTTGTTTGCCCTATATATGAGAGATCACAATCACAATCATATAGTTTTAATCAATGTATAGTGTTCGCGTAAATATAAGAAATCATTATGTAAACCAGTACGGACTGGAAATAACAAATAAAATACGCCGATTAGAAGATCTAATGACCAAGCGCGCAAGATACATAACATAACATTAAAATAACTCATCAATTTTATTGTGTAGTAATCCTTTATATCAGCGCGTCCTTAATTTTTTAAATTATTACTTCATCATCATATTAATCAAATCAAAAACAATATTAATTAAATAAAACTGACTAAGCCCCCGTCGGCACCAATAATAGTAATTGAAGTTTTAAGTACTAATTTACCACTCGCTAGGCGGTGAAGGAACGTATCTTGAAGAATCCTGAATGTCAATTCAATTCAATTTTATTTATTGCCAGAATGTAATAAATAAAATAATGATCATATTAGTAATTAATGAGACATAACATTGTACCATTATAATGGTGTGCAATATCGTTACTTATCTATTAATCTATTATCATTATTATAATTTAAAAAGTTCAATAATTATAGAAGCATGAGTGAGAGAGAGAGACTAATCTTAGTTACATGTTTGCATTTATTAGATAATTAATTAATGGCAACTACCTAAGTAACTGTTAATAAATATTTCAGTGTTAAGTTTTATTTACATTAAATAAATGTCAAATACTTAAAAAAATAAACAAAATGTCAAAAATTATTTTTTTTTAAATTTATCTTTGATTTTGAGAGATGATTTTGATTGATGATACATTTAAGAATGCGCAATTGTAGCTCGTATATTTTTTCAAGGTGGGTTTTATACGTGCGTCCATAACTGCTTAACCCATACGACACTATTGATTCGCCGAGTGCTTTATATAGTAACATTAGCATGTGGTAAGGTACTTTACTCTTGATGAGGTAAAATTTTGCTAAGATCGCTCGTAGCTTATCACATATAGATTCAATGTTATAAGTCCATTTCATACTGTCATCGATTATTAAACCTAAATATCTACATTTTTCTACCACTTCAATCTGGGGACATTCACAATTATTATTATGGGTTGAACTTTGGATATTATGAAGACATGTATGATTATGAGCTATAAGATTAATGTCATGTTTTAATCTATTTTGACTCGAGCTCACGTACATTATTTTAGTCTTATTCGAATTAAGTACAAGACCTGCGTCATGTGACCATTGCATGAGCCTCGTAAAATCCTCCTGTAACAGTTTTACCGCCTTATCCATATTGTGGTGGGCTGCTAACAGACAGGTATCGTCAGCAAATTGGAAGATTTTACAGTTGTTAACCACATTGTTGATATTAGTCACGTAAGTGATGTAGTGTAGCGGTCCTAATACAGAACCCTGTGCTGTTCCTTCACTCACTAAAACTTTATTACTTAAGGTATCCCCTACCTTGACATAGTAACAACGATTTTTGAGATAGTCCTGACACCAGTCAAGAATCGGCCCTCTAATTCCACAGTCATCTAGTCGCTCTAGTAATACATCATGGCGTAAAGTATCGAATGCCCTGCTATAGTCGATAAATAACAGCAATACATGTTTTCTCTCATTAAGATTTTCATATACGTTATTAGTAAATAGTGAAAGTAGTTGCGTTGTGCTTTTTTTAGGTTGAAACCCATACTGTGTGTCATTAAGAATGTTATTTAGCCCGTAAAAGTTGTAAATTTGTCTAGCTATGTATTTTTCTATAATCTTATCTATCGTGGGTAATATAGTTATAGGACGGTAATTATCATAATCCTGTTTGCTTCCCTTTTTGTATATAGGTCTCACAATTCCAGTTTTCAATTCGTCAGGATATTTATTAGTCTTTATGCAGACATTTACCAGTTTTGCAATAGCCGGAGCAATTTCTTAGCAAATTTGTTTTATATCTATCGCCCGAATTCTGTCAAGACCCGGAGCTTTGTTAACGTTTATTGTTTTTATAATTTTAAGGATCTCTTTAGGTGTCGCTTTTTGAAAATTCATTGTTACGTTAACTGGTTGTCTGTATTCTATTTTATCTAAAATATTATTTTTACATAGAGGTATTATATTTTGAATGCCACTATGAAATTTATTCGCAAAGTTATTTGCAATTATATTTTTATTTTTGTTTGTGCCCCTAAACGCATTTAAGAGTACTGTATCCACTATCTTACGCAACCTACCTGTTATTCTGTTAATAATAAACCAGAGTTTTTTAAAATTATCTTTATATTTATGTATTTCATTATAAATTTATTTATTTTTGCAGGATCTAATTAATTTATTTGCATAGTTTCGCGCTTTATTATATTGTGTTTTTAAAATTTTATTATCATTATTTTTATCCATTGGTAAAATAGTTTATTTCTATACTCGCAAGCTTTGATAATACGTGAAGTTATCCATTTATTTTCGGTATGTTTGTTACTGGTGTTTTTAATTTTTGATGTAATTTTCGCGTCGTTGTAGCATTTATTTATATTTTTATATATATACTGTAATATAGTATCTGGACAGACCATATCATCAACTTTCTTCCAGTTAATATTATTAAATAACAGTTTTAATTTTTCATTGTTATATATATATTTTTATAAGTAGTTTCAGCCTGTACACGCGCATGTGTTTGTTCCACACAGGCAAGCACTACCGCTCGGTGGTCCGCTAGCATTACACCAAGCGCCGCGGTGTAAACATCTTGTTTGCGTGATTTCGCGTACACATGATCAATACAGGATTTAGTTATTCTATCGTCAATTAATTCAATTCTAGTGTACTGCGATATCCCGCACTCAAGGCCGTAGTTATGTAGCATGCAGTTGTATTTATGTCTTATAGGAGTATATGTTTGCAAGTCTATATTCATATCTCCGAGGATAAATAGTTCACAATTTGTGTCTATCCTACCGATGAAAGTGCGAAGTTCGTCGATGAATAAGTGTTTGCTTAGATTAGGAGGGCGATAAATTGCACATACAGTTGCCGTGTAAAAAGATGGAGTGCAAATTTGAAATAATATATGTTCAAAATGTTTTGTTAATAAGTTACTAATTATTGTAAATTTATTCTTATTGTGTATATATGCTATTATACCGCCATCCCTTCGGTTTTTACGCAGCACTGTATGCATGTTATAGTCCGGTAGGTTAAACATATCACTAAGGTAGTCAGATATATTAGCTTCCGTTACCAATATAATATCTATACATGCGTTAGATGAGTACACACATTGTTCTAAAGCATCAAAGTTTTTAATCAAGGATCTTATATTTATGTGCATGCATAGAAGGTTAGTTTGACAATTTTTAACAGGAATATGATTTAGAAATGAATTTATGTTAGTACAATTACTCAATTCACAAATATCGTCTAACTGTATGTCCATTTAGATAATATTTTGATATATTTTTTGAAATTAAGTACCTATATAGAATAATTTATTGCGGCTGTACATGGACTTCCTTTTGTAGTAAGGCTTTAATGTCATCATCAGTTCTAATTATGAACGATTGATCTTTTTCACTTTTTCTTGCTCTAATAACTCCATTCTTGCACCACACATATTTGTATACTCCGCTGTTTTTAAGTTCTCTTCTGGCATTTCCAAGTAAGGTCTTTATGTATATGGTTAATGCCTCACTTATGTAGATGGTTTCTTTACCAGTCAACGGTGATGCGTTAGGTAAGATATCGAAATAATACTAGTTTTTACGGAATTTATCGCGTATATTTAACTTTTTAAATACCCGACGTTTCGAACGCTTTACAGCACTCATGGTCACGGGCAGGACTGAGATGTTCAACGTCCATATGTCATAGTTAACCGCGGTTACCATAGATTAAAATTTAACTTTTGTTCCGATCTATGCAGTATGAACTTATGGTATCTTGAAGTCTTGCAGTTGTATGCTTGGGTTGGGATTTAATTTTATTTATTATAGGATCCTAAGCAGATGGTAGCACCCAGCCATCTTCTCTATTGAAATTAGGATGTTTTTTGATTTCAATAGCCTCGCGAATCATCCTTGGAAGGAATCGGTGTTCTTTAGCGAGGATTTGCGGTCTATCAAATCTGATGTAGTGACGGGGGCGATCCTGTACGTGTTCACAGACTGCAGACTTCCCGGAGCGTCGATTCTTCACATCAGCTATATGTTCTTTAACGCGGGTTTTTATTGATCTTTTAGTTTGTCCTATGTAGGAGAGACTACATTCACAATCAAGCTTGTACACTCCTGCATCTTGCAGAGGGACATTACACTTGACTGATGGTAAAAACTGACCAATCTTCTTCAGTGGCTTGAAGTATGTTTTGATGGAAGCGCGCTTCAAGATGTAGCCAATCTTGTCAGTGACTCCTCTAACATATGGCAGTACAGCAGGTACACGCTCGACTGTGGCCTTGAAACTTGCTTGACATGGTGGAGCTCTGCAGCCAGGTGTTTACTGTCACAGATCCCTCGTGCTCTCTGAAACAAAGATTTACCCACGGTAGCTAACTGTGAAGGATGGTGGTGAGAATCACCGTTTAAATATATGTATGGGTCTTTTTTTCTATACACAGTATGGCTCAAGGTGTTATCAGGATTCCGAGCACGAGGGATCTGTGACAGTAAACACCTGGCTGCAGAGCTCCACCATGTCAAGCAAGTTTTGCATGCAACAACAAGCTTCGAGTCCCGCGCCTACGTCACAGTGAACGAGTGAAGCCGGCCACAGTCGAGCGTGTTCCTGCTGTACTGCCATATGTTAGAGGAGTCACTGACAAGATTGGCTACATCTTGAAGCGCGCTTCCATCAAAACATACTTCAAGCCGCTGAAGAAGATTGGTCAGTTTTTACCATCAGTCAAGTGTAATGTCCCTCTGCAAGATGCAGGAGTGTACAAGCTTGATTGTGAATGTCGTCTCTCCTACATAGGACAAACTAAAAGATCAACAAAAACCCGCGTTAAAGAACATATAGCTGATGTGAAGAATCGACACTCCGGGAAGTCTGCAGTCTGTGAACACGTGCAGGATCGCCCCCGTCACTACATCAGATTTGATAGACCGCAGATCCTCGCTAAAGAACACCGATTCCTTCCAAGGATGATTCGCGAGGCTATTGAAATCAAAAAACATCCTAATTTCAATAGAGAAGATGGCTGGGTGCTACCATCTGCTTGGGATCCTATAATAAATAAAATTAAATCCCAACCCAAGCATACAACTGCAAGACTTCAAGATAACATAAGTTCATACTGCATAGAACGGAACAAAAGTTAAATTTTAATCTGTGGTAACCGCGGTTAACTATGACATATGGACGTTGAACATCTCAGTCCTGCCCGTGACCATGAGTGCTGTAAAGCGTTCGAAACGTCGGGTATTTAAAAAGTTAAATATACGCGATAAATTCCGTAAAAACTAGTATTATTTCAATGTGTAGAGTTCGCGTAAATATAAGAAATCATTAGGTAAGTTATCGTTCACCATGACCTTTGTATCCTTTGCTTTTGTAAGCCATTTTGTTTTAACAGTTTCTGACGGTAGAACCACACGTAGTTTTCCGTAATTATTTCTATTGTAACCAAAGCGCTTTACTTCTATAATGTTTTCTTCTAATTCAAGTTTTTTTTTATATTCTTTGCACGACGTTTAAAAGATCCTCGTTGTCAGTGAATGGGATATTAAAAATATCAATTTTTTTAATAAGCTATTGCTGTTCTTGTTCTTGTAAACGCTGTTCTAATGCACTTATTCTATATTCTAAGTTTTATTTTGGTTAGATAATTCGATCTTCTTCTTTTTTATTTCTTTGACTGTAGTTTTAAATGCGTCTACGGTTTCGAGTATATCATCAAGTTTTCTAGAATTGAATTCCAAAGACTCTGCAAACTGGCTCAATTGACGTTGAATAGCACACTACACTTTTGTTGATATTTCTAGCAGCAATTTTTTACCATCTAATGGAACAGATGCTGAGGTTATAGGCGATCCAAATGCTTCATCATCATCATCTTCAGGTATCACAATCGAAGTTCGTCCAGATGAAGTGCTTTCGCATTCAGAGCACGACCAATCTAGGTTTTCATTTGCCCGAAGCGCATTCCTCTGTTTGGTGGTAAGCCCTGAGCATTCTGTGTTCAGATGCACCATCTTCTCACAACGATGACACTCCACACCAGGACGAGCCTTTGTAATATTTTTGTTGCATTTTTCACACTTCGACATAATGCTGTTAGACACAAAATTATTTGCCGCTACCAAACGTCCGATCGACATGAGCGAGCGAGGCCGAATGATATAAATACATATTATATATACATTTCTACAAGTAATAAATTTAATAAATCTTAAGTAACTAAAATTCCACTACTATATCATCCCGTGGGTGTCGTAAGAGGCAACAGAGATAAACAGATCAGGAGATGGGCAGCAGCGTATTCCTAGGAAAGACTAAAAATAAAAAATTGCAGTTGCCAACCCGCTTGCCAAGTGTGGCAACTATGGCAAATATCTCCTTGTGAGACAAGCTGTGGGGGTGGCTTATATTCAGTAGTGTACTTTAATAGACCGTAACGGTAAAGGTAAAAAAATCTGTCTGAGGAATAAAACATTTCGAGGACATGTGAAATAACTTTTATTTCCTAATATTTCCATAACCTCTAAGAAATAGAAGAAGCCCGTGACCAGGATTGGGACGTAAAAAGACTGTAAAGTAAAAAAAATAGTAAAATTTGTCACATATTTTATCAAGTAACAAAATAAAGCTTTTACATTAAAATGATTAAATGGATGTACGTGCAACATAGCTTATTGTAATAGACTTTATAAAACGTGCCTTGATAATGTGAAGTTATTTGTTTAAAGTGGATACGCTTGGGCACGGCGCCAAGCGGTTGAATATAATGTCCCATTTCACATTTCCCTCAGTTTTCCCAATGAAAGACACTATCTCTTAAATATTTAGAAGAGAGCGGCATTCAACGACGAGAAAACCACGGTTTTGGTATTAAAAAATAAATGATTTTTTTTTACTTTAGCATTTTTATGTGCGAATTTCATTGCAATATAGAAATGTAATCAGTTATTTGCCCTAGTAAGGGTATTATACAATAATAATGTATATAATATAAAAATAATCAAAAGGGAACACAATTTTTGAATTTAATTCTACCATTGCTCTCTAAGTAAAATGACAAATTAACGAACGAAACGAAACGAGTAGTCTAATGGTAAGTCAATTTTTAAATTTACTTATTATTAATTACCGACGTTTTGGGTGCTTTCTACGTCCATACTCAAAGTACTGCCTCTTTGGTCTAGTAGTTGTTGTAGTGCGACTACTGATCATAATGAGACCCTGGATTCCAATCCCGGGTTGGGCAAAAAATCGATTATTGAGCTTTTCCGTCAAGAAATGCTCAGTAGCTGCCCGGAGTCAGGAATTTGGCAGTCTCACCACCTTGCCTCGGAAAGCACGTAAAGCCGTAGCCGGTCCAGATCCAGATCTCACTACGGTCATGTCAATTTACCATCGGATTATCAGAGAGGGAATAGAGAGTGCACCTGTGCTTGCGCATAAATTTGAGGGATACAGGTGGCTCAGGACCAGCTTTCAAGCATTCCTAGGGGGCTATGCTTATGTAAACTAGCGAATTTGATGGGCTGTAATAAGGATAATGATGATTAAAATTAATATTTCAATTTTAGTGGAATCTTCCTTGCTGCTTTGAAACTTTATATAAAGTAGTTTTATCTACTACATATTTTTTTTATTGAAGAAGGGGCATACGAGCATGCGGCTCACCTAATGTTAAGTGATTACCGCCGCCCATGATCAACCGCAACACCAGGGGAATTGCAGGTGCGTTGCCGGCCCTTTAGAAAGGAGTAAGCTCTTTTCTTGAAGGTCCCCGGGAGGTATCGGTCCGGAAAAATCAAAAACTCGACTTCAGACATAAGTTTGTCCCGGTACTCGGAGACATTTTCCCGAGAAATATTGGTACGGCCGGTATGCAGAGCATCACCAGTGCTGTCATCTGCATAGCAATGAATGTTAGGGGTTTGCAAAATATCATTAATATGCAGAAGAAACAGCGTTGGCGTTAGCACGCAGCCTTGTGGAACACCAGCATTAATAGGCTTGTAATTGGAGCTTGCACCGTCTACAACGACCTTAATGCACCGATCTGCAAGAAAGCTGGTGATCCAATCGCACAATTTCTTGGGAAGCCCATAGGAAGGGAGCTTCGAAAGAAGCGCTTTGTGCCAAACCGAAAGCCTTCGCAGTGTCCAAACTAATGGCCAATGCCTCCCACTTGGACTCTTCTGCCTCCGCCCATCTGTGATGTAGGTAGACCAGAAGATCGACCACGGCGAAAACCGTATTGGCAATCACTAATCAGCTGGTGATCCGCAAGGTACCTCATGAGCTGGCAGTTTACAATGGACTCCATTGTTTTGGAGAACAAGGAGGTGATCGCGATAGGGATCAGGTGGATGAAAGCCGTCTTCCATGATTTTGGGACTACGCCTATAGAGTAGGAGTACCGGAAAAGACGCGTTAAAACCGGTGCCAATTCTGGAGCACGCGTCCTCAGCAAAATTGGGGGATTCCGTCAGGCCCACTCGACTTGTCCAGGGATGTCCAGAGAGAGGAGTGCTTTGCGAACCGAGCGCTGTGTGAAATGCACTTCCGGCAGGGAGCACTTACAGCGCGGGATTGTCGGTGGCGTACTCCCCCCCCCCCCCCGTCATCGAGGCAGATCGGCTTTCTCCTTTGCGATATGGGCCAGTGAGTCGTCCTCCCTATGCAGAGATGGAAAGCCTTGGCGAGAGACCAGAATGCACGGGTTTCAGAAGGAAGGCGAACTAGTTTCTCGCCAATTCTGCCTATGTGCCCTGACTTTGCCTTGGCAATGACTCTTTTATATTTATTTAGATTTATAGTATTCGTACTCCTAATATCGTTGCAGGGTCATCAAACTTATATGCAGGTAAAGTTGGCATTTTGAAAAGAACTTCGTTTTACACCCAATGGGTTACACTCAACATGTGTGCAGTGATAACCACTCAATCACTTAAACGTATTATTTTGAGGTGTCATAGGTCTATCAAGTGACATTGAAACTCTCTTTCTTTTACCAAAGATAACCATAATAACAATTTATAAGTCCGAAGGAGTCTTTTAGAGAAAATTTAATAAAACGAATACATTCGTATGTATTCATACAATTTGAGCATATTTATGGAATAATTACGAAAATTTAAAGTATGTACACAAATTCAAAAATAGTTTCATTAAAAATAATGATGTATATGCTATAAATACTAGACAAGTACAAACTAGTAATGACGAAGAAAAAAATAAAATTCCCGGAAAATGTTCAAGATCTATCTATTTATAAAAAAGTTTTAAAATGTAAACACAAGATAAAATCGATATTTTAATGAACTTAATAAAGTACTTTCCTTATTGAACGTGTTGTCCAGGCGCTGTTAAATTCAAATTTTGTTTATCTTTCGTCTGTGATCCATCAATGTCACAAGGTGAAAAAAGATGAACTGAATATGCACATAAAAGCTTCGGATCGAACGAAGCTACAAAAGTACCTTAGCACAAAATAATCGCTCGCCGATAGGCAGCCATTTTGAAGATTTATTTTTTTTTAAATATCACTATACGCAAAATGTCTTTTTATCTTATAACATTATTTATTGGCATAATTATTAAGAAATTAAGACCCTTGGACAGAGTAGCCTTATGACCATAATCTGACTACAACGCCTCAGTTCAAACCCAACCAGAGAAGAAAAAAATTATTGGCTTTCGGACCTGATCTAAACTAACTTACGCACCTAGCGGATACGCACCTAGAATCCTCCCTGAATGACAATAAAATGTTGACCTTACGAGCTTTTGTTTCACCCTACATATAGTTATTCTTGTTTTTCTTTATGACCTTGTTTTGTGTGTGTGTGTGTGTGTGTGTGTGTGTGTGTGTGTGTGTGTGTGTGTGTGTGTGTGTGTGTGTGTGTGTGTGTGTGTGTGTGTGTGTGTGTGTGTGTGTGTGTGTGTGTGTGTGTGTGTGTGTGTGTGTGTGTGTGTGTGTGTGTGTGTGTGTGTGTGTGTGTGCGTGTGTGTGTGTGTGTGTGTGTGTGTGTGCGTGTGTGTGTGCTTGTGTGTGTGTGTGTGTGTGTGTGTGTGTGTATGTGTGTGTGTGTGTGTGTGCGCGGTTGCGTGTGTGTGTGTGTGTGCGTGTGTGTGTGTGTGTGTGTGTGTGTGTGTGTGTGTGTGTGTGTGTGTATGTATGTGTGTGTGTGTGTGTGTGTGTGTGTGTGTGTGTGTGTGTGTGTGTGTGTGTGTGTGTGTGTGTGTATGTGTGTATTTCTATAGTTTTTTATCTGGTCGGGATACACAAATACTTATAAATATAATGAAATATCTACTAAAATTTACAGGCTATATACGTCCCTCTGCTGGGCGCAGGCCTCTCATTTCTTCTAAATACTTGATGTTTTTTTAGGGCAAGGAAAGGAAACTAATACCTCACTGACCGTATTTCAGAGTGAGTTGAATTACAGCGACAATCCTGGCTATATTCTACACCAGGACACTGTACTGTTATTTGCGTAGATGCTAATAATGTAACGCTACCCATTAGCCCTTCGAAAAGAAGAGTATTTTTTTGAGTTAGAGATTTAATACATTTTTCAAGATATATTGACAAAGATTACTGTCAAAGGTAAACGATCCTGAGCGTTTGATGTCAATTTGACAGTACGCGAATAATCTGGATTCGTCCCTGTCCAGCACAAATGAAATAGTTAATGGCAATTTGTGCAAAGTACTTATTCGCCACGTGCTCGTTGGTGAAGAAACACATCTTGAGGAAGCAATGGAATGGTGCAGCGGACTAATCGTTACCTCTCTTTTCGGTCTGCTAGAAACCAGAGGGACGTCTGAGGTTAGTCGTGTAGTGTATATATTATAGTGGTTGTTACTTTGTACTCGTTTGTCACCCTTGTTCAATATATGTACTATTCATAATCTGAATATATTATGTGGTTGCGCGGAAAACCATTCGCGTTTTTTTATTTTTGACGGTAGGAACTTGTCGAATCATTATTCCCTTCCGAAACAATATCATTCGTACCCTCCTATCGACACATCGGGGTGGTGGGGTGGGAGGGGAAAGAAGACGATTCTAGAACATCGCGTAATCATCGGACCCGAGGATATATAAGACACGCGCGACCGACGCGCGCTCTCTTCTCCCGCCGCAGTCGTCGTTGAACTACAACCTCCTCTTCCCGCGCGCTCGCTTGGAAACACCTCACTAGTGGAAACCGCTTTGGCCTGGAAGCAGTCGAGCTCCAGGAACCCGCCTCACCTCGTGTGAGATATCGTCGCGCACCGCCTCTCTCCGGAGTGTTCCAGAAGTCGCTATAGTGATCGACAGGAAGAAGAAACCCCGGTGAGTCAATACTCCTTAATTATACCTGCTTGCTAATAGTTTAACCCGCTCCAATCTGTGTTTTTTCCTAGTCAAGCAGGATTCCTTTCATCGATTCGACAAGTAATAGTTTAGTTTAGGGAAGAGCGAGTGCATTGTACCGCATGCTATAGTAGTCGCCTTACGTAAGCGTAGAAGCAATCGCATATACAGTCCACTTTAGTTAATATCTCGCGTAATAGGTTTGAGGTTTGACCGGGGAACTAGATTTTCGGCAGCCTTAAACACGTGGCTCCACCATTTTATGGTCACTTCGGCAGGATCTGGATTGGTGTTTAGTGGTTATCCAACCATTTTCTGGTCGAATTATTAAATTAATTGTTTAGATAACGCACTCTAATTTATAGAATAGACTTAAATAGTGTTCGTTTAAATTAAAATTTTGATTTGTTACTCGCAAACAGAATTATTCATTTAATAGCGCTCGTATTTGGTTAAATTTAAAGCTTATTAAATAATTGAAACGGCGTGATAGCAACCGTTTGATACGCTTACCCCACAATTTTATAAAATTATTAGGTTTAGCAAACGACGCGTAGCCTTGACTGCATCGGGCGCTCGATCTGATTACGTAATACAGCACGCCGAGTATTCATCCTACGTCGTTTATGCGTGTGAGATTAATTGTGATTAATATAACTTTATTATAATAATTTAAAATGGCAGTTAGTGGAAGTGAAATCAAAATTAAAACGCTTTATGCCAAGAGGGACATACTCTTTTCGCGTGTGCAAAATATAAGTGATTATATAAAGAACATTCATATAGAGGCAGTACGGGAGGCCTTTTTAAATGAAATCGAAACGATAGATAATTTGCGGACAGATTACGAAAGAATATTAGATCAAATTAATCATTCGGAACTACAAACCGACCCGAAATACATAGTGAACTACCAACCGCTGCTGGCATTCGAAGATATGTTGTGTCGCGTGAAGAGAACCGCAAAATTGCTACAATCTCAAGGTGAAGCGAAGCCTGAAATGCAGGTACGCCCTCGTGACTCAATTAGGTTACCGCCAATAGATATTCCGGTATTCAATGGTGATATTAAGACGTGGCCCTTCTTCTTCAGTAGTTTTCAAAACAATATACACAACAACCCATCGTTATCGGACGCTGAAAAATTATATTACTTAATTAGCAAACTTAGTGGCAGAGCACAGTCGATCTGCTCGGGTTTTACACCTACAGCAAACAATTACGTATTAATATTTGAAACGCTTAAAACTAAATATGAAGATAGGAGAATGTTAGCTTCCGAATATTTGAACCAGATATTCGATCTTAAACCTATATCATCCGCGAACATCAACGGCTTAGAGCAGTTTCTCGATAAATTTGTGGCATCGGTGGCTGCACTTAAGAATTTGAGGTTTGATGACCTTATGGACGTGGTGTTTCTCCATATAGCATTAAAGAAATTAGACTCCGACACCGTGCGTGCGTTTGAAATGGAGCATCGTAGCTCGGAGATGCCTTCCTTTCATTCATTAGCATCGTTCGTGCGAGATCAAATAAAGGTGATGCAGCGCTCACCGAACGTTAAACAGGAGATTAAAAGGTGCGCCGACCGTAGACAGACTCAACCATCTAAAATAGCAGGGTCGTTAACTTACGTAACCGCTACGCCGACATCACTCCAGCATACTTGTATAGTATGTAAAGATAAACACGGTAACTTATATAACTGTGCGACTTTTCGTAAATATTCACCAAGCGAACGTTATAAGTTAGTAAAGACAAACAACCTATGTTTGAACTGCTTAAGCGATAAGCATTTAGTTGCAAAATGCAATTCGAGTTCCGTATGTAGCAAGTGCGCCAGGAAACATCACACGCTATTACATTTTGAAAATAGCAACATAGCGGCGTCAAGTAAGGCGGATAAGGAATTCACCCCTACTAAGGTCAACGATTCTAGCGGTCGACCTGGTGATGTCGCTCTGTGCTCATTGGCAAATATGGGAGCACAACCTCCTTCAACCGTGTTACTGGGTACGGCGCGTATTTTGGTTAGGGATTCGCGTGGAAACAAACAAAGCGTCCGTGCACTGCTGGACAGCGGAGCCCAAAATAGCTTTATAACACGACAATGTTGTCAGCGCTTAGGCTTAGTAATAAATAGGTCACTTTCATGTCCTGTAGTTAAAGGCATCGGAGGTACTAGTAAAGCGACACAGGGATATATAAATTTAAAATTTTATTCTCGGATAGATCGTAACGTTAACTTTGATATAAATGCACTAGTAGTAGATAGGGTCACTGAACGGTTGCCAACCGTTTCGGTTGACACCTCGGCAATGATTGAATTTAAAAATTTGACTCTAGCAGACGACACTTACGCCGTTCCTGGAAACATAGACATGCTCATTGGGGCATCGCTTTTCCCTCATCTTTTGTTAAACAATAAGGTCAGGAGCAACTCCTCGCATACCGCGCCTTACGCACTGGAAACCGTATTGGGCTATGTGATCCTTGGCTCCGCCCCCATCCTAGATAGTATTTCGGCAGCCTCTTATTGTGGTATGGCTGTCGAACCGCTCGAGTCGTTAGTCCGCAAATTTTGGGAGATGGAGGAGGTGAACGTCCCACCCATAGCTAGTCCAGATGACAGGATATGCGAGGAAATTTACGTCCGCACGACCGTTCGTGATCGCGACGGTAGATATAGTGTAGCGCTACCCTTTAAGGGAGATGTTTTATCTCTCGGCGATTCGCGTCAAATGGCGGAAAAACGTTTCTACAGCTTGGAGCGTAGGATGCTCGCTTCGCCCCAGTTAAAGGAAGCTTACGACGGCGTCATTAACGAATATATAAGAGAAGGTTACATATCACTTGTGGCTTCGAAATTAGATAACTACGAAGACACACCGTCGTATTTTATACCACACCACGGAGTCATTAGAGAGGACAAACTTACATCTAAATTACGTGTAGTGCTCGACGCTAGTGCTAAAACTAGCACTCACCTGTCGCTTAACGATATCCTCTATAGTGGGCAAAATTTACAGGGCAGTTTATTTGATATAATAGTCAATTTTCGTTTGTTTAGTATAGCACTATCCGCCGATATTCGCCAAATGTTTCTTTGCATAGGGGTCCGTGAATGCGACCGTAGATTCCAGCGCATTTTATATCGTTTCCACCCAAAGGAACCTCTAATGGTGTTAGAATTTAACCGCGTTTGTTTTGGTTTAAAGTCGAGCCCATTTCATGCGTTACGCACGGTGAGACAGCTCGCTCACGATGAAGGTCCCTCTTATCCTAAAGCTAAGAGGGCAATTGAGAGCGGATTATATATGGATGATTTTGTGTATTCGGTCGATAGCGTGGAGGAGGCCACCCTAACCACCGCCGAGGTTATAAGGCTCATGAAATCGGGTCAATTCGATCTTGTGAAGTGGACTAGTAATTCGCGTCCGGTTTTAGATACAATCCCACTATCACACCGTCTTTCGGCGATAAAGGAATTCGACGATTCCGATACACACAAGGTGCTCGGTCTGTGTTGGTCACCAGAGTCCGACGTGTTTAGCCTTAAGGTAAATCCGCCCGTAGAGAAATGCACAAAGCGCACAATACTGTCATGCGTTGCTAGATTATGGGACGTCATGGGTTTCGTAGCTCCGGTGGTATTATACGCTAAGCTTTTGATTAAATAACTTTGGTTATTTGAATGCGATTGGGATGACTCGCCGCCTGACAGCATTGTTCGATTGTGGCAGCGCTTTAGAGAGGAACTTCCTTTACTAAGAGAAATTAAAATACCGCGTCATATAAATGTCGATAGAAATAGCAGCATAACGGTTGTTGGATTTGCAGACGCCAGCGAGAAGGCTTACGGGGGCGTTGTATATTTCCATGTCCAGAATAATGGTAGAAATTCGATTAGCCTCATTAGTTCTAAGTCGAGAGTCTCCCCCCGTAAGGTTGTCTCTCTGGCGCGCTTAGAGCTTTGCGCAATATTAGTACTCACCAAGCTTATTACCACAGTTATCGGCGCATGTAGGGATAGAATTCACATAGAAAGAATATTTGCCTTTTCCGACTCCACCGTCGCCCTATGTTGGGTTCATTCTTCACCCCACCGTTGGGATACGTTTGTCGCGAACCGAGTGGCCAAGATCCAAGACGAGTTATAAACGCGGAACTTTTATCACGTGTCCGGTAAGGAAAACCCTGCCGATTGTCTATCCCGGGGCTCACCCCGATGCAAATAATGGACCACCCGCTTTGGTTCCATGGACCTTCTTGGGTTCACTTGGATCCCTCACAATGGCCAATAACCGATTTCGAACCTTCGTCAGTGTCACAACCGCCGGAAGAGAAGAGACACGCTCTAGTGGCGAACGTTTCGAGCGAGGTTTCTCCAATCATTGCTCTGGCGAACCGCTTGTCCTCTTGGTCGAAATTATTGCGTAGCGTAATTTACGTTTGTCGATTCGCGAAGCTTTTTACCGCGACGTTCGTATGTCTTAGCATCCGATTACAACTATGCCGAGTCGCTAGTATTACGTGAACTTCAACGTGCACACTTCTCTGAAGAAATTACAAGATTACAATCGAATAGAGCTTGTAGTCGCGCCTTTCAACGCCTTAAGCCATTTTTACAGGATGGGATTGTAAGGGTAGGTGGACGCTTGTCCAACTCGCAGTTGAGTTTCGACCAACGGCACCCTATAGTTTTACCGCGTAAAGACCATATCATGAACTTATTAGTCGATTATCATCATAAATTGAACTCGCACGCTGGCCCCGATTTATTGATGTCGATCTTGCGCCAGAATTATTGGATTCTTTCTGCACGTAGTTTAATACGCAATCGGGTGCACAGATGCTTGCTTTCGGGCACGCCCCAAGCCGTCATTTCCGGAAATGGCGGAACTTAGATCTTGTAGAGTGATACAATCGGTAAAGCCCTTCACGCACACCGGGTCTGATTTTGCTGGTCCGTTTAAGGTCACGCTCACTCGCGGGCGTGGTATAAGATCCACAAAGGCTTACGTCTGCATTTTCGTATGTCTAACTACTCGAGCAGTGCATATAGAACTCGTTGGTGATCTAAGCACAGCAGGCTTTATGGGTGCATTTAAAAGATTTCTATCGCGCAGAGGCCCTGTAAGTAAATTATATTCGGATAACGGTACGAACTACGTCGGTGCAAAACGTATTCTATCGGAACTACACGAGCTCTTAGCTAGCAAGTATTATAATTCGGAGTTCGCTCACATTCTAGCCGAGAACCGCATTGAGTGGTCTCTGAACGTCCCAGCCGCGAGTCATTTTGGGGGCAATTGGGAGACTAATATTAAAAGTCTAAAGAGCCACTTATACCGAGTAATAGGAGATCAAATTTTGTCCTTCGAAGAGCTAAGTACGGTGCTCGCTCAAATTGAATGCGTAATGAATAGCCGCCCACTTTGTCGGACGTTATCTAGTGACCCCTCGGAACCGCTGGCTCTAACTCCAGCACATTTTTTGACTTTAACGCCTCTGAGGTATCTGCCCGCCGCGGATATGGATGAGAACAGACTTAGCATTTCCACACGCCACAAATTATTAGATCGGTTAGTGCAATCGTTTTGGAAACGATGGAGGATGGAATACTTGCATACTTTGCAGTCTCGGCAAAAATGGAACACAGCGACAGAGCCTTTAGCTGTAGGAACCGTAGTTGTGCTCACTAAGGAGAATACGCCGCCTCTCCACTGGCCGTTAGGAATCGTCGAGGAGGTCTTTCCCGGTTCCGACGGAGTAATTAGGATAGCTCGCGTTAAGACCACGGTTGGGTCTTACCTACGTCCTGTTGTCCGTTTGTGCCCCTTGCCTCTTCCATAATTTAAATTAGCTTTCTAGACTGAAATTGTAGTTTAATTTAGGTAATCTTAGCGTTAGTTAGTTATTTGTTAGTCGATCTTAGCTCTAGTTGTTTAGTTATTTTTTTTGAAGGAAATCCTTCAAGGGCGGGGGAGATGGTTGCGCGGAAAACCATTCGCGTTTTTTTTTTTTTTTTTTTTTTTTTTTTTTCATACTTTTAATCAATTCAACTTAATAACACACGTAACTTACTTACACGAAAGACTAACATTATTTTCTTATAAAAATTTAAATCTTGTAAATTATTATCAATGTACGTAATTATGTATACATACATATAATGTACGTAACTATGTGTATGTATTTAATCACATACATTTCACATGCAAAACAACAAAATTAATCAAAGGTTCAATAAAATGAACAAACTATCAAGTTGATTATTGTTTATGATGGTGATAGTGTCATTTGAAAGTAATTTAATAAATACTAATTCTCAAAATTAACGTTGTATTCAATCTTAGGTCGTTTTATAGTCTTACTGCCTACTTCCACGAGTATCGGCGAATAGTTGAATTTTGCCGGTGTTGACGTGCAGTTGTTATGGGATATCGGGAACACGTATTTAATATCAACATCATATCTCGGTAGCTTATCTCTCAAGTACGCCATCACATTCTTCGGCAAAACAGTCTTCCGTGATAAAACGAATGCACTTAAGTATCGGGCGCCTTCTCTCTGTTCTGCACAATGCAGTAATAACGCCCAAGTTTTATATTCCGTATCAAGGACATAAGTATTGTAAATCCCATCATAAGTGAGTTCGGAATGAGTCCAATGCGCTGGTTCATTCATGTCCACCCGCCAGGTTATGTTGCCGAGCAAGTTCTCACCGAGAGGATCGTCGGCGAAGCGGTATGTGAAGTTCATCGTCACACCTGGGGTCCATTCTACAGTACCATCCGCAGTTTGCACGTGGTCATCCTCCGTGAAGACAGCTCTCATACAGCTGTATGAGAGGGCTTCTTCAGCGCTAGCATAGTATTCAACCACGTACCAATCACCCAACATCGGGGTGGTGGGGTGGGAGGGGAAAGAAGACGATTCTAGAACATCGCGTAATCATCGGACCCGAGGATATATAAGACACGCGCGACCGACGCGCGCTCTCTTCTCCCGCCGCAGTCGTCGTTGAACTACAACCTCCTCTTCCCGCGCGCTCGCTTGGAAACACCTCACTAGTGGAAACCGCTTTGGCCTGGAAGCAGTCGAGCTCCAGGAACCCGCCTCACCTCGTGTGAGATATCGTCGCGCACCGCCTCTCTCCGGAGTGTTCCAGAAGTCGCTATAGTGATCGACAGGAAGAAGAAACCCCGGTGAGTCAATACTCCTTAATTATACCTGCTTGCTAATAGTTTAACCCGCTCCAATCTGTGTTTTTTCCTAGTCAAGCAGGATTCCTTTCATCGATTCGACAAGTAATAGTTTAGTTTAGGGAAGAGCGAGTGCATTGTACCGCATGCTATAGTAGTCGCCTTACGTAAGCGTAGAAGCAATCGCATATACAGTCCACTTTAGTTAATATCTCGCGTAATAGGTTTGAGGTTTGACCGGGGAACTAGATTTTCGGCAGCCTTAAACACGTGGCTCCACCATTATGTTTGAAAATTTATGGGTGCATTTGATGTCTCCTAGCTGATTTCCACGATTATGTCCGGATATTATCAAAAGCTATTAACTGTACAAGGGTAATGATGTAGCAGTAATTTTGTTATCACTGAGTCACTACCAGAGATATATGACAAATGTATAAATATAACTTTGAATTAAATGTATGAGTCAACGAAAAAGATAAAACAATTTCCTCATAAAAGCTTTCAAGCAGAGGAATTAAGGTCCTGACCTCAGAAGTAATTATATTTTATAATTTTTAGTTTTTTGAAGTCAGCGGTAAAAAAAATACTTTCAGAAAGTTAACTGTTTTAAGGTTGTCTCAACATTAAAACTATGAAATAAAAAAGGATTATTTTTGTCGATTGTAATAAGCAAAGATATCCATGAAACAGTCAAATAGAGACCCGCTTTCTTTTTTGAAATCATATAATAAAATTATTTGCAGCTTTAATAAATTACTCTCATACAAAATAATATGAAAAACCCTGCAGGTCATCCCTGGAACTTCCCGCTAATTTCAAATGCAAAACAGTTCAAATTTCACTAAATTATCTTGCGAAATCTCAAAGCTATGTTAAAAAAACTTTTTTATCCTCCTTCGATATCTCACGAACGAATGAACCGTTTTTATTTTCCAACCGGCATCCGAAGTCATTTTTTGAGATTAAAAGCTGATTAGTTTTTGAAATCGATCGGTGAAGCCGTTTAAAAGTTATTTCGAAAAAGCAGTTTTTCAACATTTTTTTTTTTCAAAATTTTTTCAATTTTTCAAAATCTACTCGTCCGAATCAGTTCATATTATCACCTAATCTATTCCACATTGATATCTTTAGAACTCCGTAAGCCGCATCACAATTGAATAATATGTTCAAAAGTTATGAGAGGTTTACATACTTACACACACACACACACACACACACACACACACACACACACACACACACACAACACGCGCGCGCGCGCACACACACACACATACATGCACGCACGCACGCACGCACAAACGCACGCACGCACGCACGCAAGCTTGCACGCACGCACGCACGCACGCTCGCACGCACGCACGCTCGCACGCACTCACGCACGCACGCACGCATGCATGCACGCATGCACGCACGCACGCACGCACGCACGCTCGCAAGCACGCACGCTCGCACGCACGCACGCGTACACACATCCGTACAGACGTCCTCGTGAAATAGCTTCCTGGGATCTCAAAATCTTCCGGTTTTTACCTATGACAAAAACAGAACATTTAAAAAAGCCCAACTGATGTCTGTCAATATAGAGGACTTTTAGAAATACAATCCATCAACCGAAACAAGGAGGTGTGTATCAACAACACGCGCCGCGCTATTTATCTTAGAGCTATCAGAAGAAACAAATTAAACACTTTAATACATGGGGCGTGACTAAAAAAGAAAAGGGGGAACGGAAAAAGCCCTATTATATCGTCTACAATGTTTCATAAATATACTGGATGTGTCTCCGATATGTTGAGCGTAGTTGATATCCTTTTTAACTTATTATATTAACAATAAAAACGAACGGTGAACGTTTAAGTGAACCTATTATCCGGAACGGATGGAAAAGGATTATGGAAAAGGCTAGGATTTCATAGGCACTGTCAGAAAAAAATCAGGTATTTCCATTATCGTACAGTTGATTGCGGCAATTCAAATTCTCTATTAAGAACTATTATTTAGTAGTGCTGTATGAAATGAGAATCTGTACTCGAGAGAGTTGACGTTCGCACAACGTATCATAATCTGTACCGGGTAATTTTACCCTCATGAACGTTATCGTCTTCACCATCCTTTACTTAACATGTAAGAAATAATATCTGATCAATCGCGGGATGTTTTTTGGAAGATATGAAGGGAGCTTTTATTTTATATGAAAACGAAGGTTTAATTGAAAAAAATTAAAACTTAAATATGATATTTATTAATTTAATTTTTTTGAAACATATTGCTTCTAGTGAACTTTAATTCCACGGTTGCCGTTTACTGTCACCCACGACTAGTGACGCCGGTAAAAAAATGTGAAGTCCCCTTCGATATCCGGATTCTAAATTTGTAGCGCAACTGCGGTGCATCGACATTTAAAGACTGCGTTCTTTTGAATATCATTAGAAACTTTAGAGATTATTCGATTTTCTTCGACCCATCGATGGCATTGATAAGTTGCTTATTTGCATTCTTGTTATAGGAATGTAAACGTTGTTAAATAACGAATTACATAAATAAAATGCTTTTAACTGCCTGCTGCTTATTTAAGACCTAACTTAAACTAACTTCAACTAGTCTTAATTTAGTTGACACTTTAAAGCCAATAATTTATCAATGGCCAATTTTCTTCAACAAAACTGTAAATAAAAGCAACAATTCCTATGTTTTTTCCTGTATATATTTATTGCCCAATATATTTCTTGAGTTTTGTTTTATGTTGTGTATTATCTTTGGTTACGATAAAATTTATACAAGTAATAAATTATTTTAATTTTTACGTATTATTTACGCATCGTATCAGAAAAATTGGTTAAAAGTGTATATAAGTTGTATGGCGCTTTGTCTAACTAGGACTCTATCTGGGTTGGTACCATACTTTTACATATTTGTGCCGACAAGCAGCAGTACATCTATAGATTTGCCGATTTGGAAATTAAGATGTATGATTAGCGTGTATAATTACAAGCTTTAAGATATTTCATCTTAGTTAAATCTTAGGTAATTTGCTGCTTGTTTCCATAAATTGCAGCCGACTCTAACTGACAGATAAAGTTTTAGCTTGTTCTTTCCTCGAATTCAATAAAAAAGCTGTAGTAGTTACAAGTATATGTGACAATAAAGTAGTTGTCACAAGGTTATAAAACTTATCGTTTGAGGTTCATATTACGTCAAATCATGTTCTTCGACATCTTTATTATTTTTCGTCTAATGATACCTTTCTGCATTGCTAAATTATTCGATCACCACGACAGTTTCCGAATAACAGGAAGCTACTGCTCTACAGGAAATTAATAGTGTCACAAGTGTATACGCAAATTTAATTTTGATGTTAAATTTATGGGATAACATCGTAAATAGACTGATGCAGTGCCGTACACATAAAAAATTAATTTGAACCCAGAACCTGAATGTATGGTCAGCTTTTATATATATTTTCATGAATTTAATCTATCAAAATTCCACTTCTGAACATAACCATCTTCGTAGATTACCTCACAGGTGGGATATTTGTCACATTTGCCACGGTTGCTAGGTTGATAACCGCAGTTTTTTTATTTTGAACCTTTATCAGGAAGATGCTGCTATCCTCTACCGGTTTCAAATGAACCCTCTATTGCCTCTTGTGACAACCTCGGGATGATAATATGGGTTGTTGGATACTACTACAACGTTACTACACGACGGTTGTTATATCGATTATCATCATCATCATTATAGCCCTTTACAAGTCCACTGCTGAACATAGGCCACACACAAGGAATGCCACAAAGCACGCTCCTGGCCTGCATTCATCGACTTCCTGCATGTCATACCAGGTCGTTACTCCATTGGTGGGGAGGTCGCCCTACACTTCGCCTACCGGTACAAGTTTGCCGCTCGAGAATATTTTTTATCCATCGGTTGTAAGTTTTTCGGGTGCTTTCAAGTACTATTAGAGATAAGAATATTACACTTAAGTCTAGTGGTAGTATTTTTAAATTAAAAAAAAACAATTATCATTAGTACTTGACACAAAAATAATTCTGTGTTTTCTAAAGAATTAAGATTAATTAATTTAATATAAGAATTAGAATAATAATAAATTAAAATAAGAGAAGAATTATATAAGAAAGAATAAATAAAATTATAATAAGACACCACCTAGAGATATAATTAAAAAAATATACCGCTATTGAACTGGTGTTAAATAGTTAATTTAAAGGAAAGGCGATGCCTTTTTTAAGACTCAATCCAAACAAATCGTTGATTTATAAGACTATATCATTATTAAAAAATTGAGATAAGCAATATGTTTTATAATAACGTTTCTTTGATTAAATAATGCAATTCAGCCCAAAGCAACTAGTAACACAAATGAGAACCAAATAGTGTTCTGAAAATTTAAAATAGCCTAATAACGATATTGCAGCGCTTATAAAACTGATCAAATTTAGTCTAGACATAATATCAGTTAACTCGAATGTCTGGTATGTCCTGTCGACTTGGCTAAATTTAGTCGCAGTCAGTTTCGAATACGTATTTGGAAGATTCAAATACACATTTCAATAAATTAAAGGAAATGAATATTTATTTACTTCTATTTTGTTGTTGGTTTTGACGTAAAGACGGTTGTGTAATTCAGTGACACAGCATTACTATTTAAAAATGTATTTATTGCTTTTCGAAGTATTCTCCGCGAAATTTAACACATTTTTCCATACGATGGAACCAATCATTGAAGCAACCATTCCATTCGGAAGTTGAGGTCTCCAAAATGACGGTTTTGTAGGCGCATTCCTGAATTTCGCGGTATGTCACATGTCGATCTTCCTCAATCAGCTTACGCACAGCATCAACGTTTTCTTGGGTGACGGCAGTTTTTGGACGACCTTGACGGGGATCATCACTGAGCTTGACACGTCCACGTTGAAATTCAGAAAACCAGCGATAAATTGTGGTTTTGTTTATCACCAAATGCAGAAATCATCCGGTCAATACACTGATTTTGTGTTAAACCACTTCGAAAATCATAATAAATCATCGCTCTTGAATTTTCTCGGGTCAATTCCATTTTCTCTACAACTAAACTAAAGTTTGACAAAACCTTGTGACAAGACCGAGAATCTTTTTCTAAATAAATACATGGTATTCGATTTTTAAAACCAAGGAGTTTTCAATTTAAAAGATTTTAATATGACAGAAACAGTGGAAATATTCCATTCCCGATACTTTTAGTGCAGCCTAAACATTTATTTATTTTAACAGTACTAAACATTTTATATGATGGTTAGCCACTAACCGTAGATATCTGCAGTGCATTATTACAGGCATCTCAACAATTTGTGTCACTTTCAAAACTGACTTTACATTACAGAAATCGTTACTACACGATTATCGAACAAAGGAAGTAGAAGGAGAATTAGCGTTTACAACTACAAATGAAATATATTTGATTTAACGTTGTAAATAATTTATATATTTGTACTATTTATTTTTTAATTTTATCAAATCGTTAAAAGAATTTATAAAAGGATTAAATTGAGAAATAGAAAGGACAGTACTTGACAGTTTTTGTAATGATGATTGGCGAAATCACATGTGCTGTAAGCATATCTCTGATTATCCTCTGGGTGTATTTCTTCACCTCCTTTATATTTTCTTTTTCTCCTCTACATTTTGATTTTTCAACACATGCAAAGCCATATCATAGATTTTATGGTGCATGGTATCACATTTTATGCTGTAATTTTTCACTATATAGGTTTAAGAAAATGAACCGATTGTAATGATAAAAGTTGAACAAGAACACACATTTTGCTATGGTAAAACCAATTTACAAATCATAATAAACCATTATATAATATTTAAGCATACTTAACAGGTCATCCAGTTTAATGGATCGGCATGTTTAAAAACTTTTTTAATTACACAGATACTGACAGTAAAGTCAAACACAATTCCGTCGAAAATTTACGACACGGCTTGCGAAGTTTTTACTGTGCCATTTTAAAAACCGAGTTACGAGGAGGAGACAGGTATTTTCATTTGCCGAGCGATGAAAATTGGAAAACATAAAAATTATTGCTGCAGCACCACCAATTTTTCTGTTTATTTTTATTTTTTGTTTTTAAACTTTTGCTATGGAGAACCAGATCTTATTTTGATCACATCCGCCACTCTCAACGGATACTAGCCGTCAGTGCAGGACAGCGTTCTAGTGCACAAATGTGTGCGCAAACGCTGGTGCTCTCTCTACTTTCATAAACACCACCGGAGAAAGATCAAGCGCAAGACCAACGGCTTTCCAGGGCTATGAGGTAAAACACCGTCAACTTTCTGATTCCGAATTGGTACTGAGAATATATTGACAGAAAATCCCAATACCTGACTTTTTGAACGTACCGGGACCTCAATCATCAGCAATCATGCTTTACAATTACTAGACTAACGAGGCAATCAATCTCTTAACAGATTTTTTTATAGAATAAAAGTAACAAACATGCACACAGTCCACTTGATGGTAAGTGGATGTTGCGGCCCATAGACATCTACATTTATCCTTGATTAAGAATCAAAACGCAGACGCGTTGTCACCCCTGAGGACTATGATGAAACGCCTTGTTTCCAGTAATAAAGGGTCTTCGGATCTCTACACTCACCATACGAAACACAGCAATATTAAGCTCCTATTTTACGCTAGTATTATGTACGATTTCCTCAGTTAAGTATTATTTTCATATCACCATGCATTGTCACGCTTAAATATCAATCACTCTGTTTTCTATATATTTTACTACTTTCAGCAATCATTTTATATTCTTACCTTTTAAGTACAAAAATTATTATATCTTGAGATATTTGTATTTGGATCTTTGGGGCTAGACAAGGACTTACAGTACTTTAGATAACCTCGTCGCTAAGTATCAAATCAATAACTGTAATAGAATAATAAGTGAGAATGGTGATGGAAACATACCTTTTGCTCTAACTGCTTTTGATATGTAATGGACTCAATAATTTTACTCAAAATAGTTCCTTTTGTCATGGAAAATAAAATAAGTTAACTTTGTTAATGAGAATGGAAACTATTGAGGAATCGACTCAATTAAAGTCAAAGAGGGCCGGACGTCTATTTTTGGATTATTATCTTTACCAGTAACAAGGCAATAAATGGAATTTCGGAATCTCTTTCTGAGTGGTGTCCTTACGCCTAGTCAGTATAGATGGAAGCTTATCGATAACGTCACGAATATCTTTTGCAACAACGAAACCCATGTGTATTACATCATTCTTGTTTAAAGTACCAATTGAATCTTAATCGAAATATAATATCTTGGACCCAATTGGCACACAAGGTTTGATAATCAATTGTTCGATTGTTTTGCAGGAACTAGACTTTTTTTCAGACTAATTACAATTGTGTTTTAAATTATCCTTCTTAAGTTCGTATAAATTTACGTGTGATATCGATATTTTGGCAATAGCTAGTGATGTATTTAAGCGATATGTGAGGGAGTAACATTTCCGAATACGCTTTCCTGAGTGAACGAACCCGAGAGCGAGACGTGTCGTGGCTCGTGCCGTTCTATATTTAAATTGAAGCGCTGACTGAGGGCGCTCGCCTCCCCCCTTCTTTTGTTCCTATTTCAAAATTCAAAAAATAGAACCGAAGGGTGTTTCGGGATGTGCGTGAGTCAGTGTCGGTCTAAACGCCCGCGCGTGCGCAACATCCGTGCGTAGCACGCGCAGCTATGTATTCGGACCAATTTAATTCGTTTCATAGTGGTGTACGGTGCGTTAGCCTTTGGCCCTAATCGATTTCTCGTTTGTGTTTGTGATACTTCTGTGTTTTCCTCGCCATCCAGCTTTCTGTCTGTATGTATTACGTAAATTATCAACTAAATGGTTTACTTTAATTTATATTTAACACGGGTTATTGTGTGTCTATTTATCTTGTTCGTGTTGAAATTTGGTGTTGCTGAAAAGTGATGTAGTCAGATGAACGGGTCACTGAAACAGCTTTGTATTCAGTTTCAATAATGCTATATTTTCAGCCATTTCTATATTTAACCGACAGTTTATTTTTCAATATATTGAATTAACCGAAACTACAGGTCGTGTTCTTTTTTCTCACCACAAAAACTTTCATGAACAGTTTTAACCCGAAAACTCGTGTCTAGTGTAAAATTAATGAACGCGGCATGCCGACCTCGTTCGGACGTGTTAATAATTCGCATGTCGGTATTTTGCCTAATTTTGAGGGCACGGGTTTGGCCACTTCAATATGTCGGGTTTAACGAGCTTGGTTATCCAATTTCACAGTTTTAGCGTATACCTTGTTACGTTCGTACACAAGCTTAACTTGCTCTAATAATTTATAAATAATAGTTAGATTGGTGGGTGTGTTGGCAACCGCAGTTTTTTATTCACATTCTAAGACAAACGAGCACATAGTCCACCTGTCGATAAGTAGATGCTGTGGCCCATAAGTGTCTACATTTATCCTCAATTAAGAATCAAAATTCAGATGCGTTTTCACCTCTGAGGACTGAGATGCAATGCCTCGTTTCCAGTAAAAAGGGTCTCCGGTTCTCTACACTCACCATACGAAACACAGCAGCATTAAGCTGCTATTTTGACGCTAGTATTCTGTTAGAGCGTGGTGCTATCCTGGTTGAGCCGACCCATTCGTGCTGCAACCATAAAATAGTTGCAGCGTGGCTCTACCACTATAAGAAATTTTCTTGTTGTTGAAGACACTGCTGACCCCCTTCTGATTCGGTTTTCTCTTTCGCCTCTACAACACTCACTTTATGATATGATTTTTATTTAATCACCAAGTACTACTTAAATAAAAAATTTCTATAAACGATATATAAAAATCAATTTATTTACCAAAAATTAATGTCACTACTAATAGAAATTATATGATAATAATGAAATAATTTATATCACAAAGTCACAAACAACCTTATTTTGTTTATTGATTTACTAATATTTTTAAAACAGGGAAACGATACAGCAAGTGGAGAAAAATTAATTTTTGTTATTTATATTTAAAATACGTATAAGTTGACTTGATAGATAGATAGATATAGATGACGATTTGTATTGTTCAACAAATATTTTGTATATTATAATATGTATTGATAACAAAATAATAAGTCTTATAAATAAGTTTAAGTATATTACACAGTATGGAACTGAGTTAATGTATAAATGGTGTTTAATAATATTAGTTAATGTATAAATGGTGTTTAAAATATATAAAGGTTTTTTTTATTTTTTATAAGCCAGTGCTTGACCACAATCCCACTTGGTGGTAAGTGGTGATGCAGCCTTAGACGGTGACGATGATGATGGTGATTGTGATGGTGGTAGACTGTCTTAGCGTAACAAATGCCTATTCACTTTTGCCTTGAAGACGCCCAGATTGTATTCGGATGGAAAGATAGACGCCAGCAAATTATTCCACTCCTTTGCTATACGCATTAAAAAGTCGAAGTAAACCGTTTGTTTTTAATGCGTGGAATATCGACAGATAAATTAAATTTAAAGTAAAGTTAGCCTATCTGTATCCCACGGTTAGGCAGAGGCCTCCTCTCATGTTAGAGGAGGTTATGGATTAGTTAATCTGTGGTTCTGCTACATTGCAATGCTAAGCAAACCGTATCTAAAATCGGAATAATTCAAACATCGGATGAATTCTTTTTGATTTTAAATGTCATCTGTTTTTACACCACATCTATAAAACTACGAGCAAATCTCGATTTCTAATTTACCTAAACATACTAACAACGAAATCCTTATAAACTGACAGGTTTATATTCATTTAAAATACAAATATCTTAAATCAAATTTACCTTTTCTCTTTTAAATTTTTCTTAGTACAAAAGATTAAGCGAATTATTAATCCATTCTCAGCATCGATATTCACGTAGATATTTACGCCTGAAACTGATATCGACATCGATATATCGAATGAACAACCGTTGTCGTTAAATTCCGATATTACCCATCACTAATTACTAATGTAAATCTATTCAGCTTGCGATGAACCTCGCAATATCGATATTCAAATTAACAATATCGATATTTTTTTTCATAAAGCTGAAATGATAAACGAACTTACAGTTTAGATGATGGTAAGTGGCTACTGTAGTATGTGGACATTAAAACAAATATAAATAAAATATTTATCACCTGTAAAGACTAAGATGTAATGCCTCGTAGCCTGTAATTAAAATAGCTGTCTAGAACCTTTCAACCGCAACATAACAGTGCAAGTACTACGATTTGGCTTATAAGAAAACATTTAAATTTACCGACAACTTACCTGGAAAATCAGAACTTTATTTCAACCCTTTATATTATATAGGATATATAGTATGTAAGTACTAGATGGATATAGTATGTAAGTAGTAGATAGTATTGTTAATGACCAGGATAGCTCTGGAGATGGCCACCGCTTAATTTTATAGCTCGCAAGAAACTCGAGTTGAACACTAAATCGTCGAAAGAAAATAACGTGAGGTTCGTACAGATTTCACACTCTTTTATTTTTATAAACCTTACCCCCAGTCCAGTCTATCATTTTCTCAGAGGCATTTTACAAACGTAAATATCATAAGGACAAACATCCCGACCCGGAGCAAATATTTGTAGGTTATACATCTACTTGTTCCGTACAAGATTCGATCCCACGACCCACAGCGCTGCAACTCAATGCTAAGCCATTGTGCCGTACACTCCGTTGAGGCTTTAAGAATATTTCGAGGAAATGTGAACTCCACTAATAGTCTCCTGATCCTGAGGAGGATGTTCATACCTAAGAGAAATACGTATGTAATTTCTGAATTTAAAGTTAAGTAACGTTACATCCTATATACATATATACCACTCCTGGGCACAGACGTCTTCTCGTTTCGGAGAGCGTTTTGAAGCAAGGAAGTTTCTAAATTACCTTTGTATATCTGCAGGATTTACTGGAGACATTCCAATTACATAACTTATTTACTCTGAAGCGAATTTCGATGGAGTATAATAAAGCCACTGCTCCAAATACGCAATTCGTGCGCGTCCGTCTAATAAAATCATAATACCATTTCGGATACGTGTCAAGGACATTTACGTTTGGTAATAAAATGTACGGACAATTGTATTAGACAGAATGGTACTTAATTATGCACGTAACAAAATTTACATTTTATAGAAATGCTAATATTTAAAAAATCCTATTATAGAATAGAATAGAATAATTTTTATACAATATAGGTTAGAAATAATTCTTATTGAAAGTCAATATTTTACTTTACCACTGGTTCGAAAAAAACCTCTGTCCTGTAAAGAACCAGCAAGAAACCCAGCGGTAATTTTTTTAAATAAATTTTGCAATGTCAAGGGTCACAAAATATTTACAAAATTTGTTTTTGAAACAGCTTGGAAGTGACCACCTCATTCCCAGGGGTTATTATCAACCATGTATTCATTTATATCATAATAACCCTTTTTATACAGTTTTTGTTTAATTAAATATTTATACTTGGCACGAGAGAGACCTTATATATTTTCTGGGACTTTATTTTAATAGCGTATACATTGCCCCAAGAATGAATAACTGACTCTGTGGAGTCGAGAAACTGGTAGCACCAGCTTGTGTTTGTTGCTGGTGTTTACAGAATGTATGTCACTTTTTTTACTAAAACTACCTTTATTTTTGTAAACATACATCAAATTTTTATAGATATACTAAAAGGCCATAGTTAATATATTTATTTCTTTAAATGTTTCTCTAAGAGACTTATCTTAATCAGACATACGGTAGTAGAAACCCTCACCTTAAAATTTCACAGTAAATAAACAAACCAAGTTAGTACCGCGACGACACGAATGAAATTGTTAATTGCAATTAATTATTTGACTTATGTGCTCAGCGGTGAAAGGAAACGTTGTGAGGAAAACCACTGTTGTTATGTATTATAATAACTTTGTGTTTGCTATTGTTCCCAGGCTAGATATGCACATTAATATTTTGAGTTGTTATCAGGAAGATGCTACCCATCTCCTATTTCAATTTCCTTCTCCTTTTAGGACACCCACCGGACGATGTGAAATACAAAATTTAATATTTCATAAATTTAACAAAGATCTAAAAGTTCTTAACCTAACCACCCTGGAAACATGAAACTTAAATTTGGTATGTAAAATTAAAATGGGCTCGCTGAGTTTGCGGGGAAAAACTATTCTCATTACAGAGGGTTGGAGGTCCGGAAACTTGTCCCGGGCTTCCGCCAGAGTACGTCAGAAATATTAAGACGGCTTCCGCGGTCGGTTCCGCCGCAACGTCACTTAAGCGATACAAATACATTGTTGGGACTTTCGAACATTTGTACACGAAGATATTAATTTACTAGATTCGTTCATGCAATCCGCCACTCGTTAGTCGCTTCCATATAACTAGGTTTCACAAGTTCGATATAATATTACGTTGATCACATGCTTATCATAAGTCACAATCGTACTCTAGTGACTGTTCCAGTCGCACGCTGCATATTTTCTTAATTATATTTAACAAAATATTGCCTCAACAAGCTATAAAATACTATATTACTGAAACAGAAAAATATTTATTTATTTATTTAAACTTCATACTATTATGTATAGGCGGACTTAATGCCTGAGGCATTCTACTTTGACCTTTGGGTGATATAGAGATGAAAATATGGAATACCTAGGTGTGTGAAATGCTAAACGACAAGAATGTAAATTAAAGTATATAAATATAAAACAAAATGATACATAAGCACATACATATATAAATAATATACTTAAAAATAATGTTAAAAGAATCGTACATTATAATTATATATATTTATATAAATACATAAATTAAAACTACTATTGAGTTTATTCTGCCAGTTTTGGTTTTGTCATGTAGCAAGAATTAATGAGGAAAGAGTGACAATATATTTATTTTACGTGGTAGAGCCATGCTGCAGTTATATTAGTAGTATAGTTGTAGCACAAATGGGTCGCCTCGACCGGAGAACGAGCACACTCCCACAGAATACCAGCGTAAAATAGTAGCTTAATGCTGATGTGTTTCGTATAGTAAGTGTAGAGAACTGGAGACCCTTTTTACTGGAAAGGAGGCACTCCATCTTAATCCTCACGGATGACAACGCATCTGCATTTTGATTCGTAATCGAGGATAGATGTAGATGTCTAAGGACCACAGCAACCACTTACCATCAGGTGGACTGTGTTCTCGATAGTCAACCATCTCCTATAAAAAAGACGAAGCAAATTTATATTGCAGAAGTGAATGGAAGAGTTGGAAAGGGACGTGCTTGGCGAAAGTTAATCGACCAAATTGGCGATATATTGAAAATGGGCCAAATTAGGAGTGCCCTTAACTGACGAGCATGTGTGCGTATGTATATGAATGTTGAGGAAGCGAGAGAGGTTTGTCAGGATCGTGCCAAGTGGACGATCCTGTACGGTACGGTGGACGGTCCGTAGTCTTTTTTTATAGAAGAGTGGCAAACGAGCATGCGGCTCACCTGATGGTAAGTGACTACCGCCGCCCATGAATAACCGTAACACCAGGGGAATTGCAGATGCGTTGCCGGCCTTTTAGATAGGAATAAGCTCTTTACGTGAAAGTCCCTAAATCGTATCAGTCCAGAAAAGTCGCCGGTGGTAAACAATTCCACAGAGAAGTTGTACGAGGAAGAAAACTCCTAGTAAAACATACAGTAGTGGACCGTCAAGCATCCAGATGGTGAGGATGGTATCGGAAATTTTGACGCGATGTGCGTTCGTGAAGTTTGGCGGCTTGAACTAATCCAATCAATTCCTCAGAACACTTCCAATGTTAGATACGATAAAAAACGCAAAGGAATGCAACATACCTACGCAGAACCAGTGAATCAAGCCGATCAATAAGAACTCGGTCGTCGACGATTCGAATCGTTCTGCGCTGGATGTGGTCAAGTGGAAGGAGCTAGCACTGAGGTGCCCCAGAGACGAGAACAGTATTCCATGTGAGGCCGAACTTGCGCTTTGTAAATTTGCAAGCGATGTGCCGGCATGAAATACTTCTCGCTCCGCTGAGCACGCCAAGCTTTTTAGTGGCCAATTTGGCCTTCCCCTCCAAGAAACTGCACATTATTCGATATGTCGACGCCGTGAATTCTGATGCTAGCTAAGGCAGCAAGGGGAGTGCCTTCAAACTGAGGAGATATGACAAAGGGGTTGTTATTAGCGGTTAAGGCGCAAACTTGTGTCTTCTGGGAATTGAATTGGACTAGATTTAGTCGCCCCTAATCCAAGACCTTGTTAAGCAAAGACTAGACTTCAGACGCAAGTTATGTTTTTTTAAGTAATGGTCGCGAACCTTTTCGAGGGAGAAATATCTCATTTACATATAATTAAACATATGTACAAGTGCAATCACAATCTGCCACTTATTCTTATGTAT
This sequence comes from Parnassius apollo, assembly GCA_907164705.1. Lineage (NCBI taxonomy): Eukaryota > Metazoa > Arthropoda > Insecta > Lepidoptera > Papilionidae > Parnassius > Parnassius apollo. Next base: position 3,146,560 of record CAJQZP010000644.1, on the reverse strand, counting down.
ATGGACTGTTAGAAAGTCTTCAATTCTGTCGAAATTTGTTTTTTTTTTATATATATAGAAGAGGGTGCAAACGAGCATGCGGCTCACCTGATGTTAAGTGACTACCGTCGCCCATGATCAACCGCAACACCGGGGGAATTGCAGGTGCGTTGCCGGCCCTTTAGAAAGGAGTACACTCTTTTCTTGAAGGTCCCCAGGTCGTATCGGTCCGGAAAAATCGCTGGTGGTAAACTATTCCACAGAGAGGTTGTACGCGGAAGAAAACTCCTCTTGAAACGTACAGTGGTGGACCGCCAAGCATCCAGATGATGTGGATGGTATCGCGACGTTTGCCGCGTAGTGCGTTCACGAAATTTGGCGTCTGGGATTAATCCGAACAATTCCTCAGAGCACTCTCCATGGTATATGCGAAAGAAAATGCAAAGAGATGCAACATCTCTTCGCAGTGCCAGTGAATCGAGCCGATCGGAAAACACTCGGTCGTCGACGATTCGAGCCGCTCTGCGCTGGATGCGGTCAAGTGGAAGGAGCTGGTACTGGGGAACCCCAGCCCAGAGATGGGAACAGTATTCCATGTGCGGGCGAACCTGCGCCTTGTAAAGTTGCAGGCGGTGTGCCGGCATGAAAAACTGTCCCGCTCTGCCGAGCACGCCAAGCTTTTTAGAGGCCAATTTGGCCTTCTCTTCCAAGTGACCACGTAACTGCACGTCACTCGATATGTCGACGCCGAGGATTCCGATACTGGCTGAGGCAACAAGGGGAGTGCCTTGAAATTGAGGATATACGACAAAGGGATTCTTTTTAGCGGTTAACGCGCAAACTTGTGTCTTCTCGGGGTTAAACTGGACTGGATTTAGTCGCCCCCAATCCGAGACACTGTTCAGCAAAGACTCGACTTCAGACACAAGTTTGTCTCGGTACTCGGAGACGTTCTCCCGAGAAATATTGGCTCGGCCGGTGTAAAGAGCATCACCAGTGCTGTCATCTGCATAGCAATGAATGTTACGGGTTTGCAACATATCATTGATATGCTGAAGAAACAGCGTTGGCGATAGCACGCAGCCTTGTGGAACACCAGCATTAATAGGCTTGCAATCGGAGCTTTGCACCGTCTACAACGACCTTGATGCCCCGATCTGCAAGAAAGCTGGTGATCCAATCGCACAATTTCTCGGGAAGCCCATAGGAAGAGAGTTAGAAGGCTTTGTGCCAAACCCGATCGAAGGCTTTCGCGATGTCCAAACTAACGGCCAATGCCTCCCCCTTGGACTCTACTGCCTCCGCTCATCTGTGAGTTAGGTAGACCAGAAGATCACCAGCTGACCGACCACGGCGAAAACCGTATTGGCGGTCACTAATCAGCTGGTGATCCTCAAGGTACCTCATGAGCTGGCAGTTTACAATGGACTACATTGTTTTGGAGAACAAGGAGGTGTTGGCGATAGGCCGGTAGTTGGACGGGTCTGAGCGGTCGCCTTTTTTAGGGATCGGGTGGACGAAAGCCGTCTTCCATGATTTTGGGACTACGACTAGGGAGTAGGAGTACCGGAAAAGACGCGTTAAAACCGATGCCAACTCTGGAGCACACGTCCTCAGCACAATTGGGGGGATTCCGTCAGACCCACTCGACTTGTGAATGTCCAGGGGAAGGAGTGTAGCGCTGTGTGAACTGCACTTCCGGCATGGAGCACTCACACCGCGGGATGATCGGCGGCGTACTCCTCCCGTCATCTAGAGCCGAGTTGAACGCAAAAAAAGAGCCTAGAAGATCGGCTTTTTCCTTTGCGGTATGGGCTAGTGAGTTGTCCTCCCTGTGCAAAGATGGAAAAGATGGCTGACAGAAATTCCCCTGGACAGCCTTGGCGAGAAACCAGAATGCACGTGTTCCAGAAGGAAGGCGGACTAGTTTCTCGCCAATTCTGCCTATGTGCTCTGACTTTGCCTTGGCAATGACTCTTTTGAAGGGACCTAGAGGCGGAATTATACTTCTTTTTTAGAGCGCTGGTGTTTACATCACGGGACGCTGATGCGTCAGCCCAGGCTCGGTAGCACTCCTGCTTATAGCATGATGCTATTTTACAAGAGCGACCAAACCATGGCTGAGATTTGCCTCCAATGGGCACCACAGAGGAAGGAATAAAAAGTTCCATACCCTGAAGTACCGCATCAGTGACAGAATCCGCAACAACGTTGGGATCGTCCGGCGAGAAGCAAACCCGCCCCCAAGGGTAGGATGCAAAGAAAGACCGCATCCCATCCAATCGGCTGACCTATAGTGCCAAACACGGCGGCAGCCTGCAGATTGCAACTGCGATTTCAGCGTGAGTGGCACCACACTCCGAACAAGACAATGGTCCGAGGAGCCTAAAGGGGCGTCAACGGAAATCTGATATCCATCCGGGTGAGAGGTCAGCAGAAGGTCCAACAAAGGAAGGTGCACGATCCTCCACATCTGGAATCCGCGTAGGCGAAGTAACCAGTTGTGTCAGACCATATGCCAAGGCAAAATCATGAACAGATCGCCCCGCATGATCGGTTAAACGTGAACCAAGCCATTCGGTGTAATGGGCGTTAAGGGAGATCTCTGCGGATGGGATCTGCTGTAGCAACGAATTTGTAGCCGTGGGCGTGGATTTGAACGTGGTCGATGAGTCGGTCTGTTTCGGTATTACCGCTATGGGACCTATAGAGGCACCCGTAGACGCGCGGATGGTCATCGCTGTCTATGCGTAGCCAAAGGATGGACAGGTCCGAACCTTCAAGTCTGCCGAGGCGTCGAGAGATGTCCTCTATGACGTAAACGCAAACTCCAGCCCGAGGCACAAAGGAGTGATCCAATTTGCACCCCGGGTAGGAGAGATACGAGACATCAGCCGGAGAGGACACCTGCGTCTCGGTCAGAAAGGGCAGAGCCGGCCTCGCCGTCTCGAGATGGTAGTGGACGGCGTTTAGGTTAGAGTGAAGTCCCCTGATATTGCAGAAATTCACGGACAGCGTGGCAGGTGTCACCTTGATTTTGTTGCTCTGTTTGCCCCGAGCAGTTGTAGTCTTGAGCGGAATTTTGCCCCCCTCCCCCAGAATACGCGGGGCAGCCTGAGCACCCACGCTCAGAAGTGGAGAAACAGCGAGGGATTCTCCTGCGGTGCTGGTACCCTCCTGGGTTGGTTGGTGCTGCAGTCTCTTCAGCGATGCAAAATTGACTCTTAGTATATTGAAATGCTAATTTTTTTGTACAATAGGCCTCCGTTGGCTATACGAGTATAGAATGATATTACGGAACCTATCCAACTGTAGAGAGATGTAAGATAAGGTAATGTTATATCCTTCAAACCGCTGCATTAAAAGATATTTTCAAGCCACTGGATCGAAAAGGATACGGTAACAACGTCAATGGAGTCTTACCGCCACTAACCTTTGATTTGCCGGCAATATAGTTATTATGGTAGAATCGCTGGACTCTCACTCACTATGTTCAATAACCTCAATTTTGTTTCCATACGGAAAAGTCCTTAAAAGCATGTGTAATGACTACTTCGGTCAAATATTTACCTAAGACAAATTTTCAGACTAGGTAAGTGCAACTTCGATGGAGAGGTAATCAACGGATCCAACTGTTTGAATTTTATTTCTTTGAATATTATTCAATTGTAGTATTCATGTACGTCAGAGAGGATATCGACGCCTTGGTACTCTTGAAGGTTTGGACCTATTCATCCTTTTGCTACGCATCGACAGCGACGATCATCCGCGCGTCTACGGGTACCTCTACAGGTCTCATAGCGGTAATACCGAAACAGACCGACTCATCGACCACGTCCAAATCCACGCCCACGGCTACAAGTACCTTGCTACAGCAGATTCCATCCGCAGATCTTAACGCCCACTACACTGAATGGCTTGGTTCACGTTTAACCGACCATGCGGAGAGATCTGTTCATGATTTTGCCCTGGCATATGATCTGACACAACTGGTTACTTCGCCTACGCGGAATCCAGATGTGGAGGATCATGCACCTTTCCTGTTGGAACTTCTGCTGACCTTTCATCCGGACAGATATCAGGTCTCCGCCGACGCCCCTCTTGGATCCTCGGACCATTGTCTATTCCAGAATGTGGAGCCACTCACGCTGAAATCACGGTTGTATTATGTAGGCTGCTTTCTTATTTGGCACTATAGGTCAGCCAATTGGGACAAGATGCGATCTTTCTTTGTATCCTACCCTTGAGGGCGGGTTTGCTTCTTGCCGCCCGATCCCAACGTTGTTGCTTATTCTCTCGCTGATGTGGTATTTTAGGATATTGAACTTTTTATTCCTTCTGTGGTGCCCATCGGAGGCAGATCTCAGCCATGGTTTAGTCGCTCCTACAAAATAGCATCATGCTATAAGCAGGAGTGCTACAAAAAGTGCGGCAAACTCAGAGCATATAGGCAGAATTGGCAAGATACTAGTTTACCTTCCTTCTGGAACCCGTGAATTCTAGTCTCTCGCCAAGGCTGTCCAAAGGAACTTCTGTCAGCCATATTTACCATCTATGCACGGGGAGGATGACTCACTGGTCCATAACACAAAAGAGAAAGCAGATCTGCTAGGCCCTTCTTTGCGTTCAACCTGACTCTTGATGACTTGCAAAAAAATGGATAAAATGTATTAAAAATTGAGATTCACGCATTATAATGACGATAAATTCATAATTGTATTTAAATAAATTATAAACCAGAGGTTATCAAACTTATTTCTTTTACCGCTCCCCATTGAAAATCAATTATTTTTCAACGCTCCTAATTTTCTATACACTCCTAAAACTTAAAAACCACAATTTCATTACTTTAATTAATTTAGTTGTGGTGTGCTATATTAGTCGGTTCTGGTTTTTAAACTTACATAATAAACTAAACTACAACTATTAGTAGTGAGAGCAATTAAAACGAAACTTTATAATATTAAGAATATATTTAAATCAAATTAAAAGAAATAAAATAGATATACGAATATAATCAATTTTAGTTCTAAATCTAATTTAATAAATTGGATTAATTTGATGATTTTTTGATATCAGGTTCGATTTTACTCAAAAACAGTCGTAGTTCGCTGCGTTCGATGACATGCAAACGATTTCTTTTTTTAGTAAGCAGCGTTGTCACAGCGCTAAGTCTATGGGGATAATAGAAATGCTATCAAAAATCGTTGAACGATTGACCACAATACAGAGTACAACTGCGGGATCGACTTTTGTAGCCCAAACTCTTGGTAGCAATTTTTGAATTTGATTTTTATTTCCTCGTTCGTTGTCAGTTCTATAAGTTCTTTTTTCAGTTGGGGTGATACTGCTATCTACTGGATCTAATACCCAGTCTGCTATTTCCAACTTCAGAATGTCCTGGAATCTTTCAATGATATCACTTTAGAGATTTTCCAAATATTGGCAGTAGACAAGTAAGTCGTCGTTGCTGCAAGATACTGATAAGTTGGGAAAATTATGGAACTCACGTCTGCCGATATTCTTCTTGTGTAAGAGCAGCTTGGCTACGAAAGCAGCGACGACATTTTTTGTTTTGATTTAGTTCAAGTCATTGCCTTGAAGTTGGAAATTCATATCATTGAACAATTTTAATTTAAATGAAATTGCAAGTCAACCATCGCCCCTTAAAACAAGCCGATGCTCTCATTTTTTTCTGGACCCCTTAACGTCCCCATCTAGGTTTCCAACGCCCACAAGGAGGCGTTATCGTCCACTTTGAGAAACACTGTCATAAACTGTACTGTTTAGTGGCGTTGTAAGAGTGACCCGCAACTTTGACTCTGCTCCGCTCCCCGTCGCGAGCATAGATATTTTACGTCTAATGTAAATGAGATGTTTTTACTGCCATCTATCGGAAGCCGTAAGTTTTTAGTTTGTAACTGATATATTATAATAAGGCAATAATGTTGTTGATAATGATGATAATGGTGGTGGTGGTGATGATGATGATAATAGTATACGACAATATGTTAGAATACGCCATAATAGTCTGATATGAAACGACGTGGGTTAAATTAAATTCAATTTTACAGGTTTTTTCTTTTAATAGCCTATTAGTTTAATTTATCAAATCAAATTATTTATTTGCATCAAATATGGTAAAAAAGGTGAAAAAGACAGTAAAAGATATTTTCAGCTAGTCCTCATAGACATGCAAAACAATGCAGTATAATATAAATGAGGTGTTTTTACTGCCATCTATCGGAAGCCGTAAGTTTTTCTCTGGTATTTTAGATAGTTGCCTATTAAGACACCCATGGTACGAATTGCGGTAATGGAATCCCTTACGCCACCACCACACGGCAAAAATATGTTACAAAAAATATTTATCAGTAAATTTCACTAGTTACAAATAGATAGATAAAACCAAATATCAGTTACAAACTATAATAAACTTGTTTACTGACAGCTAACAATGCAAAAATAATAAACGAAATTATTTGTTGATCTAACTGAACAATATTTTAGCAGTAAAAATACTTTTATTTGTGAAGATTACATAGACAGAATTATTGCGCACTTGTTTTGCAACTCTATATTTGACAAAGAATTAATATATATTTGATCAAAGACAATGTCTCAATTTACAAAGGAGGCAAGCAAAAGACAATCACTTTCAGTAACGGTACCAAAGCGAAAAGAAAAATATCACAAATTTCTAATAGAAATGTTTATGATAAAACATGCTTTGATTTGAAATTTCTAAAAGAAATGCTTATGATAAAAAAAGCAAGACATTACGCTAAATTTTAAATAGATATAATTTCCATAATGAAAGTTTTAATCAAGATATAATTTCCACCTATATCCCTATACCATTAATAATGCAGCTTAAATAATTTATAAGGCGTAAGAGCAAAGATTATCGATTTTAAATTATAAAATACCTTTTTATATAAGAGAAGGTAAACAAACATGCGGTTTACTTGATGTTAAATGACTTCCGCCATCCATGAACTACTGCGACACCAGGGAATAGCAGGTGCGTTGACAGCCTTTTAAAAAAGAGTAGGTAGGTTATTTTCTTAAAGTTCCCTAAATTGTATCGGTCTGAAAAAATCGCTGGTTGTAGTTAATTAAACAAGAAGAACACACTACCTCTATTATACTTAAACTCCTTTAGTTATTCAAAACAAATGAGGACAGATAAATGAAATAAAGAGAAATACTCAATGCTCCATAAACCAAGTTAAGATAGACTATTCTAGACGGCTACGATGTAACAAAATTACTAATTCCACTTTGTTCACTTTATAAATTGCTTTTAAAGCTTACACAATCACGTTTGAAGTCCCTACAGAACCAAAATGTCTATACCAAATATTACACAGATTTTATTCGGAGCAGAAAATTATACGGTTACTTAATGTCTATGAAATGAACACGTTTTCGTGAAGAAGTCGTGTATTTCGGCGGGGAATCGTCGACCCTTGAAAATTTTAACCTATGTAAGATGGGCATAATGCCGCAATGTGAAGTGAATTGGTTTAGTAGTAACATTCAGTAAAAATGGTACCGATTGGTAATTGAAATTAGTTCTAAAAAGTACAATTTAAAGAACTAATAACGTATAAAAGTACTGAAATGTGAAATTTATTATTAATACCTATTTTGTTACCTTCATATGCATATATATATATATATATATATATATATATATATATATATATATATATATATATATATATATATATTAACAAAACTATTATTTCTAATTCTAATAGTTTTGTAAACTTAATCCTATATTCCTAACGTGACAAACTTACAGTGCAACTGAGAGTAAGGGGCTACTATGGTCTGCAGTCTCTTGCAACCGACAGAAAACAAAAAAAGTCTTCAGATGCGTTTGATCAGCGGAATAAGATGGAATTTCTCATAGCCTTTTATCAGTTATCATACTGACTCTCACGCCCTTCTGACCGGAACGCAGAACTGCACGCACTACTATTTGGCAGTAAAAAAAGTACGAGGGTTGAATCTACACAATGTATGGGCCCTAATCCTAGACTATAAAGAAGTCCTAGTGCCTAGTACGACATTCTTCTCTCTCCGTTATCAACCCGTGATAATCCACTGTTGGATATCTTGTTAAACTTGGGCTCCCTCCCATTGTAGACATAATTGTCACGCTTGAGAGGAAGATTTGCAATTGACACACCATCTCTCACTCCCATTACGTCACGCCAATATGCTCTTAAATTGGGAAGAGTTTAGTCTTGTGAATACCACTGTTTTTCTTGATATTAATATTGACTTGAAGCTTCAACGAAACACCAATATATCTAAATTAGCACGCAGACTTAGATCTGCAGCATATGCTGTAAGGAAGATTAGGAGTGACACCAATGTTGAGAGCTAGATTAGTTTATTTTTGTTACTTTCATAGCGTATTGTCTTATAGAATTTTGCTATGGGGTAATACGACTGAAATTGAAGCCTTATTTGTTTTTGCAAAAAAAGCCGTACTGGCGATTTATAACATAAATTGTAAAGAGTCCCTCTGAAAAAATATGTCTGACCCTACAGACTATCCCTGCAACTTCCCCCTAATTTCGCTCCAAATTCCACCCACAAAAATAAAAAATTTTCGACAACGATTTCTCTTGAACGAATGAACCGATTTTGATGCAGTTTGCGGCAGTTAATTTTTTTGAGCTTAAAAACTGATTAAATTTAGAATCGATCGATACATTAGTTTCAAAATGATCTCAAAAAACTTTTTTTAAATGATTTTTGAGGTTTTTCAAAATCTACCGCGCTGAATTGATTCAAATACATACGAAGGGACATCCTCGTAGGAATAGTCAGAATAGCTTTTTAGGACCTCAAAACGTGAAGAGAAATCTGATGAGAATTTGATTTTCGAAAACCGAGGTGAAACCAATAACTTTCTAACTTTTTTTAAAATCATTGATTTTCCTAGCGGGAAGTTGAAAATTACTTTTAATAAGTATTATGTAATAATCTATAATAAAAAACTATCATTCATTTTCATTATCATTCATTAATTCATTCTCATTCTCATTCTCATTAATTTACCACGTAACGTGCAGAATCTTTGCTTTGTTATGTTCGTTAGTTTTGCGAACAACAAAAATCAATTGTTTTGTATATCTTTTTACTAACTGAAATTTTAACTTCGTCTAAGGTATGACACAGTATAAGGTAATTTTCTCTGTTATTGTTCCTGTATCAGCATTTGAATTTTCTTTTTTATGTCTTTAAGTCGATTAGAACAAAAGACTCCCACAATGCCGCTAAATCGTATTCAATGTGCGCTCATTTCCATACTATTAAACGTTACGTCCCTCAGAAAATGAAAGGAGCACGCACGATTGGAGATAAAAAGAAATTCAGCATTGCTTTCTGGTTTCGTTTGCTTTGTATCTTCAACAACCATATCTTTGTCAACAATTTGTATGCTCCATTTCGATATAAAGAAAAACGTTAAATAATCGGAGAATTTGCATTTTGCATTGCTTTTCAATACCAGTTGATAATTTGCAAAAAAAAATTAATGTAATTACTTTGTTCTTCAACGCCTCCCTTTTTCATAAGATCCTTTTCCGTATAAGGAGATCTATGGAAAAGCCTAGTATGTTCAGCAGTGGTCTTTTATAAGTTGTTATGGCTAGATAGAATTTTTGTATGGAAAGAGGAACAGCGCCTCTAGCGGGTATAAGTGGAATTATGTGATTAACGTACAAAGTCACTTACGGCGATTTAAAAGAGATAGAAATTGCATTCTTGGAGGACTGATTGTCATAGTACATGTCTAGTAAGAAAATCTCATTATTAGGTAACTCTAAGCTATGTAAATAATAGCTATAGATTCATAAAAACGAGAAAACTAAATGTTACTATACTATTGAATTAAAGCTAATTGCCCCTTTCCAATTAAGGCAGCCAGCGTCCGAGTTTCTATATAGGAATAATCTAGGCTATCGTATAGCATCTGAGCTTTATTTTCAATAGGCAGTTCAATACAATGACTCTTTGAATCGACTCTACGTGCATTTACCGCGCCAAGCTCGTTGACAAATGCATTATCCGGCAAGCCAATTTACCAGAAATACCGATTCAAGTCTTAAAATCGAGATATCCAATATTTGTTAATCCTTAGAATTTGAATACAACAATTACTTTCGTCTGTGTGATACTCTCTCCGATAAATTCGAAAGTTTTCATTCTTGTTCCTTCGTATCTAAAGATCGCGACTACTGATATATTTTAGTCAACTCTTACCGACATACAGTGAATCTTTTCTTATTGTATATCGCACTAAAAAACAGAACTCTAGTCGTGTATCTTCAGAATTTCTCTATGAGATTTTATGTTACCTTCCTAAATGTAATCATATGTTGATGTCCAGGAAGAAGAGTGCTTTGCGAACAGAGCGCTGTGTTAACCGCACCGCCAGCATGGAGCACTAACACCACGGGATGGTCGGCGGCGTACTACCCCCGTCATCGAGAGTCGAGTTGCACTCCTTCGGCTTTCTACTTTACGGCATGGGTCAGTGAGTCGTCCTCCCTGTGCAGAAATGTAAGAGATTTCTGACAGAAATTCTCCTGGACAGCTTTGGCGAGAGACAAAAATGCACGGGTTTCAGAAGGAAGGCGAACTAGTTTCTCGCCAATTCTGCCTATGTGCTCTGACTTTGCCTTGGCAATTGTTATCTTACCTCTCATTCGTTCCAAACGGTTTACTACATCGTTTGTCACGCATACAGCAAAGAAGTAGAACAAGTTGTCAGCATCTGCCGTTCCATTTGATTACAATGTGAGTGTCTTCAAAGCAAGAGTGAATAGAATTTTGTTAAGTCAGTGCGCCTCACCATCTTTGGCTACATCACCACTTACCGGTGGGATCGTAGTTACGCGATGGCTTAGAACAGTAAAAAATAATTCGACTTTCTTAAATACTAACATTTTAGATCTTCTGTTATATTATATTTGATCCAAAAACATCGGAAACTCAAAAAATGGGCGCAGATAAAGACCTTTCCGGGCCAGCTGTAACCCTATTTTACGAATGCCTACTCACGACCTAATATTTTTCATTCCTCGTTTTATGTTAAAACTAAAATCATATAATTTGCCTCTCTTACGAAGAAGACCTTAAACGAATTAAATATCATTATCAAAATCGGCAATAAACTTAAATTATTAAATATGTTGTACCAACGTTACGTTATGAAAAGAAAAAAACGAATTATTATGTAATTTTAAGCACAATCGTATACGTACAAATTAAATAATATCCTTCACCAAAAACAAAAATCGCTGCTTACCTATTTGTTCTATAATAAAGTCGCCTGTTGTGTAACGTACATTTAAAATATAGTTTGTTATATATTAGTATTTCCATATTTTAAATCGTATTGTTACGCGCTAAAATCGACGCACTAGCGCCATCTAGTCGAACTCGAACTCTCGGTACCTTGCGCGTGTTTACTTGAACATTCTGGATATTTTGCTAATTTATATAAGTAGGCGCTGCAAGATGCGATCGGGCAGAGTTGAACTCGGCGACACAAGCGAAGCTTCGGAGCGGAATTAAGTGAATTAGTGTGTTTAATTATTAGTGTTTTTAGTTTTAATTTGTGTAAAGTAAATTAAAGTGTTAATTTAGGTAATTTTATCGGCAACTTTTATTGTCACGAACCTCAAGCTCGTAACAATTGGTGTCAGAAGTGGGATAAAATAATGCCGATTTTACTTAAGGATAAAACGGAGGGTGTCCGTGCCCGAAGTCAACGCCAGCAGGAGACGGACCAACGAAGATTTGCTGGTGCAACGCCGCAGACGTCGGAGGGCCAGCCACCGGCTGCAGGCCCGTCGGTAGCTCCTACATCTGCACCACCTGACTTAGGTGCTCCGATGGTGATGCTGCAGGAGCAGGCTCGCCGACAGGAGGAGCAGGCTCGCCGACAGGAGGAACAGGTCCGTCAGTTGAAAGAGCAGCTGCAGAGCGGACAGGAGGAACAGGTCCGTCAGTTGAAAGAGCAGCTGCAGAGCGGACAAGAGGAACAGGCCCGCCGACAGGAGGAACAGATGCTCCTCATGAAAGACCTTCACGCTACCTTCGGGAAGGAGATAAAGGAGGTGAAGGATAGGGTTGCTCTGCATGACAAACGCCTGTCGGAAGCTGAAACCCAAATCGCGAAAGCTGAAAACCGAATCGAGAAAGCTGAAACCCGAATCGACCAAGTAAACAATCGGGTTGACAACGTAATGGCTGACATGAAGAAATCACTGGACGAACTCAAACTTGGAGATGGAGCTACAGCTCCCGTAGTAGCTACAACACCTTCGCTACGTGGGTTCAAGGTGCCACCGTTCGACGGTACCTCTTCCTGGTCAGCCTACAAAATCCAGTTCGAGGCTGTTATGAAGGCGAACGGCTGGAATAAAAGTCAGGCCATGACTGCTCTCACACTAGGCCTGCGCGACCAGGCCTTAACAGTTCTGGAAGCTCTCGGTGAGGAAGTGACTTATGAGCAACTCCTTGAGGCATTGGAGGCGAGATATGGTGACGCTCACCTGGAACACGTCTTTCGTGCGCAGCTTTAAAGATCGTGTGCAGCGCATCAACGAAAACCTGCAGCAGTGGGCTCTAGAAGTGGAGAAGCTGGTGCGAAAAGCATACCGGTCTGTACCTGCGCTCATTGAAGGGAACCTGGTGCAGACATTCATCGACGGCATCCGCGACCTGGAAGTCAGAGCTGCTGTGAGGCTTGGGCACCATGAGACGCTTAAGGACGCCTTGGCCCATGCACTGGAAGTGGGAGCCGTGCGGCAGGATCATCGTTCCCATCGCGTCAGGGAGGTTGCAGCAGCTACAGTTCGCGACCGCAACAAAGGATACAGCCCAAGGTGCTATGGCTGTGGGGGAAAAGGGCCATCTTCGATCCAGCTGCCCTAAGCGAACCCTAGAAAGGGACGTTGAACGATCTCAGGAGGGTATTGCGGCCAACAGCACCGCCCAGCAGCAGCAGGGAAACGAGTAAAAGCCAGAACTGCGGGGCAGGTGATGGCTGATTTTAAAAGAGCCCCAAGGATCTAGATCTCACAAACCCATGATGGGAACAGTCTAATCATCAAGGGCGAGGTCAACGGAATGCCGTGTAAACTGACCATAGACACTGGAGCCTCTCGTACGGTTGTTAGTTCCCAACTTATAAGTCAGTTCCTTGGGGACTCCGCATACAACCTAGAACGCATTAATTTGGTAACAGCCACCGGTCAGCGTATACCCGTCCGTGGAGAGAAGGAGATGGAGTTGAAGCTAGGCAACGTGATCTACCTGCATAATGTCATCGTGGCTGATATAATGGACGACTGCATCCTAGGCTTAGACTTTATGAGGAATAATTGTTGCGAGATCGACGTTAAGCAAGGTGTTTTGAAATGTGGACAGGAGGAACTCTTTATGGAAGGTGCGTTACCAGGGAACGTGTACAGCATCAAGAAGATTGTTCTTCCGCCGAGATCGGAAACGATTGTTCCGGTTAGTCTTCCTCGAAACGCTGGGCAATCTCACCGTTGTGTACTTGTGGAAAGGGTAAACAATGACCTTCCATGGAAAGCAGCTCGAACCTTGGTCAGGACCACTGACATCTCAGGAGTACATGTGCTGAACCTTTGCGACCGGGAACAGATTATAGAAAAAGGCACACTGGTTGGTACTTGTGAGGAAGTGGATTGGTTACGTCAGTGCATATATATATCGAGTGGGACCCCCAGCAAGGATTCAGAAACGAGAGTGACCACACTTTTGGAAGACTGTCGCAGTGTTCTGTCCCCGAACGAATTGGTCAAGGCGAAGAAGTTGTTACTCGAGTACACCGATGTATTCTCATCAAACGATGCTGACATAGGAAAGACTGGTTTAGATCAACACAAAATAAACACAGGTGAAGAGTTGCCTATCCGTCAGCGGCCAAGACGATTGCCGGTAGCACGTGAAAAGGAAGTGGAAACCATGATTAAGGGAATGGTGAAGGATGGTGTTATTGAACCTTCATCTAGTCCATGGTGTTCACCCGTGGTACTGGTAAAGAAGAAGGATGGCAGCTTGCGGTTTTGTGTTGACTATCGCCGTCTGAACGACGTTACTAAGAAGGATAGCTATCCCTTGCCAAGAATTGACGACACGCTGGACATGCTTACAGGAGTAAAGTGGTTTAGCACGCTGGAACTAAAAAAGTGGCTACTGGCAAGTTGAAATTGACCCTAAGGACAAGGAGGAAACTGCGTTCTCGACGGGAAAAGGTCTGTGGCAATTTAAAGTAATGCCGTTTGGGTTGTGCAATGCTCCAGCAACGTTTGAAAGGCTGATGGAACTTGTACTTACTGGGCTAATTGGCGATGTCTGTCTGGTCTACTTGGATGACATCATCATCGTGGGCCGTACGTTTGAGGAACACCTTCAAAACTTGGAACGCGTGCTCATGAAGATTAAGAGTGCCAACCTCAAGTTGAGTCCGAAGAAATGTTCACTATTCAAACGGCAAGTCAACTTTTTGGGGTATGTAGTGTCGGAAGAAGGTATCCGCACGGATCCAGAGAAAATGGCGGCTGTAAAGGATTGGCCGGTTCCGAAATACAAGACGCAGGTTAGAGCATTTTTGGGTTTGTGCTCCTATTACCGACGTTTTGTGAAGAACTTTGCAGATATAGCCAAACCTCTACATAAGCTAACCGAGGAGAAGCGACATTTCTGCTGGGATGAAAGTTGTAATATCGCATTCCAGGAGCTCAAGGACCGTCTGTGCAAAACACCTATTTTGGGATACCCTGATGCAAGCAAAGAATTTATAGTTGACACAGACGCAAGTGATATAGGACTTAGCGGTGTGTTGTCTAAACGTAATGGTGATCAAGAGGTCGTGATAGCGTACTTCAGCAAGTCGTTGTCAAAACCGGAAAGGAACTACTGTGTCACAAGACGCGAATTGCTAATTCTAATTAATAATTTTAATATAATTTTGCTAATTTATATAAGTAGGCGCTGCAAGATGCGATCGGGCAGAGTTGAACTTGGCGACATAGCGAAGCTTCGGAGCGGAATTAAGTGAATTAGTGTGTTTAATTATTAGTGTTTTTAGTTTTAATTTGTGTAAAGTAAATTAAAGTGTTAATTTAGGTAATTTTATCGGCAACTTTTATTGTCACGAACCTCAAGCTCGTAACAGTATAATAAAGAGTGAAAATGATAGCTCCTTTTATTAAACATTTATTTTTTATTTTTCTTATCTTTTTTTGTAAATAATAAAATAGTTTCTTTATAGAAAAATTTAAAGAATTCTTAAAATTTTAAACGTATCGTTGTCAGCTAATGGCTTATTATATATGTACCAATACTAACCAGTTTCAATCAGTCAAACTAGGCGATAGAAAAATTGTAAACAAACTTAATACGTCAATGTTTGTGCGTGGCACGGGTATTCGTATTACGAGTGACGTAACGCGGCGTTCCGTCACTTGTCATACGAAATCCGGTAACAGTACGTTGCTGCCATTTTACTACGGTGGTATTATATTTGAGTGAGAACCTTTCTCAGGTGAATCCAACCTAAACGTGCTGCGTCAACATACTGCGGCGTGGTTCTACTACGTACAAACCTCATACCAGCAAAAAAAGATAGACTTAACACATACGTACGTACGGACATATCAAGTAAAGCTTACACCAAGCCAAAATCAAACTATTCTTTATTATAACTTCATTTTATTTATTGTGAAACCACGCACACAAATGCATCTTAAATAATTTTCAACTAACAACATGACTGAAGATGCAAATGTGTGCGTACAGCAATGGATTTTAACGGACTGATAAAGAAGGAATGAATAACGATGTGTGCGTGAGTGCGAGTCAATAAGATCATGTTTCAGCGTCACTTGATATGTACGTAGTGTTTTGTCTAATTTTCTTTCTTTGAAGGTACAAAGATGAAAATCGAGTCAAATTATTCGTAAATTCTTTAATTCCGCTAACACATAGTTTGTTATCTTCGTGCTTCTCATCATAAGGTTTTTTTATAAGAGAAGCGTGACAAACGAGCACACAGTCCTCCTGATGGTAAGTGGTCGCTGTGGCCCATAGACATCTACATATATCCTCGATTACGAATCAAAATGAAAATGCGTTGTCATCCGTGAAGATTGAGATGGACTGCCTCCTCCTTACCAGTAAAAAGTGTTCTCCGGTTCTCTACACTCACCACACGAAACATAGTAGCATTACGCTGCTATTTTACGCTGGTATTCTGTGAGAGCGTGGTCCTACCCCGGTCGAGCCGACCCATTCATGCTACAACTAATCTACTAATATAGCTGCAGTAAGGCTCTAAAGTTTACATTAGACTTGTTTATACCTTAGTCTATTATAAATACTTACGTAAATAGTTTGTTTATATTTTTTTAAATACCTGAAATATTTACACTCAATGACCATGACTAATTAGCATTATTTTACATTTATTATTTACATCAAACTTAATTTAATTCTAGCTTATCAAATAATAAAAACACTCAAAAAGGGATTATCACTTTAATAACATTAGAAACGTTTTCTGCTTCGATAAGCGCATAATCGTAGCTCGGAGGCTTTAATCGAGCTTTATTGCTAGCCAATTGAAAAGAACCATTTGCATTTAAATGAATGATCTACTTCACATGAATCAGCTTATTTTAGAGGCGAAAAGAAAAAAAGTAAGGAAGAAATCTTTATCTGGATCAATGCTACTTTTTTATCGGAATTTTGTTAAGTTTAATAAAATTAAAAAAAAGGAATATGGTAACATTTTATATGTTAAAACTTACCACAACATATTTGTGTGCCTTGATAGTCGAAAAAATCCCAGGCTTTTCTGTCAAAAATTCTCATTAGTAGCCCGTAGTTAAGAAGTTGGGCGTAGTTAGGAAGTTGTTACAACCCCGTGCCTCTGTAAGCACTTAATGCCGTTTGTCCTGCGACTGAACTCTATCCAGTCACGTTGGATCGCCATGCCGCACCATCAGACTATGGGAGTGAGAATATTGAGGGTACAGCTGAGCTAGCGAACAAACTAGTGCACTATATTTTTTATATCCAGCGCAGATGGGTATTCCACAATGAAATTCAGACGGGCCGCCGTGGCCTAAATTCGATTTATGATCTACGTATGTGCATTTTCTTGCTGTTGTTAGAAGTTAAGACTTAGTTAATTGATACTTCAGATATATTTTGAGTATATTTTATTACATAAAATCCAAAATATTAATTACTCTTAATTAAAACTACCTTAAGTCTGGCTTCATTTTAGAGAAGTTATTGCTGATGGTGTTCTTGCCTTCATTTATATTATAGAAAATCATGCGCTGTTAGTGAAACCTTATTTATTTTTTTGTAAATAAAAATCTATTGATTTATTTTTATTATTAATTTATTGAGACCGAGATATTAAGAAGCACCATCAACTGCATATACTTATATAAACATATACATATATATATAATATGTTTATCGCTTTTTATTTTCACGAAGTATCAAATCAAACGGTTATAAAGAAGTTTTCACTTAAAAAATAAGTAACCTGGTTTATATCTACATTGGTTGATATAAACCGAATGACGTACACTGCCTAGCATACATTTCAAAGCTTATAAATTTATTTTTCTACGTGATTTGTACGTCGTGGATAATTCCAAAAAGGCCATCTCTCTGCATAATATTGCAACGATACCACAACCATAAATCAAAAATCGGAAATTAATCACTGCATACTTACTGGATTGTAAGTAAGTTTATTTAATTTAAATGTTATAATATTTTTCTGTAATGTAGGATAGGTAGGATAGGAAACCTAACACCTTACTGCAAATTGAGGATGTAGTTAACTATAAACGAAAAATATTTTATTATTAAATAATTCCGTTCAATCGTTTGCTCTGGAATCATTTTCTAGCATTGCAGGAGTAGTTTGTGGACCTCCATTTTCTTTTATATCCTTAAATCACAACTATTCCCTTTTCCTGTTTAAAACACATATTTTATAGGTGTTTGAATCAGAAACAGCTGTATTTAATTATGTATGTACCATATATGTATATAGGCAGTATCAAGTGAATATATGTATATATTTACATTTATTGTATGTATATAAAATATATGTGTAATTATGTGTATAACATGTATCGTAGTATGTAATAGTAGTTTTTAACTCAGTTGCACTTTGCACCTACAATATCTTCTCTGCTTAGCCTGGAGGTAGACTGGTGGAGAATATCCTCCTTTTATACTTGGTGTGCAAATAAAGTATAAATAAATTAAAAGAGAATTTTACATTCTCAAGTCAGAGCTTTATTTCTTCAGAATATTAATTCATATTATTCTTTTTAGTTATTTGAAGTCGGCTTTTACTTTTTTATTATAAGCTATATTTTTTTACGTTTTCCTCATTGAAGTCTGCTTAAATAAATTTAACAGTTTATTACTGTATCAATTTTTCTTATTCTTTATATTACGTGAGTATGGGTATATACCTAACTCTTTTGTCTATAACAATATGTCTTGAGACCTAATGTCAACATTATTTATTTTCACTCTTACTTTTGTTTTAAACAACTACCGCTAGATGGCACTCGAAGCCGGAAACAACAACATTGGTAGTTACCAGATGTAATGGGACCCTTAATAGAATTTTCGTTCCCAAAAAGCATTGATTTTAACAATAAGTCACTACATTCCGGCCATTAGTAACGATTGATTCTCCCAGCAAGTTGTTACGTTACGTAAACACTATAAACTTAAACTCCCTAGAGCCAACAAAACGGACTATAAATCAGATGTAGAAGCATTTGTTTACAAACTTCCACGCGAGTAAAAGCCAAGCGGTACTGTTCATAATGCAAAACCTTTATTGTATTGCTTTCAGGTAAATTTGGCGCAAATAAAAAGAAAGAGAAAGTTGATTAGTAGGGTTTTCTACCAAGCCCTTTGAGTGTTGGTTGAATACTCAAAGACCAAGCCGCAAATTGATATTTTTTGTAATTTAACTTGGTTTATTTTTACATAACGTTTGAAAATAAAGTGAAATTAAATTATGATATATATTGTTTTATCAACTATATGTGTTCGGTACGAAGTGACATTTATATTATAGCATTATCTATTATATTTTAAAATATTTCTTGCTTTTAAAAAAAATAACAAATAATACTCTTGTCGTTGATAGATATCTTTATACAATGGAAAACCTTATAAAAGGGTTGAGTTTGTCTACGGTTATCAAGTCATAAATAAACCGGTTGATTTTGGAGCTCAGCAGCACTACGGTCTATCGTTTTATAGACGTAATTTGTGTAAACAATATGTATAAGCTATTCAGATGACACTGTGCGACTAAGCCCCACGATAGATGCACTCAGAAAACTACTAACAATCTGTGAATTCTACGCAAAGGCCCAGCAGCTCAAGTAGAATGTAACGATGGTTGAAATAATACTAGTTTTTACGGAATTTATCGCGTATATTTAACTTTTTAAATACCCGACGACCGAAACGTGCTTAAATATGGTTGATGGTTTTTAATTTAGGCACTAAAAAGCAAATCACCATAGTCCCATATTAAGCTTGATGTTAGCCCAAATTCAAGAACCTAGGTCACTAGGTAACAGATGACTTCGAGGTTGACTTAGATATAAAAAGGGAATACAAGACGCTGGCTGATCGGTGTAATATGCTGATCTACAGGTTCGCGCGATGTACTAAAGAAGTAAAAACAACACTTTTTAAAGTGTACTGCCAGAGCTTTTACATATGCATTTTGTGGGTTAGGTGTATCCAACAGGCCTACAAGGTTCAGGGTGCTGTTATTGCTGTGTTATTGTAGTGCCTCTGCCATGTTTGTTGGGGCACATACAAGTGGCTCCTATTTCGCAATATTATACGTAAAATGTCTGCTTCGTTACTAAGTCAATTGTCTACTGTCTACCTATCAGTATCTTGAACACACTTGCAGATAGGTACATTCTACCATTATGAGGCACTAGGTAAGCCTACACGAAAAAAAGATAAATGTAATACGCGGAGTATTATAAATGTATTTGTTGAGGCTTGTAAATAAAAGGTTTTTTTTATAAACTAACACTAGTTTATAAAAACATATTATTGTTATAAGCCAACATCTCACTAACATCACTACGGACTAAGTCTGATAAAAACATTATTATTATAATTCACAGTTTATTTTTGGTATACGTTTTAAATCATCCCTAATTTGCAATAATGAGAACGAAAATACGGAGCGCGTCGCCTACGTGTCGACCCCACTTAAGTTTATTTCCATATTTACGATACGGAAAAAGCGCGAGTAATGCGATAAACGTGTACATTCAAATTCTTACTGTCAGCAACACGTCTAATGGTATCCCTAATGTTTCTTGCCATTTCAATACTCCAGAGCATTTTGAAATAGGACAGCCCAAGGAAAAAAGATCTCACTCCAATAATTATATTACCACGTGAAATACTATCACCGATAACGTCAAAAACACAACGTATTTCATTTTACACATCAAATCAAACACATTTTGCGAGATGTAAAACAAAACTCTCGCTTGAAGTTACATAATATTTGAAATAATAAACGTGCTTAAATAAAATAAATACAACTTCTCAATTATAATGTTAGTGTAACAATTTTTGTCACTCCTATTCTATAAAAAAAACGTGTAGGTTTCCTCACGATGTGTTCCTTCACTGCCGAGCACGTGGTCGGCACATAAAACTGCAATTAACAATTTCATTATTGCTGGCAGGGATTGAAACCGGGTTGCTCGTGTACTGTGAAATTTACAGCGAGCAAGGGCTAACTTTGGGCTACCACGCCTCTGGTGAACGGAAGGTTATAAGCCCTCTACCCCATAAAAATTCTCATTCAACCTCACAAAACATTCAATAATGTACTTACGTAATACGTAGGTAATTAATTGAATTGTTTGTGAGGTTGAATGTATACTTAGTACTGCTTACGTAATAGATATTCAACTTATGCTTAAATGGGTTTATTTATATGATATATACATTTTTATTTTCAAATATAAATGGGTAACTAAAAACTGAAACAGACTTTTTATTAAAATAAACTTATATATTTTAGGTTTTTTGGTGTAATAAAAATAGCAATGAAACACTTATTCTACCTAATACGAAATATATCTGTAACGAAATATCAAAACGGACAACGTAATTCAGAATGATTAATGTTCTGTAATAGGCGGAGTTAGTACGGTATAATCAAATATTGTTGCCATGGAAGAAAATCAAACCCTATTAGTTCGTTATTATGATACACAATTGGGTTAGCTATCATGTTTCTAGTTGTTAATTACGGAAATGTAATCCTCAATTTGATATGAAGCTATTCTTCGCTGGGGTTTCAAAATTTATGTAACTAATAAATTATACATCTTTATTCTTAGTATAGTTGCACACGTTTCTTTAATTTTAAAAAATCAGTCCAATTCTATCTTTTCATCAAGTTTTCAGTAAACTAACAAAATAAATATTATTGGTAAAAAAAATTGCGTGTGATTGTGTGCACACGTACGAAGTGAAACTTCTTTACGATATATAATTTTTACTTTATTTTACATTAGTAGGTTAAAAGTAATCGTATTCTTATGAAGCCCCGGCTGTGAAAAGTTATAAGAAAAAGTTACAAAACTTGAAAAATTTTTACGTACGAAATTTTTCCACTGCGTCTGTAAAGAAGTTTTACTTCAATAATAGATAAAAATTTGTTGCATTGCTCATAAAACTAGCAACAAAATAGAAACCAATAATCGGCTAAACCTGCTAACCGGCAGCTTACTACCATCATCACCATAGATTTTGGTGCTATTTTTTATACAATAAGGATAAAAAATGAGCACACAGTCCACCGGATGGCAGTGTATGATAAAAATTAAAGTTACAGCTTCAACGTATACGTCCCACAGCTGGGCACAGGCGTCCTCTTATTGTTGAGAGGGTTATGTCCGCCGCGATGCCTCAATGCGTGTTGCCGAACTTCACATGTGTTCCAATTATTTTTTATTATTTCTCAGACACGCTTCCCAAACCACAAATCCTCGCAAAAGAACACCGATTCCTACCAAGGATGATACGCGAGGCTATTGAAATTAAAAAACATCCTAATTTCAATAGAGAAGATGGTTGGGTGCTGCCATCTGCTTGGGATCCTATAATTAACAAAATTAAACCCAAACCCAAGCATACCACTGCAAGACTTCAAGATACTGTAAGTTCGTTTTGCGTAAATCGGACCAAAAATTAATATTCAAAAACTGAAGGTAGCCGGGCTAACAATGACATTGGGACGTCAAACATCTCAGTCCCCTCCCGTGACCATGGTTGCTGTAAAGCACCCGAAACGTCGATAATTAAAAATAAGTAAAATCAGTTAAATAAACGCGATACAATCCGTAAATTTAGTTTTACTCGTATTCAATGTGTAGTGTTCGCGTAAATTTAAGAAATCATAATATTTTATTATTTTCACTATTTCTGTCTTACAATTTAGCCTGTTTTTTTAACTTTTACAATACACAGCCGAAATCAACCAAAAAGTCCAACCAAAAAATAATACCTAGTAATACCAAATATAATTTATAATATTATTTCAATCACGTAATTTTTCTGCGAGCTTATTGTAAATCCACAACTTTAGTTTCGACCTTCAGCATTGATTTACAGAGCCGTCTCTATAACGAGAGCCCTCGTAAAAATCTCAGCCCGCCTCGTAAAATACGAGTATATATCTCATTTACGCACACTTGAATCCTGTAACGAAATACATTGTTTACACCGTTGTGTATTGACAAAATAGTGTTGGAAATATATTTATTCGTAGCAACAACGAGCGATCAATTTTAAAATAAATTCATTAATACAAAATATTATATAATATATTACATAACATAATAATGTAATTTATATTACGTTAATATATTATACTATTAACTATAAAACGAACTTACAGTACACCTAGTAACGTTTTACGTGGTGGAGCCATACTGCGACTATATTAGTAGTATAGTTTTAGCGCGAATAGGTCGGCTCCACCGGGGCAGGACCACGCATTAACAGAATACCAGCGTAAAATTGCAGCTAAACGCTGCTGTGTCAGATGGTCAGAGTAGAGAACCGGAGACCCGTTTTACGGGATTGGAGGCATTCCATCTTAGTCCTCACGGGTGACAACACATCTGCATTTTGATTCGTAATCGAGGATAGATGTAGATGTCTATGAGCCACACCAACCACAATATCCGATGGACTGTGTGCTCGTTTGTCACTCTTCTCCTATAAAAAGTGCCCACTACAGCTCGTGGGACATCTGCAACGAATTTTAAATAAAGAAGGCTGTATTATCCCTTCTGAAGACTAAGATGGAATGCTTCTATCTTCTAACCGAAACTCAGAAGACACGCGCTGGTAACAGTTAAGTATTATAATGTAACGATAGGTCTACTTATATAATTAGAATGTCAAACAAAGTAATAATTTTGTTTGCTGCTAAGTAGTAACTAGAATTCATTCATTCATTCATTACAGTCTGTCATAAGTCTTCCTAAGTCTTCCCTATTGATTGGGTGCGTTCGGCAGAAAAAAGCGCTAGCAAGCGCTTGTAAGCAAAATGGCGATCGTAAGCGGTAAGCGCTGTCAAATCGTAAGTAGCTATTTTCCTCCAGGACACGATGTTAGTTTTAACCGGGGAATCTAACCTAATTTAAATATATGTTTGTAAAGTATTCATATTAAAAACTTACCAATCATGAGTTTTTAATAGCATGTATATGTTTATTCATGTCATTATATTACTTAAAACTAATATTGCACAAAACAACTTATAAACTCTACTTCAAAACAAACAAATTAAATAAGCAAAATGGCGGATTGTGTCAGCGCTACTGAAGTAGCAATTGTGTCCTGGCCGAAAACTATTTTAGCGCTTATAAGCGCTTGCTAGCGCTTTTTTCTGCCAAACGCACCCATTATCTTATTACGTAACTTGTGACATCTTAGTATACGAGTAGTTACCAGTTGACAGGCGGATTGGCAACGTCAGTTTTTTTTGAGCTGTAAAACAGATGCTGCTGCTAATCTCCTGCTTCACTTCCCCCTGTCGCTTCTTACGAAACCTTCGGAATGACACGGCATAGTGGAATTGTCCATGGTATTGTATTTCATTACTCAAACGGACTCCTAGACTGAAAAGAACTCTACCACATAGTTTGAACTACACAGTAATGTTACAAGCGTGGGGTTCGATACAATAAAAACTGCCGAGTGAATTACCATAATTGACTCTTTAATTACAGAACACTAAAACTACACTAATAACAAAACACAACTGTACTACCGATCACTTTATTTCACAGTTGTATCGCTTCGAAGTATTCGCTTGAATTGCCAACTCGATAATGACTCAGGTCGCGGTCTATACTGGCTTTTTATAGTTCCAGAACCATCTACTGTATAAATATCTAGAATGTTCACGTATATACCGGTCCCGACTGACTAAGTATCGATAGTTCTAGAAAGTTCTAGTATGGAAATTTCTAGAAAGAGCTTGAATCTCCTAGTTCTGCTACCCGAAACTAGGCGCAAGTGATAACTATTGTCGTCGTGTACTAGGCATTAACCGTGACGCGCAACAGTATTAAGTATCATCATCATTATCATCATAGTCATCATCCCAGTAATTCCACAAAGCACGGACCTAAACCATCCACACCATGAGGTTTTCGGTCAATCTAGTGTGGAGCCATCCTCCATTGCGCTTGCCGGCACGATGCTGCCACTCTTGAACCCTTCTTTTCCACCGGTAGTCGGTTCGTCGAGTGAGAAGTATACTGAATAAATAATTATTACTTATGGCCATTATATCTACTTTCTGCATAGTTTAATTATGTTTTAAAAGATATTTACCGGGATATACTTTGTTTCGTGAGAACTTTATTCGATTTGGCCGTATATTTTTTAATTACCTTATTTTCAAAAAGTCCTAAAAAGTCGGGAGGAAATTAATCTTGACTTTATTTGGATAATTAAAACACCAGTTAGTTCTTCAAACACCAGTCGCTTCAAAAATTGAAGTAGGTATATAAAAATATATTAATGTATAATTGAGGTCAGTAAGGATTTTTTTTTATAAAAGTAGAAAAGAAAAACGCATAAAGGAACCTAAAATCTCCAATTTTACACAAACTATTCCAATTTTATATGCATATTCCCGAGCAAATCTTACAATGTATTGTAAATAGGGAATTCGTAGTTAAATCGTAAAATCAGTGTAATCTGAACGAACCCTTTGAGATTGCTACGGTCCTGTAGGAATAATAATGAGGTGGTTATAGCTCGGATTGCTGATAATTTTGATGTTATGCTTTCAGTTCAGAACCCTAAGTTTATTGTTTCGTATATACATAAAACGTTATCAAGGGTTAGGTAAGTAAACGATTATTTTATTATAGAGTTACGATAAATAAACATTTATTAAAGGCAAATGTAATTTGATTCAATGACTTTTTCTGCCACCAGGGCGGCGGCCCCTTAAAATGAGGTGGTATATTTATATATTTGACAGATTTCACAGTAGGGAAGTTAATTTGTTCGAAATTTGTAACGATTAACGTTTCTTTCTGTACCATTAGTCATATTTTATATTAATTAGATTAAAAATAAATAAACCAAACCACAGATATTCATAAAAATAGAAAAATCAAAATAATTGTTAAAAATGTACAAAAAATTGAAGAACAAACTACAGAGAGGCATTGTTTTTTTATAGTGATAACCGCCGCCCATGAGCAGCTGCAACACCAGGGGAATTGCAGATGCGTTGCCGGCCTTGTAAAAAGGAATAGGCTCTTTTCTTGAAGGTCCCTAAGTCGTATCGGTCCGGAAAAATCTCTGGTGGTAGTTGATTCCACAAGGAAGTGAGGAAGGAAGGAAGGAAGAAAACTTCATTGTTTTGTAATACTCCAGAAACTTATAAACTTTTATTTAAAACTAAATTATCAATTAAATGACATTGTGTAACAAAAAACTTAAACACAGTGTCAACTAGCGACATCTAGTGATTTTAAGATTATTAGTCCCCATTATTAATACATTGAAAATACCTACCAAACACCAATTAGAATATTGACTGTGTAGTGGCGGTGTAAGAATTCCACTACGCTATATCGTTCCGAGGGTGTCGTAAAATGCGACTAAGGGAAACTTAAACAAGAGATGTGAAGCAGCAGCTTCCTGATAGTGAACTGCGGTTGTCAACCCGCCTTCTAAGCGTGGCAATCATGGCAAAATCCTCCCTATGTGACAATCCATGGAGGAGGCCTATGTTCAACAGTGACAGAATGAGAATATCGTCACGATATCGGAGCTCGAAAAACTGTTTATCGATGGTAAAGGTTTTCGTGTGGCAGCCTCGCCTCGTACAGGTAAGTGATAGGGCGGCTCCTTATTAGAAGGATTGACTATGAGTGATCGGGTAAGATATGTAGGAAGTCGATGAATGCAGACGAGTAATAGTAGTATTAGTAGTGATTAACATCGAATTAACAATAACAATAACATATAATTAACAACTGATTATATTTCAAAGCTGTGAATTGGTTTACAGCATTTCGAACATTTAACAAAAATATTAAAATTACTTCGCCAAAGAAATACGTTAAGCATAGAGTTAATAATTATTACGGTAATAGGACGAGAAAATATCTAGTACCACGTATTTTCTATGAGATATTTTCTGAAAACGAATTTGCTAATAAAGAAATATTTAAAAAGGAGTTGAAAGCGTGGTTGCTGGATAATTAATTGTGTAATTATTAATATTGTCTTAGTTAAAGTTATAGTTTTAAATTAATTTGATTTTAAATGTGCTTAACGAGTTTAAGTATTAATCAGGTTACATATAATAAGGTATGTAACAGTAGTAACAGCGCTTAGTTTTAATTAGTTTCATCATCATCATCATCATCACAGCCCTTCACAAGTCCACTGCTGAACATAGGCCTCCCCCAAGTAATGCCACAAAGCACGGTCCTGAGCCACCTGCATCCATCGACTTCCTGCATATCTTACCAGGTCGTCACTCCATCTAGTGGGGGGTCGCCCTACACTACGCCTACCGGTACGAGGCTGCCACTCGAGAACCTTTCTTCCCCATCGGTTATCGGTTCTTCGAGCTATATGGCCGGCCCATTGCCACTTCAGCTTACTAATCCGTTGGGCTATGTCGGTCAATCTGGTTTTACTGCGGATATCCTCATTTCTGAGTCTATCACGCAGAGAAACTCCGAGCATAGCCCTCTCCATAGCTCGCTGAGCGACCTTGAGCGTCCTCATACGGCCAGCAGTGAAGGACCACGTCTCTGATCCGTAAGTCATCACTGGCAACACGCACTGGTTGTACACTTTAGTTTTCAGAGATTGAGGTATACCTGACGAGAAGATATGTCGTAATTTCCCGAACGCTGCCCAGCCGAGTTGAATCCGTCGATTGACCTCTCGGTCGAAGTTGGACTTACCTAGTCGGAATATTTGTCCCAGGTAAATGTACTCGTCAACAACTTCGAGCATAGTGCTTCCAACAACTACCGGCATAGGTGTGACATGGACATTAAACATAATCTTTGTTTTGTCCATGTTCATCTTAAGACCTATCCGTTGGGAGGCACTATTGAGGTCATTGAGCATAGTGCTTAAGTCCTCCAGCGATTCTGCCATAAGGACTATATCGTCGGCAAATCGAAGGTGAGTGATGTACTCGCCATTGATGTTAATACCGTATCCTTTCCAGTCCAGTAACTTGAAAACGTCTTCCAAAGCAGCGGTGAAGAGTTTCGGGGATATAACGTCACCCTGTCTTACACCTCTCTGCAGTTGGATAGGTTTCGAGCTCTGGTTCTGTACTCGGATAGCCATCGTAGCCCTACTGTACAAACACTTCAGCACTTCGATATACCGACAGTCAACTTGGCACCGCTGAAGGGACTGCAGCACCGCCCAAATTTCGACGGAATCAAAGGCTTTCTCATAGTCCACATACGCCAGGCAAAGTGGCAAATTGTACTCTTCAGTCTTCTGTACAATCTGCCGCAGGGTATGTATGTGGTCTATGGTACTGAAGCCTTTTCGGAAACCGGCTTGTTCGGGAGGCTGGAAGTCGTCGAGTCTGCGTGCGAGACGATTCGTAATGACTCTCGAAAACAGCACGTAGACGCGGCTCAGAAGGGAAATCGGTCTGTAGTTCTTCAAGAGAGCGTTGTCGCCTTTCTTAAAGAACAAGACCACCGCACTTCTGCTCCACGCCTCCGGAGTAGTGCCACCATGGAGGACGGAATTGAAGAGCTTCTGAAGGACTTCAAGTACCGGTGTTCCACCCGCTTTCAGAAGCTCCGCTGTAATTCCATCCTCGCCTGGGGCCCTGCCGTTTTTAAGGTGCTGGAGAGCCATTCTAATCTCGCTTAGACTGACGTCCGGGATATCATCGGAATAGTGTCGGATAAGACTTGCTCTTGGATCGTTACTCACACTTGCGTGTGGCTCCAACGATGATGTGTACAGCTGCCCATAGAACCTCTCAATCTCACTCAAAATCTCAGGTGTCCCGGAAACGATGCTGCCACACTCAGTCTTCAGCCTTGACAGTTGGCTCTTTCTGGCAGACAGATCTCTGGCAAAGACTTTGGAGCCCTGGTTCCGCTCGATCGCTTCTTTAATACGAGCAGTATTAAAGTTGCGTAAGTCTCGCCGTATGCATTTGGAGATCTGTCTGTTCAGTTGCCTGTATGCTGTCAAATCTGTTGACGATTGCAGCCTCATCTCCCGTCTAACAGCCATGAGATTAAGAGTGTGATCGGAGAGTTTTTGTGTTCTTCTGCGGCGGGTCTTGCAGAACTTAGCTCCGACCGCATGGACAGTTTCCACGAGCTTGTCATTCATATCGTCCACTGCATTGCAATCTTGTAGGCACTGAAAGCGGTTGTGTAACTCGAGCTGAAAGTTTTCGGGATTTTGGATCAGAGCACGAGGGGGACGGAGCGTTGACTTCATTAGACGAGACCTCTCCAACTTAACGTTTAGGTTCAGTGTGCCTCTAACCATTCGGTGATCGCTGCCAGTTTTCACCCTTGCGATCACTGAGACATCACTGAACAGTTGGCGTCTGGTCGTCATAATGAAGTCAATCTCATTTTTTGTCGAACCGTCGGGGCTCGACCAGGTCCACTTCCTGTGGGGCCGCTTCTGGAAGAAAGAGTTCATCATAAAGAGTCCCTCTTTCTCCATAAAGTCGGCCAGCTGCTGGCCCCTTCGGTTCCGTTGCCCTACTCCAAATTTCCCTAACTTCAGCTCACCGTTTTCTCTTGTGCCTAGTTTTGCGTTGAAGTCTCCCATCAACACCGTGTAGTGGGTTTTGGAGGAATGTATGGCTTTGGAAATATCCTCATACATTTCCTCCACCTCCTCATCGGAATGTGCCGACGTTGGTGCGTAAACCTGTATGACCTTCAGCGAATACCGTTTGGTGATTCTGAGTATCAGGTACGCGACCCTCGTCGACACACTCTCAATCTGTACAACGTTGTTGACGAGAGACTTGTGGACGATAAATCCGACACCTCCTTGGGACAGATGGTCGCCCTCCCGGTGATAGAACAAGTTGCCGGATTCGAGAATCACCGTGTCCTCCCCCTCTCTTCGGACCTCGGATAATCCTATAATACTCCAGCGCAACTTGTCTATCTCTTCTTCCAGCTCCAGGATCTTCTCGTCAGTCCTCAGTGTGCGTGCGTTAAATGTTGCCAGGTCGAGTCGTCGTAGGTGGCAACCGAACCTCCACCGGAGATTCTTAGCACCCCCTGCCCCGCCGTTACCATGGTCGCCACCGTAGCCAGGAATAGCGGGGCCGCCGGGGACTGGGGGCCGTCTATTTGTGTAATTGTTCATGGGGGGGTATATTGCCATAGTTGCCACGCTTGGCGAGCGGGTTGGTAACCGCAGTTTTTTTTTGTCGTACAGTTGCTGTTATCAGGAAGATGCTGCTGCCCATCTCCTGTCTGTCTCCCTCTGTCGCCTCTTACGACACCCACGGGAAGATATGGGGTAGTGGATATTCTTAACCGCCACTACACGGCTCATTAATTAGTTTAAATCTTTTAAATTAGTGTAAATTTAATTTCCTTAAAGTTTTTTAAGGACTGCATTTTAAATGATTGTATGTACAGTTTATGTGTATTTTAAGTTCTTAAGGATTATAAAATTTACAGTAGGTACATAAAACGTAAGAGTGTGATAATATTCGCCAACAAACTGCCCTGCAGTTTGGCGAAAGTTGTATAAAAGACTCACTCCTAACTTATATAATTATCTCAGGATATTTTTGTTACGTTTCTATGGTGTACACATTACTTGTTTTTTTTTTTTGCATGTTATATCAAAAGAGTATCGATTAAGATTAAAAAAAAAGCAAGAAAATATGAAAAAAAATATGAAACATCTCATAATGTCGGTAATAAACTCTCGTGGAAATACGATGAAAAAACTGAGGCGCAGACTTGGCAACCAGACGGGGATTTTTTGCTCGGCAATTGACACAGTTCGCGAAACTGGAATACGCGGTCGGTACGTAGGTGTAGGTACCACAACAAACTGTTTAAAAATACGCACAAAGCTCAACTATCATATCCGCTATCCACATGTGCCGGTACGTTACATATCGTGAATAAGCTATCATTATCATGAATACACTATAATCTATGTGGTAGAATCTTACAGTCTGTGAAGCATTCCACCTCACTCCTTAAAATGCAGACGGACGGACTCAGGAAAAGCAAGAAATAAGTCCTACCATTTAAAAACATGATGAGGAAACTTGTAAATCTAATTAATGAGAAAAATCGAGGACACTATGGCAGCATGGCGGACTATTACATGCTCCAAGTTCTAGAAAAGAGAGAAGACTTGCAGGCACTCTCTAGAAATGAGAGAAAACTGAGATTATGGACTTAGCAGCGAACATATTTAGGCTGTAACTAAAATAACCTTGAACTTCACAATATCTATTAATTTAAAACGCCTCGCTGGTCTTATAGTTATAAACGCGGCTGTTGATCATGTGTTTCCGAGTTCAAATTCCGGGTTGGACTAACATCAGTTATTGGGTTTTTTCAAGAATTTCTCAGTAGGAGCCCAGAGTCCGTTAGTTTGGGATGTTTCACGTCCGTGCTTCAGAAAACACATACATTCATTGGGCACGCCTAATCTCTCTCCGTTCATGTCGGATTGCCATCCGGTCGGACTGTGGATCAAGGAGTAGAGAGTGCACCTATGTTAGCACACAGACTCGTTCACTATGCCCTTCCTACGCATATGGCTAATCTCCATCTAAGCTGGCCGCCGTGACCGGAATTATTTCTGAATTATTCATCACTTCATTTAGAGGCAACATAATTATATTGATATTATGTATATACATATATCGTTTTACTTTACTTTTCGAATAAAATACATTATTTAAATTCTTAAAAAGCAGAAACGTTTTCCAAGTCAATCATTTAAAAAGAAAAACGCTTATTTATACGCTGAAAGTGATTCAATTCGCTTTAAGTGACGCATTTGTGACCCGTCAATATAAAAAGGACGACCTCAATCAATTCTTGAATTACTTCGAATATTATTAAATATTCGAAGTAATCCAAGAATTGGATATTAGACTGATTATGTTTCTCAGATAGAAATCTGGGGCTTTACTTTGAAGTAAAATTTGAATGTGTAAGTGGATCAGCACCTACCACCAAGCAGAAAAGTAAATGTCTTTTAACACGTTTTTAGTAATTAGCTTTCTTCTCTGTTTGGTACATATTTTTCAATTGATTTTAAACTGAATTCTCGATGATCTAGAAAGCAGGACAGGTTAAAAATTAATTATAAATTCTCTTTTTTGTCCGTCTGTTCGTTTATCTTTTCCGTAGTAATTTAAAATCCGATTTTAAAACTAACTTTTTGATGAGATGAAGGCTTTAAATTCGTAGTTTTATAACTATAAAAAGGAAAGAAAAAAATGTCTCTTTTTATTAACTTGCCTTTGCAACTTGATTTTGCAAATTGGAAATTTTTATATATCTTCTCGTTTCAACGTCTTTAGAGTCGAAAAGTAAAAGTCGAAAAGTTTTTAAGAGGATGCCCGTGTGTGCATGTATATGTTTTCCCTCGTGTAGCTCGAGAACAAAGAGTGTTGACGTGGGACCAGTTTCATTTAACGCATAATTATGTAACTTAGACCTCATTCAATTTTGAGCAAAATCGGTCAAGTCGTTTTTGTGCCGAATGAAAACTCGTATAAAATATTAAAACATATGATATATTTTTATTCTTTCCACTTCAGTCGTGTGGACCTTTCGGGTAGCACCTAGACCGCTTTTTTCCCTTTATATTTCTTCATTCAAGTAAATAAAATATCAACAAAAATAAATACAAAATCTATCATAGATAATGAAAATTAAAGGAAATTGAAGATCAATCTATCAAGTATTCCTTTTCAGCTTAAAATTTTATACATCTATGCAGATTGTAATATAATTTCTTAAACTACTATGAAACCGTGTAGTGGCAGAGTAAGACTATCAATTACCCCATATCATCCCGTAAGTGCCGTAGGAGGCGACAGAGGGAAATGGAAGCAGGAGATGAGCAGCAGCATCTTCCTGTTAAATTCTGAAAATAATAAAATGTACTACGGATGCCAATTCGCCTGTCAAGCGTGGAAACTATGATGACATCCCACCTAATGAGGCAGTATTGGTTAGTTTTCCTCTGTCGCCTCTACGAAACTCAAAGGACTATATGGTGTAGTGGGTATCCTTACATCGCCACTACACGGCTAGATTTCCCATCCTTATTCCTAAACTCGACTCAACTTTTCCTTTACCGCCGATTATGTGGTAAATCAGCTTTTAAAATTGCAATTAAAAATTTCACCGGTGCCCACAGGGATCAAACTGTGGTCACTCGCATACTGTGAAATATACAGCAAGCGCTTAATCGCTGAACTACCACGGCTTTTCCTAATTTCTATAAAAATATACCAGTATTTACAAAACACCGTTATCTAATAAAATGATTTTACTTATTACAATTCATTCAAGATTATTCTTAATTTGATGGCCAAATATTGTACGAAGCAATTTATTTGTAATCCCTTTTATTGTCAATGAAACCATTAAAAGGATATAGGAGCGGCGTTTAGTTCAAACCAACGTATTCTTTTTTTTTTCTTAAATGGCATAAACACAACATTATTTAATATAATATTCACCTTTTGTGTATTTGATTACATTAAAAGTTTACTGTACTGTGAAATTTACAGCGAGCACTAATCATCTGAGCTACCACAGTACGCGAGCAAACCGGGTTCGATCCCCGCCGGCATCAATGAAATTGTTAACTGCAATTTAAGTGCTGACTTACCTCGTGCTCGATATTGAAGGAAAACATGGTAAGGAAACCTGCATGTCCGAGAAATACGAAAAAAAATATTTCCAAGACATGTGAACTTCGCGAACACGCATTGGTGCGTGTGGCGTGGCTGACAATTCCTTGCCCTTTAGGTTTTAACCTTCTCAGAAATGAGCAGAGGCCAGTGCCCAGGAGCGGGATGTATATAGGGTAAATTCAACTTTTAAATTTAATAACCTTGAGTGTCTCATAGTAGGAAAGATTTGTCAAAATCGTATAGCATCTAACGACACCATGGGAGTACATTATTATTCATATTAAGTCAGGTACTTTTTGATTTTCGTATAAAAATTTTTGGATTGTGTTTTGGGAAGGTTGTGTTTCACTATCATTCTAGTATCATCATTATCATCATCACGACTGGTGACATGGCTGAACATAGTGTGAAGGCCCAATATTATTAATAATTAAATTCAATATAAAGGGGCATCAAAAATAGTCTTAATATATATATATATATATATATATATATATATATGTATATATATATTATTTAAGCAAAAAATTACATTAATAAGCATAAAGTTAATATAAACACATTTCAGACATTAGACCAATAACATGTAAATTAAAGGCAAAATATTGTCTTTCATAACAAATAAATTTATTTAAAAACTCGTAAAAATATTTAAAATATGATAAATAATAGAAATACAAGTCGAAAATATTATAAAAATAAAGATAAATAACATTTATAAGATAATTAGAAAATTTGTTAAAAATTGTCTAAGTTGTGGAAGGTGTTCATGTATACATGTCTTGTATGGAGGAGCTGCCGGAAATACATACCTGCAGTTGTAAATATATATGGGATGGTCGGGAGCCCGACTGCTTGAAGTAATGTAGCACAATGACTACTCCTATATTAAGGACTCAAACACTCAATGATACAAAAATAATACTATAGAAGGTCTCTATGATGAATTTGCATTACAATAGTTGGGTCGTGGGTTGAAGTCCTATATATTAATAACTTATGAAAGTAAGGTCTATAGTACAAAAGCAATACTATAGAAGGTCTTTAAGATGAATTTGCATTACAATAGTGGGGTCGTGGGTTTGAGTCCTATATATGAATGACTTATGAAAGTATTATGATACAAAAGCATTATTATAGAAGGTCTCCTTGATGCATAAGCATTATATGGGGTGGTTGGGTGACCGACTGCTCTTAGTAATGTAGCAAAATGACTAGTCCTTATTAGGAACTTGAAAAAGGATTATTATGGTGGCGTGTATGCTGCTTCACGAGCAATTGGTCCGAGATAAACTTGGGCTCGCTAACCGATGTGTCCTAGACATATCATCTTAGTGCCGGTGGTAAGCGGGTTTGTGTAGAAGTAGTATTGTGGGCGACGTCGTAGCGCATAGCGATGCGTCGTCTATCTTTTGGATTGGGATGTGTGTTTAGTAGCACTTTTAAGTGTAACCAGCATACTGAACTTCATGTCTTAGTGCATTAGCGCTATGATACGTGGAGTTTTGTTCACTGGCGTCTTAGTAGCATGCTACTATGATACGTTGGTGATATTTTTTAGTTAAAAACAATACAAACTTTGTTACCAAAGTCAATAGGGATCATTTAGGTGTGTTGTGAGGGGGCGCCACCCTTATGATAGTTGCATTGATGCTTACTGCTTCTTGCGGTATTGCGTCTTGTGATGGATCTGCGGGTGTTCTGCGCCTGATGCGAAGTACTCTTGTGGTTCCGGTCGATGGAGGTATGCGGGTGGTGATGTCTGCTGAGATGTATGGGGGACTTTGGGATGGTGTAAGACCGACGATAGTCTTATTGATGCTTGTTGCGTTCTGCAGCATTGCGTCTCTGCGATGGTTGTTTGGTGGGACGCTATTCTCAATGGCGCTCTCTATGTCTTGGTTTGACTCACACCTGTGCAAGTCGGGTCCCTTCATTACGGGACTGCAGACTGTCTGCCCTCCACGATGTTTTATATAAGAACATAATAATATATCTCTGTAACTTTCTCACCTTTGAATGATTGAAGGCAACTTGTTGGCGGGCGAGACAAACATGATCGAAAATGCATTTACTCAACGTCAGTGACACAAAACCTTTCTGATGGCGAATTATTACTAATTCTTATAACTGCCTTTTGGCTATATCTGCCGTTGTATTGGTTGGTGGAGCATATGTGTCGACCTCATACGGGTGGTAGCTGGCGGGAGGGTCTGAGGAGACTCTCACTGCTGCGGCCGAAAGCCGCACAACGTGGGACCCCATTCCCTTGAGGTGAGCGGTAGACTCATGACACGCTCTGCGGCTAGTAGCCGTGCTGATCATGCAATCGGTGGTGATGCCATACACTTACATCACGTCTGCAGGAGCGGCGTTCTGGCAGGTGGTGGCGCTCACGGAGTGTTTACGGCCAGTGTGCCTGATCACATATATATATAATTTTATTGAAAATGGTTAAATTAATTATATATTTATAATATTTAATATATTTATATATAGAGGGGGGAGCCTTACAATAGCCTTCCCCAAAAGGATTTCACTAAGCTCGGTCCCAAGCTACCTGCATCAATTGACTTACTGCCTCTTACAATGTCGCCACTCCGTCTATTAGGGAGTTGTCTTACACTTTACTGGCCGGTTTGAAGCTACAACTTGCGAACCTTTATTCGCCATCGTCGTTGGTTCTCTAAGATATATGGACTATATGGTCGGCCCACGCCGCTTCAGTTTATTGATCTCTTGCGCTATGTTGGTTATTCTGGTTCTACAGCACATCCGCTTTACGAAGTCTGTCGCGAAGAAAAATATAGCTCATTTAGCGACCTTGAGACATATCAGTATATTTAATTTAATTCTTATTTAGTATAAATAACTTTTACATCCATTTTTTTTAATAAATATAGTACAATATTTATAACGATAAACTCTGTAGCTCAGATATTACATGCGTATGGTTGGTTTACATTACTACCCAAAAAATAAAACACTCGACTTTCGACTAAATAGTAATCTTATTTATCGTTACAATGCGCTTTTTTTAGATCTGTGTCCCTTTTCTATGTTGAAAGCATCAAATATTCTTAGAGTATAAAAATTATTTTCCACAGTCTTTTATAGAGTAATTGTGACAAACGAGCACTACTCCACCTTTTTTTATAGGATGTGGGTGACAAACGAGCACACAGTCCACCTGGTGGTAGGTGGGTGCTGTGGCCCATAGACATCTACATTTATTCTCGATTAAGAATTATAAGCAGATACGTTGCCAAGCTCGAGGACTAAGATAAAATGCCTCGTTTCCAGTAAAAAAGGTATCTGGTTCTCTACACTCACCATACGAAACACAGCATCATTGAACTGCTATTTTACGCTGGTATTCTGTGAGAGCGTGGTCCTTCTCCGAAGTCGAGCCGACCCATTCGTACTACAACCATAATATAGCTGCAGCATGGCTCTACGGTGCTCGGCGGTGAAGGAAAACATCCTGAGGAAACCTGCATGTCTGAAGAATAAGAAAAAATATATTTCGAAGACATGTGATAGTTCGTCAACACGCATTGAGGCTGCGCGGCGGACACTTCCTTGCCCTAAAACCCTCTCAGAAATGTGGGGAGGCCTGTACCCAGTAGTGGGACGTATATAGGCTGTAACTTTACTTTTATGGCTCTACTACTCTATAATAATAAAAAAATTGCGGTTTCCAATCCGTGCACCTTGTAACTTTGCCTAAAACTTTCCACTCGAGGCAATCTATTAGGAGGTCAATGTTCAGCCGAAGACTTCTGAAGAGCTGTAACGAAACAAATGAATAATTGAAAAACAGAATAGAGGTTTTACAACTTGTTTGCCTGGTGTAGTTTCTACCTAGCTATAAATAAAAAAGTGTGATTTTTCCTTACAAGAAAGTGTAGTTTTTTTTAAATTTCCATATGATGAACTGGCAAGACGTGCAAAAAGTAGTAGATGTGATGACACAGGACCGTTCTTTGTGACATTCCTTGGGGGCCTATGTGCAGCAGTGGACTTGTGAAGGGATGATATAAAGAAAACATTTAATAACAAAATAAAACACCGTTTTAGAGTATTATTTAAAAACCGGAAGTGAAGAGAAACAGGAATTATATGATTACTGAACGATCATTACCTTTATTAAGATACATTTATATGGATTTATGTGGATTAATGCAATCAACTCGCTAACACATGTTTGCAACTACTACTGTGAATAACATTAGGAAACATGGAAATCTAATGCTAATAAGACGTAAAAGCTATTAGTGTTATGGCCCATTAGAGAAGCAAAGCCTGACTTACTGAAGCATCGCTACAGAGAACTCAACCGATGTTGTGCGGTTTTGGCAGTGCGGTAACAAACCGTTACGATTTAATTACGGCAGCAAATGCATTTCTCATCACTGGGAAATGAAATTGTAATAATATAAAATATGTTTCGAAAATTTGATGTTATATTATTAAAAATGTTAAAAATTTGAAAAAACAAACAAAAATCTCTCTCTATTTCTAACTTCTAATGAAAAGAGTCGCCACACCTATATAAAATCTATTTTTATACTCGTCTCTTTCCTTTTCCTTAAAATTTTTCACCTTCTCTATGAGAATGTGGTAATTTTATTAATACCTGTACTAAGACCACCGAGTACCTGTGCAACCGTATACAGTGGTAGTTCAAGGATATCCACTACCCCTTATAGTCCAGTTGGTGTTGTAAGAGGTGATAGAGGGAAACTGACACAGAAGATGGGCAGTAGCATCTTCCTGATAACAACTAAAAATTATAAAAAATCTACGATTGCCAACCCAAGCGTGGCTGCTATGTCAAAATCCTCCCTATAAGACAATCATAAGCAGGCCTATGTTCAGGTGGATTTTATAGGCTGTTACGGTGACTGTAACGGTAACGGCAGTACCAAAATTTCGTCTTTGTCAACTCAGTTCGTTTGCATACTAGGAAGCCAGCGCACTGCCTCTCAATTTCCATAGCTCAATTTTTATAAGTATTCCTTCTTAATTAGCATAAATTTTTATTTTATTTTAATATAAAGTTCAGTGAAGCAGTATCGTAACGTGCACAGCTGAAGGCTGCAGTTCAGTCACACACATGCATTTTTCGTACACTAATTAAACTTTGTACAATAAACTATACTACATGCAATTTGTGTATGACCAACGCCTCGACATACAAGATTAGTACCTGTAGGTATAGTATTTTTAAATAGTCAAAATATAGCGGTTTACTGAGTTAGACTAAACTTCAAGTAAAATCTAATACAGTTAAAACACAACAGGAACCTAACGAAGGAGAGAATACCAACGTACTATTTTTTTAAAGTTAAAACGTCTAAGTTTAAAATCGTTTAAAACTTTTCCTGGAACAAGTTTTGCTTCCAATGCAATAAATTGTTATTTAAATAGAAATAAAAGTTTGTCTGAAGATTAAGTATAGGAGATAGAACATTTTCAACATAAGAAATATATTAAAGTTTATAGGTAAAAGTTACTTAGGTGGATGACCGTCTCAATTTTCAGACTGGTTCCGGTAAGCGTGGTGTAAGATGTAAATGGACCATTTCATGAAGATATGTCGAGCAGTCTACGTTCAGTAGCTGACATGCTCACAACTCAAGTCTACTGCTAAATTTTTTATAGGATAAGGGGGACAAACAGTCCACCTCTCTACGTCTATCCTCGATTAAGAATCAAAATGCAGATGCGTTGTCACCCGTGACTAAGATGTAATGCCTCGTTTCCAGTCACACTCGCCACACTCTCTCACTTTTTTTACGTGGTAGAGCCATGCTGCAGTTATATTAGTAGTATAGTTGTAGCACGAATGGGTCTGCTCGACCGGGGAAGGACCACGCTCTCACAGAATACCAGCGTGAAATAGTAGCTTAATGCTGCTGTATTTCATATGGTGAGTGTAGAGAACCGGAGACCCTTTTTACTGGAAACGAGGCATTCCATCTCAGTCCTCACGGGTGACAACGCATCTGCATTTTGATTTTTAATGGAGGGTAGATGTAGATGTCTCTGGGCAGCAGCAACCACTTACCATCAGGTGGACTGCGTACTCGTTTGTCACCCTATTCTATAAAAAAAAAACACTCACCACACCCACTCACAATACGAAACATAGCAGCGTTATTCTGCTATTACCCTGGTATTCTGTGAGAGTATGGTCTTTTCCCGGTTGAGCCGACCCATTCGTGCTACAACTATACTACTAACATAGCTGCAGCATGGTTCTACCATGTTTATAGGCCTCCCTCAAAGTATGCGTCAAAAGCTGACCTGAGCCACCAGCATCCATCGACTTCATACATTCCTTGCCTCCATGGTCACTTCATTTAATGGGAGGCCGCTCTATACTTCTCTTGCCTTAACGCACGTGGCTGAAACTCGAAAACCTTTCTTATATCAGTTACTCTGGTTCAAAACGGAAATGCCCATTACAAAATCTATCATGTAGAGACTCCGATCCTGTAAAACATTACTTCAATTTTTTTCATATTACTACTTTTAATTTCCGCTTAGTAATCTAACTTCAATTGCCAACATTCTGAAATATCTTACTTCAAATAACACCAAAAGTTGCAATGCAAAATACATCTAAAATGTAGCTAAAAGTCTAAAAAAATTCTCCCCGTTAATTTGCCATTCAGAGGCGCTCGTAGGCAGGACGAGGATGGCCCATGAATATTAATGCAATGTTAGTTCGCAGGGTAAACAACACGCTTCACAAGATTTATGAGAGTATGGCAGAAACATTGTACGATATTAAAAATGCCACCTACAGAGTCATGCTGTT
Organism: Parnassius apollo; assembly: GCA_907164705.1. Classification (NCBI taxonomy): domain Eukaryota; kingdom Metazoa; phylum Arthropoda; class Insecta; order Lepidoptera; family Papilionidae; genus Parnassius; species Parnassius apollo. Next base: position 3,106,148 of record CAJQZP010000644.1, on the reverse strand, counting down.
TCAAAATAAATAATTAAAATACCTGATTTTTAGTGGATAATATTTCGGTTAGAAATTACCTTCATATTTTCCGAGTAACTGGGTCAAACAGTAATTTATATTGTGGCTATAATAATCATGTAGGGGCTGGACATTCAAGTTGTCATCTCCCATTGGATTTACTAAAACCATTTTCCCTATATTAGGTACAAATTTTTTGTCAGCATGTTAGTTTTAACTACTTACGCCAACCATATACCATATTGTATAGCACGAATGATGAAATATGAGCGTAAAATAGCACCTTAATGCTATTATGTTTCGTTAAGTGTAGAGAACCGGAGACATTTTTTACTAGAAACCAGGCATTCCATCTAAGTCCTCTGGGATTACAACTCATCTTCATTTTTAATTCTTAATTGAGGATAAATATAATATATGGACCACAGTATCCATTGTGTTCGTTTGTCGCCCTATTCATTCTTTAAAAAATATACTCCCTAGACTAAGAGTCCTATTAGAAGATTAATCTTATTAAGAAGTATAAAAAAATTACGCCGCTCTTTGTTAATGAATGATGGAGATGCTGCCTTATCCCAGATAAGTCAGTTAAAATATATCACTTAAGCAGATAGAAGGCGTCGTTGCGAATATCTAGACATCAATCAATGTCTTTTTAGGTTAGTGGAACTTAAGAATGCTTTTACTATATTTTTTTTAAATATTTCCTTATTTATTTAAGTATTTATTACAATATATATTACAATAGGCAAATGATATCGCCTATTTTATATATACTATAATTACTATTACTGTTATATTGCTGTTTTAATTCTCCGTTATTTCTTCAATTAATAGATGACATATCATATATATTTATTTTTGTCTTGATCTATTCACTTAAAACTACACTTCTACTTTACGCATTGTCCAAATCTATAGTTATTCATTCTTTGGATTAGCGTTTTGAAGCAATTTAGCTTGAGTCCCATTCATACATCGACGCGAACATCATCCTAAATATCGATCGCATGAATACAGAACAACTGTTGCCTTGTTAAGAAGGAGTACTTACGAAAAGTATCAAAATGTTTGTTCAATATTTAATCTAAAAGGACAATGTAAGGTATTCCACTGTAGTGGACTCTCGTACATTTTACACAAACATACAAAAATACACACACACGAATTTACACTATACACTCTTCCTATCAGTTGGTCGACGACGTCTCGTAGGTTCGATCCCATTCTCACACCGCCTACCCGCAACCACTGCCTTACCCTAGATGGTTTTTTATCGACGACGCCGCGCGGGATCTAAGTTACGAGACGTCGACCAACCGCTCTATAGGAAGGGTGCGTAGTGTAAATACGTGTGTGTGAGTGTATGATTGTATGCCTTAATATATAATAAGGGTGACAAACGAGCACACAGTCCACCTGACGGTAAGTGGATGCTGTGCCCATAAAAATCTATATTAATCCTCGATTAAGAATCAAAACGCAGGTGCGTTGTCACCCCTGAGGACTAAGACGGAATGCCTCGTAATCAGTAAAAAAGTCATCTTAAAGTGCGTGTGTGAAATGTACGAGAATCCCCTACATCATTATTATTTTTTTTTTTTTTTTTTTTTTTTTTTTTTTTTTTTTTTCCATCAATCATATAACTTATAGCCCATTACCAGTGGTAGTGTTTTTGTTAATTATTAAGTACGCATGCTGCTAACTACTTGATTTACATATAAAACTATTTCTCTTTCCTAAAGGGTTTGCTGGAAGAGAACCCTTATTCAGGTTAAGCTCACCTTTGTTACTCCTATTTAAATATTAAAAAATGTTATCATCTTAGAATGTGTACAATAATGAATAATTAGTAACAATAAATTAACCTAAACCAAGCCAGTTGCTGTAAAGCACCCTGAACTTCGGGAATAAAAATAAGTAAAAAATGAGTTAAATTAAACGCGGTAAAATCCGTAAAATAAGTTTAGTATCCTTCCCGTAAAATAAGTCTAGTATTTTTCCTCATATTAAAACAATCGTTAAAACTAAGTCAAAGTTAAGAATCCATTCATCCATTACGACCAATAAAAATCCACTGATGAACATAGGCCTTGCTAGTTGCCAAGCTTGGCGGGTTGGCAAACGCAGCTTTTTATTATTTCAAGTTGTTATCAGGAAGAGTCTCCTGGCGATCTCCTGTTTCATTTTCCCTCTGCCACCTTTTACAACACCCTCGGAACGATATGGGGTAATGGGTATTCTTACACCGCCGCTACACGGTTAAATTAAGAATTAGTCAGTGAAATTAAAAAGTGATTCATTTGAATCGTCAATCGAATCATCAAAATCCTCGCTTATTTTACAAACCTTATTGACATGGGGAAAGCTTACGTATATCCGTCTTGCGGAATCAAAGATGAGTTATATCAGTCTAGTACCGACTGAATCCACATTTCGCCTTCTCCGCATATTTGCAAGCCGCCGCTCTACAAGCGATGTAGTCCCCTCGATAGAGAACTACTTCTCCCCCTTTTCCTTCTTACATAAGTTGCTGCAGCTCAGCAGATCTGGTGGTTTATGGCTCCACTGCCAACTAAATTTAGGCCACTCTTCTTCCCACAACTCCACCTCAGTTGCAGTTGTAGGGGGAAAGGACACCGCTCTCACCGAATTCTACCAAAACATCTGATATGGGCTCGCCAAGTGTGGCCACCTCAGGTAGGCGCCTCACCTCAGACCAGCCATGCGGGTTCCTCTTAGTTCACCGTAGATGACCAAGCTGGCTACAAAGATTTCTCCCATAGATTGCCATATAGAGGGAATATTTGACATTATTGCCTTGCTTGGCAGGCGAGTTGGCAATCGCAGTTTTTTGTTTTTCAGTTTTTATTAGAAAGACGCTGCAGCATATGACTGCATATCTCCTGGCTAGTTTTCCTCTGTAGCCTGTTACGACACCCACGGGACGATATGGGTTAGTGGACAGTCTTGTGCCACATTTTTTTATCAGTTCATTCAATTTTCAGTTCAGTAAATTTTAAAAAAGGCCTGCTGCGATTTTGCTGGTTCTTTCCAGGACTTTTTTTGACAGGAGGATTTTTTCCGAAATATAGGTAAAGTAAAAAATGACTCAATAAATCAGAATTACGCTTGATCTATATATTGAAAAAATTACAAAATTCTAAATAAATTATTCTATAGGTCGTCTCATCATCACTGTTTCAACTCACATTACTATTTATATCATATTTCTAATATAAAATATATTTTTCCTATAGCATGGAAGATAACGAGCGCACAGTTCACCTGATGGTAAGTGGATGCTATGGCCCATAGACATCCACATTTATCCTCAATTAAGAATCAAAATTCAAATGCGTTGTCACCCCTGATGACTACGATGGGATGCCTCGATTCCCGTAAAAAGGGTCTCCGGTTCTCTACATTCACCTACGAAACGCAGCAGCATTACTGCCCTGCCCCGGTCAAGCCGACCCATTCATGCTGCAACTATAATATAGCTGCTCTACCACGTGATTATAATGAAGCAATTAAATTATTACATAAATATTTATATATTTTGATTACAAGTCATGTACACGGCTTTGTACGTTAGTCAATCAAATGTTGTTTGATATTCCAAAGCATAGAGATGAATACAAATACATCATTACAACCGTATTACATAATATTACTGGATTTGCAGATTCTAAGCTCTGATAATCTTACAAGTTGTATTTACTGATCCCGTTACGCGTAGGCTTAATTAGTTCGTTGTTTGTAACAAATTTATTTAACATTGGCAGGTTTATTAACTATCGCGATTTTAATGTAGGTACTATATGTTTTTTACATACTATTATATATTTTTACGTCATAGAGCCACACTGCAGCTATATTATGGCTGTACCATGAACAGGTCAGCTTGACAGAGTTAGGCTCTCATAGAATACCAGCATGAACCGGCAGAGTACTATGTTTTATATGGTGAGTGTGGAGAACCGAAGACCCTTTTACTGGTAACGAGGCATTCCATCTTAGTCCTTAGATTCTTAATCGATGATAGATGTAGAAGTCTATGGGCTACAGCATTCACTTACCATCATGTGGGCTGTGTGCTTGTTTGTCAATCTTATTTTATAAGAAATATGCAATGCTTGGTTGTAGACATGTCACATATGTCTACAACCAATCATTGCATAATATGTCTAATATGTTAAAACCCATTCGCTTAGCCAGACAAAATTAACTCATATTTAATAAACATAACGTAAATATTTACACTTGGGAATAAGCTACCTAAAACTTTTTATTACGTGATATATACATTAAATTATAGAACAAAGCAAAACCAGTGGTTAAATAAAAAAAAATAAAAGAAATATTTCTCTAATTTTATTTTTATCTACATTCCACGGGACAAAATGGAATAATGGATTCCATTTGGGTCGCAAAACAAGACGTTGAAAAACTCGAGAAAGATCTTGTAGCTTCCAATAAATGGCGTTTACCATCTGGTTAACGCCAGGGGCAAAATAGTCCGACTGGTCGCCAGTCAGCAGCCAGAAGCAGGTTCAAAGGTACGGGAAGCAGCGTCAAAGTTGCGGACACTTGGTTCTACAATCATCAATTTGACACCAAGCGTGACGGTTAACGAAAATCCTTCCCATAGTATGAGATGAGTGGGTAGTTACAGGTTGAGGAAGAAACGAAGAAGATGAAGTCCTATTCTTTTCATACGCATATGATACTTTAAGTACTTTTTCTACACGCCTTTCAAATATCTGTGTTTTTCCTTATTATTTTACACATTATTACACATTCCCACCTGGTGGTAAGTGTTAATGGATGATCGGTAGCCTAAACTAAAGTAGGATAAGATGTTTTATCTCATGAAGGCGGGCGAGCCCTACTTGTGGTTGTGATATGTATAGACGCGTGCTTGTGTGCGTGACTGGAAATAGCCAAAGCATCGCAGTTGAACAAAATAAAGTTATTTTTGACTCCCGAGCTTACGCCTAGGTGGTTAGTTCCTTCAATAGAGCAAAAAGTTCGTGTGGTGGCTCCTTAATATTGGTAAATAAATCATTATTATACAAAGATCGTAAGCCTCTCTGTTGAGCGAACTGTAGTAATGGCTTGTTTTAAGCTCGAGCACTTTATTGTTGTAAGAGTTTACAGACCTTCATGTGCTACTTACAAATACTTTGATAAAATTGTTGAAGATGTTTTACTCAAAGTTAGTAAACAGAAAAAATCCGTTGTAATATGTGGAAACTTTAACATCTATCTCCTTAAAACTTCTTCCATTAGTATTATGTTTAGCTTACTTATCTTCACGCACAATCCCTAACGGGGTAGCCAGAGAGAACAGATCGCCAAGTGTCACGATCCTTACATACCTCTTTCGCTTCTTTCAGGTTCATTAACTTCTTCATACATGCACGTCTAGGTATCCGAGTACTCTTGACCCTCCCCTCTTCGAGCAATTTGCTCACATGGTCTTCGAAAGTTAGTCTCGGTCTACCTCGACACCTTTTAATATTTACTTTCGCTCTATATATTTTCTTCAACATTCGGTCTTCGCTCATTCGTTCAACGTGCCCAAACCATTTGAGTACGCCCCTATCAATTTTTGTGATAAGGTCATCTTTCAATCCTGCCATATTGCGAATCTCTTCGTTTGGCTTTCGGTCGGCTATGGTAACGCCACACATTTTACGAAGAGACCGCATCTCCACAGCATTCAACTTGCTTTTTATGCTTCTTCTGGCATACCCAGGTTTCGCTGCCATATAATAAAGTCGGTACCACGGTACACTGCGTTATGTATTGCAAGGCGTGCACTTTTCACCACGCCTTGTCTTTTTACTAATGCATTCAGGGCACCATTGACTTTGTTTCCGGCAGCGACACGCCTATCCACATCTAAATCACATCTTCCATCCCGGCTGAAAGCACTCCCCAAGTATACAATTTCATTTACCTGTTCTAGACATTCCTGATTTACCCATATTTCACATTTCTTTCTCTCTTCGTCCTTTTCAAATACCATTATGTTTAGCTCATTATTTTAATCGTATAATCTTGTTAATTATAGGTCAGCAAATTGGGACGGGATGTGATATTTTTTGCATCCTAACTTTGGAGGCGGGTTTGCTTCTCGCCGGATGATCCCAGCGTTGTTGCTGATTCTGTCACTGGTGTGTTGCTACAAGGAATGGAACATTTTATTCCATTGTGTGTGGTACCTATCAGAGGCAGAATCCAGCCTTGATTTGGTTGCTCCTGCAAAATTGAACTACGTCATAAGCAGGAATTTAACAGTGGTAGAGCAACGCGGCAGCTTTGCTGTTGCATGTATGGACCGGCTCAAACCGGGGTGGTACCACGAACTCACAGAATATCGGCGTGAAGTGGAAGCTCTGCTTCCGCGTTTCGTCTGGTGAGTGCAGGTGGCCGGAGACCCAAATCCCCCCCCCCATCAAAGTGGTAGCGGAATTAAATGTTAGACTACCCTAGGAGGGTACCAGTACCCCTGGAGAATCCCTCGCTGAGCATCCACGACTAAGTTACTCCACTACTGAGCGTGGGTGCTCAGGATGCCCCGCGTATTCCGGGGGGGGGGGTGATAAATTCCGCTCAAGACTACAACTGCTCGGGGCAAGCGCCGTAACAAGACCAAGGCGACCCCTTCCACGCGATCCGTGAATTTCTGCAATATCAGTGGACTTCACTCTAACCTAAATGCCGTCCACTACCATCTCGAGATGTCGAGGCCGGCTCTGCTCTTTCTGACCGACATACGATACGAGACATCAGCCAGAGAGTGTCCTCTCTGGCTGATGTCTCGTATCTCTCCTACCCGGGGTACAAATTGGAACACTCCTTTGTGCCTCGAGCTGGAGTTTTCGTTTACGTCAGAGAGGACACTGTTCTCGGTACCTCGGCAGTCTTGAAGGTTCGGACCTGTCTATCCTTTGGTTACGCGTAGACAGCGACGACCATCCGCGCGTCTACGGGTGCCTCTATAGGTCCAACAGCGGTAATTCCGAAACAGACCGATTCTTCGACCACGTCCAAATGGCTACAGATTCGTTGCTACAGCAGATCCCCTCCGTAGAGATCGTGATCCTCGGCGACTTTAACGCCAATCACGCCGAATGGCTTGGTTCACGTTCACTTGGTTGTGGTCTGACACAACTGGTTACTTGGCCTACGCGGATTCCAGATGTGGAGGATCATGCACCTTCCCTATTGGACCTTCTGCTGACCTCTCACCCGGACTGATATTAGATTTCCGTCAACGCCCCTTTAGGCTCCTCGGACCATTGTCTTGTTCGGAGTGTGGTGCCACTCACGCTTAAATCGCAGTTGCATTTTTCAGGCTGCCGCCGTGTTTGGCATTATAGGTCAGCCGATTGGAATAAGATGCGGTCTTTCTTTGCATCCTACCCTTGGGTTCGCTTCTCGCAGGACGATCCCAACGTTGTTGCTGATTCTGTCACTGATGTGGTACTTCAGGGTATGGAGCTTTTTATTCCTTCCTCTGTGGTGCCCATTGGAGGCAAATCTCATCCATAGTTTGATAGCTCCAACAAAATAGCATCATGCTATAAACAGGAGTGCTACCAAGCCTGGGCTGACGCATCAACGTCCCGAGATGTAAACACCAGCGCTCTAAAAAAGAAGTATAATTCCGCCTCTAGGTCCCTCAAAAGAGTCATTGCCAAGGCAGATCAGAGCACATAGGCAGAATTGGCGAGAAACTAGTTCGCCTTCCTTCTGGAACCCGTGCATTCTGGTCTCTCGTCAAGGCTGTCCAGGGGAATTTTGGTCAGCCATCTCTTCCATCTCTGCACAGGGAGGACGACTCACTGGCCCATACCGCAAAGGAGAAACCCGATCTGCCAGGCTATTTCTTTGCGTCCAACTCGACTCTCGATGATCATCCTGCGGTGTGAGTGCTCCATGCCGGAAGTGCAGTTCACACAGCGTTCGGTTCGAAAAGCACTCCTCTCTCTGGAAATCCCCAAGTCGAGTGGGCCTGACGGAATCTCCGCAATTGTGCTGAGGACGTGTGCTCCAGAGTTCGCACTGGTTTTAACGCGTCTTTTCCGGTACTGCTACTCCCTAGGTGTAGTCCCAAAATCATGGAAGACGGCTTTCATCCACGTGATCCCTAAAAAAGGCGACCGCTCAGACCCGTCCAAGCACCGGCCTATCGCCATCACCTCCTTGTTCTCCAAAACAATTGAGTCCATTTTCAACTGCCGGCTCATGAGGTACCTTGAGGATCACAAACTGATTAGTGATCGCCAATACGGTTTCGGCCGTGATCGATCAGCTGGTGATCTTCTGGTCTACCTAACTCATAGACGGGCGGAGGCAGTAGAGTCCAAGGGGGAGGTATTGGCCGTTAGTTTGGACATAGAGAAGGCCTTCGATCGGCTTTGGCACAAAGCCCTTCTTACGAAGCTTATTTCTATGGGTTTCCCGAGAAATTGTGCAATCGTGCAAAAAATTCATGCTGATCGGAGCATCAAGGTCGTAGTAGAGGGTACATGCTCCGATTACCAGCCCATTTATGCTGGTGTTCCACAAGGCTGCGTGCTATCACCAACGCTGTTTCTTCTGCATATAAATGACATGTTGCAAAGCAGTAACGTTCATTGCTATGCAGACGACAGCACTGCTGATGCTTTATACTCCGGCCAATATTTCTCGGGAAAACGTCGCAGAGTACCGGGATAAACTTGGGTCCGAAGTCGAAACTTTGTTGAACAAAGTCTCGAACTGGGGGCGACTAAGTCATGTCCAGTTTAATTCCAAGAAGACACAAGTCTACGCGTTTACCGCTAAAAAACTCCTTCATCGTATATCCTCGGTACGAGTTTCAAGGCACTCCCCTTGTTGCCTCAGCCAGTATCGGAATCCTCGGTGTCGACATATCGAGTGACGTGCAGTTTCGTGATCACTTGGAAGAGAAGGCCAAATTGGCCTCTAAAAAGCTTGGCGTGCTCAGCAGAGCGGGACAGTATTTTATGCCGGCTCACCACCTGCAGTTTTACAAGGCGCAGGCTCGGCCACACATGGAATAATATTCCCATCTCTGGGGGGCTCCGGGGCTCCCGATGCCAGCTCCTTCCATTTGATCGCATCCAGCGCAGAGCTTTTCGAATCGTCGGCGACCGAGCTCTTTCCGATCGGCTTGACTCACTGGCACTGCGAAGAGATGTTGCATCTCTTTACGTATTTTATCGCATCAACTACGGGGAGTGCTCTGAGGAATTTTTCAGACTAATTTCAGCCGCACAACTTCACCATCGCACATCGCGATAAAGCTCACGATACCATCCATACCATCTGAATGACAGGCGGTCCATCACCGTGCGATTTAAAAGAAGTTTTCTTCCTCGCGCAACTTCCTTCTGGAATCGACTACCACCAGAGATTTTTCCGGACCGATATGACTTAGGGACATTCAAGAAAAGAGTATACTCCTTTTTAAAAGGCCAGCAACGCATCTGCAATTCCCCTAGTATTGCAGTTGTTCATGGGCGGTGGTAATCACTTACCATCAGGTGAACCGTATGCTCATTTTCCCGCTCTCCTATGAAAAAAACTTATGGTAGATAAAATAGCACCTTATTTAGCCACTATTTTAAATACAGGCATCGAATCTGGTGTGTTTCCTTCTTTAATGAAACGTAGTAAAGTTATACCTTTATTTAAATCTGATAATACATTAGACCCCACCAATTTTAGACTAATTTCTATACTATCAACTTTAAGTAAAATTTTTGAAAAAGTTATTTTATACCCGATGTTACGTAAGTTTTATAAGGTGTCAAGGGGTCGCTCGACAACCAACGCCGGAGTTGAGCTTATAAAACATTTTTTTTGCATGAGAGAATTCAGAGGATGCTTTGGGTAAATTTTGTGATCTTCCCAAGGCCTTCAACTGTGTTCAACATGGACTTTAATCAGAAAGCTACAGTACTATGGTGTCAAGAATACAGCGCTTAAGATTGTTATTTCATATCTAAGTAATAGAATGCAGAAAGTTATTATTGATGGTAAAAGTTCTTCCCGGTCGCCCGTACAGATGGGTGTCCCTCAGGGCTGAATTCTTGACTCATTCCTATTTTAGTGTATATTAATGACTTACCTTCCCTTGTAGGGTATAATTATGATACCGATAATGATTACTACTGATGATACTTACTTGATTTTAAACTTAGAGGTCTATCATTTCAATGTAACGAAAAGAATAATGCTATATCATTCTGTACATTGGTTTAACGTTTATAATCTACATTTAAACGTCAATAAAATTAAATGTGTTAAATTTACAACAAAGAATGTTTAAAAACTGAATACCAATGTGTTTTTAAATAGGGAAGAACTGAGCTCTGTTAATTCCTCTGTTTTTCTTGGCATCACTCTCGATGAAACCCATATATCCAAACTAGAAGCAGACTAAGCTCTGCAGATTATGCTGTAAAAATGATTAAACGTCTGACTAGTGTTGAGACAGCTAGATTACTTTATTTCAGTTATTTCCATAACATAGTCTTATGGGATTTTGATATGGGGAAATGCGGCTGATTTAGAAACTACTTTTGTTTTGCAGAAGAGGGCTATAAGAGCTATTTACAAACTAAAACCGAGAGAGAGTCACTTAGAGAAAATTTTAAATAAATAAATATATTTGAACTCTCCAAGAGACCAACTCTCAGTATATTTACGAAATTTTAATGTACGTTCACAAAACAAAGATAGTTTGTTAAAAAAAAGGTGATATACACTCTGTAAACACTAGGAAAATACACAAACTAGTGATATTAGTTTCTCGACTCCACAGAGTCAGTAATTCATTCTTGGGACAATGTATTCGCTGTTACAAGAAAGTACCAGAAAATATTCAAGGTCTCCCTTTTTATTTTATTACCAAGTTTAAATATTTATTTAAACAAAAACTGTATAAAAAGCGTGATTATAATATAAATGAATACATGGTTGATAATAACCCCTGAGAATGAGGTGGTCGCTTTCAAGCTGTTTCTAAAATAAATTTTGTAAATAATTTGTTACCATTCACATTGTTAAAAAACGTGCGGCTGGGTTTATTACTGGTTCTTCCCAGCACAGAGGTTTTTTCCGATCTATATTGAATAAAAATTATTATACTCTATTCTCCTACTACAATAATGTGCATATGCTCCTTCTGCTCCCCACAAGTAGGACTAACCAGCCATCTTGAGATAAAATAACCTTAAAAATCGCTTCTAATATTATCGAGTAATAAAACGAAGTTGACCCGTTTCACACATTCAAAAAAAAAACAAACGGATAGCTAATCAAAACGACAAAGGAAAATTAAATTCGTAAATTTACCTTTGATGATACCACAATGTTCATATTATATGCGATATGATATCTGTTCTATTTTGATTTTCTGTCAATGTGAACATTTGTATATACAACAAATGTTCACATTGACATAAAATCAAAACTCTAATTTCGGATGATACTTTTATGCTAAATTTCTTAAAATAACCAATTCCTTGAGGTCCTTCTTTTTCTATATTATCGGCCAGGGCTCACCGATGTAAAAAGATGTGTCATAGTCGCCACCATGTCAAGCAGATGGATTTTATAGAAAACAAAAACAAAATATGAAAAATATTTTATTTCATTTACTGTAATTTGTGTTATCTACGACTACCCTACATCATCCCATGTGTGTCCTAAGAGGCAACGCAGGAAACACTGCTGCCCGTCACCACGTGATGAACAGCAGCGTTCCCTGCGTTTTCCTAACAACAATAAAAAATAAAAAACTAGATTTGCTAACCCACTTGCCAAATGTGGAACTACGACAAAATCCCCTATATGGCAATCTATGGTGAGTCTAGTTCAGCAGTGGCTTTTAGTGGAGCTGTAACGGTAATTTGCGTTTTTAGAAAAACTTAAAGTTATTGACAATCAATATGAATCTGAGAACTCATTCATTACTGCTGGCCGTATGAGGAAACTTAAGGTCGCTTGGAGAGGGCTATGTTCGAGTTTCTCTACGTGATAGACTTCATGATTGGGAGAGCTGCAGTAGAATCAGAGTTACCGACATAGCCCAACGGACGGACAATAAGCTTAAGTGAAAATGGGCCATTCCTATAGTTTGAAGGAGAGCGAATTATAGGGCGGTCCCGCTCCAGATGGAGTGACAACCTGGTAAGATATACAGAAAGTCGATGGATTTGGGGGGCTCAGGGCGGTGCTTTGCCCACTGGATGGTTATGAATAATAGTTGGTATACATAAAAGTAAAAATTAATAACAGTAAGTAATTTTTTCACTATTAATTACAATACCTAGTAATTAATCTAATTGTTTTTGTTTAGTTGTGTTATTGAGTCCTTAGGGGTGGATTTTTTCAAACAGACTCTCACAAAATACCAGCGTAAAATAGTAGCATAATACTGCTGTGTTTCGTATAGTGAGTGTAGAGAACCGAAGACCCTTTTTACTGGTAACGAGGCATTCCATCTTAGTCCTCACGGGTGACAACGCATCTGCATAAGTGGTTAGAAACTCTTTTGAGAGGCATTCCAAGTCTTGGTATGATTTCGTAATCGAGGATGGATGTGGATGTCTATTGGCCACAGCAACCACTTACCAACAGGTGATGTGTCTGTGTGCTCGTTTGTTACCCTATCCTATAAAAAAAGGACTTAGAGCAAAAAAGAAAGAAAGCTGGAACTCTGCGTATATTTCAAATTACGCATAAACCAAGACATAACTATGCTAACCATGTTGTAGGAACACGCAGGATTCAAGAAGTTGAGCATGGTTTTTATTATCCTCGATTACGCATCAAAATGCAGATGCGTTGTCACCCCGGAATACTAGGATAGAATGCCTCATTCCCAGTAAAAAGGGTATCCGGTTCTCTACACTCACCATACGCAACATAGCAACGTTAAGCTACTATTTTACGCTGGTATTCTGCAAGAGCGTGGTCCTTCCCTGATCGAGTCCACCCATTCGTGCTACAACCATAATATAGATACACGTAGAGCTGTACTCTATCTCGTAAACATGGTAGTTTGGATTTGGAAAAGCATAAGCCGTCCATGCATCAGCACAATTTTAAACAGTTGAAAAAATAACAGCGAATTTTTGTTTTTATTTTTTGAGCTTAATATTATATGACAGCTCTTGTAGAATTTTGGTGACAGAGTTTCATAATTGTTACGAGGACACATAATTTACAAACCTTATTCATGATTAGGCTAAGTTAAAAAAGAAATGTTTGCTATTTTATTCCAAACTTCATTAGCACGCGACTCTACCCTTTTATTTCTTTATTTTATTTTCTTAATATACTTGTGAAAAATTTACTTACCACATACCACACAAAGAGATTATATTCTATTAATAAACTGTTGTTTTCATTTCGTTATAATCACTTTAAAAAACAACACGCTTTTGTGGATGTAGCACAAATGCGACAGTTTTGCATGAAAGGTCGAACGCGCACGGATACCAGCGTAAAATAGATTTTTTTTTTATAAAACAGAGGGCAAACGAGCATGTGGCTCACCTGATAGTATTGGGACAGGGTAATCTGTGTATGGGGCCACCGAAGCCCATGTACAACTGCAACACCAGGGGAATTGCAGATACGTTGCCGGCCTTTTAAAAAGAAGTGGTTATTCTATTGAAGGTCCGTAACTCATATCAGTGTCGGAAAAATACTATTGGTAACCGATTCCACAAAAAAATCGTGCGAGGTAGAATATGTATTATAATAATACTATATTTCATAATAAGTGACTTTTCAATTATTATCAATTTCAACCATTTTTGTCATGATTATGATTATTGCACACAAATTAATGATCTTCAGGTTATATTCACCCTGTTAAACGTAACCATGTTGCAGTTATATTATAGTAGTATAGTTGTAGCACGAATGGGTCGGCTCGACCGGGGAAGAACCACGCTCTCACAGAATGCCAGCGTAAAATAGCAGATTAAAGCTTTTGTGTTTCGTATGATGAGTGTAGAGAAACGGAGACCCTTTTTACTGGGAACGAAGCATTCCATCTTAATCCTCAAGGGTGACAACGCATCTGCATTTTGATTCGTAGTCGAGTATATATGTAGATATCTGTGGCCTACAACGACTATTTACCATCAGGTGGACTGTGTACTCGTTTGTCACCCTATTTCTATTAAAAAAATATTCCACCAAGACGTCACCATATTTAGTATAAATAAAATACAGTCTATCAAAAATCTGAAGCTAATCGCAGGATTCCCCAATAGATTACCTCTTTGGACCTCCCAATACGTTTGTCGCCTTGTGGTGGCGGTGTAAAAGAATCCAATACCACATAACGTTCCGTGAGTGTCGTAGGAAGCGACAAAGGGACACTAAAACGGAAGAGGGTATTATAAGTGATTTAGCCACGCTGCAGCTATATTACGGTTGTTAGCAAGAATGGGTCGGTTCGACGGGGTCTAAACTTAAAGCTGCTGTGTTTCGAATAGTGAGTGTAGAGAACTGGAGTCCAATTTTACTGTGAACGAAGCACTCCATCTTAATCCTCAGGTGTGACAACGTATGTGCATTTTGATTCTTAAATCGGGTATAAATGCAGATGTCTATGGGTCTCAGCGTCCACTTACCATCGGGCGCGGTGTATTCGTTTGTCACGTTTATTCTGTAATAAGGGGACAGCAGTTTATTCTTGAAAACAACGCAAAATAATGTGATAAATGTTCAATGAGGCATTAAATATAATACAATCATTAATTACGAAACATTTTATTCGAATGCTAGTGAACATTACATTAGTAAAGTTATATTAATAGGTTGAAAAATTCGAAGTAAAATATACGGCTCACCGCCATTATTCTGTTTTTAAATTTAGTTCTTCAAATTTTTCGGCTGAAATAACAAGGAAAAGACGCAGTGACGCCATAACGACATAAGACTTCAGGATTTCGTGTCAGATAGAACAATTGCATTTTTGTATTAAGTAACTTTAACATGAATTTATTGAAACCGTTTTGGAGCATTTTTTAGTCGTAATAAATATTTAGTATAAACTTAAGAAATATCGAGTTAACTTATGTTAGATCTCTTTTAGCTAATGGGTGAAATAGAAACACACACACACGCACGCACTCACGCACGCACGCACGGACGAACGCTCTAACTCGAAACTCATATAAATGCCCACTTGCGTGTTATATTTCATTCATAATTTATGCTACGATACACTTTACTATAAAATATACTAGTTATATAGCAAAATCTTTTATTTATGCTACAGCCAATTAGCTCGCATACCTTCAGCAGTGTCACATTATCATCAAGTAAATTCCGCTACAAACGTCCACAGGAAATTGGTAAAATAAACAAGGCAACAGGTGTGGCGAGGCGAGATTAAATAGAAAGCGTACGAGAGAACTTTCCTCTCGTAAATAATTCGCCTTTGAGTGAGTGTACACAGAGCCTTGAGTACCTACGTGATGTAATTGAGTTGTTTCAATTCATTTATACAATATCATTAAAAGGACTGACCATACAGACTTGCGCTCCATTTTAGATAGTATTTGGCAGCTCAGAGAAGAGATTTTGAATATAGTGAAATGACGCGACAGAAATGGGAGAAGAAAGATTTTTTTTATAATTTTTATCTTATTTCGTAGAGACGTTTTTAGCACAGTTAAATTACTAACATTGCTATTTAATTTAATGCATCATAACTGAAGTAATTTCGAGCTAGCGAATAGGTTCGACATCGTCTATATTAAACGTAGTTGTCTATTTTTCCGAGTATGCGCCCACAAAAAGAAAACTTAGGGCAGCTCAGACAACAAATTTTATGAATTTCATAAATATATCCTTTTCTCATTTTAGCGAATATAATATAGTCATAAGAAATATGCCGACATTTTTATTGTCCTCATTCTTCCTGTTAATCTCAATATTACAGAAAGTGCTTTCTATGTCAATATTAATATAGTGCTGCCACGAATTTTCCGAAACATTTTAACCAATATCGTTAAGGCTTTATTATATATCAGCAACAAATACGTTAAAAAATGTTTCTTTATTGTGGCCTTTGGTTTGTTCTTTATTGAAAACCAATTTTTCTCTAAAATAATTAATGAAAAAAAGTAAAAGTAAAAGCCTCATCTCATTATAGAGAGAGTTATGGAAATCGTTACAATAATCCCATTGTAGCAGCCAGGCTCATCAATCCTAAATAATATATACCCTGCTGCTACCATAACATTGAAGGTGAAGAAAACATTTATTTTCTAATTATCCCCGGCTACTGAGATACTGCGGGCTGCATATCGATGCGAGATAATTTGACGTATATATTTAACGTTCTAATATAGAAACAATAAACAGCCGCAAATATCATTCAGCGCACGTTTATACGCTGCTATCTTTATATATCCGTCGACCATTTTTGAGCCGTTTCTTCAACGCCGCAGCTCGCTTCTTCTTGCTGTTCCGGAGATGTGTCCCACGCCGCTGCCACTCGCCGACTACGCGCGCGCGCTTTTTTTTTTTTTTTGCGCCCGAAGCAAATATGGGCAACCCTCCGGAAAGCGGGGGGAGGGAGGTTGAGAATGCTCATAGCATACCACGCAGCCGGCTGCGTGGTTATGTGGAGACTTTTACCCACTAAACTCAACCTTTTGGGAATTGGCTTAACGATCTGACTAGAGATCTCTAAGCCGTATACGAACGCGACCCTCCTTGGCAGAAAGGAGGGCGCGCGCGCGCCGGCCTGCACAACTTTTATAGCCCAGTCTAGCGACGTAGCTACGAGAAGATATACACGAGTCTCACGCCGGCAAATGGAACGCACATAATAGTTGTATTTTAATTAATCTTTATTGTTCATAATGTATGAATTGTAATTGGCTAGGCAAATAAAAATTGTTACTATTGGTAAACTAACGACGTAGCCGGACATATAAATATAGGCAGGGTTGACGTAAAAATATATTCCATATTCCATACTCAATACTCCATTCGTCTGCACATCAAAAAAGTAGTTTCATTTCTCCACCACTAAACCACTCGGAGTCTGTTAATAGTGGACCTCATATCACCACTATTACACCATGCTCTAAAAGATTAAACCTATGTTACAAGGACTAACAATTTGGGTTTACCAGTAAAGATGATGTTACTGATGCACTTTAGCTAAAGTTTGTTTTTATATAAGAGGAAGTAAGCGAGCCTGTCACTTAATTGACTACCATCACCCATGAACAACTTCAACACCAGGGGAATTGCATGTGCTTTTAAAAAAGTGTATGCTTTTCTTTAGAAGGTCTCTAAGTAAAATCACTTCAGCAAAATCACTGGTGGTAGCCAATTCCACAAAGAAATTAAGTGAGGGAGAAAACTTCTGATAAATCTAAAAGGGGTGGGGCGGCCCATTCATCCAAATGGTATCGCAATTTTTGTCGCGTTGTGTGATGGTGAATTTTATATACTCATATTAGAGGATTATAACGCCATCTATCAGTATCAATATTTTCGCACTTTAGCCTCAATCACAGCAGTCACCCACAGAAATAAAAGAAGTAACATCACCTCCACCAAAGTTAATTAAAGTCCGTTAATTGTTGCTTTAAATTTGTTATCTTAAGGCTTAGAGACTTTTGGACTCGACCGGTGTCGCGGGTAATCCCCAAATATTTGACACCCATTTGGATTAAGCATCCCGTTATACGCCAGTGCGGCTCATAAATCAAAGCGCCCTTTGTTTATACACACTAATGTGTAGGGTCGTCCAGGTGTCGGTACATTAATATTGAATGTCATTCACCTTTAGGTGTAAATGCCCCTCGAATGAAAAGAGTAAGGGTTGTATAAAAATAAATCTCCAATGGCGCCTACATCTTATGGTAAAACAATGTTATTACTCCCATAATTCGACGTAACCACAGAAATCTAAATAATAAGGTACTATTATTTAGATTTCTGTGGACGTAACTGATTGTGTTAAGATAATATAATTTTTTGGATTAACGTTAAAATGATGTTAGAATATAAGCTATTATTATTAACGTGATAGAATTTGTTTTTTACGTTTTGAATCTCAAACTCGACTCATAGATCTTCTCCATCTCCGTATTTTTATTACATTTCGTTAATATTTAGTTCCTTAGTGATGTTCATGAAGAGCCTTATAACTTTTAAAATAATTACCATAGCAATGCCAGAGAATAAACCTTATCAAAAGATATTACTTAGACTAGAAATTCTTTAAATCCATTCTCCAACTTCTCAGCTAAAAACTATTCTTACCGGAAACATGGCATTCTATCTTAATCCTCATGGGTAAAAATTAATTTACATTTTGATTCTAAATCGAGGATAGATGTAGATGTCTTTGTACCACAGCACTCACTTACCACCTTGTGGATTTTGTATTCGTTTGTAACCCTTCTATCTTTATTTTATATTTTTATACTGTTCGGGTATTCTACGCATGTTTAATAATAATTAAAATTTTATATAAAAACAGTTTAATAGAGAAGTAAAAAATATAAGATTAAAATATGTTATAAATGTTAAAATGTTATGTTAATGAGCTCGCGTCCGTCGCGTTTACGGTGATTACGTGAACTAACTTAATTTTTATAATTGTCGAACTATAGCGATTGCTTCACGTGAAATGTACTGTTGGACCGTACATGCTGCCGGGCCAAAATGTAAAAATATGATTATAATGTTAGTTTGATGTGTTAGGTGATCTTATCTATGTAACAAGGTGATAAAAAATTTGTAACAGCCTAATGAATGATTGTTATTTTGTTAGATGAAAATGATGACAGTATCTAATTTATGATATAAAAATTTATTTCATAATTTAACATTAAAATGTCTATGCGGTATGGGAGAATACGCTTTGTTTTGTTTTTCAACTTCACACGGCATAACACTATGGCCCATATGTTGACGGTCAACATCACAATTTCGCGCACTAGCACTCACTGTGAAAACACTAGGCTTACGGTTAGCCTTTCTTTTATTTGCCCGCACTCACTGTACTGACACTACTCGCCGACTGCAGCTCCAAGTCCGGGGAGATGAGCGCACGCCGCCGTCGTCGCCATCGCCACATGAACACCGCCGCTACTACTGCTATCACTCCGATTAACACGTAGTTGATTGCGTAGTGATAGATGTGTGATGATAATGTGGTTAACTGCACGTTATTCTGTTTTAGGTCTTGTATTTGACGGTCTAAGTTATGTAAGGAGCTGTTCAAATCTGATATGTTGGTGTCATTTTCGTTTAGAGGTTCTGAAGTTATGCTTATTTTGATGATGTTATTCAATGGGTCAATTTTTGGAAGAAACAAGTCGTTCTTCATCTCAATTTGATAGGTGTGAATTTGATGGGATAACGACGTAAAATCTTGCGCAATTGACATGTTTTTTTTATTTCCGCTTGCAAGTTGTTGGTCTGTTTATCCAGGTTTATCAAATTTTTGTATGTTAATGTCGTTTGTCTACCAAATCTTCGGTACGTTTTAATAAATTATATTCTGATTTCAATACAGACGTCCGGTTCTTCCGTAAATTCAATAAATGATTTTGGTTTTGTCTAACAAGTTCAATATCCTTACAATACTGTTCCGCAAAACGTTCGTCCAATACGCCAAACAAACTATTTGCTAAGTAGCCTATTCCATTCACAAGTCCCCGTCGCAGTCTGGAGCGTCCGACGAAATGCTGATTCAATAGCAGGTTATTGTAATACTGCAGTTCTGAGAACTCGTGCTGTAGTTGTAACAATATCATATGGCATAAGTGATCTGTGTTTATGTTCATACATCTTTCGTTTAAATGTTATAAAAATATAAATGCTCTGCATCCCCTTGGAGTTCACTCTTTAAACATTGCATTTTTTGAGCGTTTGGGCGACGGGTTGTTGTGAACTTTCGGGATCTTTGATGGTATCCATTGGTTATAATTGCCGTTAAATGTAGGGATATCCATTCTAGGCGTACAGCTTTCTCGGCGATTGACAGACCACATTTTGGAATTGAATTTTCTCTTCAAATCCATAAATTCCTGTTCGTAGATAGTAAAAGTAGTAGTATATTCTTCGTCATTCCCATTGAGATCATGATCAATTTCCCAATGCAGAGAATCTATAGCCGACCATCGCGACTCTAATGTTTTTAAAGAATCTTCGAATTCCCATTTTTTCCTAATGTTATTTATGTTTATGCAACTAACAGACCTTTTAAATGCCTTAAAATTAATATATTGTTTGCGCAACCTGTCATGTAAGTTACTGGTCGCTCCTCGATGTACCTGTGGGTGGAGAGTCTCTTTTGGCTCCGCCGATTTTCCCGAAGACGGTTCACCTAATCCACGCTGTTCCACTTGTTGAGTTGTTTTACCTTCAGGGGCTGGATAATACTTCTGGCTAGCCAGAAAATCCTGATACTGCAAATTTATAATTTCTTTTACCGAGTTATATTGCTCCCTTGCAATTTCATACTCGGAGTTTGTAAAGTGTACGACTCTCACTTTTTACTAGTTGACTGTGATTTTTCTGATAATCTTGCCAGTACGATTCCAAAACCTCAAGTTTTCTTTTAAAATAATCTAATGGTTTACGCTCTGATCCATCTTTTTTTAATATTGACACCAATTTTACGAATAGCTCCTACAATCTCGACCTAATTAGCGTGTGCCTTTTCCATGTTGCTATTAAATGCAGAACTGTTAAAAAAAGGAAAGATCTTACTTTGGCACTGCTGATTACTGCTGATGCTGCTGCTGCTGTTGCTGCTGCTGACCAACTTGCCGACTCGTTGCTTCTTGACCTAGACAAGCTGCTGCTTGGCCAAGCCAAATGTTGTGGATGTTGAGCAAGATGACCACTGTTATGTTTGAGTTTAAAATGTTC
Source organism: Parnassius apollo (assembly GCA_907164705.1). Lineage (NCBI taxonomy): Eukaryota > Metazoa > Arthropoda > Insecta > Lepidoptera > Papilionidae > Parnassius > Parnassius apollo. The sequence continues at coordinate 3,085,184 of CAJQZP010000644.1, read as the reverse complement.
GCTAGTTCTCACTGTCAGGTCACTGTCTTTGATACACGGGGGTCCAATAGACTTGTCAAAGGACTCAAAACTGTTTATTTTTCGCTCGAAGGATCAAAAATGTTCGGGTATTGGACGTATGTTTAATAATAATTAAAATTTTATATAAAAATAGTTTAATAGAGAAGTTGAAATATAAGATTAAATATGTTAAAAAGTTAAATTTCATTATGTTAATGAGCTCGCCTCCGTCGCGGTTACGGTGATTACGTGAACTAACTTAATTTTTATAATTGTCGAACTATAGCGATTGCTTCACGTAAAATGTTAACGCCAGCAGAAATGTACGGTTGGACCGTACATATACACTTATTCTATATATTAAAATATTGATTCAGTGAATCTTGTGTAGGATACTGTGACATTTAATTTATAACCTTGATAGTGGAACACAAAAGACTAGATTTTGATCTCATAGTGTTATCGCGTGTTCCGAGTGAGTACCAAACTATATGCTATTTTCACCCGTTACTACTAATTAGTTTCAGCGTAGCGGATACAGCTCGTTACGCTTCGATTCGGGAAGACCTAAGATCGAAACACAAGGAAGATTTTTTTTCTCTTTTTCTTTTTTTTCCTTTTCTATTGTCTTTAAAAAAAAGGTTCCAATAAAAATTGGAAATATCTTATATTGAAAGTTAACAAGGCAGCAAAAGGACACAAAAACCTTGTCTGGGGGAGTTGCTCGATTGGTCTGCAGGACCAGAACTATATGCAATGTACAGAATGCACCAAACCTTATCATCTTGAATGTCTGTCAATACCAAGCAATGAAGATGATCCTACCACGTCTACGTGGCTGTGCCCTCAATGTCATGGAACGCATAAATTGGGTAATAATGATAACACCCCGGTTCGCTACAACTCAAATATAACTGTGAGGCCGAGAAAGAGGCAAGCTTTGAACTCCCCACCAAATGCTTCAGATGAAGGCCCAATAACAAGAGACGAGATGCAACAAATTATCAAGGACCTAGTGACTCAATTCCAAAAGACACTGCGCATTACCATATCGGAAATTCTAGGTACTGAACTAAAATTAGGTGTTCGAAACGTCGGGTATTAAAAGTTAAATATACGCGATAAATTCCGTAAAAACTAGTATTATTTCACTGAACTAAAATCTTTTAAGGAGGATATAGTGGATATGAAGGAGTCTATGAATTTCATGAATACAAAATATGAATCTATCACAAAGGAGCATGCAGAGGCCAATGAAAAAATAAAACACCTCGAGACAGAAAACGGCGCACTGCAGTCAAAGTTTGAGGACTCGTCTAATCGATTTAATCAGATGGAACAAAATGCTAGAATGAATAACATTGAGATCCAATGTGTGTCCGAGAGGAAATATGAGAACCTGTTGCACATCGTAACAGAACTAGGCAAAACTATAAATTGTCAAGTATCCACGGAACACTTAGCCCACTACACCCGTATTGCTAAACTAAATAAAGACTCCAGCCGCCCTAGGTCTATTGTAGTGCAATTTAACTCGCCGAGTATGAGGGACAAATTTTTGGCAGCAGCGATCAAATATAATAAAGTGAAGCCTCAAGAAAAGTTAAACAGGTGTTTCCGGTGCTAAAACTCTAATTTTTATATGTGAACATCTCTCCACTCACAACAAGGCCCTCCATGCAGCAGCAAGACAAGCGACAAAGGACAAAGGTTATAAATATGTCTGGGTGAGAGGCGGTCGCATTTTCATGAGGAAGACTGAAGACTCTGAATTTAAAATCATCAGAAACATAGAGACACATGACAAGTTGCCTTAGTTCCAAACCTAACTTATTTTTTTACAATATTTTGAATGTACCCTATTTTACCCGTTTTAAAAGAGGTAAGAATATATTACCAAAATGTTCATGGGTTGCGTAAGAAAACTCACAACTTTTTAAGCGAAGTCAATTGTTATAATTATGATGTAATAGTTTTAACTGAAACCTGGCTTAATAGTAGCGTTATGAGCAATGAGTTATTTGATGACGGATACGAGATATACAGAAGAGACCGGGAAAGTACGAGGTTTCATGAGAATAAGGATGGGGGAGGAGTCTTAGTTGCGGTACTAAATACTATCAAATCGGTTCGGAAGTTTGAATGGGAAAGTAAATGTGAAGACATTTGGGTGGTTTTGGATTTGAAAATTGAAAACTCTGTCCATCAAATAGCTCTTTGCGGTGTTTACTTACCACCTCCGGTGAACAGGCTAATGTTGGAGTATTATATAGAAAATTGTACCTCAGTCATAACAAGTAAATTTGATTCACACCTGTGCTTTATTGGTGATTTTAACTTAGGTAATATAAATTGGAGTTTGGTACATGATTTGTCGAATAACTATGTTGCTCCTAGTCCAAGCCAAGCATTGATAGATTTAGATCATCTCAACAAGCTTAATCAAATGAATAACATTCTTAACAAATCGGACCGCTTGTTAGACCTTGTACTGACCGACCTATCATCCATGTGTACAGTAGCAGCATCAGTTAATATCCTTAGTATCGTAGATCCTCTACATCCTCCTCTCGAAATATTAATAAAAAGAAATACTGACATTGCATTACCGTATAACATCGATACTAAAATACACAATTTTAGGAAAGCCGATTATACTCAAATCCGCCTTTGTTTAGCCGAATATGACTGGAGTAAAATGTTTCATAACCTGAATGTTAATGAAATGACAAACTTATTTTATGATATAATTAATAATTTAATAAATAAATATGTGCCCTACAAAAAAATAAGAAATAATTCTTCTCCTCCTTGGTTTAATATTTCATTAAAGAGAATGTTACGTGAAAAGGAGAACATAAGAAAGCAGTATAAAAAATATAGGAATCACGTGGACGAGGTGTAGCTGCGGCTACTTAATAAGCGTTGCTGCACACTAGCAAATCAATCTTATAAAAATTATATAAATAAGACAGAAGATAGTATTAAGTCGAACCCTAAACTTTTTTGGTCATTTGTTAAGGCAAAGAAGTATGGGAAAAGTAATTATCCTTGTACAATGACTGATGGTAATAAGAAGTCATCTAGTCCTATGGAAATCTGTGACTTATTTGCGTCCTATTTTGGAGCTGTGTGTAATTCTCAAGATATATAAACTCAGAGTTGAATGTCAGCCAATGGAATTTCATTTGCAATTACAGCCTTGAACTAACTGCTCCCTACCTTAGCAAGGATCAGATACTGAAGAGCATGAAGTCCCTAGATCTTAATAAGGGCCCAGAATCAGATTGTGTCCCTCCTTTATTCATTAAAGCATGTGCGGATGAGCTAGTGACGCCTACATATCTAACTTTTAAGAAGTCTCTTCAATCCGGCCTATTTCCTGATGTTTGGAACTCCGCTAAAGTTGTTCCCATTCACAAGGCCGATAACGTCGAGGTGGTAGGTAATTATAGGCCTATTTCAATACTGCCAACTTTAAGTAAAATATTTAAATCTCTTGTTTATCCTGTGCTGCAGAACCACTTGAATCATTATCTTACTGAGTGGCAGCACGGTTTTGTTAGATTTAGGTCAACCTGTTCCAATCTGACCTTGTTTACTTAAATTTTGGTAGAAGCAGTAGATGACGTTAGGGATGTTGATGTAATATAAACAGACCTTAGTAAGGCATTCGACAAAGTACCTCATAATATTCTAATATCTAAATTGCGTGCATATGGTATTACTGGCTCATTATTGGGATGGTTGCAGTCGTATCTGGATAATCGTAGTTTTAGTGTGGTCGTTAATGGTTTTTAGTCTGCTCCAAACAAAATTACGTCGGGGGTTCCTCAGGGATCACATTTAGGTCTTCTACTTTTCAAAACCTTCATCAATGACATCCCTAGTTGCTTCCAGTTCTCCATACCATTTATCTATGCCGATGATTTTAAATTGGTTGGCATCTGCGAAACTCTAGAGGACATTGAACAGTTTCAAAGTGTGGACGTATGGAAATTGGTTTCGAGACAATAGTATGTACCTGAACATAAACAAGTGCTACCATATGAAATTCAGTAGAAAGATCAAGTCACTGAACACATCATAGAAAATTAATGCAGCGACATCATTAAGAAAACAGAGGAAGTCAGAGACCTGGGAATAGTGTTCGATAAAAAATTTACCTTCCTTCCCCACATCGAGACTATTACAAAAAGGGCGTATAGAATGCTAGGCTTTGTTTTGCGTAACGCTAAAGTATTTAAAAATAATCACATTAAAATCCTACTGTACAACAGCCACGTACGAAGCATACTTGAGTATTGCAGTGTAGTATGGAGGCCACATTACGCGACACACTCCTTACGATTGAAACGTCTGCAGAAAAAGTTCGTGGCAAATTTGGCCTATTGGAATGGAATTCAAAAAAAATTCGGTCTTACGAAAAACGATTAAGATTCTTTAAAATTTTATCCCTGGAAAATCGCAGAAATTTGCTTGACCTGTTATTTCTTGTAAAAATTTTCAATCAAAAAATTAACTGTCCACTCTTGCTCCAAAAATTTAAATTTCGTGTTCCATTGAGAATTCCTCGCGCCGCTATTACTCCACTTTGCCCTTCTTTTAGAAAATCTGTCTTATGTGCAAACTCCCCAATTCCAAGGTGGTGCAAATTGGTCAATGGACATAATGACAAAGTTGACATTCACGCCGACTCATTTGCCAAAATTAAGGAAGTTCTAGCTTTAGCCTGGTCTGAAACCAACAAATAAATAATAATAGTTTTTTTACCACATACTTATTTTCATTATTAGGTAATTTATACTTTTTTTATTCGTATTTATAATCTTTCTCGATGCATGTGATGTTTACCTTAAAAGATTGTTACATTTAGCTACGTAAGTTAGTTCTTAAGAGCGCATATTCAAATATGTCCAAGTCGAAATCTACGCGATCCCTTTGGAACGGCGTAATATTGACGCACACTACAATTTTATCTCTGTGTGCGTGTCAGGGCGAGCGTAAGGCTAATAGTTGTCTAACGACGACTACGAATCACTTTGATCTTTGATTATATACCTGTCTTTGATACTATTGGAACTAAAATAACAAAAAAATAATTTCAATATAATGGCTTATATAGTGTATAGAAATCGGAGGCTAATATGTGGAAATTGTTTTATTCTTTTTAGTAAATTGAAGTCGGCTTTACATTTTCACCCTATTGAGTATATTATAATATGTAAGTATATGTTCTAATTGAAAAATATGTATTGTATAAAATATATATCATTTGATAAACTTTTATTCTGTTTCATAATGTAAACATAATTCATCAAATTAACAATTTCATTAGTGTCGGCGGGGATTAGTGTTGCCAGGCCTAGCAAGTAAAATTTTGGGACGGAAGTTTTTTGTTTTTTTTTTTGCTGCTTAATTAAGTGAAAATCGGGACATTTGGCGTCCCGATCAAGGGTGAATCGGGACGTGTCACTAGACCCTTGAAAATCGGAACGTCCCGCGCAAATCGGGACACCTGGCAGCACTAGCGAGGATCGAGCCCGGATTGTTCGCGTTTACGGCGAGCTCTACGCCCTTCAGCTACTCAACTCAAGCACGGCTCATATGTTTTATATCTGGGGGCACGGTAGTGCCCCCGCCAAGTCGAGTAAAACAGCGGCACCGCCGTATCATCATTGAGAGACTTGGTTATTTTACAAGTTATGATTTTGATGGCATGTCTTTGTTTAATCATAACGTTATCTGCACACTAGGAATTTTTCCTAAGTACTCGTTGGGGCAGTTTAAATACATTAATTTCACAATGACAAACATCCAGACCTGGAACAATTATTTGTAGGTAATACAAATTTTTGTTACATGTGGGATTCGAACCTGCGGCGCTCAGCGCTACAACTCATTACCAAGTCACTCCGCCACGGAGCCAAAGGTGAAAGCCAACGATTTTGTATTTTTACTTGATCCGAATTGCTTACGTTCATTCATTTCATTACACTCATTTCTAAAAAAATATGTATAAAATGAAAATTTGCCACCATTTCATCATTTAATATTTAAATATTACAATCATAAACATATTTCAAAATTACTTACTACCAAAAATATCGCTTATAAAAGTGTCAATCATTTAAAATGCTCGATGGTGCTATAGGTATCTAGTTATAGTATGGTGTAGTATAGCCCTATCGGTGTATCAACGCGATCGCGCGGTGTCGGTGAGAAAAAGTAATACGTCCTGTCGTTGGGATTACCCGGAGCGTACTGAATCGAACGGCGTCTGCGCATGATGTTTTATAGTATTTTTAAAATAATTATATAAAATAATTGACAAAATAAAACGAGCTAAAATTTTTTTTGGATATTTAACATTACATGTATTTTGATAAAATAATTAAAATAGATATGTTTATAAGCAAATACATGAAAAAATTACATTGAAGTAGACAGTTTTGGTGATTTTATAAAATTATCTTATAATATGAAATCGAAATATTTTCGTAATTTAGGTTTTGCTATACACTAAAAGACTATATATTCCATTATAATAACGCTTAAAATAAAGTATTTTAGCTTCTAATAATGGTTGTATTCAACCTGAAAGATAACTGTGATGCATATTTTCGTAAAACACTGTGAAGGGATTGTCTTCGCCTTAAAAAACCGTCATTAAAACTATGATTTTGCATTGCTATGTACTAAATAAAGACTTCATCTTTCTAAAGCCCTAATTTTCAGCAAATAATCTCCTCACGTCGTTACGATATCGCCTTTGGAAAAACCATAAAACATGTAGTTTTCGACGCGAAACGCGTATGCCCTCTTAAGCCATTTTGTTGAATACAGTGTAATCAAACATTGGTAAACCTTAATAAATAAAATAAAATAAAATATATATTTTTTCAAACAAATAACAGTTAGTGGATTAAATAAGAAATTTCAAAAACTACCCAAAAACTAAGTTACACACAAAAAATGCAAGTATTGTGTTTAATACTAAAGGAGTAATCACGATTTAACTGCTGTTTAATATGTCATTCCCAATATTTTTAACATACTTTTTTATAAGCTATCTATGTATGCAACGAAATCTTTTAATATAATTTTCACCAACTTATTGATGGCCTACTGACTTGAAAATTTGTACCCGTATCATGTACAGAGTACAATTTAATAATTTAAAACATTATCCAAGCATCCGAATTAGGATCACCAGTGGTTAAGAATCAAAACGCAGATGTGTTGTTACATCTGAGGACTAAGATGGAATGCGTAAAAAGAGTATCCGGTTCTCTACTCTCACTATACGAAACACAGCAGTATTAAGCTGCTATTTGACGCTAGTACTCTGTGAGAGCGTGGTTCTTCCCCGGTCGAACCGACTCATTCATCCCACAACCACAATATAGCTGCAGCATGGCTCTACCATGTAAGAAATTTATTTAATAAACAATTTTAAAACCCTAAGGATATTTAAGAGAAATTTAAAATAATTCTTCAGTCAGAAAATGAGCATTTTTATCATCAGAAAATTCTGAATAATACTGTATAGTTTTAAATATAAAATAAATGTTTGCTTTTACAAAGACTTATGAAACAAATCATTAATTATAACCCATTGTTAATAGTAGAGTAATCATCAAAGCTCCTTAATTATTCATGCAACTATCTGTACTCCGAATACCCATATCACATATTATTGGATGGATATCTATATCTATGGATGGATTGGATATGCAATGACAGCTATACAATAATACTAATATTAATGTCTTGATTGAAATGCCTGTCAAATTCCACTGCAGAACAAAGGCCTTCTCATAGATCATCCCGCAAGGGGATATATGCCATAGTTGCCACGCTTTATAAGTGGTTATTTTTAATAGAATTAAGGTAAAAAACGAGCACACAGTCCACTTGAAGTAAGGTTTGTGGCTCATATACATACATACATACATACATATATATATATATATATATATATTACGTGTCACCTTGTTTGCCCGCGATGGACTCTTAAACTACTTAACCGTCTGCAGTTTGGTCCAACTTGAGAGATAGGATAGTTTTTTTTGCCCATGAGTGACCTATTTTTTGCTAATTTAAGGATTTTAATAGGACAGGACAAAGTGTCGTCGAAAAGGGCAGAACAACCTCGGCCTGGCAAGCTAGTATACTTATAAATCTATCCTAAATTAAGGATACAGAATAGAATGCTTCGTTTCCTGTTAAAAGAATCTCCGGTTCTCTACACTCACCATACGAAATACGGCATCAAGCTTCTATTTTACGCTGGTATTCTATGAAAGCTTGGTTCTTCCCCGATCGAGCAGAACCATTCGTGCTACAACTGTAATATAGCATGGTTCTATCACGTATAAACCGCAACCGTACTGTTTTTATTCTCGAGTTGTTATTAGGAAGGCGCTGCTGTCCATTTAATAGGTTGTTTTCCTCTGTCTACTCTTACGACACCCATGTGACGATATAGGGTGAGATTTGTATATGGAATAGTGAATACCCTAACACCGCCACGACACCCTCAACTTGGACTTGCGTACATTATATTATATTTATTTTGTTTAATGATTGTGATTCAAACTTTAAACTAAAAACACACGAAGAGCCAAGATACTCACAGATAAGCACTTAAACCAAATGGTTGAATCCGTCCTTCATAATGCGTACAGCAAAGTAGTGGAATAATTTGCCAGCATCAGTGTTACCATATGATTATAATGTGGGTCTTCCAGGCAAGAGTGAATAGACTTTTGTTATATTAATTCAGTAAAATTTACTATTTTTGGTTCATCGCCATTATTTTACTAGTATAGCTGTAGGGACCACGCTCTCACAGAATACCAGCGGCAAATAGTAGTTTAATGCTGCTGTGTTTCGTATGGTAAGTGTGGAGAACCGGTGACCCTTTTTACTGGAAGCGAGGCATTCCATCTGAGTCGTCACGGATGACAACGCATCTGCATTTTGATTCGTAATAGAGGATAGATGTGGATGTCTATGGGCCACAGCATCCACTTACCATCAGGTAGACCGTGTGCTCGTTTGTCATCCTCCTCTATAAAAAAAACTTACCAACAAGTAAGATAGTAATCAAGAACAGATTTATAATAGTTAAAAAACGGCTGATTGCTCTGGTTTAAACTTAGAACACGAGAAGGGTGAAGGTTTTCTTAACACAGATAATAATTTCTGTTAATAATATTATATATAATACGCAATAATTTCAATACGCACTTGAGCAATTCGTCCCACTCCACCAACATCTCAATAATAAGAGCGAGCCTATGTCTATACGTTTGATATTTATATTTTGTTAATTAGTACGACGATGCTGTCAAATTAAGCTTTTTGCCTATTGTTGGTTTTGTTATGTAAAAATTTCTTAAAAGTAAACTCTAAAGAGAATGGATTTATTTTCCAAAAGCTGCGCTGTATAGTTTGATCTTGAAAGGTATTTGAGAGACTGGAAAAGCAAAAGACTGCTGTATAAGTTTTGAAGTCCTATTTTAAGGAGACAAATGCGCTTTCTATTTTAAATTGCAATGTCTGGAATTCGAACTGTTGGAGAGTCTTTTGTTTCAAACTTATTCTCCTGCGGAAAGCTCGCTACATTTTTTTAAAACAAACAATCGCTTAAGATTTTCAATAACAAAAATGTTTTGTTTGTTCATTTCGGCTTTTATATTTAAGTATAATATATTACTTATATGCATACTTAGCATTTAACATTACATTTTTTGCATTTTATATTAAAAGAAGGAAGGATGACTTAACTTATGGTGTATTTGAATCACAAAATTAAATCAAAAGCAGCTGGTTAAGGATAGTTAATGTAACTATATCCGCCGTTAGACTAACTGTTGGTATTAAAAACTATTTAGTTCAGATCCGCATAATAAAAGCTTAACTAATAATTTTTTTACATCTTTAATTTAATTAATTTCCGCAAAGCAACTCTATTATTTTATGTGGTAGAGCCACGCTGCACCTATATTATGGTTGTAGCATGAATGAGTCGGCTCGACCGGGGAAGGACTACGCTTGCACAGAATACCGGCGTAAAGTAACAGCTTAATGATGCTGTGTGGCATATAGTAACTGTAGATAACCGGAGACCCTTTTTACTGGAAACGAGACATTCCATCTTAGTCCACAGGGGTGACAACGCATCTGCATTTTGATTCTTAATCGAGGCTAAATATTAATGTCTAAGGACCACAGCATTCACTTACCATCAGGTGTACTGTGTGCTCGTTTGTGACCCATATTCTGTACAAAAAATGTCATTAACCACTTCTAGCACAAACATTTTAAGCTTTGTTGGGGACGGTAAAGGGAACACTGCTAGTATTCCTTTTAAACAAAAACAACAATTGAAAATATATTTCAATAATATTTGCATCGCCGCGTATTTTTCATTCTAAAGATAAAATATATTTCGAAAATTTCATTTACGAAACACAAGAAATCACTCAATGATGAAATTATCTAAATAACATGGAAAATCGTGTTGGAAAACGCTTCGATTTCGAAATAGGTTTTTCCTTGAACTTAACACAGAGGGAGACAGAGATCGCACGTAGCAAATTTACGCTTTACATTTGATTTCAATCGCGATTAATACTGTATCTCATTACAGGACTTACGTGCCGCCTATTTCTTCTGATTTGCTGTGTTCTGATATAGAATCTAAATATGTCTTATATTTATGTTAACTTATTTTTGATTTATTTTAAAATGTATCATATTATGTTACTATAATAGATTATAGAGTTTATTTATCATATTATTTATATGTTCTTCAATATTAACAGTCTATTTTTAAGTACATTATTATCTACTATTTTTAGGGATATCTATATGGTTTTCTCATCTGGTTGGATTGTATAAATATATAATTATAAATCAAAATGATAAGTATCCATAAATATCAATAAAATAAAATAAATACAAAATAATACAAGAATAAATAAAAGCTTAACCAGATGGAAGCCCTCGGCAAGGAAGGCTAAACAGCCGAGGGGGAAAGGGAAAGTAACCGGCGGACGATGAGGACGGTGTCGTGGAGTACCGCCTTCTTATTGTTATTATCATTAAATTTTATAATACTTTACTTACTAAAATACTACCCAATATGGTCGTGGGTGTAGTAAGAGGAGACAATGGGAAACTGAAAGAGGAGAGAGGTAGCAGCATCTTTCTTAAAACAACTTAAAAGATGAAAATCCCAAAGCGCACTCCTCGAATATTCTTGTAATGTTTTGAATAATCAATTTACATTTATTAATTACCGAAACACGTATTTTGTTTAAAGCTACAAAAAACAGCGTGGTAGCTCAAATGGTTAGCGCTCGCTGTAAATTTCACAATACGCGAGCAAACGTCGATCCCCGACGGCACCAATGAAATTGTTAATTGCAATTTTAAGTGCTGATTTACCACGTGCTTGGCGGTGAAGGAAAACATCGTGAGGAAACCTGCATGTTTGGGAAATAATAAAAAAATTTATATCGAAGACATGTGAAGTTCGCCAACACGCATTGGGGCAGCGCGGCGGACTATTCCTTGCCCTAAAACCCTCTCAGAAATAAGAGGAGGCCTGTGCCCAGCAGTGGGACGTATATAGGCTGTAACTTTACTTTACTTTTACAAAATTAAAATCTTTCTGTTTAATTCACACGAAATTTTTTTAACTCCTTTATACCGGTGATTCGAATTTTGTAAACTAAAAAAATTGTCAAATATTAATGAACGGGTGGGTTTACTATTGAGAAATTCAAAAGGCTTCCTAAGGATTAAAATCAAAAGCTAATAAAAAAGTGATAAGTTCAGTTTTTTGGAAGATATCTTGTTCTCATCCATACCGACCAACTAACGTCCGAGTGAAATTATTTTCAATTTCTTTTCTTTAAAAATAATCGAAATATGTAATCTTATACTAAAAGTATTGATCATCATAAGTATTGATTGAAACCTCTTCTTGCAGTTGGTGTACTTTTATTATTATATAAGTGCAATATAAAGCTGATGGAAATGATTTGAATGGATCGCGATTTTTTGATTTGGTGACAATCGAGCATTACATTCCATCAATTATAAAAAAAACTGAGGTGGCCAATCCACATGTCAGGAGTAACAACTATGGCAAAATCATCTATGACGAAGTGCTATCTTTTTTATAGAATATGGTCGACAAGCCAGCACCCAGCCAAACTGATGGTTTGTGAATGCTGTTATCCTTAAGCATCTACATCTATCATGGATTAAGAATCAAAATGCAGATGCGTTATCACACCTGAGGACTAATATGGAATACCTAGTACTTAAAAAGCGTCTCTGGTTCTCTATACTCACCATGCAAAACACAGCAGCATCGAGCTGTTATTTTACGCTGGTATTCTGTGAGAGCGTGGTCCTTCCCCGGTAGAACCGACCCATTTGTGCTACAACTATAATACAGCTGCAGCGTGGATCTACCACGTACATTTGTTTATTCAGCATTGTACTTTTATAACCTGGAATGGATGGATGGAAAGTTTTATTAGTGCTATCAAGCGTAGTGTTAAGCGACCCCCTCCGCCCTCACTAGATGGAGAGATGATCTCCGGAGAGGTATCTATGGGGCAGCCTCGTGTTACCAGTAAGCGGAGCTTAGGGTGGCCTCTCAATCGATGAAATGACGACGTGGGTATTGGCTGCAGGTGGCCAAAGTCCGTTTTTTGTGGCATTCGTTAGGGAAGACCTATGTTCAGCAATGGACTCATAAGAGGTTGTAATAATGATAGTAATAGTAAAATTATAGAAAAAATAAGAATTAAGCTTTAATAACAAATTTCAACTTCATTGTAACTATTTTTAGAACACTACTGAAGTTATAACTTTGAGAAGTTCAATCGTAAATTAACACTAGAAACTGATTAATTGACTTACTCGCGTTTAAGGTGTGTTTTACGATAAGTTGTAAAATTTATGTTCCGTTGGGCAAAATCATTAAAAGTTGCAGTAAGAGTAGAGTAGAGTTAAGCTTAAAATGAATCTAATATTTATTTCAGTTTTATTTTAAAATCAAATTACGATTGTATTTATTTCATTATCTATCCAATTGCAACACGGTGGGGGTTTGAAGCAAAAAAAGCACCCATAATGCAGTCTTTGTTTTATGTGGTAGAGCCATACTGCAGGCTGTTATAGTTGTAGCACGAATGGGTTGACTCGACCGGGGAAGGACCACGTTCTCCCAAAATATCTGCATAAAATAGCAGCTCAATACTGCTGTGTTGATAAACGAGCACACAGCGCACCAGGTGCTGTGGCCCGGTGGCCCATAGACATCTACATTCATTCTCGATTCAAAGTCAAAATGCAGATGCGTTGTCAACCCTGAGGACTAAGATGAAATGCCTCGAATCCAGTAAAAAGGGTCTCCGGTTTTGATAATGATGTGAGAGTGTTGGGTATTCTGTCAGAGCGTAGTCCTTCCCCAGTCGAACCAACCCATTCGTGTTAGAATTATAATATAGCTGCAGCGTGGCTCTGTCTGTTTACTCTACCACGTACAGCTAAGGTCTCTTCAGTAAGAACCAGTAAGAAAATGAGGTTGTATTTTTGTACACTGTAATCACATTATCAGATTTCTAGCACATCAAAAGTTTCATTATATTTATACCTAGAGGATCAACCTATGATATTTTAATTAAGTACTCCATACTGAACTTCGGTCACGGCAACCAGTTTCAGTGGATATTACCCATATGCGGCAGGATTATAGTGCCGAAGTGGAAGTTAGAACAACGGCTTTACGTGCTTTCCAAGCACGGGGCTGAAGCACCGCAAAATATCTATCTATTGGTTGCTATTGAGAATTTCTTGACAGAAAATCTCAATAACTGATTTTGGCCCGACCCGCGGGATTCGAACCCAGAACCTCTCATAATCAGCAATCACATTTACGACCATTAAACTAACGAGGAAGTCACACGACACTTTACTTGCACTGGTCGTAAATTGTTTTTTATTTCGAGAATGATAAAATACAAACGCATTTCATACTAAATGTTTTCAACATTAAACTTTAGTTACCAAAACTAGTAGAGAACTTTTAAAGTAACTTGGTCGTAAGCAGAGTTCAAATACTTTATGATTTGAGGTCGCCTCGTCTCCTAAGTGCAAGTAGTTGGTTGTAACTTAGACTTCATTAATGAGAAATACATGAGTAACATACAACCTGACGTATTAACTGACCTGACCTGACGTTCATCTAGGGAATGTTTTTTGTTATTTGACATAGCCATAGACAACAAGGTACCTATTATGGAAATGCTTGGAATAGTAAAAATCCTTTTAACCCTAAGTCCATCTGGGTAGTTGCCACCATCGTGTCGGTTTTTACCGTAGAGTAGTAGTGGGTACACTGCCGTTTTAGTTTGTAAAGTAGATAATCAGTATTAATACAGGCTATGAGTTATTCGATCTTAATCCCTCAGAAATGATAACACAACCTCTCCAACCTTTTTTGCTTGAAGTTGCAGGTGTACATGGACAATCACTTTCCATTAGGCGAACTGTAATTTTGTTTGTAACTTCGATATATAAAAAAGTGAGGTTTTAAAGTAAGAAAGAAATAGTGGTCGAGTGAGATAGGGCTTATTTTGCCATGTTTTCATAATCTTCAGGTGTGTTATAGATGCAGTACGAATGGGTCGACTCGAGTACGAAAGGACTATGCTTTCACGGAATACCAGCGTAAAATAGTATCTTAATGTTTCGTATGGTGTGGGTAAGATTCTGGAGACCCTTATTTCTGGAATTGGACATTCTATCTTAGCCTTGCGTAAAAACATCTTCTCGTCAGGTACAGCTCAAAACCCGATAAATAGATTGTATAACCAGTGCTTGTTACCAGTCATGACTTCTCGGATCTGAGACGTTGTCCTTCACTGCTGGCCATATGAGGACGCTCAAAGTCGCTCAACTCAGCTATGGTGAGGGTTATGCTCGCGGTTTCTCTGCGTGATAAACTTAGAAATTAGGATATCCGTAGTAGAACCAGAGTAACCGACATAGCTCAACGGATTAGTAAGGTAAGGTAAACTGTGCACTCGTTTACCACCCACATTCTATATAATTATACAGCCTGTATAATTATAGATTGTGAGAAATATTACCTTAGTTTTCAAAGATGGGAATGCATCTATGATCTTCTGTGCTCCCAGCTGTTTATGGATGTTCAGTAGTTAGTTACATTTTCAATTTTAAAATGTCGTAAAAAAATATTTGTAATATATTCATTCATTGGAGACTTGCTCTTCTCCGTTCGAGTTACATATCTTCATCGTTTGCTGTCTAAGCCGCACGCCTATGGAATGACCTGCCTGAAAAATTAAGACAACCTACCTGCAAACAAACATTTAAAACGAATGTTTGAGCTCATTTTCTAAAGTTTTTTCGATCCCTGCCCGCACCAATGTTAATTGCAATATTAAGTGCTGATTTACCACGTTCTCGACGGTGAAGTAAATTGCCTATGGTTGACAGGCAGGGAATGAATTTATTATTAAGTCCGCTTTTCCTGCACAGATGAAAGGTTCAATAAAACTTAAATAAATATCTGAATGTTAGAAGATTTTCCCAACAAATTTGCAAAACGTTGCTACCCTATTATATTTTTATAAATTTAATATTCGTCTTTGTTTTTTCCCATTCAGAACCAGTCCCTAAAGGCATATCCCGTCGCTCGTCTTGGGATTCTCACCTTTACCTACCCTTTCAAGAACAAATGAAGAAGTTTATTTGTCAACATTTCAAAGACTAAATTGAAATATGTATTTATTTACTCGTAAATATCATAAACATACCCATAGACACAGATTTGTAAAAATATTTGTTGAAAAAAAAACAACTTTGTGAAAAACATATTAAATGGTATATTTTTCTTTACAGATCGGCGAAAGTTCGACAACAAAGAATATGTAAGTATATTTTGATAATACACAAACACGTCTATAACACAAAGCTATCGCAACTACATTCATTTCCATAATCAACGTATTTGTTTTTCTTACAAAAGAAAATACCTAATATGAAGATAACAAGATATTCCTGTTCAGGCTAAGTTATCCTAGCGAAATTACATTCTACTAAAGTAATTGAAGTCTGATCTTGGCAAGCGTGAGTGTGGATTTTTTGCGCAAACTTATTCTGAGCAGTCGCCTTTCCTTTATCCTAACATTTGCCAAAAGTCCCTGCTCTTATGCTAGCAAAGATAGAAAATGAGATAAAAGAATCGTTTATTTGCATTTATTATCCCCTGAGCAACGCCAAAACAAGTCCATTCACGAAATTGTGCCAGGTGAAGCGTATACTTTTGTTAAAAAAATATAACGTAACGTAGATTTTTTATTTCGCCTGAGAATTTGCGTTCAAAAATGAAATAAGAAATAAAAAACCTTTATAAAACAAGGTCACGTTTAGTTATTTTTTCCTAAAATAACGCAAATTTTTCTACGCTTTATATAATGAGTTTCCGGAAATATTTCCCCTTACTAAGAAACACTTCCATTAGATTCATTAGCACGAACCCGAGCTGAAAGGTGGCCGCTTTAATAGCCGCCATCTTAAATGATTACGCAAGCTTTCTTCTCATAAATTTTTCGGTATTTATCAAATAAAATACCTACTCTATAATATAAATACATACTCTGAGAATAACTTAGACTTCCCTAAAAAAACTAGCCTGACTGCTCACTGATGTGATATAGAATGACGTCGTAACTTGTAAATATTATGACCATTATATTATAACTCAATTCTATACTTTCTTATTATTACTATGGATGCAAAGTTAACCAGGCGTAGGATTTTTGTTTTCAAATTTCTTAATGTTATTTTGTATACATAATCCTCAAAATTTATATAGAATTTATTTTTACGGCAGCGGTTACTAAATTCTCAAGTTTGTTGCAGTCAGAAAACAGGATATTTGAAATGAGCCTCGCATCACACCGTACTACAAAACTGTAACAATAAATACAATACGCTATGCAAAACACAAAAATTAAGGTTTGTGTGTTCGTATTTTATGCGCTGCCGTGCCGTTCATAGGTTTGCGGTAAAACTTTGTCAACTTATTGCTTGAACTCTCGCGGAAGTTATAGGCATAGTGCAATTGACTTACGGTAGGTAGCACACATGACAAATTTATTTGAAAGTTATATATAATTATTCAATTTCAATGAATGTGAATTCATTCCTAATTAAACAAAATGTGAACTCTTCTAAAGCCCACTTTCCACCGTGGGATATAATATAATTTATGTTACATCTCGAGAAATAAATTAATATCGCTTAACGTACTTTTAAATGGAACCGTTTCCACTGAGATATAATATATATTACATCCCAAACTATAAATATTATTGCGATCGACCGAGCGATATTTTCATATTATATTTCACCTCATGTACCCCGCACACCCTTGTGCGCCCCCGCTACGTCGTCAGATCGTCCAATGAGGAACGCATACTGGTTAAAATGTATATCTCACAGTGTGAAAAGCAATCGCGGGATATAATTTATATTTCGGAATATAATATATATTATATCCCGTAATGTAAAGCCAGCTTAAATTTAAAACGATAATTACACAATTATTTTTTCTGAGACAGCAACAGGCTACCAGCTACTATTATAATAAAAAATTTAGATTCCGGTAATCGCTGAAAGTCAGCGGTGTTGTTTCACCGAAACATTATGCTTCATGATTACGTAGGCAACCAACGAGCATACAGGCGACATGATGGTAAGGGAATGCCGCGACCCATAGATATCTAGTTCTATCCTCGATTAAAAATCAAAAAGCAGATGCGTTATCATCCCTAAGCACTAAGATAGAACACCTCGTTTCCAGTAAAAGGGGCATCCGACTCTCTACACTCACCATACGAATCATTATTAAGCTGCTATTTTAGGCTGGTATTCTGTGAGAGCGTGGTCTTTCTCCGGGCGAGCCGATCCATACATGTTACATCCATTATATAACTGCAGCACGACTCTACCGCGTAAAAAACCTATGCCGCTCAAAGTCAAATTGATTTACTTGCATTATAATTATAGTTTTATTAGTTTAGTGTTGCGTGTGTTAACGCATTAGGAAAAATTAACTTCTATTTTATTTCTCTCTTTCTCCGATGTGAAATTTAAGGTACATGAGGTTAATATCGTCACCTTAAGCTTTGCCGAACTATAAAACCAAAATTAGAATAAGGATAGATACAAAAACACAAAGTCGTATAAGTACTATAACCAATATATTGATAAAAAAACAGCAAACAAGCTTTGCCAATAATTAGGAACACTTCGAAAAATCAACATAAAAAAAGGAAACTACACTACACTAAAATATTTACTGTAATATCAACTGTTAAAATGGTGTCAATAAAAAACCTTCATTTACATTTAACCCTTTATTATTTGATTGACTGAAGAATAGAAATATCATAGAACCTTCTGTACAAACCAGGCTGTAGTTTTTGAGTTATATCAAAGTGACCATATTAACCTGATGACTTTGTCACCCTCACGTGCTGTACGTAATATTTTTGACACCTAGGGGTAATGGATTTGCTTACGCGGTCACCAGGCTGGCAGGCGTATTGCACTGAAAATTTAATGCTTTACAATACTGTGTATTGGCGGCCATTAGAAGACAGACTTGCCGACGGACGTCGGAAACGAGGCGGCGGAAGCGGGAGCGTCAAGTTTCCTGCCTCCACTCGCTTGCTACCTACAGCGCAAAATTGATCTGAACTTTGGAATTACAACCAAATTGTATATTCTGTGTTGATTTAGGCGTCTGGAAAAATACTGATTGCAAATGTGGAAGCCTTTGTACAATATGAAAGGAAGAATGTCTATCTGTGTGTTATTATGAATGGATCTGAGTCTCTCACGCTGTGACTGTTTAACCTAATAATATATATGAAATTATCGCTAGACCTTTCCGCCGAAATCGAATTCGAGAGCTATTAGATAAGTGACTTTGATGCGATAATAGTTTTTGCGCGTGACCGCTTATGTTTAAAGGGAGTGGCTGATGTTATGTTATTAATCATAATAATAAACGACCACAATCACACTTTTGTTCACCCAACTGCAATCGATAATATATTTCGTAGTAGCAGATATATATTTGGATACTTTTCTAATTGAAAAAATGGTTTTATTGTTTAAAACCCTAGAAATTCAATTTAAAAAAAGGACTTCGTCTAAGACAAGTTTATACGTGGTAGAGCCATGCTGCAGTTACATTAGTAGTATAGTTGTAGTATGAATGGGTCGGCTCGACCGGGGAAGGACCACGCTCTCACAGAATACCAGCGTGAAATAGTAGCTTAATGCTGCTGTGTTTCGTATGGTGAGTGTAGAGAACCTCAGACCCTTTTTGCTGGAAACGAGGCATTCCATCTTAGTCCTCACGGGTGACAACGCATCTGCATTTTGATTCGTAATTGAGGATAGATGTAGATATCTATGGGCCACAGCAACCACTTACCATCAGTTGGGCTATGTGCTCGTTTATCACTCTATCCTATAAAAAAAAAGTTTACCTTAATATGTTCTAAATTGTTTAAGGTATCATCCCTTTCAGGCTTTGCACACACCTACCAAACAACCTGTATAGCTGCATATAATATATATTTTAATTCGAATATTTTTACGGTCTAAAAAATTTCTTTACACATTTTTTATTGTATTTATTTGTAATTACGGCTACCCATCATCTCTTTCATTCCCCTCGCTTTTTACGGCACCCCTGGTATAGTATTATGGGACATGGAGATTCTTTTCCGTCGAAAATACACCGCTAAAATAGTTTCCTTCTTCTTAGTTAGAATATTAGTTTACGTTGATTGTAACCATTTTTTTTGCAATTTGAAAACATTGTAATATTATCTTCTCTGTGTATAGTTCCGCTGGATTTTTTCTAGAACCATTGGTAAAGTTAAAAAAATACTTTTAATAACTACTATATGTTGTCTATATTGAATAAAAATATGCTGTTCTATTCTATTCAATTCTGCTTAACCTTAAGGTCGACTGGTAGAGAATACCACTTAGCATTTAGACAGTCCTTTTTACATGTACAAATGAAGTGTGTATATAATATTAATAATTAAATAAAATCAAACAAAATTTCTCTTGATGTACAAAGAGTTACTTATATCTTGCGACTATTATATTATATAAATCGAAAATGTAAATACCTTAAAACCCGTATAACAACATTAGAAAAGTATTATGAGTTCCAGTCATTTGACTTCAAAAATTAACATTCACAACATTTGCTGATTAAATCCGACCATTCCCAAAATGTGAAATAAGACCAACATCGTAGAAAAAGTTTTATATTATTTACAGATGAAAGTATTTTTTACTCAATCAAAAAATGTAGATAAGTTAGCGTGCACTACATTATTTCTTTCTACGGTATTGTTGAAAAGCATCTAACAAACTTATCGCACCTTCCCAAATGCTTATTTCATGCGGTAAAAATTGCAGGCGTGGAAATACGTACACCATGTAATCATTCAGGGCTCAACGCCCTCGGACCCCCTACGAACGGATGCCGACGCATCGTTTCCGCTACAGAAATAGCACGACGCAAATAGCTCGTGCCGCAAATGAACACCGCTCCCCGACGCTAAGGGCTTCGAATTAGATAACGATGATTCATTGCGATAGTATCGAGTTGTCGGTGATTAACAGTTGACGTGTAAGTCGACAATAAATGGATAGTGTTTGAAAGGGACGCCACGTGTTCGAAGGAACTCTCGTAGAGCACAGTACAAAAATAAGGAACGGATTACATCAAAGTTCTGAGACTTGCACATATGTTACTTCACTCAATTACTAAATGTGTTTTGGTGATAACTTATCTGAATAGAGTCAGAAATGTTAACACCCGCACACTAATGATTTCTTATATTTACGCGAACAATACACATTAAATGCAACTAATATTTACGGATTTATCACGTTTAATTTAACTTTTTCATTACCACTAGTAATTCAGCATTCACACTATATAATTGTTCAATTTGGTATTTTTATAGAATAGGGGTAACAAACGTGCACACAGTCCAGATGATGGTAAGTAGATGCTGTGACAAATGTGTGCGTAAAATGTAAGTGTTTTGTTACCCCTGAGAACTAAAATAAAATGCTTCGTTACCAGTAAACAGGGTAGAATGAAAAAACTGTATAACAAAAAATCCAAACACGTAAACTTGTTCCAAAGTGCATTCAAGCATTTTTTCAGCTTTTGAAAGATATATTTTTTTAGTTTTTGTCCGATAATTAGCACGTGTTTGACACGTTTGTGTAAAAAGTATAATATTTATTTTTTACTGGCTGGTACCAGGTACTTAGCTACCGCAGAAGAATCGTCATGAATTTAAATTTGGAATAGTCATATTGTTTATTTGAAATGACAATATATTGGCTGCGTTTGGCAGAAAAAAAGCGCTAGAAAGCGCTTGTAAGCAGAATGGTGATTGTAAGCGGTAAGCGCTGTCAAATAGTAAGTATCTATTTTCCTTTAGGACACGAAGTTAGCTTTAACCGGGGAACCTAACCTAATTTAAATATATGTTTGTAAAGTATTCATATTAAAAACTTACCAATCACGAATTTTTAATAACATGTGTAATATTATTATTTATGTAATTATATTACTTGAAACTAATATTGCTCATAATAACTTATAAACTCTACATCAAAACAAACAAAGTAAATAAGCAAAATGGCGGATTGTGTCAGCGCTACTGAAGTTAGCAAACGTGTCCTGGCCGAAAACTATTTAGTTTCGCCATTTTGCTCACAAGCGCTTCCTAGCGCTTTTTTTGCCACACGCAGCCATTCATTGAAGTTAAATGATAATATATAACTTTCATATTTGGTCGGTACGATACGCATCCACCTACTATCATTTAATTGTTGTGTATTCTTTACGCAAGTGCCACCCTTAAGTTGTATAAAAAAATGTTTCATTCCATAATCACGCTATCTATGGTAATGCAAGAACACTGCTTTGCCAAACTTTTGCATAATATTTACACAAACATTGACACTATTATAACAATTTGAAATTTATCTGATGTGGAATTTAGCACAAAAAGGCAGTACAGCTTACGTTATGTTAAACTCATGAATATAAGTACTTTTGCCATTACCGAATGAGATGAGTAACGAAAAACTTGTTCTAAGATACGAGTTTTATATAACATATTTTTATTATAATCGCATAACATTAGGTGTATTTAAGAAAAAAACTTATAATTTCACCTAATTCCTCCTCAATCTGCAGAACTCTTTCCTATGCTCAGTAATCCCTTTGTAACAAAGCAGCTTGACGAACATAAATTGAATTGTATCGCAATTTTTTCACATTGTCACTTTTATTGTGTTCCCGAACTCTTTGCATACTTTAACATAATCAAGTAAAAGATGTTTTATTTGCGTGAGCTCATGCATTGAGGAAGCTGGAATGATAATAACGAACTTTGTCCGGGAAGTTATAAGTTACGGTAATTCAGAAATGGGATATTACAACGAAAAACTTTTTTTATGTAATAAGCATAAACTCACTCTACGTCTATAGAAACATTTGTAAGTAAAAGTTGAAAACAAGAATATAGACAAATCAATGAATGATAAATACGACACTATACAATAACATCATACTATAATAAAATAATAACGATTCTGTAAAGAGGAGAAGAGGGAATTAAGCCACTTCATCCCGTGGCTTTCGACTATGGAAAGTTTCAAATAAACACGACATCTTCAATTTGATGACGGTGAAACCATTCGTGTCAAAGCTGCAAGACGTCTTATACTTGCGATTGCAAATCCACCTGCCAAACGTGTCAAAACAAGTTCTCCTTACAACAAAAGAAATACACCCTCCAGATCCCTACGATATGATTAAAAACAAGAAGAAAGAAGAATACAACATAATATAAAAACTCAATGGGTAAACTATTTTAATTAAATGCAATTATTCTTCTATAAGAGATTCTCATTTGTCAATTTTTGACATTTTATTGTATATGCTCATTATTTAAAAAAATCGGGTTGTAACGAAAATTTTTTATATAGCATCGAGTGACCAACGAGCACACAGTCCACCTTATGGTAAGTGGACGATGTGGCCCATAGACATCCACATTTATCTTCAACTAAGGATCAAAATGCAAATGCGTTGTCACCCCTTAGGACTAAAATGGAATGCCTCGATGAAAAAGAGTCTCCGGTTCTCTACACATACGAAATACAGCAGCATTACGCTGCATTTTTACACTGGTATTCTGTGAGAGCGTGGTCCTGCTCCGGTTAAGCCGACCCATTCGTGCTACAACTATAATTTAGCTGCAGCGTGGCTCTATAACGTAAACAATTATAATATTAAACCAGTTTTGAGGTAAGCAATTGAACTTTCAATAAAAGTTAAAAACCTATCTCAAGAACTAAAAAAAAAAATAACTTACACATATTAAATTCCAGTTTTCATAAGATACAGTGTATCGAAGTATTACGAGTAAAGCCTCGACTGCAGCTATTATGTGGAATTTACCAATTTTTGTAAGTTGGGTTTTATTTTTTAATAAATGTTTATTTATTTTGTCCTTTTGGTTGAAAGAAATACTACTAGTTCAAGGAAATAACTAAAACGTAATCGATACATAAAACTCTTCCTCTTTTTAACACCTTTAGGAATGGAAATTTTCTATAAATTTCTGTGGGACACCCCCGAACGCCTCGGGTTTCAGCTGCCTGTTACAGCCTATAAAAGTCCACTGCTGAACGTAGGCCTGCAGTATAGATATGCCATAGATGCAACACTCGGCAAGCGACCAATGCAGTTTTTTATTATTGTTAGTTATAATCAGAAAGATGCTGCCTATCTTCTGTTTCATCACGCTACGGGGAACTCTATATTGTTACACCGCCACTTTTTTTTTTGTTAAACGGTTATCGATTTGTCGGAAACCGCTGAACCACGGAAAATCGGTAAACATGAAAAAAATGCATACACGTCGAATGTAAGCCTTTCTCGTTTTTTGAGCTTGTTTCGTTAACATAGACAAACGTAAAAATTAAAAAAAAAACTTAAAATGTTATTTAAAAGAAAACAACTAACAATTATCTTTATATTAACTAAATAAAATAGGAGGATGCAAAACTTAAGACGAATCCATTTTTTAAAGTCCCACTGTGTTTCTTTTTGATTCTTCCGAAGGCAAAAGGTTTTTTTTCCGAACCAGTGGAAAATCAAACAAAAGAGTGACTTAATACGTATCGTTTTTTATTCAATATAGATTAAATTAATAAAAAAGTTTCTATTTCTGTTTCAAAGTTTGTCAATGTTTTCGTCAAAGGCTACGTTTTTCTTCCGTATTTACTCAGGGTGACCGAAATCACTTTCAACCTCATCGTGACTGTTTTATTAAAGCGGTATATTTGAATAAAGTCAACTTTCTTCAAAAAAAGACAGTCTGTTTTTTCACCGAGGCAAATGTTGATTTTTAATGTTATTTATTCTCGGTACAACCAAGGAAATTATGCGAGGCAAACGGCGAGCGTGATGGAGGGACTGTCAGAGGCATTACTATGCTGAATCAATTTTTATTGCTTCTACTACGTATTTACTAGAATAGCTTTCAATTTAAAAAACATTTTTATAATTATAATAATTAATTTAAAAAAATGTATACCACTATTTTTCTTGGTAACCCTCAAAGCAAATCTTAATTTATGTAAATCTCGAATAATTAAAAATCATAGCCACGCAAAATAATATATTTTATGTTCAAATAAGTCTTTATTTTCATCAAAGACATTTCGATGACAAAATACATTGTGTTTTATATCAAGTGAAATTTTAATATACTGAAACGCCAATGCAACATGTATTAAACACGGAAATATTTTGGCCAAAATAGTTGTGCGGCGTCACCACATAGCTGCAAAACTACTACAGCAGTCAATATGCTTTTCAGATTATACAGTTTTATGATGAAAATTTAAGGTTAACGTTACTTGCGAATCTTTTGTTTTAAAGTATTATTACATTTTCTTCCATAGCCACTGTCGCCACGACGTGGGTCGGAAACATCCTCAATTTATTGCTTGATTATTTTCAATACAATCAATTATTATTTTTATATAGTTGATAATTAAAAAGTGGAACAGACCCGTTAAATAGCTGCCGTTTCTTCATGTATTTTTTTTTCACTTTTTTCTTCTTTATTCAGAAATTATTTTGCAACGTGCTAATTAAATTTTCATAATCATTTTCGAATTGGTATCACCTTAAAATTGAAATGTCTTTAAATATTGTTACGCGCTCCAGTCAACGATACACTAGCGCCATCTAGTGTCAGGAACGAGAGCGAGGGGAGCATTGAGAAAATGACATCACAAATTACTCGACCGACAGCGCCTAGTCGAAACTCGAACGCTCGGTACCTTGCGCGTGTTTACTTGAACATTCTGGATATTTCTTTGCTAATTTAAATAAGTAGGCGCTGCAAGGTGCTATCGAGGCAGTGTTGATTTGGGCGAAACAAGCGAAGCTTCGGAGTGGAATTAAGTGAATTAGTGTGTTTAAATTATTAGAGTTTTAACTTCAATTGTGTAAAGTAAATTAAAGTGTTAATTTAGGTAATTTTATCGGCAATTTTTATTGTCACGAACCTCAAGCTCGTAACAATTGGTGTCAGAAGTGGGATAAAATAATGCCGATTTTACCTAAGGAGGAAACGGAGGGTGTCCGTACCCGAAGTCAACGCCAACAGGAGACGGACCAGAGGAGATTTGGTGGTGCAACGCCGCAGGTGTCTGAGGGCCAGCCGCCGGCCACGGAAGCCGGTCCGTCAGCAGCTTCTACGTCTGTGGCACCTGACTTAGGTGCTCTGATGGTGATGCTGCAGCAGCTGCGGGGCGGACAGGAGGAACAGGCCCGTCAGTTGAAAGAGCAGCAGGAGGAACAGGCCCGCCGACACGAGGAACAGGCCCGCCGACACGAGGAACAGGCCCGCCGACAGGAGGAACAGATGCTCCTCATGAAGGACCTTCACGCTACCTTCGGAAAGGAGATAAAGGAGGTGAAGGATAGGGTTGCTTACCATGACAACCGCCTGTCGGAAGCTGAAAACCGAATCGAGAAAGCTGAAACCCAAATCGACCAAGTAAACAATCGGGTTGACAACGTAATGGCTGACATGAAGAAATCACTGGACGAACTCAAACTTGGAGATGGAGCTACAGCTCCCGTAGTAGCTACAACACCTTCGCTACGTGGGTTCAAGGTGCCACCGTTTGACGGTACCTCTTCCTGGTCAGCCTACAAAATCCAGTTCGAGGCTGTTATGAAGGCGAACGGCTGGAATAAAAGTCAGGCCATGACTGCTCTCACACTAAGCCTGCGCGACCAGGCCCTAACAGTTCTGGAAGCTCTCGGCGAGGAAGTGACTTATGAGCAACTCCTTGAGGCATTGGAGGCGAGGTATGGCGACGCTCACCTGGAACACGTCTTTCGTGCGCAGCTTAAAGATCGCGTGCAGCGCATCAACGAAAACCTGCAGCAGTGGGCTCTAGAGGTGGAGAAGCTGGTGCGAAAGGCATACCGGTCTGTACCTGCGCTCATTGAAGGGAACCTGGTGCAGACATTCATCGACGGCATCCGCGACCTGGAAGTCAGAGCTGCTGTGAGGCTCGGGCACCACGAGACGCTTAAGAACGCCTTGGCCCATGCACTGGAAGTGGAAGCCGTGCGGCAGGATCATCGTTCCCATCGCGTCAGGGAGGTTGCGGCAGCTACAGTTCGCGACCGCAACAAAGGATACAGCCATAGGTGCTATGGCTGTGGGGAAAAAGGCCATCTTCGAATCAGCTGCCCTAAGCGAACCGTGGAAAGGAGAGTTGATCGATCTCGAGAGGGTAGTGCAGCTAACGACACTGCCTGGCGGCGACAGGATCATCGTTCACCTCACGCTAGGGAGGTTACAGCAGTTACGGTTCGCGACCACAATAAAAGATACAGCCCTAGGTGCTATGGCTGTGGGGAAAGGGGCCATCTTCGGTCCAGCTACCCTGAGCACACCCTACGAAGGGAAGGTGAACGGTCTCAGAAAGGAAGTGCGGCTAACAGCACCGCCCAGCAGCAGCAGGAATACGACTTTACTATCAGACACTGCAGCGGGAAATCTCACGGCAACGCAGATGCATTGTCAAGAAGACCTTGTCCTGAAGATTGCAACCATTGTAGTAGGCAAGAGAGTAAGGAGGTGGTATCCGTGAGGATGCTCAGGACAGACCACCTCAGCAACGGGTGGAAGGACAACCTACGACATGCACAGCAGGAAGATCCGGACATCAAGCCGATTCTGGGATGGATGAAGGCCCGTGCTACCAAGCCTAAGTGGAGGGACGTCTCAGCGATGAGTTCAACCACGAAAAGCTATTGGGCCCAATGGGACAGCTTGCTGATTCAGGATGGTGTCCTGTGCCGTAAATGGGACAATGGTCGAAGAGACAGCTGTCGTTTGCAAATGGTTGTCCCTAAAGCTAAAGTGCCGAATGTTCTACAGTTGTGCCATAATGGTCGTTCAAGAGTCCATCTGGGAGTTAAACGAACTCTACTGAAGGTCCGAGAACAGTTTTACTGGGTCCAATATCGTGACGATTTCGAGGATTGGTGTCGTACATGTACAAGTTGTGCGGCCGAGCGGGGACCTCGGACACGTAGTATAGGAGCACCGAAATTGTACATTGTTGGTGCACAACGGAATAGGACAGCCCTTGACATTGCGGAGCCGTTACAGAAAGGCGCAAGAGGGACTCCTAAGATCGTCCATGTGAATCGCTTGGCGCGTTATTATGGGGCCGATAATGCTCGGGACGAGCATGTCTTAGGAGGGGGGCAGTGTTACGCGCTCCAGTCAACGATACACTAGCGCCATCTAGTGTCAGGAACGAGAGCGAGGGGAGCATTGAGAAAATGACATCACAAATTACTCGACCGACAGCGCCTAGTCGAAACTCGAACGCTCGGTACCTTGCGCGTGTTTACTTGAACATTCTGGATATTTCTTTGCTAATTTAAATAAGTAGGCGCTGCAAGGTGCGATCGAGGCAGTGTTGATTTGGGCGAAACAAGCGAAGCTTCGGAGTGGAATTAAGTGAATTAGTGTGTTTAAATTATTAGTGTTTTAACTTTAATTGTGTAAAGTAAATTAAAGTGTTAATTTAGGTAATTTTATCGGCAATTTTTATTGTCACGAACCTCAAACTCGTAACAATATGTATTAAAAAAGTAAAAAGTATTCAATCCGATAGTAAAATTATTATATGTATAATTTTAATGTAATTTTATATATTTATATATAATATTGGCAAGCGTAGCAACTATGGCAAAAAGAGCATTATACCTGTTATCAACAGTAGGCTTTTACAAGCTGTAATAAATAATAGACAAATTATATATTTAGCTATATTCGTGCTTTCAGATCGCGACATTACGTAATCACATTTTCACAATTTTTACACAAAATTTATAACTCAATATTTTTTCCCTTTCTTTTGCAACAAGACTATGGCGTTCATTTTAATTTTGTGCATAAACAACATAGTTTATGCATTCAGAGATGGATTTTGTATAATCCAGTCAAACAATGAGGATACGTGAAGAAGCTTAGCATAAATTTCGCGCTTCCATAGATTCATAGGAAGCTGATATGAAATTGAGGAAATATATAAGGAAAACCACTTTTATTTTAGAAAAGGTAGAGATTACCGCGCTGCTCCAATTCCTGATGGCAGACTTCACATGTCCTCAAAATATTTCTTATTTCCTTAAAAATAGCCATTCCCACAGTAGGTTTTTCTCCTGTATTATGGACATACTCGTACATCGAAACCTGTAACAATAATTTGTAACCCATACAAACAATTGTTCATTTCGATTTTTATATCTATTATTAAGTGGGATTAAAAACAATTACTCCGTATATTATGCATGTTTACATGGTGCAAAATCGAAAAATGTGATTCGAACTCGCGGCAGCGCTGAGACCAACGCTTAGTTATTGCGTTTTGGAACCGTCCGTAAATAGATGGGTTTTTTATTTATTTTTATGACTTTCATGTTTCCTTAAAAATATTTTCTTTTCCGCTATAAATTCGGAAAATTTGGGTTGCTCGCATACTATGAATTCAAAGACCTTATACTCTAAGCAACCACTGTTTTCACGATTTTAAATTTTTACTATTTAGGAATACACTAAAAATTCATTTGAATTTTACATATTGCTACAATATCACAATCGCGATATCCTCTGCAAAAAATTTGCCTCCCTCATAGACAAATTACGTTCCTCGGTGACCTGTATCCATTGACTACCTGCGTGTTTCATCACGTCTTTATTTTCAGTTAGGGCTCCTAGCATTTATCATATGGAATTTGGGTTTAAGATAACGTTTCTTCCCCATTGGTAGTCAGTTTTCCGAGTAATATAGCCGACCCATTGACACGTCAGCTTTCGAATATGCTATCTACACTCCCGTAATTCTGCGGATATCCTCATAACGGTTTTATCCCACAAAGAAATTTCTATCATAGCCCTATCTATCGCATACTGAGTGACTGAGTTTTCTTGTTAGGCAACACGCACTGGTTGTATTGCTTCTTACTAGATTTGTAAATATTAAACGAAAACCTGTTTTTAATATCTTGAAATCGACTCGATCTCATCTCACGATTTCGACTGCAAAAAGTAGCGTTATTGCCGTCGGGTGAGTCTTAGCATCACAAATAATTTCCTATTACAAACGCAGAACTAAGCCGTCTTTCGAATTTTCTAGAATAAACGCCTCGAACCTTAGCGGTTTTGTAAGTGATTCTGTATTTGCAACGGGTGTAAAGAATAATGGATATTTCAAATATTCACGCGAAGCCAACCGGAGTTAAATTTCAAATTGAAATTTCGTAATGGCTTTGAATATAACAAATGTGACGTTGATTTTAATATTCTGAAGTGGAATAGGATTATGAATAATAAATAAAATATATGTCTTATCACGTTTAAGATGTCAGAATTTAAATTTAGAATGTTTATTTCAAAATTTAGGCTACAAGGTAGTGAAGGCAAAACTTTCATTATTGGAATTTAACATTTGTTATCTAAAACGAAATCTTGCATTGGACTTTTAACGCGATGCAGGATAATATTTTCGTAGCTTATTCCTCCACGACGAAACGCATAGTTGCAAATGTGAAATTAAGTGGTTGATATAGAATGCCTCGTTTCCTGTAAAAACGGTCTCCGGTTCTCTATACTCACAATGTAAAACACAGCAGTATTAAGATGCTATTGTACGCTTGTATTCTGTGAGAGAGTGTTTCTTCTCCGGGCGGCTCGACTGGGCAAGGACCACGTTCTCACAGAATACCAGCGTAAAATAGCAGTTTAATACTGCCGTGTTTGGTATGGTGACTGTAGAGATCCAGAGACCATCTTTTACTGGAAACGAAACATTTCATCTTAGTCCTCAGGGGTGACAACGCATCTGCGTTTTAATTCTTAATCAGGGATAGATTTAGATGTCTATGGGACACAGCATCCACTTACCATCAGGTGGACTATATGCTCGTTTGTCACCCTTATTCTATGAAATAAGGCGAAGAGTAGCATCTATCCGCTAGGAGTAAACGTATTCTGTGGTGATCAATGGTGTGGTGGTCAATGTTTCGAAACGTCTAGTACTACGATCATCAAAGCGCCAAACAAGCGTGACTATTGAGGCAACGACGGAAAAGGCCCATTATTATTATTATATACTTTGTTATAAACCACAAAACTATTAAAAAAAATTGGTTGACCCCGCAGGCCATCCCTGGAACTTTCCACTAATTTCGAATGCCAAGCGCTCCAAATTTCACCAAATTATGTTGCGAAATCCCTATGTTATGTTAAAAAAAACTTTTTTTTTTCAAATTCTTTCTCCTTCGATATCTCAGGAACGAATGGATTGATTTTCATTTTTCAAACGGCATTCGACGTCATTTGAGGTTAAGAGCTGATTAGTTTTGAAATATTTATTGCATAAAACAGTTTTTCAAAATATATTTTTTGAGATTTCCGTAAATCTACACGTCCGAATCAGCTCATATTATCACCAAATCTATTCCACATTGAGATCTTTAGTACGCCGCGAACCTTATATCAATCGATTAAAACGTTCAAAAGTTATGAAAGGTTTACATACTTACACGCACACATATACATACATACATCCGTACGGACGTCCACGTGAAATTAGTCAGAATAGCTTCCTGGGATCTCAAAACGTCGAGATCTGATGAAAACTCGATTTTCATAAATCGGGGTGAAACCAATAACTTCCTTATTTTTTTTTAAATTTTTAGGTTTTTGAGCGGGAAGTTAAAAAACAGATTACAGAAAGTAATATTTAAGAGGTAGGTACAATAAGGCGGTCTTGTCACTAAAAGAGATCTCTTCCAGACAACCTTAAGATGAGGAGAAAAATCCAACTCCTTTTTTTTTTTTAACATGGGGAAATGCCTACGCATACCCGCCTCGCGGGGGCAAGGACGGGTTATGTCGAACTCGCACCGACTAAAACCCCATGGTGTTCCACCTTCGTCGCATATTGGCAGGGCTACGGGAACGCTTTCGCACACTTCCGCGGCCCTACCAGCGACTGCCGCCCCATGGCAGCACCTCCTCGGGAGAGGAATATTCCTCCCCGTTCTCCTTCCCAAGTAAGGCGCACCAGAACACATGGCACGCCTTCCTCCACGGCCTCCAATGGCAGATGCCATGGAGGATGCGCAACAGACGCCCCCGCGTCCGATGCGCGAAGGCCATGGGGCCAGGAAAAACGAGCACTTAGAAGTACTAGCCTTCCCGACCCCAGCGGCGGATC
Organism: Parnassius apollo; assembly: GCA_907164705.1. NCBI lineage: Eukaryota > Metazoa > Arthropoda > Insecta > Lepidoptera > Papilionidae > Parnassius > Parnassius apollo. The sequence goes on along the minus strand of CAJQZP010000644.1, from coordinate 3,053,156 downwards.
TGGTCTATGGCTCCGCCGCCAACCAAGATTCGGCTGCGGAGGATAGGGAGAGCGGCGCCTCGCAATACCGACAATCCTCTCCCCCCGCAGCCCCATCACCACCGCATCAACGGTGCGGCCCCGTTTGAGTCGCGGAGGATAGGGCGAGTGGCGCATCGCCATACCAACACTCCTCTTCCTCCGCGACTCCACCTCGGCTGCAGCGGTAGAGAGTGCGGAGTCCCCACTCGCTGCAGTCCACCAGCACACATCCGAAGTGGGCTCCCCAAGCCCACTCGGAGTGGCCACCTCAGGCCGGCCCTTCACCTCGGGCCAGCCACGTGGGTTCCTCTTTGTTCACCGTGGGAGACCAAGCCACGGCTACTAAGCCCCCCGCCACGACAAGGCGGGAACCCGTTCGGGGGGGAGATGAGGAGAAAAATCCAACTCCTGCAGTTGACTTTTCGATTAAAATATTACCAAATTAGCTCGTATAGCTCGGAGATAAAATGGTGTTTATTTTTATTAGTGTTAAAAGTACAGTCAAATTTTTCCATTTCTAACGTCGATTTAAAAATAATTTAAAAAAATATAGAAATCACTAAATGTTCAAGCGCAGTTGTCTGTGCCTAACATGGAGCGTGTTAATATTTCTTCTTCGTTGATAAGGTGGTCATAATCCCGTAGTCTATTCCCGGGTCCGGGTTCTTCTGTAAAGAAATTCTAAGGAGCCCGTAGTCAGGAAGTTGGTGGTGTTTCACCCCCGTGCCACGAAAAGCATGTAAAGCCGTTGCGCCTGATTTCAATTCTTTCGTGTGCGAGAAAGTATTATATCGGACTATATACTATATGACCCATATGACTATGAGAGTGAGGATATAGAGAGAGCACTTGTGGTCGGGCAGTCACCCGGTTAGTATATGTAAATATTATGTTCAATACTGTCTTGCGCAGATTGCAAGCCTCTCTTGATACATTTCAATATTAAATATACTATTTGCGAGGAATGTAGATCTTCCTTTAAAAATTAACCCATTGTAGTTGTCTATTCTTTTATCATTCATTTATCATCCCCTAAAGCCCATAAAATTTTTACCACTACTAAACATAAACCTCCTCTATATCATATAACTTCTATATTCGTGCATTCCCATCGATTCTCCATAAGAGTAACTTCAAAAACCTGACTCAACATGGCATGTGGCTGTCACATATACAATAATCAAAAATGATATAGTTCGTATTCACATTATTGATTACGTCGTGAAACTTAAATGAGAACGAGAACTTTTATCTTTCACTGCATGCCGTTACCACTCGTCACTATTGAAGAAGTAGCGTCCCTAGACGTTGTATTTTTTTGTTAATATTCTTCCAAATTTAATGTTCCACATTTAAATTGTTTACATTACACATTGAATACAACTTGTATTATTTTATTATTACATTTCATTAATAAGAATCAAATTGCAGTTAAAACCTAATACCTGCGTAAAATAGTAGCTTAATACTGCTATGTTTCGTATGTTGAGTGTAGAAATCTGAAAACCCTTTTTTAATGGAAACGAGACATTCCATCTTAGTCCTCAGGGGTGACAGCGCATCTGCATTTTGATTCTTTATCGAGGATAAATGTAGATGTCTATGAGCCACAGCATCCACTTACCATCAGGTGGACTGTGTGCTCATTTGTCACCCTTATTCTATAAAAAAATAGTTTCAAATCAAGAAACTCAAAACGAAATTATTATTCAATAGTCTAAATTTCATCTCGAAATATAGGTATTGCATTTTCGCTGTCGTAGTCGTCTCCTTTAATAGACAATTTCCCAAGCTAATAATTCTTAGAAATGCCCGAAGTGACACTCGTAATACTCATAACGGGGACGCAAATTACTTTGTTAGCTACTACGTTAAAAAGGCGCGAAACCGCCGTTTATTTGCCCGTTCGTATTAATATTCATTTTACGTCGTTTTTTTAATGACAAAGGTAAAAAAATTCTTTTGTTGCTACTTTTAATTCTGGGCAAGTAATAGAAATGAATCATAACACTGTATTTAATGCTAGCTGTCCCAGCAGATGTTCTTCAGGCCTTTCCGGTAGGAAGCGCAATGAGTTTCGCCACATATAATAAACTATATAGGGCATAGATGAGACACCCTGACAAATTATTAGGTGGCTAAACGAGGAGGGATGAGTTATACTTAATAATACGCATTATTAAGGATAACTCAAGAACTAATGGTCAGATCTTGATCAAATTTAGATGAGATCACACGAAAAATACCAGCTTTCAAATAAATAAATAAATAATAAAAAAAGAATCATCAAAATCGGTTCACCTAGAAAAAAGTTCTGAGGTAACCACAGAAATCTAAATAATAAGGCAATAGAAATGCCTTCTACTGTCTTTTAATATCAGGATAATCCGTAAAATTAGTTTAATTAGATACCTAGGTGGATTGAAAAGTACTCGGCCTAACACAGATTCATTCAATTCTAAAAAATCAAATCCACCCACATTATTTAGTTCAGTTCAGACTAGTTCATTGTGTGAAGTTCGAAACGTGTGCGATAATTAGTTGTGATTTTATAAATTTATTAACAAAGTAATCGGACATAATTTCCGCGAATGGAGCAAATCGAGCAGCGTGCCGTCATTAAGTACCTCCATAAGAAGGGGCTATCATCAAAAGCCATCCATGATGACATGGTCAGTACATTAGGCGATTGTGCTCTGTCATATTCATCCATCAAAAAATGGATAGCAGAATTTAAGCGTGGTAGAGAGAGTGTGAAAGATGAACCCCGCTCTGGAAGGCCTTCGACGTCAACTACTGACGAAAATATTAAAAAAAGTACTTGATTTAATAATGGGAGACCGCAGATTAAAAACTAGAGCTATAGCCGAGATTATAGGCATCTCTTATGAATGAACTCAAAACATCATTGTCAACGAGTTGGGTTTCCACAAGGTGTCTGCGAGGTGGGTTCCGCGACTGCTTTCAGTTGAACAAAAAAGGACGCGATTGACTATTTCACGCGACTGTTTGGAGTTATTTGAAGCCGATTCAGATGATTTTTTGAATCGTTTTGTTACTATGGACGAAACATGGGTTCATTACTGTACACCGGAAACAAAACAACAATCAAAACAGTGGAGAAGACCTGGTTCACCACCCCCTAAAAAGGCTAAGTCGATTTTGTCGGCAAATAAGGTGATGGCTTCAGTATTCTGGGACTCGAAAGGTGTGATTATGATTGATTATCTTGAAAGGGGTCAGACTATAAACTCTGATTACTACTGCACCTTACTACGTCGTTTACGAGAGGAAATAAAAGAAAAACGACGAGGAATGCTCAGAAGAAAATTCCTGTTTCATCAAGATAACGCCCTTGTTCACACGTCAGTACAGTCAATGGCTGAAATTCACAACTGTGGCTTTGAACTGTTACCGCATTCGCCGTATTCACCGGATCTGGCACCATCAGACTTCTTTCTGTTCCCTAACCTAAAAAAGCACTTGGGAGGTCAAAGATTTTCGACAAACGACGAGGTCAAAGCAGCTGTAGACGCATATTTTGACTCTAAGGAAGAATCATTTTTTTCAACGGTCTAAATGCTTGGAAGGGGAGGTGGCAAAAGTGTATTGAACTTGATGGTGATTATGTAGAAAAATAAAAATATAACTGATTTAGTATGTGTTTATTTTCTTGGTTAGGCCGAGTACTTTTCAATCCACCCTCGTATATAGCAAAGTTTCTTATATTATTGAGAGTAGACGTCGTAATCCCCCACTTATTACTAAGTTATTACTTAATACACGCAATGATTTTAAAATCATCATTGACTATATGCCTACGCGAAAGTGCTCTATGATACCGATCTCAATATCTGATTAATATTGAGATCGATATCATACAGCATTTTCGCCGCAATTTAACCCATTTGACACATACCATCAACACTTAACCCACATTTTATTATTTAAGTCGACTCTTCAATTGATAGAGACACGCCGCAGCTATATTGTAGTTGCAGCATGTATGAGTCGGCTCGACCGGGGCGGATACCACGCTCTCGCAGAATACCAGCGTAAAATAGCAGCGTAATGCTATTGTGTTCCGTATGGTGAGTGTACCCGAACCGAAGACCCCTTTTACTGGAATCGAGGCATTCCATCTTAGTCCTCATAAGTGACAACGCATTTGCATTCCGATTCTTAATCGAGTATTGATGTGGATGTCTACGGGCCACAGCATCCACTTACCAACAGGTGGACTGTGTGCTTATTTGTCATCCAATGCTATAAAAATATATTTTTAAAACGATAGATATATCGCTATGAAGAGTCTAATATGACAATGAAACAAACTAAATAAAAAAACTAAACAAAATACACTTTCGTAAGCTTACAAAGCTCACCGAAGCGATAAAACTCCATTAAACCATCTCGTCACACTACAGGAGGAGAAGAAACCTTATTCTAACAATAGACTTAAAAGGCTAGTGATAACGAATATACGATACGCAGGCTATATTAATTATAAAAAAAAACCATGCCCGATCCGTGAGGATGCTCTTAGGGTGCCGTAATATGATTCCGTCCATGAAATCTTTTTCGTAAAATAAATAAAAAAATTGATGGTTAGCGCTCGCTGTAAATTTCACAGTACGCAAGCAACACGGATTCGATTCCCGACGGCACCAATGAAATTGTTAATTTTAATTTTAAATGCTGATTTACCACGTGCTCGGCGGTGAAGGAAAACATAGTGAGGAAACTTGCATGTCTGGGAAATAAGAAAAGAGTATGTAAGTTCGCCAAAACGCAATGGTGTGTGGTGTGCGGTGACGGACATTTTCTTGACCTAAAACGCTTTCAGAAATGGGAGGAGGCCTTTGCCCAGCTGTGGGACGTATATCGGCTGTAACTTCAACTTTTTTTTAAATTAACCTGCATAAATAAGATGTAACTTAATTAAAATTCCTCTTCGCATTAAATTACATTTTATTCGTATATGGCAATGACTGCGGTTGCGATGCGGGTGGGCTTTCCATATTACAAATTTTTAAATATTTGCTGAGTTTAAGCAAGTTGTACCAAAAATATTCATTTTATGTAACAATAGAAATTTTAAGTTTAATAATACTTAAACGTTCAAAAAAGTGGGAAATAAGATTAACAAATATTAGACATATAATATTATTTGTTAATCTTATTTCCCACCTTTTTGAACGGACAGATGTCTGCAGCCATCACAGAGAACAAGAGATCTTCCTAATTTTCTATTTCCCTTACTTCACTTTTCCAACACACACATCGCTTGATTCAAAATAAAACATATGATATAAAAAACACTTTATAAAGCAAGCGATAAAAGATAATGCGTGAAGCTATCTCGTCACAGAATATCAGCACAAAATAAAAACATGAGGTTATTGTTGTTTTTATTGTTTATTGGAACCTATGCTGGTTATTTCTTTACATTTTGTTCATATCGAAAGAATAAAAAACAATCAAATATAATTATTAAAAATGCTTTACAAAGAGCACCTCTTTAATACAAAAGAAGGTATCAAAATAAAAGAGATGAACAAAATAGCGTGGTGCCAGAAATGTATTTTAAACTTTTAATTAATGTCCTAGACACTCAGTTACTTTTCTTTTTACTTTAACTCGTCACAACATCTCCGCCCGGGTTTCAAGCACAATAATTAAAACGAGGTTTATTTTTAAAGTAAATTATTATTTAAAATGCAAAGGAATTTACTGCATTGTTCTAATTAATGTAAGTATAATTTTTCGTTTTCAAATTGTCTTTGAAATATACTCATTAATATCATACTTTTTATGCGATATTTATTTACTATGTGATATTTCGTTATTACTATTTTCGTAAGTCGTAAGTTTTTATTAGATCATTTTCAACATTATTACTTTATATCTTTGTCATATAGTAGACATTAGGAACAGGCGGTACTGGTATCTGCTCATTTTTTCTTCGGTCATGAATTCGGATAGTTGTAATTTTGCCTGTGTCGAGTATAAAAAATTATCCTTTATAATAATTTATTTAAAAGCTTCTTCAAAATATTTTGCTGTGATTTTAGGACATTTTGACGACAACTAAAGATTGGTGAAAGTATAAAATAATTCAAGGATCCCTCCTCAAGGTCGAAATTCAAATCTGAAAAACTTGTTTTTTTCCATAAAATAGAGAATTTATTAAGTAAATAGTCTTAATTTATTTTTAATAAATCATATCAAGTTGAAGCTGGGGCGAGTCACTATTAATAAATAAAATCACTTTTCTTTTACGAGTCAAAATCTACTTAAAATCGTTATTTCCATATCAATTCAGCAAGTACCAATACACCAGATGTCAAGTATGTGTCAACTCACCTGTTCAATGATGACAAATTTATTAATTGATGAATATATTATTAAGGGTTTTTGTTAATAATGTTGATGTATCATTACGAAGTACATTACGAAGTACTAGTAAAATTTTGATGAAAGCTTAACCCAAGAGACAGTTTATAACGATAGTATCTCAAGGCGTCTTAGCGATAAAATCACTTAAGATTATCAAAGCATCATTTATCTTTTACCTACCAAAATCCGTTTCAAGCCATTATTTTAATTAAAATATAAGAAAATCAATTTACCAGCAATCGAAATACAGCCAAAATACTTACAAATTGATTGGGATATCATTTTTCAAATCCGACAACTATTATAAAATGCGTGAATACGTAAATTATTACCCTTTTTTTTGGGCTCTGCCGCAGACGCGTGAACGTATAAAGTTTTTTTTTTAAAGGTGAAGGGGCAATCGAGCATTAGACTCACCTGATGGTGACTACCACCACCCATGAACAACTGCAACACAACGGAAATTGCAGATGCGTTGCCGGCCTTTTAAAAAAGAGTTGAAGGTCCCTAAGTCGTATCGGTCCGGCAAATTCGCTGGTGGTAGTCGATTCCACATGGAAGTTGTGCGAGGAAGAAACTTTCTTCTAAATCGCACAGAGGTCGACCGCCAATCATCCAGATGGTATGGAGGTATCGCGAGTTATGTCGCGATGTGCGATGATGAAATTGAGTAGCTGGAATTAGTCCGAAAAATTCTTCAGAGCACTGAGCACCCCGTGGTAGATACGGTAAAATACACAAAGAGATGCAACAACTCTTCTTAGTACCAGTGAGTCAAACCGATTTGAAAGGGCTCGGTCGCTGACGAACCGCTTCGCGCTGGAAGTCATCAAATGGAAGGAGCTGGCAATGGGAAGCCTGAGCCCGGAGATGGGAACAGTATTCCATATGAGGTCGAACCTGCGCCTTGTAATGTTCCAGGCGGTGTGCCGGCATAAAATACTGTCCCGCTCTGCTGAGCACGCCAAGCTTTTTAAAATCCAAGTGACCACAAAACTGCACGTCACTCGATATATTCGACGCTGAGGAGTTCGATAATTGCTGCGGCACCGTGGGGAATAATCTTAAAACTGAGGAGACACGACAAAAGGGTTCTTTCTAGCGCTAAACACGCAAACTTGTGTCATCTGGGGATTGAACTGACCTAGATTTATTCGCCCCCAGTTCAAAACTTTGTTTAACAGTGTCTCGACTTCAGACGCAAGTTTGTTCCGGTACTCGGCGACATTTTTCCGTTAATGGGCATGTAATCGGAGCATGCATCGTCTACTACGACTTCGATGATCCGATCTGCAAGTAAGCTGGTAATCCGAATGAAAGCCCATAGGAAGAAAGCTTCTAAAGAAGCGCTTTGTGCCAAACCGTTCGCTATAAAGTATAAACCAACGGCCAACGGCAAGGGGGAGGCCCCTTGGACTCTACTGCCTCTAACCATTGATGAGTCAGGTAACTCAGAAGATCACCAGCCGAGTGACCCCGACGGAAACGGTACTGGCGGTCACTAATCAGCTGGTGATTCTGAAGGTACCTCATTTGCTGGCAGTTAATTCTTGTTTCCACAATTTTGGAGAACAATGAGGTGATAGCAATATGCCTGCAGTTGGACGGATCTGAAAGGTCGCTTTTTTTAGCAACCGAGTGCACCAAAACTGTCTTTCATAAGTTTGGAACTACGCCTAGGGAGTGGCAGTAACGGAAAAGACGCGTTAAAACCGGTGCCAACTCTGGAGCTCACGTCTTCAGCACAATATGTGAAACTCCATCAGGCCCACTCAACTTGTTGACGTTGAGAGAGAGGAGTGCTTTGCGCACCGAGCATATATTGCATGGAGCACTCACATTGCGGGATAGTGTGTTCTTCCAGCCATCAAGAGTGGAGTTAGATACAAAAAGAAAGCGTGGCTTTTTCTTTTGCGGATGATCCAGTAGTCTTCCTACCTATGCAGAGATGGCACGAGTTCCTTTAGACAGCGTTGGCGAGAAACCAGAATGCATATGTTCCTGAAGGAATTCGAACTAGTTTCTTACTAATTCTGCCGATGTACTAGGACTTTTTCTTGGCAATGACACTTTTGAAGGACCCGGAGGCTAAATATATACTTCTTTATAAGAACCCTGGTGTTTACATCCTGAGACGTTGATTCATCAGCCCAGGTCCGGTAGCACTCCTGCTTATAGCGTGATACAATCTTACAGGACTGACAAAACCTACTAGGCACCAAAGATGATGGAATACAGTCTTGCGCGAGCTGTCGTCTGGCACACACACGTCAAAGACCGCTCAGTTCGTAATACAAAGTTTTTTTTATCAGTTTATCCTCAATGTTTAAATATGGATAGTGATAAAGATAAATCGATAGATGGAAGTGATAAAAGTGATTCGGAAATCATACGTAAATGTGAATTAGAACTAAGCCAAATTGAGGATCGAAGAATCACTCGTGAGTCTGAAATGGAACATGCAAACGCTGGGTTCACAACTCGAAAGCCTGAAGTGAGATCGGAGAAGAGAAAAGCATGTGAAGAAGATACAAACAGCGAAGATGGTTATGTGCCAGTTGAAAAAAGACAGAAGAAGTATTTCAACAGGACAGGGTCAAAATACAACATCGAAAGAAATCGGATCTAAATACGAGGTTTGTGTTACATCATTTAAAGAATAAATTATTAAGAAGGGAGAATATTCTGAATATTGAAACAATCAAATATAAGTCCCCTTTCAAAGTTTTGATTTGCTTTCAAGGTAATAATGATGCGGAAAAATTAATAAGTTGTAAAAAATTTCAAGAATTAGAGAACAAATGTCAAAAAACTTTTGAAACCACGGTTTCTTATGGATTGATTAGAGGTGTAGATTTGGAGTTTACAGAACAAGATATTTTAGCAATTTTGAAAAGTGATACCAAAATATTGGCGGTAAGACGACTTAAACGACTTGATTTAAATAGCAAGTGGGTCGAAAGTGAAACTGTAATGTATATGCTTTCAAGGCGCTGTTTTACCTCTTTATGTCACGGCATATGAGTATAAATTTAAAGTGGAAAACTACACTTTTCCAGTAACACAATGTACCGGATGCTGGAAATTCGGACATATTATTAAAGTATGCCCGATTAAAAAATTTTATGTCCTAAATGTGGTAGTACGGAACACATAAACTGTGATCTAAAAACATACAAGTGTCTCAATTCGAGGGATTACATTTCGTTTTAGATAAAAGATGTCCTACGTATCTCAAAGAAAAAGAAATACGTATCACTGTGAGTAAGGAAAATATACCTTATAGAAAAGCTCTTCAGATGATTATAAATAAAAATCAAATAGAAATGAGCAATAACTTAAATATACACTCTAAAGATACTTTTGTCAATCAAGAGATGACAGAACAGCCGACACAAGTTTTGGAAAACCGTGGAGCTCGAAGTTATAGTCAGGTTGTTACTAACGCTCAAGTTCATAAGGAAAATAATCAAGAATTAGCCTCAGATGAAGGAACAATACTCATAGAAACAAATAAAAAGGAGAAGACAAACCAAAGGCAAAGAAAAGGAAGGAAAAAAATAAATACAATAGAAAATGATACGCAGTTTAAGGAAGCAGAAGAAGAAAGTCAAAAAAGTACTTCAGATGAAGAAGAAATAAGACAAAAAACATTTGATTTTAGGGGACTCTTATTAAAAACTCATTCTATTTGGTACTCTAGAAAAAGATTAGAGCATAAATTTATTGCGGTTTTCATGGCCATTTTTAAAGTAATTAAAACATTTGTGAGTAGTTTAATATCAGGACGAAAAATTTATGAAACAGTTTTAAATTATATGAATAATGGATAGTACAAATAACAAAAATATCGCTATTAATATATTACAGTGGAATACATAAAGTTTGAAACCAAAATTGATAGATCTTGGGGAGCTTTTGGTAAAAGAAAAAATACACATAGCCATACTAAGTGAAACATGGTTAGATAACGATGATAATATTAATATTAAAGGTTATAATATCTATAGACGGGACAGATATGACTCTTATGGTGGAGTTGCAATCGTTACACACAACTCACTTAAAAGCGTAGTAAGTATAATTCGATTAACTAACCCAGGCATAGAAACCGTATGTGTTAAATTGCACAATTGTGATTTCTTACAAAATATTATATCAATCTATTGTCCATCTTCAGTTAGAACTCAGGTATCAGAATGGGAGGAGCTATTTTCCCTCTTCCCAAAAAAATCGTTAATAGCAGGTGATTTTAATGGGCACCACAGCAATTGGTCGTACAAAAACGATGCACGAGGGGTGCAATTACTAGACGCATCGGTAGAACATGGTTAATTTTCTCTTAATAATGGAATGCCAACAAGAGTTAAACTTGTCAATGGGTTTTTACAAGAAACTTCCCCAGATGTTTCTTTTGTATCAAATGATATTGCTATAAATTTCGATTGGAAGGTGCTCAATGAAAATCTAGGCAGCGATCATCTATTAATTAAATTAAGTACTAAAATCCCAAAACAATATAATGGCATTCAGAAACGTAATTTTAAGAAAATTGATTGGGTAGCATATACTAACATAATTAAAGAATCCTTTAGCGATGATTTATCAGATATTGATATATATGATGAAACATGTATTCAAGAAATGTATAACTTTCTACTTTCTCAACTTGATAAAGCGGCTGATGCTAGTATACCTACTATAAAAGTACGCATTGATCCAGCAACAAAATTTAAACCCCGAAATTATTGGAACCCAGCCCTGTCTAGAGCAGTTGCTCAAAGAAGATTAGCCCTTCTGAATTTTAGACGTAATCCAACTCCCAACAATTTGACTCACTTAGAAGTAAAAACTAAAGAAGCTACTAAACTTATAGTAGATGCAAGACGTAAATATTGGCAGAACTTTTGCGATTTGATAGATGGAGAAACTTCAACATCAAACATGTGGCAGCGCATGCGGTGGATGAAGGGTATTCGTAAACAAAAATCATTCATTCCATTAGATCAGCAAGAAAAGCTTCTACTTTCACTCACACCGGATACTGCTACCGACGTATGTCCCAATTTTATGTCTAAAAATCCTTCATTAGAGACTGATTTTACAATGGCAGAATTGAAAAGTTGTCTTAAAAAAAAGATACTGCTCCCGGAGATGACGAAATCACATATAGTATGATATATAATCTTCCCGAAGTCGCCAAAAAATTTTTTTAATTCTTTATAACCTTGTGTTCAGGTCTGGAAATATACCAAGTCAATGGCGTAATGTGCTGGTTATACCTATACCAAAAAATAGTGGCCCATCTAATTCTGATGTTAAGCTGAGACCAATTTCCTTAGTGTCATGTCTTTGTAAAACTTTCCACATTATGATGCTCAAACGACTAGAATGGTTCATTGAAAAAAATTGCGTATTTTCTCCATCGACAATTGGATTTAGGAAATCACAATCTTGCTCAGACTGTCACTCTCGCTTGGTAACATTTATACAAATTGGATTTACACAAAATATGCCCACTTTAGCTTACTTTTTGGATATTGAAAATGCTTACAATAATGTTGATATAAATAGTGTCTTAAAAATATTAGATAACCTACAAGTTGGTAGTAGGTTTTGTACATATTTATGGTCATTCCTAAGCAAAAGAAATTTACGGGTAAAATCTCAAATTGAAAATAAAGTACTTAAAAGAAGCACAAATAAAGGATTAGCACAAGGAGACCCAATATCCCCTTTCCTATTCAATATAGCGACTTACAGAGTCTGCCATTTAATATCACAACACAACGTAAACATTATTCAATATGCTGATGACTTTGTTATTTATATAAAAGACAAAGATTTAAAAATTTGCGAGTCAAAGATCAAAAACGCGTTATATTGTATAGTAGAAATATTAAACGATTTAGGTTTACAGCTGTCAACTGAAAAAACAAAGTTATGCCTGTTTAGTCGAGGACGTAGACGAGTCCTGCCTAAGGTAACAGTTAACGAACGCTCACTGACTTCCTTAAATTGCTTTAAATATTTGGGGTTGTGGCTAGATAGTAACCTACTCTGGAACAAACACATTAATGAGATTACAGAAAAATGTAATAAGTTTTTAAATATACTAATGGTATATTAATTAATTAGTATTTTATATTATATAATGTAATAAGTTTTTAAATATAATAATATAAAATCTGGGTCATCGTGGGGAGTTCATCCTAAACATATTCGTCAGCTGTATTTTTCGTTAATAAGAAGTAGAATCGATTACGGTAGTTTTTTATTTGATAATTGTGCTAATGGTCACTTATCAAAATTAGATAAAATACAAAATAAATCGTTAAGGGTTATTGGTGGTTTTATCAAAAGCTCTCCAATACATGTAATGGAAAGCGAACTTAGTGTACCTCCATTGTATATTAGAAGATTATATCTAGCTTATAAATATGTTTTAAAAGCCAGCTCTTTTTCGAATAATATTGCAATTGATTTGTTGAAGCAGCTTAGCAGTCTCTGTGAAACAAGATATTGGCAACGCAAGAAAATCCCACTCTTAGTTAAATCTTACAATAAGATTAAAGTTATGAAAATACATTCATCTCCTTTTCTCGAATCATTTTCGCTTAACACTTGGCTGTCTCGCATTGATATTGAAAATATAATATTAAGTGAATTAGAGTCTGTTACACAATTTAAAAAATTCTATGAAATAAATTCTCTTAAAGTCAATATTATCAAAGAACTTGACAATAAATATCACGATTGGCATAAAATCTATACAGACGGATCAAAGAGTGCTAAGTTGCAAGGGGCAGCTTTTCTTGACCCATCTCAAGCAATTTCTAGATCGTATAAAGTTACAAATGACGTTTTTATTATGACCCTTGAACTCATTGCAATATCCGAAGCCTTAAGATATGCCGCAAGCTATAACTGGAACAAAATTATCATTTACTCGGACAGTAAAACTGCTATCCAACATTTGGCTCGATCCGCCTCTGGAATCAGAGGTGTTTCGATAGCCTATGACATACTTTCGCAAATAAATCAGTTCAGTCTATGCGGCATCGGTGTAAGGGTGCAATGGATTCCAGCATACATTGGTTTATTGGGTAACGAGGAGGCGGATAGATTAGCGAATTCTGCTTGCATAAATGGTGTAGAGTATTATATTGATTCTTGCTACTCAGAAATATTACCAAAAATAAAAAATTCATGTTATAATAAACGGAAAGAATTTTTCAATGAACGTTCTAAAACGAAAGGTATTTGGTATAAAACGATACAGAGCGAACCGCCTCGAATACCGTGGTTTATGGATACCAAATTAAACAGAAATACTATTAAATTAATATTTAGATTAAGAGCAGGTCACATTCCATCAAAAAAATTTCTTACTTGATGAAAAGAACTGATTCACCTAACTGTGAAATTTGTGGAGTAATTGAAGACATACATCATTTTTTAATGGAATGTGAGCGCAACCGAGGTGCAAGGGAATTATTTGTAAGAACATATAATATAAATGTGTATAATATAGGTGTTGCTCGGAGCATCCTACATGCCCCCACCTCGGATATTGCATTAAGTATGTGCAGGTTAATAACAAATGTATAGATTTTAAGTTAGCTTTAATGGGATTGACATGTTAAAAAACAAAAATCCCTAAATAAAACCAGAATAAAAAAAAGATGATGGAATAAATTATTTTATTCCCTGAAGTACCACATCAGCGATAGAATCGGCTACAACGTTGGGATCATTAGGCGGGAAAGCCGAACCCGCCCTCAAACACTAAATTAATGTTTAACAGTACATTAAAATGAAAAATTAATATGTAAAATATAAATAATATAACAAAAATAAAAATAATAACAGCGTATAATAGCGTACCTGGCAACTAGACACATCGACAGAATCTAGGGATACCGTAATCCTAAATAATTTACGACTTTATAGTTTAAAATCTTTTTAATTTCTATAAAAAGTTTATAAACAGATTAACACCTCTTTTATTCTAGTTTCAAAATTTAAAAATATAAATAGACATTTTTATTTAAAACAAAAAGTTATGAAATGTTTTTTTTTCAATTTTTTAAAAATGACCGTAATAAAATAACCTAAATAAAATAACCTATCATTCTTCCATTTACTACATCAGAAAATTCTCCATAGATTTGTAGATATTTGATGAAATATAAATTATGCCTAGATTCTGTTGATGTGTTTATAATATAGCAAATAGCAATGTGTTTATAATATGGCAATCTACGGAGAGGCCTATGTTCAGAGGTAGATTGATGGGATGATGTGATTGAATTGATTATATAATAAAAGATACAATAGTCTTCTTTTATGTCAGCCCAAAACAGAAGATTTGAAATGGGCTTCATCCATTATAGAATGGACCAGTTGTATTCCTCAACTTCGCCCGCATGTAATTTAGGCTTTTTACGTAGAACCCTTATCTTTTTCTAAAATAAAAGTTACTACAACAAAGCCTCAGTTACTCCTTATAACATCACCTATCTGCCAGTAAAAGTCCCATCAAAATTGGTCCAACGGTTCCGGAGATTAGCCGGAACAAACAAACAGAGCAATGCATTTGCAAAATGCATATTTACTTTCATATGCATTTAGTAAAAAGTTGTTATTTTGACATTACAAACAGACACTTCAATTTTATTTATTTGTATAAATTTGCCGTTATCACCACACTCTACAAGTGAATTAGCAATCGCAGAACCAAATGTCTTAACACTTTCGTTCCTGCTCACCGTTGGTGGGCTACATGTTTTACACCCGGAACTTACGCGATTGAATACTGCCATTTGCCGGAAGCCTAAAGGTTTTCTGGCCTTTCTCTAAGTTGCTTGTAATGTCACTGATAGGATTAAATAGGGTGATTTAATCATACTCACACACAACCCGCTCATAGCTCATGTGATGGTTCAGTGTCAGTTTAGAAGTCCCATATTTGCAATTAATATTGTTACGAGCTTGGGGTTCGAGACATTAATAACCGCTGAGTGAATTACTAAAATTGACACTTTAATTACAGACCAGTAATTACCACTTATTACCACACGAATAACAAAACACAATTGTACTACATAATACATAAACACTCACACCAGTCACCCAGAGGGGTAGGCAGAGACTACACACTTCCATTTGGCACGATCCTGACACACCTCTCTCGCCTCCTTCACATCCATACACCTCCGCATACATGCTCGTCGGTTAAGGGTACTCCTAATTTGGCCCGTTTTTAATAAATCGCCAATTTGGTCGATAAATTTTCGCCTAGGACGTCCCTTTCCGACTCTGCCATTCACTACTGCAACATAAATTTTCTTTGTTACTCTTTCCTCATTCATTCTTTCCACATGACCAAACCACCGAAGCATTCCTTTCTTAATCCTGGTCATAACATCATCTTGCACACCACACTCTTCTCTTATTACACAATTTCTTACCCTGTCATTCAGCCCTAACATACTCATTAAGAGCCGTGGTAGCTCAGATGGTTAACGCTCGCTGTAAATTTAACAGAACGCGAGTAACCCGGGTTCGAACCCCGCCGGCACCAATGAAATTGTTAATTGCAATTTTAAGTGCTGATTTACCACGTGATCGGCGGTGAAGGTAAACATCGTGAGGAAACCTACATGTCTGAGGAATAAGAAAAAAAATATTTCGAAGACATGTGAAGTTCGCCAACACGCATTGGGGCAGCGCGGCGGACACTTCCTTGCCCTAAAACCCCCTCAGAAATGAGGGGGAGGCCTGTGCCCAGCAGTGGGACGTATATAGGCTGTAACTTTACTTTAACTTTTTAACATACTCCTTAACGACCGCATTTCTACTGCGTTCATTCTACTTTCGTGCTTCTTCTGCCACACCCAACTTTCACTACCATACGTTAAAGTAGGGACCAACACAACATTGTGAATTGCCATACGTGCCTTTTTCGACACATTTTGACTCTTCACAATAGAGTGCAGGGCCCCATTTATTTATATGGTTCCTCATGGTGCGGATAAAGTGTAATTACGCCTCTACCACGGCGTGGAGCCAAGTCTGTGCTCTACCACGGCGTGGAGCCAAGTCTGTGCTCTACCACGGCGTGGAGCCAAGTCTGTGCTCTACCACGGCGTAGAGCCAAGTCTGTGCTCTACCACGGCGTGGAGCCAAGTCTGTGCTTTACAATTGTACTACTTATCACTTTAGTTCGTAGTTGTATCGCTTCGAAGTATTATTCGCTTGATTCGCCAATTCAATACTGACTTGGGTCGCGGTCTATACTGTCCTTATATAGGGCCTCAAATAGTTCCAGAACCTTTCACTGTAGAAACATCTAGAATTTTCGAGTATATACCGGTCCCGAGTGACTAGGTGTCAATAGTTCTAGAAAGTAGCATGGAAATTTCTAGAAAGATCTTGACTCACCTAGTTCCGCTACTCGATACTAGAAGGCACTAGTGGTAACTAGTGTCGCCATACACTAGGCATTAATTGTGGCGCGCAACAATACTTCTGTCTTGTTATTTTTAATCTATTAAAACAAAATAACTATAAATTTTAATACGACATTACACTACAAATAACTTCTTACCATAAAAACCAGAGTGATACGGTCTCGATGGAATTTCGTAATCAGCAACCTCGTTAATTACCTTTTGTAGATCATGAGGTAGGTTGAAATCCCGGGTCAAAATCAGTTATTAGATTTTCCTGTCAGGAAATTCTCAATAGCTACACGGAGTCTGGAAGTTGGCACTGTTTCACCCCCATGCCTTGGAAAGCGCCTGATCACTCTCCGATCGTGTCGAATAACCGTCCCCGTCTCATCGGACTATGAGAGTTAGGGAATCGAGAACTATAATCCTGTCCTGCACAGTTAAAACTGACCGCCGTGACTAAAATCCGATCTAGAGGACCTTATTATTATTATCATTACGAACGTAAACATATTCCTCCTTTTAAATTATTTGATGTATAGTAGTCTTTTATTATAGAATAAGAGTGACAAACGAGCACACAGACCTGATGGTAAGTGGATGCTGTGGCCCATAGACATCTATATTTATCTTTGATTAAGAATCAAAACGCAGATGCATTGTCAACCCTGAGGACTAAGATGGAAGGCCTCGTTTCTAGTAAAATCCGGATTCCTACACTCACCATATGAAACAAAGCAATATTCAGTTGCTATTTTACGCTGGTATTCTGTGAGAGCGTGGTTATTCACCGGTTGAGTCGACCCATTCGTGCTACAACCATGATATAGCAGCAGCTTGGCTCTACCACGTATGACGCAGTAGTCGCAATGCAGGTTACAAACCTTTAGTTTTGACTAGGCGATTATAAAATTCGTTTAAACTGACCAGCTTTTTCATTCCGACCGCATTGGATACTGTATTATAAAGTTGTGTGTCAAAGTAACCAAGAAATCATCATAAGATTAATAAAGACTTCTTCTCTTCATCTTTGTCTCCGCCTGATTAGGATGTTTCAGGTCGAAAATGACGATTTAGTATTAAAGACCCCCTCCTCTCAGAAATTGAATGAGTACGGAAAGCTGCAAAGCTAAATATAAATCAGCCTTGCTGAAGCGGCAAATTACTGCAGAAAATTTGAAACCTACTGGAAATACATAAACTTAAGACACACACACACACAAACACACACACACACACACACACACACACACACACACACACACACACACACACACACACACACACACACACACACACACACACACACACACACACACACACACACACACACACACACACACACACACACACACACACACACACACACACACACACACACACACACACACACACACACACACACACACACACACACACACACACACACACACACACACACACACACACACACACACACACACACACACACACACACACACACACACACACACACACACACACACACACACACACACACACACACACACACACACACACACACACACACACACACACACACACACACACACACACACACACACACACACACACACACACACACACACACACACACACACACACACACACACACACACACACACACACACACACACACACACACACACACACACACACACACACACACACACACACACACACACACACACACACACACACACACACACACACACACACACACACACACACACACACACACACACACACACACACACACACACACACACACACACACACACACACACACACACACACACACACACACACACACACACACACACACACACACACACACACACACACACACACACACACACACACACACACACACACACACACACACACACACACACACACACACACACACACACACACACACACACACACACACACACACACACACACACACACACACACACACACACACACACACACACACACACACACACACACACACACACACACACACACACACACACACACACACACACACACACACACACACACACACACACACACACACACACACACACACACACACACACACACACACACACACACACACACACACACACACACACACACACACACACACACACACACACACACACACACACACACACACACACACACACACACACACACACACACACACACACACACACACACACACACACACACACACACACACACACACACACACACACACACACACACACACACACACACACACACACACACACACACACACACACACACACACACACACACACACACACACACACACACACACACACACACACACACACACACACACACACACACACACACACACACACACACACACACACACACACACACACACACACACACACACACACACACACACACACACACACACACACACACACACACACACACACACACACACACACACACACACACACACACACACACACACACACACACACACACACACACACACACCACACACACACACACACACACACACACACACACACACACACACACACACACACACACACACACACACACACACACACACACACACACACACACACACACACACACACACACACACACACACACACACACACACACACACACACACACACACACACACACACACACACACACACACACACACACACACACACACACACACACACACACACACACACACACACACACACCACACACACACACACACACACACACACACACACACGCACACACACACGCATGAATACAAGAATCATTAATAAATAATTATGAAATTTCACAACCATACTATGTTAGATTCCAATAATAGATGAGTAAGTGATGGAGGTGATTGGGGAACTCGAAATACTCACAACACCCATGTAACATCTCAGGGAGAAAGAAGGGCCTGAAAACAGCCTTCATGGGATCTTAGTTCGATGTAAACAAAAGCTGAGTCACTTTCGTTTACCTACATTTAATTAAGGTTAAGCATTTAGTTTATATGTAAACATGTTTACATATTTTTAAAAGTGGCAATAAAGTGATATTTATTTATTTATTTAAAAAAGACAAGGTGATCCCACTAGTCCACTATATGTATCTGCATAAATTTAGCTCCGAATCAATTCGATCCAGGAGTACGCGCTCAGCAAACATACGACCATAATCAATATATGTAAAATACCTGCGATGAACAAACCGTTTCTTTCTCGTTGTAAAATCGACGGCCAATGAATCACACGTTCACGTGAATCCTCAACTGTATTTATAGCTAAAAGCTTCCGCTAACCTATATCGGCGAAAATAAATAACCAAGTGCAACTATTTAACAATAGAAGAAGCGAAGGGGGGCCACAGGAATGTAGCACTAATTGTTCTTTCCTGAAATTGCGTTGGTGCAAATTCCTTATCTATCTAAGTATCTATTTAGTACTACAAGTTTTTATTTGTTACTTTAACCTATATTGTGGATAGTAACAATAACAATAAAATTTCGCCCTTATGGGATTCATTTTTACTACAGACTAGCGATCTGCCCCGGCTTCGCACGGGTGATATCTGGATTCTACAACAGGGCCACCTACCGGGTCCAACTATGCCTATAACGGTCGCGCAAGTGCAAACAATAAGTTGAAATTTTTGTCGCAATCTGATGAATGGTATGGCAGCGCATAAAATACGAACTAACAAATATAAACTTTAAGCCGACTTCAAAAAAGGAAGAGGTTCTCACCGTAGGTTCCATTATCCATTACAAAAGTCCACTGCTGAACATAGGCCTCCCCCTTGGCAAGTGGGTTGGCAACCGCAGCTATTTATTGTTTAAAGTTGTTAGCAGGAAAATATTGCTCCCCGTCTCAGGTGAAAAAAAACTGTGAACAATTCTTCAGAGCACTCCCGCGGTAAATGCGATAAAATACGCAAAGAGATGCAACATCTCTTCGCAGTGCCAGTGAGTCAGACCGATCAGAAAGAGCTCGTTCGTCTACTATTCGAACGGCTCTGCGCTGGATGTGATCAAATGGAAGGAGCTGGCACTGGGGAGCCCCAGTAAAAAATATATTATAAAATTCTGATTCATAAAAGAAATAAATAAATTCACAATAATACGAGTATACTATTCCAATTCATAAAGTAGAAGAAATCAACTTTAGAGCGGGTAAAGTAAGCGGAAAACAAATATGCTGATCCTTTCCAAGCCAACAAATTGCATTCGTTGCAAAGTATATTCGCGAACGTTTATTACGTCTTGAAAGAAGACTTTTTGATGGTACGTATATATATATATATATATTTTTTTTAATATATATATATATATATATACATATATATATTGAAAACTGTACTTTTATTGAATAAAATCACTCTTCTGAATTTTATTGCGTTTTATTTAATTTTTTAAACTCCCGACTATTCGAGTGCTTTGTATGCTGCACACACAGTCACGGGACTGAGAAGAGACATATTTTCATATATAATATACATTTTATTTTTAAAACGAACGCACTCGAGTATCGATGAATGGAATATGCTTTATGAGAATCTAGTGGGGAAGTCATATGTTTAGTGTTTAACTATAATGTACTGTAACAAGACAATATAGCATTTTAAGTCAGAATAAACTTATCCAATATGTACATATAGCATTAGCTGTTACGTTAGTATTATAATGGACTTGTTCGATTAGTACTATTTTTAATGTCAATAGTTGTAAAATATTATAGGTAGATCTATTAATATCTATTCAACATCATCATCATTTAAGCCCGTCACAAATCCAATTATAGGCTTCCTCAGGAATGCCACATAACACGAAAATGAGTCACCTGCATTAATAGACATCTAATGTATTCGTTAATGCCTGTAGTAGGGGCTAGGACTCTCTTCCTCAATGGTTGATGGTTCTTCAAGGTATTTTTCCGGTCAATTGTCACTTTAGCTTATTAATCTATTTGCATATTTTAAATAAATATTTACTAAATAATTTGTAAAATTATTTGCAATTTGTTGGTGCGGTACATGTCTAGCAGATTTGACATTTTAAGTTTCGGAAGTTTAATCTAGTAAACACTCAGTAAATAGAACCCCGAGGTGCAAAAATGTACAAAATAACTTAAAAAATTTCGGAGCTCCTATTTCATTGTTTTTACTAATTAAAAATATTTTATACAGCGTTATTTTATAACAAACAGCCAAATTTGAAGAGAAGGTTCAGAATAAGTAATATAGGCAAATGGTGAAAAAATATATTTAGAAGAATCTCAAACATTTTTCCTTTAATCTTTCAAATTTAAAATGCGTGATAATGAACAATTTAGCTGATTTTACTGCACACGCACATATTCGTAAGGGTCGATCAGTAGGCAAAAACCCATTAATCACACTCAATTTCGGATGATTTTAAATAAAAGTAGAAGCTTTATTTACTCGTATTTTCGAAAACTGCAATAAAGTTAAGTATATCTCTATTTATATATTTGAACTTAAGTTTAAAATTTCGCTACTGTTTAAAAATTCGTGTAAGAGTAATAATAGTACTATTTTATCAATTTTTAATTTAAGATTTACGATAAGGCATTATTACCAAATGACCCCAGCACCTACTTTTATGTCAGACTTATCCAAAGATGGTAAGTTGTCGACTAAACTCTAATTAATTAAATGCAAGTTTGATTCTATTATGGGTGTCACTCGAGCTTATAACATGTTTAGTTTAAATATAATCGCTTTCTGTCCTAATACCGTAACAAAAATTAACCCTTTTTCGTTAACAAACTTAAAGAAACCACGATGCAAATAGTGTTCTTGTTTCGGCTTTAAGTATGTATTTTCTTTTACCACTTTACGTGGTAGAGCCATGGTGCAGCTATATTGTGGTTGCAGTATGAATGGGTCGGCTCAACCGGGGAAGGACCACGCTCTCACAGAATACCAGCGTAAAATAGCAGCTTTATGCTGCTGTGTTTCGTATGGTACAAATAGTATTCTTGTTTCAGCTTTAAGTTTGTATGTCCCTCACAATAAACATCCCCAGTGAATGATTCGGATGACTGTACCTCTATAATACCTCCCTTATTAATTACACCTTCACTAGATACCAACAACTTAATGAAGAGTAATAGGCGGTTCTCCTGTTGGTATACATTCACATTGCAGCTGTATTACACTGCAACATTTACTAGGTACTAGGACTCCATATATACCCAGGAGACATCTAGATAAGTGCCACCATCTTACCTATTTCTTTTGCCAAGTAACAGTGCTTGAATTGCTGTGTAACGATTTGAAGTTGTATTTGCTCCGTGGCGCGAAAAGTAAAGAAAGCGTAGAATAATCAAAAAAATTTCGTACGTGGTAGAGCCATGCTGCAGTTGTATCAGTATAGTTGTAGTACGGATGGGTTGGCTCGACCGGGGAAGGACCACGCTCTCACAAAATACCAGCGTAAAGTAGCAGCTTAACGCTGTGTTTCGTATGGTGAGTGTAAAGAACCGGAGACCCTTTTTACTGGAAAGGAGGCATTCTATCTTAGTCGTCACGGGTGACAACTTATTTGCATTTTGATTCGTAATCGGGGATACACTAGATGTCTATGGGCCACAGCAACCACTTACCATCAGGTCGACTGTGTGCTCATTTGTCACCCTTCTACTATAAAAAACCTTGAGATATTCCATCTTATTCTCTGAGGTGACATCGCACCTGAAACCTTCTTTATTTGAAGTTGTTTGCAGGTTTCCACAGGCTACAGTAACTACCTACCATAAGGTGGACCGATAATTCATTTTAATAAATGATATTTATAGTTATTTTGCAACGGGTTTAGTGCACGCAATTGAGGGAGTAAAGTAAAGTAAAGTAAAGTTACAGCCTATATACGTCCCACTGCTGGGCACAGGCCTCCCCTCATTTCTGAGGGGGTTTTAGGGCAAGGAAGTGTCCGCCGCGCTGCCCCAATGCGTGTTGGTGAACTTCACATGTCTTCGAAATATTTTTTTTCTTATTGAGGGTGTAAGACACACCATTTTATTTAATTTGGCGGATGGTTGCAAAATAACTATTAATATCATTTATTATAATGGATATCCGGAAAGTAACACCTGATTCTATCAATTATGATACAATATATCAGTTGGTCATTTAAATTTTATACAAAGAGATATCTACGAGTATATGCCATTACCCTCTCCCTAACAGGAAGGATGTGTGCTCTTTTGTTTCGATCTTTGTATAAAAAAGTTTGACGTTAACAAAACGTACTCCCGGATTTTTCTAATCTATAATAAAACACGCGACGCACGCCATGCCTCACGGAGGATATTTTTATTATTCAGTATGACTCCGACACATTTATCACGCATGTATAAGTAATATTGTTCAGGATTACTTTGGATTTTCTTTATGTTCCTGTTTTATGCGGAACACGAGATTCTTGTAAATTTTTCGTGTTTAAAACTGTCGGATTCAGTTTCACAATCGATCAGTCAAGCATCAGCCTGCACAAAGGTTAATAAATCAAAAGCAATAGTGCGAAGGTAGCGTAGGCGGTGTCGCAACAGGCGATGGAAAATACGTGAAAGACCTTAAGACCTTTAAGACTCTGAGCTATAGCAAAAATGAGTTTAGCAAATCTTTTGGGTTTGGGTTAGTTTTATACATGGTAGAGCCATGCTGCAGCTATATTACTGGTATAGTCGTAACAAGAATGGGTCGGATCGACCGAGGAAGGACCACGCTCTCTTAGAATATCGGCCTAAAATAGCAGCGAAACGCTACTGTGTTTCGTATGGTGAGTGTAGAGAACCGGAGAATCATTTTACTGGAAACGAGGCATTCCATCTTTGTCCTCACGGGTGACAACGTATCTGCATTTTGATTCGTAATTGAGATCGTAATGATGTAGACATCTATGAGCCGCAGTAACCACTTACCATCTGGTGGACCGTGTGCTCGTTTGTCGCGCATATCCTATAAACAGGCCCATGTACAAGAACACACAAAATGAACACGTACAGAACAAAAATAGTTGAAGCAATATAGCAGTATAGACTTTAATAAATTCTTCATACCTATCAAAATCTACAGCTAATCATAGGCCTCACCTACAGCTTGCTTCATAGGGGGGCGTTTGCCATAGAAACTACGCTTGACGGGCGGGTTGGCAACTAAGTTTTCTTTTTGTTTTGAACTTTTGTCAAGAAAATACTGCTGCTGATTTCCTGTTTCAATTTCGCTATATCGCCTATTACGAGACCCGTGGGATGATATTGGGTAGAGGGTTTGATTTCAGCCACTACGCGGTATTTTGGACTTTTTGAGAGGTCTTTATGTAGTTGAGAACATTTTTCCGAACTGTGTCCTTTAAAATTGTCATCGCAAATCGAAACGCGTCACACTTACAACGCCATTTACTCTCTATGGTACATACTTAGTGTATTTTATTAAAAGTCCTTACATTGCACTTCATTTTGTTATGCTGCCGACCGGGTTCGATCCCCACAAGCAACAAGTATTGTACAAATTATTGATCCAGATCTGGATGTCATGTGCAATTTTTTTATATATATATATATATATATATATGTGTATGTGTAAAACTTTTTATGGAATGTGTTAACAAACGAGCACAGTCAACCGGATGGTAAGAGGATGATGTGGCCCGTAGACATCTACTTAAATCTTTGATTGAGACACAAAATGCAGATGAATTGCCACCCTTGAGGACTAAGATGAATATAAACGTTACTATGCTTTGTTAAGCATTGGAAACTCAGCTTTTTTCATATTCTTTATCATCATCTCACTGGTGAATACGGGCCTCTCCCAAGAAATGCCACAGAACACGATCCTGAGCCATCTGAAACCATTTCCTGTATAATTTACCAGTTAGTCACTCCATTTAGTACTCGCAGGGACTACTTTTGCCGGTAATAAGGCGCTGATCCATAACTTATCGGTTGGATGTTCTACAAGTTATACGACCGGCTTATTTCCATTTAAGCTTACCGATCTGTTGGTATATGATATACTATATTACGATATTACCTTTGTTACAGTGTAGAAATCTTCATTGAAGATTACTATCATTTACGTAGTAGAGCCATGCTGGAGCTATATTAGTAGTATAGTTGTACCACGATTAGGTCGACTCGACCGGAGAAGGACCGTGCTCTCACAGAAGACCAACGTAAAATAGCAGCTCAATGCTGCTGTGTTTCGTATGGTGAGCGAAGAAAACTTGGAGACCCATTTTACTGAAAACGCATTCGGCATTCGGCATCGTAGCAATGGCAACGGCATCTTAACCTCACGGGTGGCAGTGCATCTGCGTTTTGATTTGTAATCTAGGATAGATGTGAGGAGTTGAACAGGAGATGTTATCTATGTACCACAGCAACCACAACCACTTACTATCAGGTGGACTGCGTACTTGTTTCTCACCCTTATCCTATGAAAAAACATGACATTTTTAAACAGAAGATTTATCATATACAAAAACTGTTTTCTAACTGTATTACGAACTTCTGTTCTATACGTATTACCTATAATGTTACAGACTAAACTATAAATATGCGTGATTTAAATTCACTTTATGTTACCAAATTACATAATAAATTCGAAGAAAGTATGGAAATGCTTTCTGTAACGGCTAGCATCGATACTTGAATTTCCCAAAGGCAACATTCTCCACAAATCATAGCGTTTTGATTCAATTTCCGTAAGCGCGATACATGTATCCATTCTGTCTCGTACTTTTTCCTGTAATGAACGCTAGAATCAAATTTTATTCAGCGTATAAACTAGCTATTCATACATTTTTATATGAAAATTTATCATAAATTGAAGATGCATAAATAATTACACAATTTATAAGTTACATGTATTATCTATTAATATAATAAAATAACTTAGTAGCGGTGTAAGAATATCTACTTCCCGTCCTGAGGTTCTTGAAAGAGGCGACAGAGGGAAAATGAAACAGGAGCAAGGCAGCAGAACCTTTCTTTTTTATAAAATAGGGTTACAAACAAGCACACAGTTCACCTGATGGTAAGTGGATGCTGTGGCCCATAGACATCTACATTTATCCTTGATTAAGAATCAAAATGAAAATGCGTTGTCATAAGATGAAATGCCTCGTTTCCAGTAAAAATGGTCTCCGGTTCTCTACACTCAACATACGAAACACAGCAGCATTGAGCTGATATTTTACGTTTGTTGGTTGGTTGAATTTTATGATTCTAGGTCATAGTGAATTATCATCGAGAAGTAAGTAGTACAGGTCTTGATGAGTGAGTTTGCGGGTAGTTTTATACGTGGTCGAGCCACGCTTACTTCCATATTATGGTTGTAGTACGAATGGGTCGGCTCGAACTGAGCGTGGTCCTACCACGTTCTTACGGTATACCAGAGTGAAATAGTAGCTTAATGATGCTGTGTTTCGTTAGGTGAGTGTAGAGAACCGGAGACCCTTTTTACTAGGATACGAGGCATTTCATCTCAGTCCTCATGAGTGACAACGCATTTGCATTGTGATTCTTAATCGAGAAGATAAATTTAGATGTTTATGGGCCACAGCATCCTATTACTATCAGGTGGACAGTGTGCTCGTTCGCTTCACTTATTCTATGGAAAAAAGTATCTGGATATGTGACTTAAAAGCTATCTTATAACTGACGTGACTAAAAAGCTTGGTTATTATACATCTAAGGGATCGTTGACCTTAGTATTTGATATTACTTTAACTGCCTCAACCTGTTCATTAAAAAAAGAATGTTAGACAGTGTTACACAGAGATAAACAGATGTAATCCATATATTATTAATACGTGAAGTGAAAACTATCTATCCACTTTAAGCAATGTAAGATTTGGCGTAGTTAAAATTTAAATGAGCAAGGAGTGCAGAAGACTCGATCATAAAAATTTTACATAGGCCTCCCCCATAAATTACCACAAGCAGATTTGTACCAAAGTTCCGACGCTTGACATGCGGTTAGGCAATCGTCGTTTTTTTTATTATTTAGCTGTGTTATCCGATCAAATATTATCAAATATGAAATGACGTCAGATACACTACAATCTGTTTCCATTTTAATTTACTTCCGTCACCTAAGGGGTGACGACATCCGTGGATGATATGGAGTAAAGAATTATCTTAGGCCGCCACTACACGGCACTTTTAAAACTAGTTTCAAACAATGTAAATATGAGATAAATATAAGAAAATATATAAATAAAATAAATAACTATAACTAAAAATATAATCACTTAGTTTCAAAGTAATATGCTTAAAAGCAAACTAAGTCTTTTCCTTATGCCTCGTTATGAAGACTAAATTTCCCGAGGGCCACATTCTCCAGTTCTCTATAAATCATAGCGCTTCCGGCTTCAATTTTCAGGCGCCGGTAAACACGAAGCTTACCTAGCTCCGGTTCTAAGATTAATAGATATTGTAGTATACTTTTCTAAATATTATATTATATTTCGTTCTTCTGTCTAAAAATTTAGCTGAATTTCATATATAATAAATGATTATTAAATTAAACCATTTACTTATATTAAATTAATATTTTCATATATATATATATATATATATATATATATATATATATATATATATATATATATATATATATATATATATAATGTGCTAATTTTTTTTTTTATTTTTTTTTATATATATATATATCCATATTATGTGATATATAATTCGCCATAACTACTCTATCATCCCATGGGTTTAGTAAGAAGCAACTGAGGGCAACAAATCAGGAAATGGGCAGCAGCTTGTTTCTAATGACAACTTCGAGTATGAAATAAAAACTGCGTTTGCCAACACGCCCGCTAAACGTGGCAACTATCGCAAAAAAAATTCCCTTCAGAGGCAATCTATGGTGAGGCCTATGTTCAGCTGCGGACTTTGAATAATAATATTTAGTTCAGGTTTTAGAGCTACCTCTTAGAAATGAAAAGAGGTTTGAGCCCAGCAGTGGGACGTACATAGGCTTTAACTTTAAATTTTAACTTTGAAAACTAGTTCATGTTAGTCGTCACAACAGTCAATGCATTTCCAAAAATGCGCTACTTGACAAACATGACTTGGTATATTTGTCCTTACTCACCATATTGAGGTGTGGGATTGGTGAACGCAGTGATAACCCGTCTGTGTAGTATAGGCTCAGCATTTTTAGGATTGACATTCCTTTGTCAGTTGATCGCCTACGTACATCATGAGCGGAGTAAGCGAAATAATCGAAGGTGGAATTTGGGCAAAGTTTTTGATTTTTTTTTGTCTAAATTGATGTGACTAACAACTCAGCTGATGGAAAGTGGCTAATGGTCAACTCCAGCCGACATCTTCAACAAAGAAAGCATCAGATACGTTGCCGTTGCCTCTGAGGGCTAAGATGGTATGCTTCACGATCTGTTATTATACTGGTTCTCTATACCCTTCAGATAGACTCAGGTAACAGAGTAGTATTTACACAGACGGACTCCTCTTCTTTATCAGCCTAGCCTATAGGACACTACTAAGTTTTATGGACACTGATAGATGGCGGTATACTATATCTTTTATGTAAGACATAAAATAACCAGATCAGTGACGTGTAGCAGCACCAAAGATGCAAGACGTGCTGCGATCGTTACTCCAGCTTGCAAGCCTTCCTAAATTCTCCCCATAACGGGAGAGACCCACGTCCCGCATTGGACTCTATCAGACTGAAGAAGGAGATGAAGAAGTACGTCGATTTGAAAAGTATTTGTTTGTTCGTAAATATATTATTGAAAAAAAGTCTTCATCAAGAGGTCATGAAGGACCATTAAATCCAACTAAGCTGGGCTGCGTTCGGGAAATTAGGACAAATCTTTTTGTCAGATTCTCAAAATCTTAAGGCGAAACTGCATATTACCAATAATGTCAGATATACTGTGTGCTAGTTTTGGACTTTATTTGACATAAAAACTACATACCTATTTTAAATATACGTATTCCTATAACTGCACTTTTATTAAAACACATACAAATAAAAACTAACAATGCCTATTTTAATTTTATGTTTGTAGTATTAGTTGCTAAGTTTCAATCATTTTATTTACTCTGCGAATACCGGCATTGAAAGCAACTCGAAATTCCTTTTCTTACACAACGTAATACCCTCTTTGGGCGCTGCAGTTTGACTGCAATTTGCTATTTGTTGGTAAAGGATTTGAAATTTTTGTTTTTCTATTTGGTTTTCGTAACAAATTTTATTTCTATATATTCGTGCACTAAGTCTGAGGAAGAACGACTAAAGCTACGCCATTTTGAAATCATGGAACTATAATAATAATAAACTAGATTATTATATATTTAACTATGAAATAAACAAATCTCTTATAATGGAACTAAAACGTGAATAATATATAAAATACCATACGCAGTAAGTTATTTTTGGATGAACCACTCATATGAAATAATCGCATGAAATTCAATAAGTTTCCGCTCTCGACTTTTGTCGTACTTTATTCTAGAAAACGTATTGAATTCTCAACAAATGACACGGGTTATCTATGAATCGAAATGTTTCTATTTGAAGCAGAAAATTACGAGGAAAAAGAAAAATTTATAGCCTATATAGGCCTCCTCGTTTTGAGAGGAGTTTAGGCCTAGAAGTCCGCTGCGCTGTTCCAATACGTATTAGCGGGCCACCATGTTTTCATAAAAATGGAAACTAAGCTTAATTAACCGACTTCAAAAAGGAGGGAACACTCAATTCGACTATGTTTTTTTAAGTGTGTTACCTTAGAAATTTTTTCTTGGTGAACCGATTTTGATGATTTTTTTTTATTTGAAAGCTGGTGCTTTTCTTGTGGTCTCATATAAATTTGACCAAGATATGACCACTAGTTTTGAGTTATCCTCAATAATGCGTATATAAGTAACTTTTAATACATTGTTGATGTTCTCATTTTATTTATATTTAGGTCGGTTGTACAAAATTTTTTAATTTTACCTCTTGTTTTATCCTTTTTTTCAAATACAAAATTCTCAAAAAAAATACGTGTGGCACTCGGTGACTGCCTCGGTAAAGCTATTGCATAGCATTTTTTATCAACTTATGCAATTATAATAATTTATTTATTTTATTTGTGCAGTTAAGTCTTTGATATTAAATCAAGTTACACTTTTTGAGAGTGGTGACCGATAAGAAAACAATGTTTTTCTCTTATTGAATAAATGAGTAGTTAATATTGTTTAAAATATTTTTAATATCTTACAATACATGTAGGTTATTCAGGAATTTTTATCATTGAGTTAGCAGCTAGTGTACACGCATACGTCTAGTCGCACGCACACAAACACCGTGCCGAACTCTGCCGAGTGCCGAAGTCTGCCGAACTGAAACGATGTTAGACGATGCACGGCTTTCAACGCCACACCTCCGTGCCCGTCGGAGTGGGGAGCGTGAGGTTTTCTTTCGTTACGGAATTTCTGGATTCGGTCCCCGCGCTCAAGGCCCGCGATAGAAGCTATGCCATAGCTTAAAAACTTTCGTAAAAAAAAAAAAAAACAATTTTGGATATGGGATTGGCATCTCTGATAGGATTTACTGTACACGTTGCGCTGTGTAGGTGGTTTGAATTGCACCTTTGAAACTGATCTATGTGTCTTCTCTCCTTTTTTGTTGTGGTCTATAAACCTTTCAAAATTATATTTTGATACACACAGCTTTTAGAAATATGTTATTTTATATTTAATAGAAAAGTTTTGTGTTGAAAGTTTAACTATATAGATTAGAATCTATACTATCTATACAATAAAGTAAAACAAATTTTAAAATTATTCTATAGTTTTCTAAAACTACTTTCGTTATTTTACCAACTACTTGCTGTATAGTGTATTAGAATATCGATATTGGTAGAACTTGTTTATCGTGGACGCCACAGAATTTATGAAAACTAAAACTTCAGATAGTTGTTACTGCATGAACTGTATACTACCATCTACCAAAGACCACATGTTCTTGTATCCATTACCCTAAACCTCTTACGTCACCCTGAAAAACTTTATAATAACATCTGAATCTAAAATTATTTACAGCAATCAGTTACCAATACTTGGAAAGTTGAGAAACTTGTGAAAGATAAACCATTCTCTTAAGATATTATGAAAATGTTGCTCTTAGTAAATTTTACTCTCATTACGTGGCTACTGCAAGAAGTTGTAATTTATTACATAGCACTTAAATAGTGTTTATTATATCGTGTTTTCTTTCTTGCCGAAGTTTAAAAATGTATGCAAAATAATACTTTACTCCACCTGTTATATTGTAGCACCCCGTGGATATCGTAAGGGGAAGCAAAACAGGAGTCAAGCAACAGCGTCTCCCTAATAGCGACAGAAAAAATATAAAACTGCGGTTGCCAACCCGCTTGCCAAGCGTGCCAACTATAGCAAATATCCCCTATGAGACAAGCTATGGAGAA
Source organism: Parnassius apollo (assembly GCA_907164705.1). Taxonomy (NCBI): domain Eukaryota; kingdom Metazoa; phylum Arthropoda; class Insecta; order Lepidoptera; family Papilionidae; genus Parnassius; species Parnassius apollo. The sequence continues at coordinate 3,020,744 of CAJQZP010000644.1, read as the reverse complement.
GGCCTATGTTCAGCAGTGCGCTTTGATACGCTTTAACGGTACGGTAAGTATTATAAAAACATTAAGAAGTTAATTATAATGTATCAAAGGTACAATGAAAATAACTGTATCTACGTACACGGATATTACAATGAAAATGGAATTTAATATAAAGTTCCCAATTCTTGAACATCGTTTACGGAATATATCAATTTACCAATACACGGTCCAATCGATATCGAGCGGAAGTTCGTTAAAATATCATACCGGTGACAAGCCATCTACTATGTAAAGCTGGCGAAGGTTAAGGTACTTTTAAATACGTGTATTTACTTAAATGATATCTCTTACTACAAGTAATTCGTAAACAAATTTAGAATATAAATTGATTAATTAAGTAACAAAAAATCTAAAGTAAGGAATAAAACAACATTGTAACAATTTCACATTCATAATATTTTTGGTGAATTATTTTATTAGACTTCTATCCTCGAAATTGTTAACTTGTGTTTAAGTTATAAATGTTTAAGATATAGTCTCAGAGCAACAAAAAATAGAAGGAGAGCTGTGTACATTTTATTTGACGCCTACACTATGCTCAACCTGACACGCATAGATCTTTACCTTTCTTTCACTGATCGTAAGGGTAGATTACTGGACGCACACATATGTACCTTAAACCGTGTTGTTGGTTGGTGGACAAGAATATCTTGTATCGTAGTGAGTCATAGTAAGTATAAGCAAAATTTCCAAAAATTTTGTTACTAAGGCGATGAACAAGCAAAATAAGACACTGCCATAACTAGATGTGTATTACCATGGCAAGAGTATCTTGTATCATAGTGTATTTTAGACATGTGTGATTCATTCATTTCTAATAACCCGATAATGCAAGTATTGATTTGTCTCACGAACCGGATCATTTGGTTCAATCATTAAAATGGATCATTACGAGTTTCAGTGTTGTGTGATCTGTGAAACCTGCTGGACGATGTCCGTCGTCGGATTATACTTTTTGGTCGTAGGTTGTGTCAATCGTTTGATCCGGAATGTTCACTATAGACATATGTCTATAGTGTATCATAGAAGTATAAACAAAAGTTAAAAAGCGAGCGCGCAAAAGCGACAAAGGCAATAAACAAACAATCATGAAGTCGATATAACGACACTAATTAAATTGATTGCTTATTTTCTCACAAAACTAAAAATTTTGTTAAATAGACCGTGAAACTACTACATAGTAACTTATTCCATACAAATGACCGATCTAATCGAGATAGCGGACTTACCTAATTCATTACAGTATCATCCCGCCTAGAGGGAAGTCATTTAACGTTATGTGCTAAAATGATACCGCCCGGTAGTTAAGGCTTAAGCGGTAGCCAGCTGACTATAAAATAAAGTAAGTGATATTGGAATGCTTCCAGTTTAAATTTAAATAAGGATTCAAATTCGTATAAAGTGAACTCCTAAGTGATTTAGAAGGACAATTCTTTAATTAGCCAACTTCAAAAGAAGGAGATTTTTAATTCAACTTAAAGATTTTAGTATATATTTTACGTGATAACGTTAATTGTAAACCAATTTTAATAATTACTTCCGGTCACGGATGCCATTTTCAGAGGAGAATCTAGAGGATATATCACTAATAAAAATAAAAATACATAGAGTAACCTACCTTTGTTTAAACCATATGATAAATTTTGTAAAGATTCTATAATTTCAAACTTCTTCATAGAAAAGTAGTCTCTAAATAAGTATTTGTGGGTTACCTGGTCCTTCACTTCTGGCCGTATTAGGACGCTCAAAGTCGCTCAGCGAGCTATGGAGAGGGCTATGCTCGGGGTTTCTCTGCGTGATAAACTTGAAATGAGGATATCCGCAGTAGAACCAGAGTGACCGACATAGCCCAATGGATTAGTAAGCTGAAGTGGCTATGGGCCGGCCATATAGCTCGAAGAACCAACAACCGTATGGGAAAAAAAAGGTTCTCGAGTGGCAGCCTCGTACCGGTAGGCGAAATGTAGGGCAACCCCCCACTAGATGGAGTGACGACCTGGTAAGACATGCAGGAAATTGATGGATGCAGGTGACTCAGGACCGTGGTTTGTGATATACCTTGGGGGAGGCCTATGTTCAGCAGTGGGCTTGTGAAGGGCTGTAACGATGATGATGATGATGATGATGGGTTAAAGTACTGTAAGTGGGTGCGGTCGGATCTGACCGCTTGAATTTTGATGGAACATCGCCTTGGTCGGATCCGACCGTGTGCCCATTGAAAGGTTAAATATGAAATAATTAATTTAAGAGCATCACTTCTTGCACCGTAGTATTGAAGTTTGACCTAATTGATGAACGACCTAATTTTTGCCTATATCAATCAACGTCATAAGGAGAAATAAAAATAGAGGCGTTTTCAACAGTGTAAATGTTATTTTTTTATTGTACACACGAGATTTTTTTTTAATTCTAATGGTAATAAAAAATCGGTATTTTGCCTATTTACAGTTAAATTGCTTCCCGCGTCGATATAATATATCACACAGAACCTTATAACTTAATAAAGTAATTGTAGTATCTACGAGAAATAGTAGAAATTCTAAAGCCTCGAGACACTGAGGGAATTCTAATTTCTCAACTCTCACCGAAAGCTTGATAATTTCTATAAACAACTACGAATATTACTAGGCTTGAAATATCTGGGCACAATATGACTTTTCTAAACATTTCAGGAGCGATAACATCTGAAAATGTCTGCCATACGTGTTTTTGTACCGCTTTTGACACAAACTTTACGATTTATCACAATAGTTGACAATTCTAAAAATGGTTTCGGATAGCGAGCGAGACATAAAAATCAATTTTCAGTAAGGTAGAAGTAAGGGTCAAAAGTGTGGTTATGTAACTCTGGTGGTTCCATGTAATTGCGATTAAAACACCTGAAAAAAGTCACGTTGTAAGACGCGTAGTAATATAATAAATTAATACCAATACAATAAATATATTCAATTTGCATTTAAATGATGTGCATTCCATTGTGGCCCGTTGGTCTGTTGGTCGTAAACGTCATTACTGATCATGAGGTCCCGGATTCGAATCCTGGGTGGGGCCAAAATAAGTTATTGGCTTTATCTATCAAGAAATTCTCAGTAGCAGTCTCGACTCAGGAAGTTGGCGGTGACCTTCTTGCCTCTTAAGGTACCTTTTTTAATGGGATAACGTTGACATTCTCATTTATTCTCAATTAAGAATCAAAATGCTAATGCGTTGTCACCCCTAAGGACTATGACAGAATACCTCGATTCCTGTAAAAAGGGTATCCGGATCTCTACACTCATCATACGAAACACAGCAGCATTACGCTGCTATTTTACTGCCCCGGTCGAGCCGAACCATTTGTGCTACAACTATAATATAGCTGCAGCGCGGCTCTACCACTTAATTTGCGTTTCATGTGCTATTTCACTGCAAATACTTAGCCTTTAAATAACCACAGCGCTTTAAAATAATCATTTAATTTGTATAATGTAATAAATCGCAGTTGAAATGCGTCGAAAGTTTGGGATTACTTTAAATGGCACAGCTACGCGTTCACCTTTAAAATTGTTTTGCCTCAGCTTTAATTAGATAATTTATCCACGAAACGTTTTGGAATTGACATGGAAATATAGGTTAGGGTCAGGTGCTCAAATTACTGTAATTAACCTGGCGGATTAAGCACCTTTACTGCGTACTAACACGCTCTACCCAATTTTGTAGAATCAATAAGTACAGTGCATTAATCACATAAACATAAACACGCTTGTCCCCCAGAGGGGTAGGCAGAGACTACGAACTTCCATTTGACACGATCCTGACATACCTCTTTCGCCTCCTTTACATCCATATATCTACGTATACAAGCTCGTCGGTTAAGGGTACTTCTAATGTGGCCCATTTTCAAAATATCACCAAATTGGTCGATAAACTTTCTTCTAGGGTGTCCCTTCCCGACTGCCGTTCACATCTGTCTTATAAATTTGCTTTATCACTCTTTCCTCATCATTCTTTTTACATGACAAATCCCGATTAACTTATTAAATTATCAAGGAAATTGATTAAAATAGATCGTATGCCATAAAAATAATGCAAATTACATAAATACTTTGTTTAATTTTTGAAATAAATGATTTGAATAAAATATCATCAGCGTCATCGTCATTACAGTCCGTCACAGGTCCGTTACTAAACATAGGCCTCACCAAGGAAAGCCTTTGAATTTCACTTAGTGTTAAAACTCCCGTTCTGCGTAGCAATCTGTCTGAATAAGTAACATCCTCTTGCCTACTTCTGTCGCCAAACAAAACGCTTGCACTGTCGTGTTGCAGTCTGAAGTTGGCTGCAAGTGTCCACTTACTATCAAATTTGTTTGGAAATTTACTTTTATCAAAAAATTCCACAAAGCACCTTTTCATTTTAGTACTCATGGATTACAACGCATCTACATTTCGAGGATAAATATTTTTAATTCTTTTTTTTTTAGTTTTGTTACTTAGGATTCATTTCGTAGTCTATGTGCCCTTTTGTCGCGTACAAATTTTAAAAAAAGTTTGATAATGTAAACCTTATTTTGAATCAGTAATTTTTTATACATTTATTTAGGTAAGATTTATCCATGCCATCAAATGGGCGCTAAGTTCATTTTGGTCCTCATGGATGACAACGCATCGAGGATAAATATTTTTAGTTTAATTACTTTGTATTCATTTCGTGGTCTGTGTTCCCGTTTGTGACGTACTAACGTCTTATAAAAAGATTAACAATGTAAACCTTATTTTAAGGCAGTAAATTTTTATACATTTATTTAGCTAAGATTTAGCATCCTATTCGTCAACCTGAAGTGTCGTATTGACGTAATTTATTTACAAGTTGTCACATAATATATACGTAGTACGTCTGTCCTATACGATTTGTTAGCGTAGATTTTCAAAATATGGTCTGACAGTTGATAAATCAATTCAATTTGAATAAATTAAACGTGAAAAAAATTAATATCCAAGTATCCATTTTAATTTTTATGAAATGAAATTCGTTTAATTTTATTGGAAAATCTATTAAATTGATATCATAACAAAGCAGATATAGATTTATTAAAAGAGAATTCAACAGCTTTTATATAAATTGAATCAATAGAATCAATAGACATAAAGCATCGACTTTAATTATAAAAATAAAACAACAGGCGCATCTCTTTCGAGGAATACAGTTGTACCAGCATGTATACGTAAAGAAAGTAGCTTCGTCGTTTATTTTTCTTGTTTCTTATTATTTTTGTTGGAAACTTATGAAAGCCAAACCATTGTCTTAAGGTATTATGAAAATATGGCTCTAGGGAAATTTAACACTCATTACGTGGCTACTGCAAGAAATTTAAATTCATTACTTAGGACATACATAGTGTTTATATCGTGTTTTCTTACTTAGCAAAGTTTAACGTAAGCATACAAACTAATACTATACTCCATTTGTTATTTTGTAGCAGCACACAACGCACCCCGTGGATGTCGTAAGAGGTGTCAGAGGGATACAAATCAGCAGATCAGCAGCAGCGTCTTCCTAATAGAGAATAAAAATAAAAAGAGCGTAACAAAAGCCTACTCACTCTCTCCTTGAAAGCTTCCAGATTATAATGGGACGTAAAGTCTGTCACTGGAAGCTTACTAAGTTAATTTACGAAAGGCGAAGCACACAGTTCGCTTCGAATGTGTGGAATATGTACAATAAAGTGATGAAGACCTGCTGACCACCTGTTTGCTTGACGATGGCAAGGAAAATGAGGAATTCATCCGTCTAATTCACATCATACACACATTTATAGAATACCGAGCGTCTGGCTAATTTACACCTGTGTCCACGGCTGATACCATTAACTTCAACCAAATCAAGATTATCAATAAGTCTCTCCACTGATTTTTACCGGTAACGAGGCGTTTCATCTTGTTCTTCAAGAGGACATTGCATCCGCATTTTTATAATTTTTCGAAAATGGATTCTGGTGTCTTTAAGCTAAGGCATGGTGTATCCACTTACGCCTTTTTGTAATACGAATCTACCTTTACGTACCTTTTACTTAGTAGATAGGTAGGCCATGTTGCAGCTATATTATGTTTGTATCACGAATGGGTCGGCTCGACGGGGATGAACCACGCTCTTTCAGAGTACCAGCGTTAAAATCAACTCAATGCTGCTGTGTTTCGTATCGTGAGTGTATCGAACTGGAGACCAATTTTACTGTAAACGAGCCATCAGGGGTGATAGCGCATCCGTATTTAGATTCTTAATTATTGAGGATAGATGTAGATGTCGATGAGCCACAGCATCCACTTACCATCAGGCAAACAATATGCTCGGTTCTTACCTGTGTTTAATTTTTTAAACCTATTTTAAAAATATTAAATCAGAGTAATCCACTGCAAAGAAAATGGAACGTTTTTTTATAGATTAAGGGTAATAAATGAGCACAAAGTCCGCCTGATGGTAAGCGGATGCTGCGGCCCATAGACATCTTCATTTAATCTCGATTAAGAATCATAATGTAAATGCGTTGTCACCCCTGAGGACTAAGATGGAATGCCTCGATTTACTTTAAGCTACTATTTTACGTTGATATTCTGAGAGAGCGTGGTCCTTCCTCGGTCGAGCCGACCTATTCGTGCTACAACAATAATATAGCTGCAGCTAGCAACTAGCAACCATAGTATACCATGTTTGTGACAATGGGCTACAATCCCTTTTTATCATTTTAAGTTCTATAAGAAACAGCAGCATAAAATATATAATAGTGACGCATTTTATTATAATCTCTCAATCATACAATGAAAGTACCTTTATCTTCCTACACTGATAAAACAGTGAAAATGGAATTTAATATAAAGTTTCCAATTCTCGAACATCGGTTACGGAATATATCAATTTACCAATACACGATCCAATCGATATCGAGTGGGAGTTCGTTAAAATATCATACCGGTGACGAGCCATCCATTATGTAAAGCCGGCGAAGGGTAAGTAAGTAAATTAAAATAAAATTCAGATACACATATTTAGTTAAATGGTTTCACTTACTACTAGTAATTCACTCATTAAAATTAAGTTACAAAATAACCACATTATGACAATTTCACATTCATCATTTTTTGGTTATTTAATAGATTTTCATCCTCGAAATTGCTGACTTCCGTTTAAGTTTCACAATAAATTAAAAATGATGAATTAGATCGTCTCAGACCAAAATAAAATAAAGACGGAGCTGTGGACATTTTATTTGACGCCGACATCATGCTCAACCAGATACGCATATATCTTTATTGTTTCTTTCTTTAACAACCCGTAAGGGTAGACTATGTTCAGCAGTGGACTTGTGAAGGGCTGTAATGATGATGATGATGAAGGGTAGACTGCTGGACGCACACATATTTACCTTAAACCGTGTTGTTGGTTGGTGAACAAGAGTATCTTGTACCATATTGTATCATAGTAAGTATAAGCAAAAGTTTCCAAAAAAGCAAGCCACAAAGGCGATGAACAAGCAAAAGAAGACACCAAGTCGATATAGTGGCACTAATTAAATTGATCCTTTCTTTTCCCACAAAACTAGAAACTTTAATATATAGACCGTAAAACCACTTCATAGTAACTTATCCTTTAACGGATGACCGATTCAATCGAGATAGCGGACGTACCTACTTCATTACAGTATCATCCCGGCTAGAGGGAAGTCATTTAACGTTATGTGTTAAAATGATACCGCTCGGCAGTTAAGGCTTAAGCGGTAGCCGCTTAACTATAAAATAAATTAAGTGATATTGGAATGCTTCCAGTTTAAATTTAAATATGGATTCAAATTCGTATTAAGTAAACTCCTAAGTGATTTAGAAGGATAATTCTTTAATTAGCCGACTTTAAAAAGAAGGATATTTTAAATTAACTAATGTTTTAGTATGTATTTTAGTGGTAATTAACTTTAACAATTCTAAATAATGTCATGGAAGATTTGAGGAGACCAGTAATCTGCGCAGATGCGCAGAACAGGATTATAATATACGAGAGTGCATCTGCCGTGGTAGCCTATATGGTTAGCGCTAGCTGTAAATTTCGGAGTATTCGAGCAAACCGGGTTCGATCCCCGCCGGCACAAAGAACATTGTAAAGTAAATTAAATGACCTAAATTTGTAAATGTTATTTTATCATTGTATACACACAGGAATTCACAGTCGACACAATTTTTTTCCTTATTTTAATGGTAGTAAAAACATCAGTATTTTGCCTGCGTAAAGTTAAATTACGATCCCGCGTCGATATAATATATCACACAAAACCTTACCAAATACTAAACTAATAATAGCATCTTAGAGATATGGTAGAAATTTTAAAGCCTCGAGACACTGAGGGAATTCTAAGTTCTCAAGGCTTCTCCGTAGGCTTGAGAATTTCTATAAACAACTACGAATATTACTAGGCTTAAAATATCTGGGCACAATATGACTTTTCTAAACATTTCAGGAGCGATAATGGCTAAAAATGTCTGCCATACGTGTTGTTGTTCCGCTTTTGACACAAACTTTATGATTTATCACAATAGTTGACAATTCTAAAAATGGTTTCGGATGGCGAGCGAGACACAAAAAATCAATTTTTAGTAAGGTAGGAGTAAGGTTCAACAGTGACGTTATGTAACTCTGGTGGTAATCGTGGTGGGCTACGTTTTGACGTTTAATCATTGGTTTCATGTAATTGTGGTTAAAACACCCTAAAAGGGTGGTTACGTTGTAACTCACGTAATGTAATAAAAATAACACTAAATGTAGAACACTCAACTGAGAATAAATATTTGGCATTTGAATTTAAATTATGTGCGTTCCATTGTGGCCCGTTGGTCTGTTGGTCGCAAACGTCATTACTGATCATGAGGTACCGGATTCGAATCCTGGGTGGGGCCAAAATAAGTTATTGGCTTTATCTATCAAGAAATTCTCAGTAGCAGTCTCGACCCAGGAAGTTGGCGGTGACCTTCTTGCCTCTTAAGGTACCATTTTTAATGGGATAACGTTGACATCCTCATTTATTCTCAATTAAGAATCAAAATGCTAATGCGTTGTCACCCCTAAGGACTATGACAGAATGCCTCGATTCCTGTAAAAAGGGTATCCGGATCTCTACTCTACTCTACATCTACTCTACTCTATTCTACTTACCATACGAAACACAGCAGCATTACGCTGCTATTTTACTGCCCCGGTCGAGCCGAACCATTTGTGCTACAACTATAATATAGCTGCAGCGCGGCTCTACCACTTAATTTGCGTTTCATGTGCTATTTCACTGCAAATACTTAGCCTTTAAATAACCACAGCGCTTTAAAATAATCATTTAATTTGTATAATGAAATAAATCGCAGTTGAAATACGTCGAAAGTTTTGGATTAATTTAAATGGCACAGCTACGCGTTCACCTTTAAAATTGTTTTGCCTCAGCTTTAATTAGATAATTTATCCACGAAACGTTTTGGAATTGACATGGAAATATAGGTTAGGGTCAGGTGCTCAAATTACTGTAATTAACCTGGCGGATTAAGCACCTTTACTGCGTACTAACACGCTCTACCCAATTTTGTAGAATCAATAAGTACAGTGCATTAATCACATAAACATAAACACGCTTGTCACCCAGAGGGGTAGGCAGAGACTACGGACTTCCAATTGGCACGATCCTGACATACCTCTTTCGCCTCCTTTACATCCATATATCTACGTATACCTAAGCTCGTCGGTTAAGGGTACTTCTAATGTGAACCGTTTTCAAAATATCACCAAATTGGTCGATAAACTTTCTTCTAGGGTGTCCCTTCCCGACTGCCGTTCACATCTGTCTTATAAATTTGCTTTATCACTCTTTCCTCATTCATTCTTTTTACATGACAAATCCCGATTAACTTATTAAATTATCAAGAAAATAGATTAAAATAGATCGTATGCCATAAAAATAATACAAATTACATAAATACTTTGTTTAATTTTTGAAATAAATTATTTAAATAAAGTATCACTAGCGTCATCATCATTACAGCCCGTCACAGGTCCTCTACTAAACATAATCTCTCCCAAGGAAAGCCTTTGAATTTCACTAAGTGGTAAATCTCCCGTTCTGCCTAACAATCTGTCTGGATGGGTAACATCCTCTTGCCTATTTCCAAACAAAACGCTTGCACTGCTGTGTTGCGGTCTGAAGTTGGCTGCAAGTGTTCACTTACCATCAAATGGTAGAACTGTCATTCTGCCTACCAATCTGTCTGGATGAGTAACATCCTCTTGCCTATTTCTGTCGCCAAACAAAACGCTTGCACTGCTGTGTTTCGGTCTGAAGTTAGCTGCAAGTGTCCACTTACCATCAATGGGATGCCAAGTTCGTTTGAAACTTTAGTTTTATAAAAAATTCCAAAGAACCTTTTCATCTTAGTCCTCATGGATGACAACGCATCTACATTTCGAGAATAAAATGTTTAGGTAAGTTACTTAGGTTTCATTTCGTGGACTGTGTGCAGGTTTGTCACGTACTTAATTTAAAATAATTAATAATGTAAACCATATTTCAAGTCAATAAGTTTTAATATATGTATTTAGGTAAGATTTATCATCCATTTCGTCAACCTGAAGTCACGTTTTGGCGTAATTTATTTAGAAGCTGTCACATAATATACTTCTCATCAAAGAGAAACACCTTCGTTTTAATTTGTTATAAAATTGAAACACATAATTTAATACAAAAGAGTTTTCATTCCATGAAAAAAAAACGTTATTGTATAGCTGGCAATCTGGCCATTACAATGGTAAGCGAAAATTCAATATTCGAAATTAGAATTTCATTTGTTTATCCTCTAAATGAAATGAATCACTATTTTGAGACAAATGTGCGCCTACAGTTGGAGACCATTTCACGTTTAAAAACTAAAAATTTGCGTTTATCTTTAACGTTTTTGTTTTTAATTTGTTAAGTTCTTTAAGACGTCTGAAAAAAGTTTTATTTCCTAAAACATATGGATACTTCGCCCACAGAAGCCGCCCAAGTGGTGGCATTGCTGGATTCTGGACTTAGTCAGCGTATTGTGGCTCGAACATTGCATCTAAGTCTGTCATCTGTTCATAGAGTCTACAACCGCTATCGAGAGACTGATATGTTCACGCGCCGTACTGGATCTGGCAGGAATCGGGTCACTTCTGAGAGAGATGATCGATTTATCAACTTCTTTACGAAACCGGCGCCTTAATGCATTTCAACTGCAGCAGCAGCTTCAAGTTGTACGAAGGGTCGCTGTAAGTGAGTCTACAATTAGAAGAAGATTGAAGGAACGTGGACTCACAAGCCAGCAAATGGACCGAAATTAACTGCAGACCGTCGAAGAGCGCGCCTGACTTTGCACACGAGCACCTAAATTGGTCATACCTCCAATGGAGCAAAGTTCTCTTCTCTAATGTATGTAAAATCATGCTCTATGGTAACGACGGAAGCAACAAGGTCTACAGAAGAGATGGAGAACGCTTTGCACAATGCTGCATTGAAGAAGGGGTCAGTTATGGTGGTGGTTCGTGGACGGTTTAGGGAGGAATCAGCGCCGACGGTAAGACAGAGCTTGCCTTCGTGTCTGGGCCACGTTTACCTGCTTTAAACTGTCATCGGTACGTGAAACAGTGCCTAGAGACTCACGTGATGCTCTATGCATACTTTATCGGCAACGGGTTCACATTTATGCACGATAACGCCAGAGCCAGAGCCCACACCGCGAGCGTCGTACGTGATTATCTTACCGAAGTCGATATCTCCATAATGGAATGGCCAGCAAGGAGCCCGGACATGAATCCAATTTAATATCTCTGGGATCAACTAAAGAGGCAAATTCAAGCAAGAGATCCTGCCCCAGACTCACTTGACCAGCTGAAAAGTGCCTTTCAGGAAGAATGGGACAACATCCCACAGCATGTCATCGTAACTCTAATACGATCGATGAAAAACCAGATGGAAGCGGTGATAAGAGCTCGAAGAGGGAACACTAGTTATTAAACGTTATTTAATAAAAGTTTTTCAGTTTTTTTTTTCCACCTACGTGTGTTGTTTCATTCATTGCCTTCCTTCTCCATACAAAATAAAACTCTTATAAAAGAAACTTATTAAAGAAAACATGAAACCTATGAAAATTTAATTTGAATTTAGAACAATAATATTAGAGTTTGAAAACCTCATAAAACTCACTATTAAGCGACATTTGATATTTATTGTAAATAATAAAAAAACTGTCACATAAACTTGCAAGTTGTTTCGATTTTTTTATGAGTAGTACATATTATACGTAGTAAGCTAACGCAATACCCGCATGAAGTATTGAGCACCCCGTCTGTCTGTCTGTCCCCGTATGAGAGAGAGAGAGAGAGAGACAGAGAAACACACGCACGCCGCACGGCTTACAACTACAGCAAAAAGTGTCGTTACAACTTTTGGTCTTAATTTTTTCCGTCTAGCCCCCTTTCGCAACGCGCGATAAGGAACTTCGTTCCAATAATCTCTCAAAGATACAATGAAATAATAATGAAATATAAAGTTCCCGATTCTCGAACATCGGTTACGGAATATATCAATTTACCAATACACGTTCCAATCGATATCGAGCGTAAGTTCGTTAAAATATCATACCGGTGACTAGTCATCCATTAAAGACCGATTTACACTTCGACAAGTACAGTAGCGAGTTAACTTGCGAACCTGGCGAGTTAAGTTTGAACCTCGTTTGAACGGCAATAAGCGAGTTAAGTAGCATTAAGTTGAGTAGTAAGAGTAGTAGTGAGAGTAGTAGAATTAAGTTGAACGGGATAGCTGGCCGAGCTATTTTTCGGCGAGTTAAGTGCGAAGTGCTGCCCTCCCTCCGCCTCCCTGCCGCCACCCGCAACTAAACTCGCCGTTCGTGTAAACGAGTGAGTTTAGTTCAGTGTATAAGTTGACAGGACGCAACGTTTGCGCGCCAAGACGTACAGTTGTACTTTTATAATTAAACTCGCCACAAAGTTTATACGATACTGTTTATTGAATAATATTTATACGTTTTATATTGAGTTTTAATAGTGAAATGGGCGGAAGATATCACGTATAAATTTGTACAGGAGTATTAATATAACGAATGTTTATGTAATAGTAGAAGTTCAAATTGTAAAATTTAATCTGCTCGAAATGCTGCACTCATAAAAGTTCTTAAAAACTTCTTTAAAAACAATCATTAATGCTTCTCTGACTGGATCATTTAATTCTTAAACGAAAACCAGAAAAATTCTGTAGTCTTGAAACGTCATACTCCGACGAACTCTATGAACTAATGTCCTTAACTAAACTCGCCACGAAGACGTTGTTTGAACGCTACTGCCCACTTAACCGTTTACTGTCAACTGCCCTGTAACTAAACTCGCTACTGTATTTGTCGAAGTGTAAATCGGTCTTAAGACTGATTTACACTTCGACAAGTACAGTAGCGAGTTAACTTGCGAACCTGGCGAGTTAAGTTTGAACCTCGTTTGAACGGCAATAAGCGAGTTAAGTAACAAGTTAACGATTAAGTTGAACGGGATAGCTGACCGAGCTATTTTTCGGCGAGTTAAGTGCGAAGTGCTGCCCTCCCGCGCGCCTCCCGCAACTAAACTCGCCGTTCGTGTAAACGAGCGAGTTTAGTTCAGTGTATAAGTTGACAGGACGCAAACGTTTGCGCGCCAAAACGTACAGTTGTACTTTTATAATTAAACTCGCCACAAAGTTTGTACAATACTGTTTATTGAATATTTATACGTTTTATATTGAGCTTTAATAGTAAAATGGGTGGAAGATTTCACGTATATTTGTACAATAATATTAAGATAACGATTGTTTATGTAATAGTAGAAGTTTAAATTGTAAAATTAAATCTGCTCGAGATGCTGCACTCATGAAAATTCTTAAAAACTTCTTAACAACAACCATTAATTCTTCTTTGACTGGATCATTTAATTCTTTACGTAAACGTCATACTCCAACGAACTCTATGAACTAATGTCCTTAACTAAACTCGCCACGAAAACATTGTTTGAACGCTACTGCCCACTTAACCGTTTACTGTCAACTGCCCTGTAACTAAACTCGCTACTGTACTTGTCGAAATACTTGTGTAAATCGGTCTTTATGTAAAGCACCGGGTTATTCGAGTCGATCATTAAAATGGATCATTTCGAGTTTCAGTACTCTGTGATCTGTAAAACCTGCTCGATAATGTCGGTCGCCAGACTGTACTCTATGGTCGTAGGTCCTGTCAATCGTTTGATACGGAACGTCCACTATAGACATATGTCTATAGTGTATCGTAGTAAGTATAAGAAAAAAAGCAAGACACAAAGGCGATGAACAAGCAAAAGAAGACATCAAGTCGATATAACAACACTAATTAAATTGTTCATTTGTTTTCCCACAAAACTAAAAACTTTATTGAATATACCGTGAAACCACTTAATAGTAACTTGTCCCTTAACGGATGACCAATCCAATTGAGGTAGCGGAGATACTTCATTACAGTATCATCCCGGCTAGATGGAAGTCATTTAACTTTATTTGCTAAAATAATACCGCTCGGCAGTTAAGGCTTAAGCGGTAGGTAACTATAAAATAAAGTAAGTGATATTGGAATGCTTCCAGTTTAAATCAAAATAAGGATCAAAGAGATTTAAATATATATACTATAGAGCGGGCATTGGGAACATTTACATACAAAACCTGTGAGCTCGACGAGCATATTAGTTCCCGCGTGTGTTTCACCCTCTAGCGAAATATAGCAATACTACACTGAATACTTATTTGGATAACATTTCAGCTATTCCCGATTAGGTGACGCTACTAATTATAAGGTAAAAATCCGTTTTAGGCTCGTCGTAAATTACTAACAAATTGGTAAATAAACAGTGACGTTACTGGATAACACAGGGCACTTATTGTAATAATCGTTCTTTCTTCTAGAACAATCTACTAGAAATAATAAAATTTAAAGATTATTTGGTAAATATACATTATTCTTACGATAATAAACCGAAATCATGTTCGTTTTTTGCTCCATATCGTGACTTACAATAACTTAATACCCAACCGGGGATATTGTCTTTAAAAATATTTTTTTTTAATTTATGAAACGAATGTGTCTTGACCTTTTGACGATGTCACTAAGACTAAATGACAAAAATCGGAGATATATCCTATAGGACAAAAGTTTAAGACGACAATTTTGTTGCTTATGTCCGGTCTATTACTACTACATACTTAAATGTCTTTGATAAGGATTCAAACTCCTAAGTGATTTAGAAGGATAATTCTTTAATTAGCTAGATATGATATATATAATATATGAGAGTGCATCTGTACCTACACACGGAGTAACTGACAAATACACTGCCTGCTTCATCACTTTCATAGTCCGCGGGGGCGGTAATCCGACACCACCAACCAGAACCAGTGGTTTACGTGTGTTCCACGGCGCGGGGGTAAAACAACGACTTCCTGATGCCGAACTGCTTCTGAGAACTCATTGACAAAAAAATATAACTTAGACCAAGACCCAGGAATCGAACCCAGGGCCACATGTTCAGAAGTGATGATTACGAACACTAGACCAGCGAACAGTAGAGCGAGGCAGTCAAAGTGAGATTTGTTAATTAAAAATAATAAATTAAATGACCAAATTTTTACATGTATACAGCAATTAACATTCTGAAGAGAAATGAAACTACAGGCCTTTTGAAGAGAAATGAAACTACAGGCCTTTTGAAGAGAAATGAAACTACAGGCGTTTTCAATGGCGTAAATGTTATATTTTCATTATAGACACACGCGTATAGGAATTTTTTATTTCTGATTGTAATGGTAGTAAAAAAAATCTACATTTTGCTTACTTATATTTAAATTTCATTCCCGATTCGATATAATATATCACACATAACCTTACAACTACTAAACCAATAACAGCATCTTAGAGAAATGGTAGAAATTCGAAAGCCTCGAGACACTCGAGAACTCGAGACACGGAATTCTATTTCTCGCCGAAGGCTTGAGAATTCCTATAAACAACTACGAATATTACTAGGCTTAAAATATCAGAGCACAATATAAGAGCCATATTGTGCCTAAACATTTCAGGAGCGATAATATCTGAAAATATATCTCCTATACGAATTGTACCGATTTTGATTGTGAAACTTTATGATTTATCGCAATCGTTGACAATTCTAAAAATGGTTTCGGATAGCGGTCGTGTCGTAAAAAAATCAATTTTCAGTAACGGTAATTCAGGATCAAAATTCAGGATCAACAGTGTGGTTACATAACTATGGTGGTAATCTTGGTGGCCTTCGCTTTGACGTTTGACCTTTGGTTTTATGTAATGGTGGCTAAAACACCCGAAAAGAGTGGTTACATTGTAATACGCGTGGTATAATAATAAATTAACACTAAATGTAGAACACTTAACTCACAATAAATATTTTGATTTTGAATTTGAATTGTGTTCATTTCATTGTGGCTCGTTGGTGTGGTGGTCGTAAACGCAATTACTGATCATGAGGTCCTGGGTTCGAATCTCGGGTCAGGCCAAAATAAGTTATTGGGTTTTTCTATCAAGGAATTCTCAGTAGCAGCCTTGACTCAGGAAGTTGGCGGTGACCTGCTTGCCTCTGAAAGTACCTTTTTTATAGAACAAGGGCGAAAAACACCCGCACAGTTCACCTGATGGTAAGTGGTTGCTGTGGCCTATAGACAACTGCATATATATTATCCTCGATTACGAATCAAAATGCAGATGGATTTTCACCCGTGAGGACTAAGATGGAATGCCTCATTTCCTGTAAAAAGTGTCTCCGGTTCTTCACACTCACCATACGAAACACAGTAACGTTAAGCTGCTATTTCACGCTGGTATTCTGTGAGAGCGTGGTCCTTCCCCGGTCGAGCCGACCCATTCGTGCTGCAGCTACAGCTAGTGCTCTGCCACGTAATTGCGTTTAATGTGATATTTCACTGTAAATACTTATCCTGTAAATTACCACGACTCTTTTAAATAATTATGTAATTTTACAATGAAATAAATCGCAATTAAAATACGTCGAATTTTTTGGATTAATTTAAATGACACCGCTCTCTGTTCACGTCTAAAATTGTTTTGCCTCAGCTTTAATTAAATAATTTATCCTCGAAACGTTTTGGAATTGGCATGGAAATATAGGTTAGGGTCAGGTGCCTAAATTACTGTAATTAACCTGGAGGATTAAGCGCTTTTACTGCGTAGTTACACGCTCTATCCAATTTTGTAAAATCAATAAACTCAGTGCATTAATCACACTTTGTAATGAATACGCTGGCCTATTCCCTGTTGACGTTATTAAATTACCAAGAAAATTGATTAAAATAGATCGTATGCCATAAAAATAATGCAAATTACATAAATACTGCGTTTAAGTTTTGAAATAAATTATTTAAATCAAATATCATCAGCGTCATCATCATTACAGTCCGTCACAGGTCCGTTACTAAACATAGGCCTCACCCAAGGAAAGCCTTTGAATTTCACTAAGTGGTTAAACTCCCGTTCTGCGTAACAATTAAGTAGCTGTCTGGATAAGTAACATCCTCTTGCCTATTTCTGTCGCCAAATAAAATGCTTGCACTGCTGTGTTGCGGTCTGAAGTTGGCTGCAAGTGTCCACTTACCATCAAATGGACGCTAAGTTTGTTTGGAAACTTGGTTTTATAAAAAATGCCACAAAGCACTTTCTCGTCTTAGTCGTCACGGATGACAACGCATCTACATTTCGAGGATAAATATTTTAAAGTTACTTAGGGTTCAATTCGTGCTGTGCGCCCGTTTGTCACGTTGTAAATTCTAAAAAAAAATTTATGTAATAATAATATAAACCTTATTTTAAGTCAGTAAATTTTTATACAATAATTTTGGTAAGATTTATCATCCAATTCGTCAATCTGAAGTGATATATTGACATAATTTATTTAGAAGTCGTCACATAATATATACGTAGTAAGCTAACGCCACACCTGCGCCTAGTAATAGGCACCCGACTGTCCTATGAGATTTGTCAGCGTAGCTTTTAAAAATATGGTATGAAAATTGATAAATCCATTATAAATCTGATGAAATGAAATTCGCTTTATTTTATGGGACAATCTATTAAATTGATATCATATAGATAATATGATACAATACAGATATCGATTTATTAAAGCAGATTTGGACAGTTTTAAATAAATTAAAACTGTTTACCATACTCATTCAATATATTTATACAATGCATGTTGGTCAATAGACATATAGCATCAACGTTTTCTCTTAATTTTACATAATCTCTTTCAAGAAAAACTGTTGTTACGAAGATGTATATGTCGTAGGATAATAAGATAAACCGAATTTTCCGCAAAAAAATCTGGGGATATCGCGAGAGCAAGAATAATAAGACAAATTGCTATGACATTTCTTAATCTTACTGAAAACAAGATTAGGAATTATGCACCTTTGAACATAACTCTTATTGGTTCTATTTTAGTTTATTGGCGTATAGTTTATGTGTAACGATTTTTTGAAAATCATAGATGTAATCATAGTCTCACTTTTTACAACTTCGACGCTGCAGGAATTGCAGCCCCTTCGCCCTTGTGTAGCAAATCGCAGGCATCCATGCTCACCTCCTCAGCTTTAGCTTATTGATCGCATTCAGCGACTAGCCCAGATAGTATAGTAAATATATAAGGAGAGACTAGCCTCAGCGGCTACGGCACGCACGGGTACCTGTAATTTGTTACGGCGGGCGGGGACTGCTCTCCCTCCGCGCCTACGGCTTCATCAGCATCAACTTTAATTATAAAAATGAAACAATAGGCGTTGTTATTTCTTTTTAATTACTAACGCCAGAACTTCTTGGTAACAACAATTTTCCTCGAAAGAGGAACCAAGAAGTATACTTAAAGATACTAGCTTTGTCGTTTCTTTTCCTTGTTTTCTATAAAAATATAGCACAAGATAACTAATTAGGTGTTAAATACATTAGATGTGTATGTAAAAGAACATATTAGAAATTAATAGTTTCAAACAGATTAGGAGTTTCAAGCAATTTGCTTTAACTAGATTTTGTATCCACTAAAATGTATAACAAAGAGTCAAAAAATAAGTAGCAAATCTAGAATGACGGCTCCGTTGGTGCAGTGGTTTAACTTGAGGTGCGTTGCTGAGGGCCACGGGTTCGAATCTCGTACAGAACAAATAATTCTGTGACCTACAAGTAGCCGTTCTGGGTCTGTATGTTAGTCTTTATGCGATTTATGTTTGTAAACTGCCTCCACGATACAGGAGAAGGTACCAGTAGGGGTTATCGTTTAAAAAAATTATTATGTATCACTGAATTCCACCAACTTGGACCTTTATTCATAACTGGTCTGTTTAGTTTTGAATGTCCCTATGATGAATGAAAACGAGTTTGATCTCAGTAAACAGAGCTAAATCAATATTTCTAATTATCAGCAGATCTATTTTGTTTACAATATTTATAAAATATGTATTTAAAATGGAAGTGTGGCCAAGGGCGGCATGGAGGGCCAGCTGCCTCCCTCCCCTACCCTATAAATATGACCGTTCTCATCACAATCGCTGTCAAGGTAAGACTAATAATAAAAGTGTTAAGCTTAATATTCTCTTATACCTACGCTTTCCCATCTTGTATATATATCTACTCCCCCCCCCCCCCCCCGGCCATCGGTTCTTTGAGATTCAACACCGTTCTTTGAGTATTCATGGTTTAATACTCAAAGATACCGTTTGGCGGAGCACTGTTAAAGTTGAGCTCATACAATAAATATGTACTTTTTTCATAGAGTATACAAAATCAGCCACTAGGGATACAAAAGTCCCCAGGCAGGACAGCGTCTGCCGGGTTTTGCTAGTATTTTTATAATTATTAGACATCACAGAGTATATTTCTACGTGTTGTTCAGTGTTTTATTTATTATTTAATATCTTCTTTTTTCTCATCAGCACGGAAAAGCTTACTGCTGGACATTACGCTGTCTCGTTGCACAGAGGCTTTGTTATAATCGACACGTTTAGCAGGGGTATTGGGAAGCTAATTTGAGGAGGTGACTATTATTACCGTCCGCAAAATAACATGGTGGTAAAAAATATTTTGTGTAAGTGAATTTTTATAGGGCCATAGACATTTACGTCTATCCTCCTTGATTACAAATGAAAACGCAGATGCGTTGTCACCCGTGAGGACTAAGATGGAATGCCTCGTTTCCAGTAAAAAGGTTCTCCGGTTCTCTACACTCACCATACGAAACACAGCAGCATTATCCCCGGTAGGGCCGACCCATTCGTGCTACAACTGTACTACTAATATAACTGCAGCATGGCTCTACCACGTATAAAATGTATTCTATGTGTGAAATAGAAGCTATTCTCTAAAGTATTTTGTAAAATATAGCTGACAGACAACATTTCTGAACATCCAAAAAAAAAAACATAAAAACAATTCATCCTTGACGGATTTGTTTTAAAAACCGTAGATCTGGTTTTTTTAAACGTTACTACCTACACACTAGGATTTTCTCCTGTGTGACATATTTTAAGTCTGACGTAGAGAGTTAACATAAACGTTGTATGAATGAATTCTTGGCGAAAACTAGTTGAGACACATAATTTTATTTTATTAGCTAATTAATTTTAACATCTTTAATATAATGGATTTTCGCAAAATATCGCCTGGTTCTATTAATTATTTTAGCAATTCGTAGCATTACTTCTCTTATTTCTTATTCCGTCGTAAAAAGAGATGTAGAAACTACTGAAAAATTTCAGCTCAGCTTTCAATAGATGCTAGTTAAATCATTCCGCCTACGTCTTCATAAGTGTTTACAAACTTACAAATATATAAGTAACAATTTATACTGTAAGTATAAATTGTTACTTATACTTACAGTACATTTAATACTTTTCAGAGCAACACCATTACTACAAAATTGTACTTTAATTAAAAGTAAAACCCGAATTCGAAGAACTAAAAAAAAATATTTTATACTGAAGTCTCTACCTATAAAAGAATTACTTAAAATATTTTTTTCTTTTAAGTTTTAATTAAAGATATCAAATATTTTTGGGAAACTAAGGATTTAACACAAGCTCAAGGTAACAACTATGATGTCTGAACAGTTACATTAAAAAGTCATTTCCTTTTTTTTTTCTCCAAACTTATTTGGACCACTTTTAAATCATAACCTATTTATAACCAAAATCAAGAAATTCGGTTCACAATTCACGAAGACATCTCGTAACATATAATATACTCGTAACATATAATAGGTGGGGAAAGCATATAGTCGAAATTAGAACTACCTTTTTATTAGAAGTCGTTTAAAAACCTATTCAAATAAGTCCATAGCTTGGAATGTGAAATGCTCGGAGCAAACCTATTTCCCAGAATGCTTTTCCACTCCTTATTTTTTTTTAATCAATTTTACTTCTATCAACTACAACGATTAAATATTCTTCACCTTTTAATTGCGTAGGTTTATTTTTTTGATCGATTACTTCGTTCGTACATTCTATGCGAATAAAATACTAAATAAGCCAAGCAAATCGGTTTAGAACAAAGATTTCATTGGACAGATAGATGATGAGGGTCGTTGCTTCGCTTGAATTGTTCGCCAACCTTAGTTATTATAAAGTCTATAAGTATTTAAAAAATAGTGCTGCTCAACTTCTCCGTTACTCCATGTTTTTAAAGATTGGTCATTATAATGTATGTTGCTACAATAAACCTTTTTATAATATAAAATAATCTGTAGGAATGTAAAAATTAAAATCTTTTCAGAAATAAAAAAAAAATTATTGTTTTCTATTACCTG
The DNA here is from genome assembly GCA_907164705.1 of Parnassius apollo. Lineage (NCBI taxonomy): Eukaryota > Metazoa > Arthropoda > Insecta > Lepidoptera > Papilionidae > Parnassius > Parnassius apollo. Next base: position 2,998,781 of record CAJQZP010000644.1, on the reverse strand, counting down.
GTCTTAACGTGTAAATTCATTTACCTACTGGGTGGTGATCTTATAATTTCGTTCATTCATGCGTATCAACTATGTATAACAAATATCCCCCTGCGAGGGGGAGGGAGGCCAATGTTCAGCAGTGGACTAGCCTATCAAAGGTGTGTAGACCATTCAGAGTTACTTTTGCTACGTTGTACCTATAGGTACCTACCTATATCTTTACGAAAATGTTTTAGTAATAGGTTCATAATATGTTTTATTATTAATTCGTTAGAGATTCATAATATTTGTACCTACCAAATTTTTTTTAATTTTATAATAGATTTTATTTATTTAAAAATCGGAACAAATATTCCTCTCACCGAAATGTTTCATACATATTAAAATAAACAAAATTTGTATTGTCACAGACTTAGCGAAAGCGCCATCTACTGAATCGTTAGGAAACTTCTAGGTGGAGTTTTAATGTACAGATAACTCTCGCTTTTTGTGTAGTGTGACCAATTTTAGTGTTGATGTCTTACAATAGATGGCGCTGTAACTATTAACGAAATAAATATTTTTTAACTATAATAATTAATGAATATGCTCCGTGTGTATGTACTTTTGTCTAAATAATAGGTAATAAAATATTCGTTTCCTTTGTTTCAGATAACGCAACACTTCACGTAAATCTGTTAGGGTTCCGATAAACGTATAATTCCAAATGCATTAGTCAAATTCTAAAGTTCCTAAAGCCGCTACTTTAGTATTAGTTTAGTTTTTAGATAACGATAACAATGTATAACTCGAACGAATTCTTACAAAGCGCGGGCGTGAGCCGACACATGCAAGCTACAGGTGAGGCACCTTCACAAAAGACCAGCATGAAACGCAGATCGTGTGAAGTGCCTTTGGGTGATATCTCGTCGAATAATTTTAAGGTATCTTTAGGAGATATCACCAATGACGGTCAAAACTACGATTGTCGGTCTCTTCGGTCGATTAAGTCCGAAGACACTCGGTCTTTACGGTATTACAGACCAATAGATAGTAGGAGTGTGAAGAATTTTCGGTCTTCCTTAGCGGACATCTCAGCATATTCTCTTTCGCGGCCTCCGAGCTATGATCAACTGTCGCGAAGATCGATAGTGGAGGGTCCTGATAGTCAGGGCATCACATCGAGCATCGAAGGTGTGTTATGGTCGGATGAAGAAGAGAACGAGTACTTCTACCACGAGAATGTGACTTCTGCGTGGAACCAAGGTCAGTGATTGTATATTTTATACTTATGTCCTAAATGTCTTACTGCTTTTTTATATTTAATCTGTCCTAAGATTCGCCGTGTGGATATGGTGGTGGCACAAGAGAACCCATTGTCGCATTTCGTCCCGTGGATATCATAAGAGACGGTTATGGGAAATCCCAAAAAAACATTTTTTATAGAATAAGGGTGACAAACGGTCACACAGTAGTAAGCGGATGCCGTGGGCCATAGACATAACATTTATCATCGATTAAGAATCAAAATGCAAATGCGTTGTCACCCCTGAGGACTAAGATGGAATGCCACGTTTTCAGTAAAATGGGTCTCCGGTTCTCTACACTCATCATACGAAACAGCCTTAAACTGCTATTTTACATTGGTATTCTGTGAGAGCGAGGTCCTACTTCGATCGAGCTGACCTTTTTTTTTTGCGCCCGAAGCAAATATGGGCAACCCTCCGGAAAGCGGGGGAGGGAGGCGGTGAATGCTCATAGCATACCACGCAGCCGGCTGCGTGGTTATGTGGAGACTTTTACCCACTAAACACCGCCTTTATGCATTGGCTTACCGATCTGACGAGAGATCTCTAAGCCGTATACGAACGCGACCCTCCTTGGCAGAAAGGAGGGCGCAGGAGCTGACCTATTCGTGCTACAACTAATATAGGAGTAGATGCACCGTGGCACTACCACGTATGTATAAGTATGTACAATTCAACAAAAACTGTTTAAAAAATTAACAAGTTTAAATATTTTATTCAACAGAAACTGTATAAAATGAGGTAAACCGATATAAATTATTAGATGGTTGATAATGATAAATTTATATTAATTAATAAGAATTAGCTGGTCGCTTCCAAGCTGTCTTAAATAAGTTTTGTAAGTAAGTAGTTTGTTTAATCTGTGTTGTATATATAATATTATAATAATTTTACTTGGAAACAAAAGTCGTTCTGTGACTTTTGCAGGTTCTTTCAAAGACAGAGGATTTTTCCAAACCAGTGGTAAAAGTAAAAAATTACTGTTAATAAGAATTACCTTAGTCGCGGTTGCCAAATCGCTTGCCAGGCGTTGCGACTAGGGTAAATATTCTCCCGTGAGATCATCTATGGGGGAGGCCTATGTTCGGCAGCAAACTTTACTTATTTTGTTTTATTTAAAAATCTTTATTGCGTTCCCTTAGAAAATAAAAATGATAAAAGGGCGGACTTAATGTTTAAAGACATTCTCTACCAAATTTTACTAGGTTAGTCAAAGTTTAATAGGTTGTAAAGGTAAATAAGAATTAATTGTAATTTTGCATAAAAATTATTCCAGTCTATCCTAAAATGCCAAAAAAATCTTTTCGATTTCAATTCTGATAGATTCCGATAGATAGCGGATGGCAGCCATGGTCACATGGAGACTCCCCTGTGACCATGGCTCTGAGCTGTAAAGCACCCTAAACGTCTTTTCGAAACGAAAATTAAAAAGTTGAATTAAACGCTATATAATACGTAAACATTCATTTCATTTAATATTTTTAAAGGTTTTAGTTTTTATTTTTGTGAAATTAAAGTTTCATAAAGTTGCCGAAATTAATTAGTATGTTATTTTGATTTAAACTACTTTTACGGATTTTATCGCGTTTAATTTTGCTTTTAATTATATTTATTTTTAATTACCGACGTTTCGGGTGCTTTCCAGCACCCATGGTCACGGGAGACTGAGGTGATTGACGTCCCGATGTCATTGTTAAACCCGACCTTCAGCTTTTTTTATTATTGTTTTATGATCCGATCTATGCAAAATGAATTGAATATGTCCTGAGGTCTTGCAGTGGTATGCTTGGGTTTAGTTTTAATTTTATTGATTATGGCTCCCAAGCAGGTGGTAGTACCCTTTGTTAGCCTCCTTCTCTATTGAAATTAGGATGTTTTTTAATTTCAATAGCCTCACGTATCCTTGGTAGGAATCGGTGTAATTTTGCGAGGATTTGTGGTCTATCAAATCTGATGTAATGGTTGGGGCCGTCTAGGATATGATCACTGGTGGAGCCACGTGTTTAAGGCTGCCGAAAATCCAGTTCCCCGGTCAAACCTCAAACCTATTACGCGAGATATTAACTAAAGTGGACTGTATATGCGATTGCTTCTACGCTTACGTAAAAGCGACTACTATAGCATGCGGTACAATGCACTCGCTCTTCCCTAAACTAAACTATTACTTGTCGAATCGATGAAAGGAATCCTGCTTGACTAGGAAAAAAAACACAGATTGGAGCGGGTTAAACTATTAGCAAGCAGGTATAATTAAGGAATATTGACTCACCGGGGTTTCTTCTTCCTGTCGATCACTATAGCGGCGACTTCCGGAACCTCCTCTGGACAGACACTTCTGGGGCCCCAGTGGTGCGTCAGGAGAGAAGAGTTGGTTCAACGACGACTGCGGCGGGAGAAGAGGCTCGCGCATCGGTCGCGCGTGTCTTATATATCCTCGGCTCGGGTGATTACGCGATGTTCTAGAATCGTCTTCTTTCCCCTCCCACCCCACCACCCCGATGTGTCGATAGGAGGGTACGAATGATATTGTTTGGAAAGGAATAATGATTCTACAAGTTCCTACCGTCAAATAAAAAACGCGAATGGTTTTCCGCGCAACCAATCACAAACTGCAGACTTCCCGGAACGTTGATGCTTTACATCAGCTATATGTTCTTTTACGAGGGTTCTAATAGATCTTTTTGTTTGTCTATATAAGAGTGACCACATTCAAAATCAAGCTTGTATACTGCTGCATCTTGTAGAGGAATATAACACTTGACTGATGGTAGGAACTGACTAATCTTCTTCGGCGGCTTGTAGAATGTTCTAATAGAAGCTCTCTTCAAGATGTAGCCAATCTCGTCTGTGACTCCTATGACATATTATGGTAGTACAGCAGGCACACGCTCGACTGTGGCCGGCTTCACTCGGTCACTGTGACGTAGGCGCGGGACGCGAAGCTTGTTGTCACGCAGAACTTGCTTGACGTGCTGAATCTCGGCGGCCAGGTGTTTGCTGTCACAGATCCCTCGTGCTCTCTGTAACAAAGATTTGCCCACGGTAGCTAACTGTGAAGGATGGTGGTGAGATTCACCGTTTAAATATTGGTTTGTATGGGTCTTTTTCTATACACAGTGTGACCTATGGTGTTGTTAGGGTTTCGATTTTTAATAAGATTATAACCTCTTTTTTATCTCCTCCACCTCATCATATTAAGATTTTTTTAGACCGACTTAGGGACCTTCAAGAAAAGAGCATATTCCTTTTTAAAAGGCTGGCAACGCATCTGCAATCCCCCTGGTGTTGCAACTGTTCATGGGAGGCGGTAATCACTAACTATCAGGTGAGCCATTCGCTCGTTTGCCCCCTCTGCTATAAAAAAATCTCCATACTTAAATACGTCCAAGAGTGACGTCCGCTACTCCTGACATCTAGTTCAAAATTATATTGTAATTAAAAAAGCAATATTACAAAATCACGGCGTTTCATTTTATTTGAAATCCTCATGAAATTGAGGACCAGCGTCATTAACCTCCTTATATAACCTACGAGTATATTCTTCAAAAGGTACTGGTGACAAAGATGTGACAAAAGACAAAAAAAAAACAGGAAAAACAAAAAATATAATTGTATGATCACGCTTATGGATGTATGCAGTGCCACAGTGCCACTAGCGATAATTGTATACTAATATACATATATAATAAATACGGACATACATACCTATTTATTTAATTCTCACGTTTTTAATAACAGAAAGTTGTGAATATGAAAAAAAAATTTTTATTAACCAAGCCGGGCATGACGACGAAAATGCATTTCAAAGGTCCTTAACCTCACGATCATCACCATAAATGATCAATAAGCCTCTGGAACGCATCGTTTGCATAATGATCTGCCCACGTAATAAGTCGACGAAACAAATTACTTTTAACCTTTGAATTTGTTTCTTATAAGTTAACACAAGTTATAATGGTTATGTCCATCTTCCCATCGTATAACGTGGGTGCTTCCTACGACACCCACGGTACTTAAACGATCACTGAGATTTTTTTGGAATTACTAGGGGCTTCCGATAGATGGCTATATCATCGTGTAGATGTCGTAAGAGGTGACGGAGATAAACTGAAACAGAAGATCTGTAACAGCACCTTCCTTATATTCTTCTCTTCCCCAATATTCGACAGTAATATAAAAAACTGCAGATGCTAACCTGCCCGCAAAACATCTTGTCTATAGGTTTTTTTAATAGAATATAGGTGACAAACGAGCACACAGTCCACCTGATGGTAAGTGGATGCTAAGTGGTCCATAGACATCTATATATGTCCATTAAGAATCAAAACGCAGATGCGTGTCACCCTTAAGGACTAAAATGGATGCCTCGTTTCCAGTAAAAAAGGGTATCCGGATCTCTACACTCACCATACGAAATACAGCAGTATTATGCTGTTATTTTACGCTGGTTTGCTGTGAGAGCGTGGTCCTTCCTCGGTCGAGTCGACCCATTCATGCTACAACCATAATAGCTGCAACGTGGCTCTACCACGTTGGAAACTAGGTTCAGCAATGAACTCTTGATGTACTGTAATGATTATAATATGTCAATAAACCAAGTAACGTAACAGATACATCTCTAAAAATTTGTTCTGAAAACAACAACTAACAGCTAAAAAAAACCTTATAATATGTAAAAACGTAGAACTAAAGTTACCTTTCTGTATTCTATATGTCTATCATTATTTTAGCAGCAGTTAAAATTGCAATTAACAATTTCATTGGTATCGTCGATCAATGAACCCGGATTGCTCGTGGCGACTAACTTAATTCACTATGCTTCTATACTATTAAATTAAGAACTGCACTTTTAATTTCACTTTAACTCATTTAATCGCAATCATCCAACATATTTATTTATTTATTTAATCTTCATTATACACCTTATATACTAAGGGATATTAAGGGCGGACTTAATGCCTTATTGCATTCTCTGCCAGTCAACCCTGGATGATTTGAGAAACTGTGGCAGGTGTAATCAATCACATCTAAAATAAATAATAATTATATAAAACAAAGTAAAATGCAAATGAATAGAATAGATATATAGTTAGTAAAATAAACATACTTACTTAATATATTATAATGTAGGATAAATAATAAATATATAAACGGGTACTTCTATACAAAACTGTAAGTAAATAAAATATTATGAGACAAAAATAAAATAAAACAATACATATTAAAATACATTATACAAAATATTTCTTATAAAGTGAAAGAGAAAAAAAAACACAAAAACAATAGTCGGATAGTCGGGTGGTATTATTCTTACGACAGAATCCTCGAACTAGTCTTTTAAAATAATTCTTGTTATTAGTTTTCTTGACACAAACAGGCAAGGCATTCCAGAGCAGTATAGACTGCACAGTAAAAGAGGAATTATAGAAACCACTCCTATGTGGTAGAATACGAATTTTAAGACAATTTTGGGAACGGGGAACTCTATCGTTAGTAGAATACAAATATTGAAAGTTATCCTTAAGATAAGAGGGAGAATTGGGGTCATTTAAAATTGAATGTAGTACTTGCAAAGTTCGGGAGCTACGCCTTTGAAGAATAGATAGCCATTTAAGCTTAGATCGGTACTGGGAAATATGGTCATATTTACGTAAGCCGAAAATGAATCTAATGCAATTGTTGAGAAGGCGCTCCAACTTATCGAGAAGATATTGAGATAGATCTGGGTAACACACATCCGCACAATCAATAATGGGTAATAACAAAGTCTGGATTAGCAGAAGTTTATGATTAAAACTACTTTTACGCTTTCCAGCACCCATGGTCCATGATGGACCATGGGTGCTGGAAAGCGCCCGAAACGTCGGGAATTAAAAATAAAAATAAAAGTAAATAAAAAGTAAAAATAAACGCGATAAAATCCGTAAAAGTAGTTTTAATCATGTATAGTGTTCGCGTGAATATAAGAAATCATTATTAGTAGAAGTTTAGTTTTAAAAGGCAGAAAGTTTTTGAGACGACAAAGAGAACGTAAGGTGGCAGTTACTTTACGGCTTGTTTCGGCAACTTGAACTTCCCAGCTTAAGGTATGGTCTATATGTAAGCCAAGATTTTTGACAGACTTACAAAATGGCAACAACGTGCCATTGTAAAATACGGGAGCAAGGTTATCGTTATTAATCTTAGCTAACATTCTGCTATTACCTATAACCATTGCTTTGCATTTGGTTGGGTTAACCAAAACACCATGTCTGTGCGACCAATCTCTAATGGCATCGAGGTTGTGGTTGAGTTTATGAATATTATCATTAAGGTCGTTAACACTAGAATGCACATAGAGCTGAAGATCATCTGTATACAGATAGTACGAACAGTTGAGAACTGAAGTGATAGAATTTATGAATAAAGAAAACATTAAAGAAGAAAGTATTCCGCCTTGCGGCACGCCTGTTTCAATGTCAGCCCATCTTGAGAACTCTTGTCCTAATCGTAATGTTTGCTGGCGGCCGCGAAGATAGGATGAAAACCATTCCAAAGCTGGGATTGAGAATATAAGATTAGTTAGGAAGACTATAAGGATATCGTGATCGACTGTGTTAACAGCATTTGAAAAGTCAACAAGCACTACCACCGTAAGCTTTTGCTCATCCATTCCCATTCTAATATCATCTGTAACTTTTATCAAGGCAGTGGTAGTACTGTGACCTGCACGAAAGCCTGACTGATATTTATTCAGCAGATTGTGTTTGGTTATGAACATAGAGATTTGCTTGTGAACACAGGCTTCCAGAACTTTAGATAGGTATGGCAATATTGAAATTGGTCGGAAATGGGTAGGTAATAAGAGTAGGATATTGACCTGAGTCAAGAGAATAGTGTATGATATGTGTGATTGCAGGCAAAAGGCATTCAAGGATCATGGATACCATAACCTTACTAACCTCATCGCAACCCACAGCCTTGGATTTAATAGCTAGTACAGATTTCTGTATTTCATCCTCAGTCACAGGTAAGAAGTGACAAAAAGGAATAGAAGGAGATGGCATGGATTGAATGGAAGCTATTGTCGTAGAACGATCTGTGGGATCCAAAGGAGAAGTAGAAATAAAGTGATGATTTATTTTATCCAGAGTGATTGATGGACCACGGTCAGATGTAACGGCCTAGTATTTTAAGAAATTTCCACACATCAGCGGTTGAAGAGTTTGCAATATTAATATGGATATAACGGCGTTTACCATTTCGTACCATCTGATTGCATCTGTTTCATTAGCACTCTGTAGCGATCCCAGCTGTCCTGTGTACGATGCTTCTTAAATTTCACAAATGCTCGATCTTGCCTAGTCATTGCCAACCTTACGGCCTCAGTCATCCACGGGGCTTGTGAACGCTTCACTCTTACTTGATGTTTGGGAGCGTGTTTGTTGTACAGACCAAGAACTATATTATTAAGGATTGAGACTTTATCGTCAATACAAATTGATTTAAATAAAGAGGTTAAGTCAATACGATAGGCGTCACTTTTAAGTTTATCAAAATCCATTCTAGAGAAATTACGAATATATAGTACGACGGGATTGAGTTTAGGAGAAATCAGCTTATATGATATATAAATAAGATCATGTCGTGAAAAAGCAGGTGCCGATAGTTGTCCGTGCTTAATGACATAGTCGGGAGAAGCCGTGATAATATGATCAATCCACGAGTCATCAGTGTCAATGTTGTGGTGAGTTGCCGCTAAGGGGAGAATTTAGACATCAACTGACTCTATGATTGACCGAAATTTTTGAGAACGAGAAGAATTTCTCAACAAATCAGTATTGAAATCACCCATTATTATGCAGTGCGTGTACTCAGACGAAGTGGAAGTGAGGGCGCTTTCAAGAGCGTCGAAAAAATTAACAGCAGATGGACAGTATACTATCCCAAGAATTGCCTTTACACCTTTGATATCAATTTCCAGAAACAGAAACTCCGGTTAGGCAGAATACGCATATGGAGAAGCTAAAATTATTTTATAAGGAATGTTTGCTCTAAGGTATATGGCAACACCACCTCCTACTTTTTCAATTCTGTCGTTACGCACAAGAACAAAATCATTTACAGGATATAAGCTGGACATTAATGATGGCTTTAGCCAACTTTCTGATACTAAGATTGCATGAATACAATCTATAGAAAAAACTTCTTCAAACTAAAAATAATGACTTGGAATGCTTTGAGCATTGACATGACATATATTAAGCAAGTTTTTACAAGGATTAAATAAATTGATCAGCTCATCGCGGAGGGAGGGCATACTATCACTACCATCACAAGACTCGAACGAGATATCTAAATCATGGGCAGAATAAAAAGATTCATCATCCGACATATCTAACATTAATAATAGAGATATGAGAATAATAAATTTTAAATAAATAATAATATATAATATAATAATATGTTATTAGATAATATAATAATATGTTATTATTGTTAGACTAACTACAAAATACGACTCAATACATATTATACATCACCCAACAGTTGACTGATTGCAAAGGAATATCTATAGTTTACAATGATAATAAGAATTAAAAAAAAGCAATTAACACTAACCTACTTGATCAAAGCATAATAAGACAAAAGTTAATTACTAAGTTAGTCATTTAATTAACAAGGTAACTTAATGGATACTATTTGACAACAAATTTCACCAAAACAAACAGTAATGAAAAAAGAACATATTTTTAACAGTGTGATACAAAAGAACTTAAATTTTGCTAACATAGCAGCAAGAAGGTACCACACAAAAACAAAAAAAAAACACTAAAGGAATACGATTAAGTTTCGAAATACAAGATTAATAATGTACAATTAGTTTTCAAACACAGCTTATTCTATCCTTTATACAAAAGCTTACTCCATAAACATAGTGATTATATACTCTTTGTGTCGAACTGTCACTATTAGATTATCCGCTGTATGTTTGTTTTATTATAATCAAGAAAATAATGTAAATAATACAATTACCATCAACAAATGATAACAAACAATGATAACAAACAAATGAAAAACCAAACAAAAAAAATACTATAAAAAGAACTTAAGAACTAAAGATAGAATACAAACTGCCGATTACAGAGGAATTATTTTTTGGGCACAACACGACGTGTCTTCTTGCTTTCTACACTTTGAACCGCTGGGATGACTTGTCTACGCCTGGCCCCACCTTACTGAGAACTGGTTTCTAATGGGCTTTTCTGCGCAGTGACAGAAGGAGAATTAGGCTTGGGCCATTTAGTAAGAAGGATATGAAACTCTTCCTCAGTGGAAATTTTTATGCGGTTACTATCAGGAATCCTAATGTTTATGGTTCCATCAAGAGTTCAAACATTCTTCATGCCGAAATGTCGGCGTGCCTTCTTATGTGTACTCTGTCTCATTTTAGTGAGAAACTCCGATACCGTGTATGGTGTATTCTTTAATTTTGCCTAGTACAGCTCTAGTCCGATCACTGCCCGGAGCTCCCAATCGATGACAGCGCTTCAAGGAAGAGTTGCTTATATCTGAAAGGCCCAATTTATTACGAACAATTGGAAGTACCTCCTGTTCTACATTTAATCCAGACTCTTCAGGAATACCATTAAAAAGTAGTACCTTACGCCTTTGTCGCATATCTATTTCATCAACTGCATTAGTACACCTCCGAAATTGTTGCTGCAGAAGACTAAACATGTTGCTCACTAAGTCTTTAAAAGCATAAAATTCCTCACTTAGCTGAACCAAGGTTGGATTTGATGGGACTAAAGAAGCTTTTAAGCGTTTCTCAAACTCTGACATCTTTTGCATCCAATCAACTTCAAGTTCCTTCTGCACCAGATCAACCTTGGTGACATTTGCCATCATGCGTTAATCACTTTAAATGTATAAATATAGTTATTCGCTTGTAAGCTAAATGGAGCTGTAGGGTGATGCAAGATAAGTAAGTTCTTAAATCTTCTTTAAACACATATGTTTATAATAACAATGTAAACAAAAATGTGTTAAGTCACTGATTTGAAAGTAATTGAACTTAAATTAGATATTAAACTATTTTTATTTGAATAAATAAAACGGAGCTAACAAATCAACTGTTGACTTTTACACACCTACCCACCAAAAAAAAAAAATAGCATATATAAAGCTTTGGCAATAATCACAGTTATTGCGTAATACAATATTATTTATGGTGCAATAAACTGAAATTATTAAGTTGATTTTTTTGTCGATAGCGTCAATTTTTGTAAGTGGTGAAAGATTTTGACTTATTGATGCTGTGAGCATATTAAACACTCACAACTGATATGGCCCCTTTATGCTTATCTCTACTTTTTTTTAATACGTGGTAATAAGATGTCACTATAATGTTTATTAACAAAGTTGGCTTAATTTTGGACAGCTTGCGTACTGTGAAATTTACACCGAGGATCTAGCCCTTGAGATACTACGGCAGTACATCTAAAAACTAATGGGCGAAATCAAAAATGCTTGCACTCTATAAATTACAGTAATATTCTCCATACCGAATTTCGTTCAGGGTGGCCAGTCTCAACCGAGATCATTTATGCTGGACAATTTCATTTATAAAAGCACAGGCACACTCTCTATTCCCTCACTCTCATAGTCTGATGAGTCGGCAATCCGACACTAGCAGAGATCGATGAGATGCAAAACCAACAGTTTTACGTGCTTACGCACGGGGTGAACCCTGTGCCTCGGCAAGCACAACACTGCCAAATTTCTGAGATTTTTTTTGAAATAAAAACCTAATAACTAATATTAGTCCAACCCGGGATTTAAACCCGGGAGCACGCGTTTAGCTGTCGCATTTACGATCACTAAACCAATGAGGCGCAAATACGCAGTAACTGCCCTGCTACAATTCGAGAGTTTGTAAGCAGTCGAACGATCGACCAAATCAACTAACTATCTGAATCAACAGCAGATTAGGCACCCGTTGGTATCCACATGAATTTCCTGTGACACCTCGTTGATGCTGGCGACCACCCTGGTTTTATTCGGTAAGAATACGAAATAATCCATCTGCATCCCCTAAGTCCATGACGATTTTAACCAGGTAAAAACGGTAAGAACACAACCAGATGCGAAAAACAATATTTTGTGTTAATTTCCGCATTAGGCAGAAATGTTAGTTTATTTTACCTAATGCACGTCGTTGAACACGTTTACTCCAACGATTGCCGGCTGGTCAACAGTATCTGTATACGTAGGTGTAACAGTTTTATTATCTTCGCGTGTATCTGTCGATCTTTGTAACGGAATCTTTTAGTGTAATTTTCTCCAACATGTAGAGGGCCGAATGATTTGAAAATTTGAACGCGTATCAAAGATCGATGACAATACAATAATTTAGTAACTTTATCCAATCAAGATCGCCAGGATAAAATAAAATTTAAATTCTTTAGCGTGTTTCTTTAGTTTTTTTTTAAACAATAATTTAATGATTATTATTTCACCGATTTCAGAAAAGGAGGAAGATGTTCAATTCGTGTGCATATTTTTTTCATGTGTTCAAGTATAACTTCTTTGCTTATGAACCAATTTCAATGATTCTTGTTTTATCTTGGCACTGACACCTACATAAGGTACTTTTTTATAGAAGAAAGGTGACAAAGGAGCACACCATCCACTTAGTAGTAAGCCGGTGCTGTGGCCCTTAGATATCTACATCTATTCGCTATGAAGAATCAAACAGATGCGTTGTCACCCCTGAGGATTTGGAATGCCTCGTTTCATACGAAACACAAACGCTGCTATTTTGCGCTAGTATTCTGTGTCCACAATTATATCGTCTTTAGTTTTTAAAATCGATTTTTTTTGTTTTAATTTAATATTGATATTGCTATTTTTGACGAGGTAATAACAGTAAGTCATATTGCCAAAATCATCAACCGCAAAAAGTCATCAAAATTAAGATGTTTATTTTTCCCGTGTAAAATGCTTTCACATCGTCTTGCGGTTTTTAACAACTGGGTAACTGGCCACTTACACGCTATATAAAGCGAACTTAATACATCTGTTTCCATTGATTAACAAATAAATAATGAAGAAATTCATACTTGGAATGCTTGTGATGAAGCTTTTTGTTAGTACTCTCGAATGCAGTAACTACGCTGATTGAGCCATGTCGGTGTGGGCGGTTATTACGTACGTACAATAAATTTAACTTAATTAACGGCCAAACTTCTGCGAAATGCACTTCAAAGTGTATATTCAGAATGCTATATGAATTGTATCTTGTTGCATTTTAATTTAAAACTAGCATATGTCTATAATATTACTTGATATATTTCTTTTACTTTCAATTAGGTTAGTGTACAATATTAGTTCGCAAAAACCAGGACAAACTTGACCCCAATTTTAAAAATAACATCATAGTATAGTAAACTCTCACTGTAACCTTTATTCTCCTATGTGATTGAAATAAAACGTGGTTATATTTTGAAACTATTGACATAATATGACTCAGATTCAAACAAATGTTTTAACACGTTAAACGTGTAGGGGCGGTGTAAGAATATCCATTTTCTCATTTCCTTAATTATATACGCAACAACCACGCTGATATCACGTCTGTGGTAATTCTATCGTGCGATATCAAAATAGAGCCTTTTTAGCGCTACCCGTAGCAGTTTCAAAACTGAAATTATAATTTCGTAATTTACTGCAAATCGCATTACGTTGAATTACCTTATTAAGTTGATTTTTTTTTGTCGATAGCGTCAATTTTTGTAAGCGGTGAAAGATTTTTAATTAACAATTTCGAAGCACTTTCAATTTTCGTACGTTGAAAACACTTCCATCTAAAATAAGGTTATGTTGTAATTGGTTTTTTACATTTGCAACGGAGCAAAAAAGCCTTTATATTCAATTTCAGAAAATAGGCCCGAATTACGTTTTTAAGCAGAGAATGGTTGACAATTCTTTTAACTGAAAGAAGGAAGTAAAAGAGGTTGAATGTTTTTGGTAGGAAGAATCTGTAGTCAGATAGGGTTTATGCAAAATAATGGTAATGTATATATACAATTATGGTGCAATTATGTAAATGCTGTGATGTGTATATATTAATACTTAACAGTTTTAGAATAAAATATAGCAAAATAATTTTTATTCTATATAGATTACAAAAAGACTTATAGAGTTCATAGAATAGATAGTCAAAGAAAATAACATAAATAGGTTTTTGGTGGAGTTTTCAAATGTAAAAATAAAAATAAAATATTACGAACTCAATTCGCGATATACCTAACCAGTATTAACAGAAAAAAATAGGAAGAATCATTAGTTTATCTTATTTTCCTATTCAATGTGGTATTTTCATGAATGATTTTAAAATCTTTCGAATACTGTCACGAGTTATTTACTAAGTATGACGTGTAGTACTTATAAATGGCTCCCAACACAGTCAATTCGACTGTCAATATCTACGTGAATGGCACTCATTGATTCAAATAATAAAACAATCGTTTACTTTATGTCATTAAAGCGGTTTTAGAGTAATAACGTATATAACAATTACTTCCAAGTGATAGAGCCATGCTGTAGCTCTACTAAAATTTTAAATTAGTCGGCTCGACCGTAGAAGCATCACGCTCTCAATATTCAGTGTATTATAGTGGGAGAGCAGCTTTATTTTGCGAGGCATCCCATCTTAGTCCTCAAGAGTGACAACACATTTGAGTTTTAGTTCTTGATTGGGGAAATATGTGGATGCCCAAGCGCCACATTATCCATTTACCATCTGTGTGCTCGTTGTCACCCTTATTTTATTTAAAAAAAAAACTCTGAGAACCGATTGTCGATGTTACTACGGCATTGAGGGCAAATGGCAAAGAAATTAATTGAGTCAATTGATATTAAATGATAGCAAATTACAATTCTTTTTTTTCCACGATATGCCATATCTGCGTTTAATTCACATTATCATGATATTAGTTCTAACAATTTATAGAGTCGTAATATTTACAGTAACACACGTGACTGCCCAACATTGACTGGCGCGTGCGAAGTTTGTAACCTCCAATTGATCATTTGGCGGACTCTCCAAACAAAATGTGTAAACAGATTTTTTGGAGATTATTTGAGTTTACTTTCATATAGGCACATGAAAAATAGTTACGTAGTAAAATCAAGCGGTAACAAAGAGTGAGTGAATGGTTTTGGTCGGCGAAACATACTCGCGCATCTAATATCGTGAAATGAATAATTTAATTAATGTAAGTCGTATAAAAAATTAAGGAGTAAAGATTAGGAGTACCCTTAACCGACGAGCATGTATGCGTAGGTGTATGGATGTGAAGGAGGCGAGAGAGGTGTGTCAGGATCGTGCCAAATGAAAGCCTGTAGTCTCTGCCTACCCTCTGGGTGACAGGAGTGAGTGTTTATGTATATGTTATTTATGTTTAAAAATATTCAAGTCACGTGCCGGAGCTGACACGCACAATTTTTTGAAACGAATTCACCGTAACCTATCTTTTACATATTATTCTATGTTATTTTATACGCTATGGGTGACAAACGAGCGCACAGTCCACCTGATGGTAAGTGGTTGCTGTCGCCCGTAGACATGTTCATTTATCTCCGATTAAGAATCAAAATGAAGAAGAAAGTGGGACGACCACGCTCTCACAGAATACTAGCGTAAAATAGCAGCGTAATGCTGCTGTGTTTCGTATGATGAGTGTAGAGAACCGGAGACCCTTTTTACTGGAAACGAGGCATTCCATCTTTGTCCTCAGGGGTATCAACGCATCTGCATTTCGTTTCGTAATCGAGGATAGATGTGGATGTCTATGGCCCACAGCATTTTACCATCAGATGGACTGTGTTCTAGTTTGTCACCCTATCCTGTCAAAAAGGTGTCCCTTTCCATCACGTAGGCTGTAAGTTTATCTGTCACCAGTTTAAAAACTATATTTCAAGTTGATGTCCTCTACGAAATATAATGCTACTCGAAACCACTAGGACATGTTAACATTATCTTGATATTGCAGCATTGACATCTAAAGGAAATTGTAGAGAATTGATAACAAGCTTTAGATAAATCGAACAAGAAAGAATAACACGGCTTAGCCTTTTTGCTCTATAAGTTATAGCGTTTATGGCTTCTTAACGGTCTCCTTTTATTTTTAATTGGATAATGTAACAAGAAATAATACGCTATTATGCGGGTTTGTGCATTAAAACGTTTTAAAAATATTTGTTTTAATTTTTCTAAATAAACAAATTGTAATAAGATATTTGCTCTTGCCAATGTTTGAGTATGAGAATGAGAATGGCTTAGCAAGATCCTTCGTTATGCCGAAAATATTGCAGCATTAATTTTGAAATAAATATGTGGTAAAGTTGAGGATTAATGTTAATGATTATGTTAGACGAAAACACGATTTCGTAAAATTTTCTCGATAGAAAAAAAATCCAAAGTTACCTCCAAAAGAAAAAATAAACCGCTGTTATTCATAAAATACTTTAAATAAGATCATGAAACTTTGCATACTAACTGAACTAACTATAAAGCAGTGCTTATCTTATTTACTTTTTTTAAAATACCATTATTTTCACTGTAAAAAGAAATTACCTAAACTATCGGCGTCTTGAGCTTGATTCCTGTCGCACCGTTAGTATCGCTTAGGCTTTTGAAGGGAGAAGTTTTGTCGCTTACGATCAGAATATACATTACGCAACAGTACGACGTAAAATTAAAATGGGAAATAACCGTGATAAAAATAAGAAGCGGCTGGCTTGGCGTTAAGAAACAGACATAAATATGATAAACCTAATGAAATAAGTGTCTAACGACCTTTCTACTTACAGTATTAGTGATTACAAACATATCGGTACATAGCATACGACGCGCGGGGAAGTGGGGGTGAAATTAGAATTTGAGCTGACTTACTATATCCTCTTAACTACCTTACCTAAATCATCATCATCACCATCATTACAGCCCTTCACAAGGCCACTGCTGAACATAGGAACATAGCGACCAAGGAGTGTAACAAAGCACATCCTGCATATAACAGGTCGCCACTCCATCTAGTGATACATCTGAACTAAATGAATCCACTTTGATATATTCGTAAAACTTATACATCGCAGAGCCACGCTGCAGCTGTAGAGAACCGAAGACTCTTTTTATTCAGGCTGACAACGCATCGGCATTTTGATTCTTAGTTGAGGATAGATATAGAGGTCTATGGGCCACAGTATATTTACCTACTATCAGGTGGACTAAGCACTCGTTTGAAGTTTTAGAATAATAAAAAAAAACAATTATAATAAAATATGTAGAAATGGTGTCTAGAGACTACGTTCGTGATACGGTCACCAATTCACCTGCTAATCGTGGTAATTGTGAAATACCATAATAGAAAAGGTAGAAATGATCCATCTGTCAGTTATAAAAAACTGAGGTCTCTATAGCTCTATAGCTCTGTCCACATTTTACTCAAAGGACTGATATCAGATGTTAAAGATAGGTAGTAATTACTAGAGAGACCGCTTTGAAAGCTGTGCGGGTTAATACTAAATGCTAAATATCACCATGTTTCACTACGACATAGTTCTATCTAAATTCTTTAAATTCTATCTACACCATCTTGATAGTCGTGAAATTCTTGCCACGATCGACTACATTGCGGAATATACTTATTAATAAGTGAATATGATATACTATTCACGTGGTAGAGCCACGCTGCAGTTATATTATAGTTGTAGCACGAATGGGTCAGCTCGACCGGGGCAGGACCACGCTCTCACAGAATTCCAGCGTAATGCTGCTGTGTTTCGTATGGTGAGTGTATAGCACCGAATATCCTTTTTACTGGAATCAAGGCATTTCATCTTATTCCTAAGGGGTGACAACGGATTTGCATTTTGATCTTTAATAGAGAATAAATGTCTATGAGCCACAGTATCCATTTACTATCAGGTGGACTGTGTGTTCGTTTGTCACCCAATGCTATAAAAATACAGTGACCAATAGGTTTTGCGGTCCGATACGACTTCACAACTTCAAAAAAAAAATAACATACTTCTAAAGCACCAGCAACACGGCAGATCTAGAATAGCAGTCCAATGGACACTGTTATGTGACCACGACGATGTGAATATACATGCTCGAAATCTATAGATTTAGATAGCGCTGTATCATTATAGTACTCTATGGACGTGTTTGTCGTACACATTTACCTAAGTTCAGGAGTCGACTTGTGATGATGACACCATAGTCATGTCTTGTGGTAATTGACCGTGTATTGACGTCTATTTTCGAGATGTTTTCGCTGTTAGTCTATGCGACTCTTATAGCTTCATCTGACTCAGGGCTAATTAAGAAGGGAAAGGCAATGAACGTGAGGATGATGATGATAATGGTTTATAGTTTGGTATTATTGCCAATCATCATGTCTCCTCGTTAGGCGTTGTTGAGCTATCTAACCGCTGTTCGAATGGCGGAGTTTCGAGTGGGGGAGTGTAGTGACATTGAAAGAATATTCACTATCTCCGTATTGCTCCATGGGTGTCATAAGAAGCGGCCGAGGAAAACGAACCAGCAGATGGGCACCAGCTCCTTCCTAATAACAACTAACAAATAGAAAACTGTGGTTGTAAACAATCTAACTATGGTAAATATTACCCGTATGAGACAATCTGTGATACAAACATGGGAAAACCTATGTTTCAGCCATAGTATTCAATAGGCTGCAATGAATTAATGAAGAATGATAGCCCCTTAGAGTTAATGGTAGTAATTATAATTGTAAAGAAGATCTAATAACCTAACAACTCAAGTACTAAACCTAGCTTAATAGCAAACAAAAACTAACAGTCCAATAAATTATACAACGAGGTGGTCTCGTTGTGATAGCGATAAAAAGCTGAACTATAACCGTTGAAAAACTATAAGAGTTTCAATTGAAACGATATATCAGCTTTAACTGCACTGGTTGACTGCTAGGAGGTAGAAGAAATAATTGGGACAGGCCTTACCATTTGTTCCAATTTCTCGATCGTGACAGTCATAATTTACCCACAAAAAACTTTCCAAATAGGAATCTTAAATGATAAAATCTTTTCAGATGTTTTATTCTTTTATATTAATCAGTAACAGCCCTTGATCGTGCAGTGGCGATGAAAGAATTTCCACTTCCTCATGTCGTCCTTTTTATGTTATAAGAGGCTACAGAGGTAAATTGAAATAGAAGATAGACAGCAGCATCATATTTATAGTAAATCAAAATTATAAAAATCTGCTGTTGTCAATGCGCCTACAAAGCATGTTGCCGTACGTTATTATAGCAAAATTCCCCCAATGAGGTAAGTGACAGAGAAGTGGACTTTTATAAGTTGTAATGGATGGATATATGAATAGAGCAGCCCACTGCTGTTGCTAATATTATAGAAAAGATTTATAATAATTACTACGCCTAGCAAGTGAAATGACAACCGCAGTACCATAAACTTTGACGCATCACCCCGTTACCGTGTGGGTTTTATTTTATTTATTTTATACCTTACCTTGTTTTATTTATTTTATATTATCAGGGTGACAAACGAGTACACAATTCAGTTGATAGTAAGTAGATGTTGTGACTTATAGACATAGATATAGATATCAATAAATAGGATAGAATGCCTCATTACCAGCAAAAAGTGCGTTTATTTGCCTACGATCACCATAAAAAACACAAAAATATTACGCTGCTATTTTATGCTGGTACGCTTATGAGAGTGTGGTACTTTCCGACCGTGATCTGAATCGCCCGAACCGACATACATACTATAATATAACTCCATGACGTTAAAAACGTTTTCTTGCGCCTTTCGCGATGGGTTAGGGTGATGATATGGAGTTATCTATTTCCACAAAAATTTAATTAAAAAAGCGAATTTAATATCAAACTTTTATGTACAACCATAAAATTTGAATTTGCGATTCCTTCAAAGTGCATTAAACTGTAATATATTATCACAAACATAACTGAAATATAGTTTAATGCACAAAATATGTTTGTGTTTAAATTTAAATTGTTTAACAGTCCAAATCAAAGTATACGAGACTGAACTGCTCTTTTTTTATTTTCTATTTAACCTTAATGTCATTTTTATGTTCGACTTCAATTCGAGTTCAAAGAGTAGTGTTGTACTTTGCACCGATTACTTGTATAGTGTTGTTCCATTGACGACATAGTAGTCTAATTGGCACAAGTGAGTGGCGCGTCCCCTCACCGCTGTGACACCTCTACCAACATAATATATCAACACACCTCGTTAGTAGTTCAGTTATTGAACATTTAAAACGTTAAAACCCTTCGTATGAAGTGAATTAATTATGTAGTATATTATCAGTATGATTATTTATACAGGAGGTATTAATATTATTTTTATTTAATTTTGAACTAGTATGTGATAATGTAATGTGGTAATGTGATATTTTATTTACGGCCAAACATTGTTTCACGTTCATGTCTCACAATCTATATTTTTTACCAATTTCTGAGATAATAAATTTTATTAAATATGAACAAAATGTGAACCCGTAGTTAGAGGATAAGCGTTCATAAATACGCTAGTCAAGAGAGTTCGATCACCGTCATCACTAATATAGTTGATTTTTGCCCTTAATTTTTGCTTTTTGGTAAAGGCAAACATCTTGAGATAATCTTTATATATAATTATCTGAGAAATTAAAAATATTCAAGCTCGTGTGAAGTCCGCTAACGGACTAAGGTATCGCGGCAGATCCTTCCCGGCCCAAAAAAATCCTAAGTAATGGAAGGAAGCCAGTGTCCAACATTTGTATAAGCAAACATAAATACATAAACAAATATTAAGTAATATTTCTCACAAAGTAGCACATACAATTTTGTGGTACTTACACTTATTTGCACTCTTCAAAAATAAAGTTACAGCCTTTATATGGGACGTTCACTGCTGGGTACATCCTTTCATTTATGAGAAGGTTTTAGGGCAAGAAAGAGTCCATTTCACTGCCCTAAAGTGTCTTTTCGCACTTCTGAGACAGCTCTCCTCACGATGTTTTCTTTAACCGCCGAGCACGTTACATATCAGCAGATAAAAGTAACTCTTTCACCATGACTCTAACTTGCTCTTTTCAAATGCAATAAAAGTTGTAAATCCTGATTCGTATCCTATATTTAATGAAATTTTCGGTGCCCAAAATTTGTTTAATGTACTATCTACTAAATATTTTTATTTGCACCATGTATAACTCGACTCAAGTGTGAGTATATAATTATCGTAAGGTATAATCTAACCGGAGATATATATCACATCATAATGTCCCACATTTTGCATTTTTACTTGATTTAGGACAACGTGAATACATTAAATATAATAAACAATAATAACTTTAAATTTAAGTTTTGATACTTATCACGCATTGAATAATAATTTACGTACTCTAGTTTAATTGATTGTATTTTTTATAAAACTGAAGTTTCAACGAACTTACTGTCCACCTCGATAGTAAGATGCTGCTGTAGACCATGGATATCTGCAGTCAATCTCATGGAAGGAAGGCAACAGATGCGTTGTCAACTCTGAAGACCAAAACAAGGCATGTCACAGGAAACTAACAATCTGTAATTGTCCTGGCCTTATATACCCTTCAGACTGGAACACTGCAGTTCACATTTGGAGGCAAAAGACCTACCCTGATGGACTCCTAGGCAGTAAAGAAGTCCTATCTAGTAGCCTCTAGACATTCTAGTGTCGACCCACACGTACCACAACCACACCACAACGCAGCGACAAAATGTGGTCACGTGCGGATAGTGTCGCTGCAGCTCTTCGCAGTTGCGTTGTGGTTGCGTTGCAACCTTAGTCTTGGCGTCGACGCAATGTCGCTGTTGTGACAGACCGCTAGTTCCGTGTGGTTCCGTCGTGGTTGCCTTGTGGTCGGTATCACTCACGCAGTCGATAATGATGGCAAAATTTGGTACATGTAAATTGTACTATTCATTTCCAATACAAAATGCGCCCGCCCACGTGTTGTGGTTGTGGTGTGATTGTGGTTGTGGTACGTGTGGGTAGACCCTTAAGCTTTTAAACTTAATACAGCGGAGCATTCCTACAACAAAAATTGCTATCCCACGTCTAAGTATCGTACCAAATATTGTTTAGGCGGTGGTCTCCTATTAACACCATCGGCCGTTTACAGCGTCACATCCCAAACCTGAAAGGATACGGAGCAGTGTTAAGTGTATGGTCATTTCCCCATGTCATTGAAATCTTTTTCAGACATGAATCTTTTGCGATGTCTCCTTACCGTCGCGGATGGTAAATCAGCACTTAAAATTTCCATTAATGATTCTGGCGTTTTTTTTAAGCAAGTCGCTCATGAACATAAACCATCGGGGCATCGTATGTGCGGTGACTACCTTTAAGAAGGGAGTAGACTCTTTTCTTGAACGTCTCTTACTTACCATTGAACTAAAAATAAAAAGTTTAAACTGTATTATAACGTCTTATTTTTACCATATTAGAACAATCATAAATAGTAATAATATCCTCCAGACTGAATTTCAGCCACGGCGGCCTGCCTCAACGGATTATAGTGTCCAAGTGTATGCGCAAGCACAGGTGCACTCTCTATTCCCTCACCCTTATAATCCGACGGTAAACCGACACGACCGGAGAGAGATCAGGTGCAGGACCAACGGCTTTACGTGTTATCCGAGGTACGGGGGTGAAACACTGCCAACTTCCTGACTTCGGGTAACTGCTGAGAATTTCTTGACGGAAAAACTCAATAATTAATTTTTTGGCCCGACCTGGGATTTGAACCCAGGACTTCATGATCAGCAGTCGCACTACTACAACCACTAGACCAACGAGGCAGTCAATCGTAAATAATGCCTATTTTAAAATACTATGTCGAGAAGTTTCAATACTACTGTGATATTATGAAGCAAAATTTTCATTAACAAATAATTTGTATTGAATAAGTATTTTGATAGCTCTATATCCTGGTCCTCAATGTTTATGTGGTAACAAAGTAGAATGTTCCAACTATGTTCAGAAATGGACCAAGGTAATCCCAAAGTATCTCGTTCTCTGGGTGTTTAAGAGACGACTCCGAGAAACGTCAGATGATGTTGGAATATTCCCCCATGAATATAGACCTAAACTACGTAGACTGGTAATCGCTTTCAAAATCGGGTGCGCCTTAGCTGTAGGGTGATTTTAAAATGTAGATTTTGGTACAAAAACCATTTCCTGAATTGCAACTAGTGTAGCTGCTTACACAGGCACAGTTAGTAATTTTTAAGTTGTAGAGCCACGCTGCAGCTCTATTATAACCATAATAGCACGAATGAGTCGACGTAATCGACTGTAAGAACTGTACTGAGTATAAATGTAGAGAACTGGAGACTATTTTTTACTGGAAATGAGGCATTCCATCTCAATTTTCAGAGGTGACAATGGATCTGCATTTTATTCTTAATTGGAGATAAATCTGGGTGTCTATGAGCCACACTAATCACTTACGATCAGGTGTACTGTGCGCTAGTTTGTCACCATTATTCTATTATAAAAACTTGTCCAGCATATCATGAAAGGTGACTAATGGGATATTCGGCATGCAATTTTTGTAAATTGTTTGTAAATTGCGCAGGTGATGGGCTAGCCTTTACTTCTTTCATGAATTTCCATCTATACCTGTATTGTTTTATATTTTTTATTAAATTTTTTGTCTTAGTAGCTCGATCTGGACTTAACCTCGGATAGTGCAGGCGTGACGCTATGTATTTATATTCCAGTTTTATCACCAAGTCACTTGATTAAAATTAACTAAATACAAGCACATACGTTACGATAACACTGCTGTGCCTGCGCGATACTATCGTGACATCGGCTAGTACCAGATCTAGCGCGTTTTGTCTACTGTGCATTTTAGGGTGTAGTAATAGGACGGAATTTTCTGTCGATGTCGACAACCAATAAAAAACGTGTGACCTCAGTCTTATGGAGTGTTTGCATTATATTAGTCTTTAAGATAATACATTAGTAGAAATCTATAAACACTAGGTTTCAAAGATATATTCCAATGTGTACGATTAGCTGTTATATGTTTGCAGCATGAATGCGTCTGCTCGACCACGGAAGGACTACGCTCGCACAGAATACCAGCGCAAAATAGTAGCTCAATGCTGCTGTGTTTCTAAAAGTGAATGAAAAGAACCGGATACCCTTTTTACTTGTATCATTGGCAATAATAACAACAAATAATAATAATAACTGGCATTCCAACTTAGTCCTCATCGCAACATCTAAAATTCGAGTCTTAATCGAGGATAGATGTATGGCCCACAGCTTTTGCTTGCTATCTGGTGGACTCTGTACTCAAGTTACCAGTGTTATTCCGCGTGCCTCGGACAGCACGTAAAGCTGTTAGGGCTATGTCGGTTTTCTCTTCAGCTTCAGTCCGATTGGAAATTAGAGAGTGCACCGGTGCTTTTGCATTCTCGTGTAATCCTCCCAAGCGCAGCTGGCTACAGTATCTTTGGAAACTAGCCGCCGTGACCGAAATTCAATCTGGATGAGCTTATCAGCTTAATGTACTGTCCTCCTGGGCAAATTCCTTGGCTTTGAATAAAAGTTTTTCATTTTAATTAAACCAATCAAAGTCTCCTGACATGACATATCGATCACATTTAATTTGCAGTTATAATAAAATGGAGACAAATTACCTTCATGAATTTAATAAATTGATAAAATTAAACAACCGAATTACTTTTACCAATTAAGTATCTGAAACTCGTCGATATAAATAAAAATTTACAACGATCGTCAACAATTAATCTTACTTGAATTTATAAACACTAGCTAGCGTTTACCCACGACTTTGTTCCCGTAGAACCTAAAAAAGAGCTAGATCTGTAATAGTGGTTTTTGGGAAGGTAGTCTAATTATCGAATCGCTCACTTTTTTGCTATTATGTAAAAATTGTGCGAGATATGCGAAAATATTTAAAATGAAATAAAAGTTCCATTGATTAAAAGTTATATTATTTTTTTTGTTATCGATATCCGGGTGATAATAAATTTGAAGTTATTTGGATATTTTTTTATAGGATAAGGATGACAAACGAGCACACAGTCGACCTGATGGTAAGTGGTTGCTGTGGAGATGGATGCTGTGGTCCATATACATCTACATTTATCCTCGATTGAGAATCAAAACGAATGTGCTTTGTCACCACTGAAGAATAAGATGCAATGCCTCGTTTTCAGTAAAAAAGGGTCTCCGGATTTCTACACTCACCATACGAAACACAGCACTATTAAACTGCTATTTTACGCTGGTATTCTGTGAGAGCGTGGTCCTTCCCCGGTCGAGCCGGCCCATTCGTGCTACAACCATGATGTAGCTGCAACGTGGCTCTACCATGTATAAAAATTACAGAAAGACAATCCAATTTTAATTTTATGTATGAAAATGTGAAAGTGAATATAATAATTTTAAAATTGTAAGTCGGATGAAGTTTTTCCTCGAAATGTTTTACTCACCAGAGCCACCAATAACCTATACAGTGCATATTTTAATCTTTTTTAACACTTTTTAGCTTTAGGTTTGGTTTTGGTTTTGGATGCTTCTCAGGACAGAGGAACCTCATATTTAAACGGTAGTAAGTTAAACAACTGGCGTTTGACAAATGAAAGAAAGAAGGAAAGAAACATTTATAGCAAAATGAAAATTACGGAGTCTTCATTTCATTTCACTCACATCATCTCGATAATTGACAGTTCACACACATATATAATTATTGTCACCGAAATAAAAGAACTGTAAAGAAAAGAACCTATTCCTGCCTTTTAAAAAGGTCTGCAATAAAAATGCAGTTCCTCTGGTGTTGCAGGTGTTCATGGGCTACGGTGATCACTGATCATCAGATAGGTCGTACGCTTGTTGACCTCCTCTTCTATAATTTATATACAATCTGTTTGACAACACGCTTTTATAGGCGTTGCTAAGGTTAACATTCGGGTCCTTTATTAGATCAGTTCTATGGTAACAATGCATTGTCATCAAAGATTTTTGACAGGTTGTAACTATAACATATATAAGAAATAAACATGTATATAATCGTGAGGAAACCTGCATGTCTGTGAAATACGAATATTTAGAAGAAAAATATTTAGAAGACGTGAAAAGTGCCAGTTTTTGCCAACACGCGTGGTCAACATTTTTTTGCCCTAAAACCCTCGCAGAAATGAGAGGAGGCCTGTGCCCAGCAGTGGGACGTATATATATGCTGTAACTTTAGCTATAATTTTAATTATGTAAATAGATTTTAATAAAAATTACGTCCAAATAACAAAAATGTTGTTCTACAGAAGATTATTTCTATCATTGTAATTGATTGTGAGCTTAACAAGGTTTCAACACACACATTTTCAGCGGTCCAACATACATTTTACTCACTTTTGCAAAATTATAGGTACTTAATCTAGTCAGGCTATTTCAGTCTATCAGTGCGATTTAATTTTATCTATTCCAGGCCGTTTTACGATCATTTTTAATGCAATGAATGACTTTTGAAGCTTAAAATGCATGGTGGTCCGCAGATTAAAATATACTTACTACATTTTTATAGACATGCCCAGGACATTAAGTTTGTTTGAAACTTATCGCTTTATCATACTGTCAATAATTCAAAGGCTAAAATATTTAAGGAAACTACTATGCATCCAATGAAACTGATTTGATATATTTTATAATTTTATTATATAATACTAGAAATCTGCCCCGGCTTCGCTCGGGTGATTTTTGTATCACGATAACAGTGCCACCTACCGGGTCCAATTGGGAATCGAAACTATTCCCGAATTAACTTTATCAAACTCACAAAATTTTATCAAAATTGGCCCAGCCGTTTTGGAGGTATTCAGTCACATACACACGGACAGAAGATTTTTATTTATAACTAGCTGGCCAGGCAGACGTTGTTCTGCCCTTCTCGACGACCCTTTGTCATGTCCTATTAAAAATCCTTAAATTCGTAAAAAAAAGAATTATGGGTCACTCATGAGCAAAAAAATAAGTATCCTATCTCTCAAGTTGGGCGCAACTGCACACGGTGTGCAAATTTCATTAAAATCGGATGGTAGTTTAGGAGTCCATCGCGGACAAACAACGTGACTCGTAATTTATATATATATTAAGACTAGCGATCTGGTCCGGCTACGCACGGCACTCGATAACAGCGCCATTTACCGGTTCCAATTGTGAATCTAAAATATCGAAACCCAACTCAAATATACACAAAAAACGTTGTTAGTCTTTGTCAGTCCAGCCGTTTTGGAGGGGTTAAGTGACAAACACATGTACTGAAGAATTTATATATATATATATATATATATATATATATATATATATATATATATATATATATATATATATATACATATATAGGTATATTAAGTTATTTTAATTATTACCGTGGTAGAGCCACGCTGCAGCTACATTATGTTTGTAGTACAAATAAGTCGGCTTGACTTGTGTAGGACCACGCTCTCAGAGAATACCAGCGTAAAATAGAATCTTAACGCTGCTGTGTTTCGTATGGTGAGTGCAGAGAACCGGAGATCCCTTTTTACTGAAAACGGGGCATTCCATCTTAGTCTTCAGGGGTGGCTACGCATTTGCGTTTTTAAATGTCTATGTGCCCTTCCATCTACTTACTGTATTCAAATTACAGCTTCCAACGCACGACTTTTGACACCACAGAAATCTATTGCCTTATTATTTAGATTTCTGTGTTTGACACAGTCCGTCTCTTCAATCAAATTAGGCTGCTAATTCGGTTACAGTTTTTAAAAGACCTACCTTTAATATATTGAGAATGGTGATGTGTGGACATAACTCATACCTATTGTTACGATCTTAGGGTTCGAGACAATTAAAAACTGCCGAGTGAATTACCAAAATTTACACTTTAATTACAGAACACCAATTACAACTTAAAACCACACTAATAACAAAACACAACAGTATTACTGATCACTTTAGTTCGCAGTTGTATCGCTTGGAAGTATTCGCTTGAATTGCCAATTCCACACTGACCCAGGTCGCAGTCTATACCGGCCTTATATAGGACCTCAAATAATTCTACTAGAATGTTCAAATAAATTACCGGTCCTGACTGACTAGGTGTCAATATTTCTAGAAATTTCTTCCATGGAAATTTCTAGAAGCATACTAGATGGCGCTAGTGTCAACTAGTGTCGCCATGTACCAGGCATTAATTGTGGCGCGCAACACTATGAATTATTAAATTACAAGCCCTTCCCCAGAAATATAAAAATTCGATTAAAAATATTGTGTTTTAATTACATAGTAGATTGTGATTTTATCACGAGTTGTAACATGGTATTAAATACCCATAATATACCGTATAGCGGCGATGTAGGTATATTCACTACCCCATATCGTCCCGTGGATGTCTTAAGAGGTGACAGAGTGGTACAAATCAGGAGGTGGGCAGCATCGTCTTTTAATAACGACTAGAATTAAACGAACAGAAGAAGCACGAGAGTAGAATAAATGCAGTAGAAATGCGGTCGTTAAGGAGTATTGTTAGGCCTGAATCTGAGTGACATGGTGAGAAACTGTGTGATAAAAGAAGAGTGTGGCTTACAAGATGATGCGGTGACCAGGATTAAGAAAGGAATGCTTCGGTGGTTTGGTCATGTGGAAAGAATGAATGAGGAAAGAGTGACAAAGCAAATATATGTTGCAGAAGTGAATGGAAGAGTCGGAAAGGGACATCTTAGGCGAAAATTTGCCAACCGAATTGGCGATATATTAAAAATGGGCCAAATTAAGAGTACCCTTAACCGACGAGCATGTACGCGTAGGTATACATGTGGAAGAGGCGAGAGAGGTGTGTCAGGATCGTGCTAAATGGAAGTCTGTAGTCTCTGCCTACCCCTCTGGGTGACAGGCGTGAGTTTTTATGTATGTTATTTTTATGTAGAATTAAAAAAACTGCGTTTGCTAATCCGCTTGCCAAGCGTGGCCACTGTGGCAAATATCCTTATGGGGCAATCTATGGGGGAGGTCTATGTCCAACAGCGGACTTTAATGGGCTATAACGGTAACGGTATGGCAATAAAAAAGCAATAAATGAATTCAGAGCTTCTCTGATAAGGTCTTGTTTTTGCGAACAGATGTAAATTTTGACGTACGTAAGAAATTTTATACGCGTTAGAGCCACGCTGCAGCTATATTATGGTTGTAGCATGAATAGATCGGCACGACCGTGGAAGGACCACGCTCTCACAGAATACCAGCGTATAATAGCAGCTTAATACTACTGTGTTTCGTATGGTGAGTGGAGATATCCGAAGACCCTTTTATACTGGAAAAGAGGCATTCCATCTTTTTTATAATAGAAGAGAGGGCAAACCAGCATGCGGCTCACCTGATCATAAGTGACTACCACCGCCCATGAACAACCGCAACACCAAGGGAATTGCAGTTGCGTTGCCGACCTTTTAGAAAGAGGTAGGCTCTTTTCTTGAAGGTTCCTAAGTGGTATCGGTCCGGAAAAGTCGCCGGTTGTAAACAATTCCATAGAGAGGTTGTATGAGCAAGAAAACTCCTAGTAAAACGCACGGTGGTAGACCGCCAAGCATCCAGATGGTGAGGATGGTATCGCGAATTTTGACGCGATGCTTTTTCGTGAGATTTGGCTGCTGTAACTAACCCGAACAATTCCTCGAGCACTCCCTATAGTAGATACGATAACATCTACTATATAAAAACGCAAAGGGATGCAACATCCCTACGCAGCGCCGGTGAATCGATTCGATCAGAAAGAACTCGGTCGTTGACGATTCGAATCTCTCTGCGCTGGATGCGGTCATGTGGAAGGAGCTGGCACTGGGAATTGTATTAGTCCTCAGGGATGACAACGCATCTACGTTTTGATTCTCAATCAAGGATAAATGTAGATGTCCATGGGCCACAGCATCCAGTTTCCATGAGATGGACTGTGTGCTCGTTTGTCACACACATTCTGTAAAAGAAATTTAAACAAGTCTAAATTGAATAATAAACTCCGACTTTCACTTTGAGTGTCGGTTAATGTCTCAGATTCAAAAAAAGGCCCGATTAATTACGTATCAATTCTATCTAGGACATTGGTATTTTCCAAACCAGTGATGAATTAATATAAATATAAGAATAACCTTCAATAATTGTTATTTATTATATTTTAATTTAATTTCTAATTTTAATAATCAATTAAACTTCGGTGTTTTTAGGTTAAGTATGCACGTTTTGGTATGAGCCTATCCAAGATAACAATAAAGTAGGGCAGCAAATCCCACAACTTCTTACTAGTGGGTTGATGTAATTATATCGTCTAGACTTACGACCGTCTAAAGCATTAGGCATTATAGCAAGAGCGGGAAGCGGGGTCTCGATATATACGAGTATCTTTGTTCTAATTTCAAAAATACATTAAGTGGATGTACAGTGTGTTCGTTTTTCTTTTTACTATATACATTTTTTTGTTTTTAAACATTACATATTTTTCATCCAGTTTTTCTCTTTTCTCTGACACTGATCCTTAACCCATTCGACCTTTTTTTATAGAATAAAGGTTACAAGAGAGAACACAGTCCATTTGATCTAAATATATATATATATATATATATATATATATATATATATATATATATTTATATATTATTAGGAAAAGGGTCGCAACAGGACTGTAAAAACTACCGTGGTATCAGCCTTCTTAGCATTGTGGGAAAACTGTATGCTAAGGTACTGATTGAAAGGGTCATGAAAGAAATAGATGGAAAAATTTGGGATGTGCAAGCGGGATTTAGAAAGGGAATGGGATATACAGATCAAGTCTTTTCCATGCGCATGATCGCGGAGAAGTTTTTGGCCAAAAACCGAAAGTTTTTTTGTGCGTTTATGGACTTCGAATAGTCCTATGACATAGTGGACAGGGATGTGCTATGGCAAATACTGAACTCATTTGGGTTGAGCGCTGGCTTGATACGGGCATTGGAGTCTCTTTATAGAGACTCTTGCTGCTTGTGTTAGGATCAACGCGGTCTACTCGGACTGGTTTGGCATCCATAAAGGTGTCAGACAGGGCTGTGTGGCTTCCCCGTGGCTGTTCAACCTAATTATGAACAGTTGTTTGCAAAATTTGAAAGTTGAAGGATGCGGATTAAGAATGGGTGAGTTAACCGTCAAATGCCTTTTGTACGCCGATGACCAAGTTATTCTTGCGTCATCGGCGGCCGAGTTGCAAATGATGGTTATATTAATGAACAGATCACTAAAAGAAAGGGGTATGAAAGTGAACGCAAGTAAGACGAAAGTTATGGTTTTTGAAAGAGAAGAAAGTAAAACGATATGTGAAATAAGAATAGAAGGGGAGTTGATCGAGCAAGTAGACGTGTTTGTACATTTGGGTAGCGTATTTAGCAGGGATGGGAGATGTGATAAGGATATAGAACGACGAGTGAATGCAGGCAATAGAGTAAATGGGGCCCTTTATTGTGAAGAGTCAAAATGTGTCGAAAAAGGCACATATAGCAATTCACAATGCTGTGTTGGTTCCTACTTTAACGTATGGTAGTGAAAGTTGGGTGTGGCAGAAGAAGCACGAGAGTAGAATAAACGCAGTAGAAATGCGGTCGTTTATGAGTATGTTAGGGTTAAATCTGAATGACAGGGTGAGAAATTGTGTGATAAGAGAAGAGTGTTGTTTGCAATATGTTGTTGTGACCAGGATTAAGAGAGGAATGCTTCGGTGGTTTGGTCATGTGGAAAGAATGAATGCGGAAAGAATGACAAAGAAAATTTATGTTGCAGAAGTGAATGGCAGAGTCGGAAAGGGACATCCTAGGCGAAAATTTATCGACCAAATTGGCGATTTATTGAAAACGGGCCAAATTAGGAGCATCCTCAACCGACGAGCATGTATGCGTAGGCATATGGATATGAAGAAGGCGAGAGAGGTGTGTCAGGATCGTACCAAATGGAAGTCTGTAGTCTCTGCCTACCCCTCTGGGTGACAGGCGTGAGTCTTTTTATATATTATGTATATATATATATATATATATATTTTTAGTAGCCGATCAGAAAATACTCGGTCGTTGATTTGGGGTTCTTATTGGTTTTTCCCGAAGTTTTTTTCTCGTGGTGTGTACGGGCCCCTTTGTCCTTGGGCTCTCCTTTTTTCTTAATAGGAAAATGTAGTATTTGTTTTCTATATTTAAAAAACTCTAAGGTCTAAGATGGAATTTCTTGTAACTATTACAAAGGTCTCCCGTTTTCTACCAAACGAAACACAGTATTATTACGCAATTTTGCGTTGATATTCTATGACAGTGTGGTCATACCCTGGTCGAGCAGACCTGTTGTGCCGTAACTATAATATTGCTGGAGTGTTGCTATACCACGTCAAACCCCTCCGATTTTATTGCATAATTACTAAATACAGAACTAGCTTGCTGTAAATAATTATTGAAATAAATTATTTATTTCGTCAAGCATTAAAGCCTACAATATATGATCATATACAATAATGTTAACGAAATAAAGTAACTTATAGGAAATAATAAAGATAATAAAAACATGACTTTGTTATCCTACCACCGTTCTCATAGCATTAATACGTCAATAATCATTAGGGTGTATTTTACATATGTAGTGTGTATGTATATTTAGTAGCTGTAGTATGTGGTGTGGTATATTTATTTATTTATTCTTTATTGCATTCCTTATTAATATAGGTATAAGAATACATTAAAAATATATTATTGTAGCTCCTTCACAAGTCCACGGCTGAACATAGATATCCTCCAATGAATCCCACAAAACAGGGCACTAAGCCACCTGTATTTATGGCTTTGCGTGTTTTACCAGCCCTACGATTTGCTTATTACCGGTAAGCAACTGCCCATTTATTCGCCATCGGTGGATGATTTTGAACTATGTGGCCAGCCGTTTAGTTTGACTGTCAAGTTTTATAATATATTCGTTTCATTTATAGCATAATATCATTAAAATTTGCATATATACAAACAATCAGGATCTTGATTTACACCACACAACAACTTCTATAAAGTTAACACTGTACTCTATATGCAAATGAGGGAAAATGGGGTCGCAAATCCTACGTTTAACCGATGATTAAATGTGGACGGGCATTAAACGGCATTACGGTAAATAGCAAAAAGTTTCAAATGCTTCGCACATCTCGTTGAGTTTGAAATGGTGCAAATGCTTTAACGTGTTAATTACTTAGCGGAATCTTAAGCTTGGTGATGGCATTGCCGTGTTTTCTACTTTCATACATATAAGTAAAGAGAAAAGGGGGGAAGATAACTTTTAAAACTTTACATTTAAAACATTGCATCAGCGGTCCTGCAAATTTATTACATCCTGCAAGTGTTTCGCATTATAAATATACTTACTATCTTTCCACTGAAATACCCTAAGAAGCCTTAAGGTGAAACCAGTCGGTTTAATTATTAAATGAATGAAAAATAAAACAAGTACGTATGTCAATCTTAAAACCAATAATAATGATGGAGTTTCGACAAGTGACAACAACCGCAAGTAGGTATGCTTTTTACAAAAAAAAATTAAGCCATTACAGTTGCTTTTTAATTATGGGCTGATTTCTTTACTTCAACTATTTTTCCGGTTTTGATTTCGAAATACATCCTGTACGTGTATCGCTGCACCTCTCATTACTGAGACCGTAGTAAAGGACAAGGTGTTTTAATTCAATTCTGAGCTCATTCTTCAATGCACGTTTTTATTAAATTGCATTAAAGAATTTAAGCGGCGTCGACACTAGAAATTAAAACAAATTTGGGTTACTCGTGTATTATGATATTAAAAGTTCGCGCAAAGCGCTAAAACTTTGGACCTATTATATTTAGTATAAACTTAACTGAAAATATTAGTACGAAACAGAAATGTTTATGCAATATTTTATTTAAACCTGACAATAACATTAAAATTTAAATAAAAAAAGAGAAATTATTTAATGTTTAAAGATTGGTGATAAAAGGTAGCATTGAGTGAGAATATTGTTTTCGTGTTCACCAACCTGTTTGTCTAGCGGGCTGAGTTTGGTTATAACTTTTAAGTAAGATGACACTTGAATTCAGCAATGTTTCACAATTCTAATCAAAGTGGAGCCTCATTTTATTATCGATTATCGGCTAGCAGCAGAGCTCTGTCCGACAATCAGTAAGAGGATATACAACGAGCAGGAAAGGTTGACAAACAAAATATTACCATTTTCCTGCTTGGAGTGTACATTACAATTCGGTCGTTGTATATGACTATACGAATCTGAGTTTATGTCTTGCAAATCTGTAAGTAGTTAACTTTAACTAAGCTAATATTTCTTATTTTTACTTGTTATTACTTGAAACTCAAGAATCGTACGAATGTAAAATGTGTGTACATTAATATTTGCCTGATCGTAACACTTTTGTCGTGCGCGTCGGCTCGCATGCTTGTCTGCAATAGACGTCTGAACGATTTGTCTCGTCGGGATACAAGCTCAGACGGACATCTGCGTAATAAATCCTTCTTGGCACATTCTGTTACTAAGAGTACGAGTTTGGAATATTAAAAATGCATTGTTTGTCGAAAAACTTAAATTCATAAAATCCTCAAGAGTAATTATTAATGTCATAGCCAACATGTAAAATTCTATTGGTAGACCAAGTAATAGAAATTTTTTCTTAACGCCACCTAAAAGCAGATCGTCAATCGCAAGAATTTGTCTCTCATCGTGAATGCATTTCCCCGTCGCCAGAAAGTGTATTTTGTAACTAGAACTATTTATGGCAGTCTGTCCTTAGCAGCTTTCACAAAGTTTTTCTGTCTTTCCACTTTGACTTATACCGCCTACTAGCCGCTAAATAATGCTGAAAAAATAGTTTATTAGTTAACAAAAAGTTCGTCACAAATAGTCAAATCTATAGATAATTGACTGGTGATTTTTAAAGTGTAGGGCACATTTCATAAAATATTTTTAACTGTCTTATATACGAGTACCTACATAGTTAATAAATACGTCCATTCTAGAATGAAAGAAGGATTATAAAAAAATGTACACATATGACGTTATAATTAAATACGAATGGACATGAAGTTAATAATAGATGACTGCCTCGTTGGTTTAGTGGTTGTAGTAGTGTGACTGCTGATCATAAGGTCCTGGGTTCGAATCCCGGGTCGGCCCAACAAAATCAATTATTGAGTATTTCCGTCAAGAAATGCTCAGTAGCTGCCCGAAGTCAGGAAGTTGGCGGTGTCTCACCCCCGTGCCTCGGTAAGCACGTAAAGCCGTTGGTCCTACGCCTGATCTCTCTCCGATTGTGTCGGTTTACCGTCCCATCGGATTATGAGAGTGAGAAAGTGCACCTGCGTTTGCACATACACTTGGGCACTATAATCCTGTCCTGCGCCGATAGCTAGTCTCCGTTGAGGCAGGTCGCCGTGGCCGAAATTCGGTCTGGAGGACATTATTATTATTAATAGATGATGATGGTAGTCCATTTATAAAACCATAACTTTTACAATACGAAATCAGAAATAGAAGTCACTAGTATTCATTTAAAATGACGGTTGCAAGTCTCTATATTTACGTTACGGTCGTTTAAAAATTCAAAATATGGCCTTAAAATCAAACGATTAAAACTTGTTTATAGCTTTTGTTGACTTGAAGTACTAGTATAAGAAATCTCTCAATTAAACATCCATAATAATACGGTTATCCTTTTTGATAGAACTCACCGTTCAAAATATTATATAAAGAAATATAATATTTTTAATTATTTTTCTTATGAATGAATTATTGATAGAATATGAATATATTATGTAATCAAGTTATTGAATAAATTAAAATAAAATCGCCATTTACTATGCCTGTCATCATTATGATAATACAGTAAAATTTATACCTGTTTTAATTTAGGGTGTCATCAAAATTCCTAAATAATTCGAATTTAGTAGCCCCGACTTCATAGTCAGTTTCCGAACCATCCGGTCATAAAAAGCAGGGATTCTCAAAGTTTTCGTTATAAGCATGACTAATTAATTTAAAAAAATTGTTAAAATACTCTATTTGACATCAGTATTTATTTGCCAAGCGGCTAAGTTCAACCGTTTCCGGCGGCAATAAAAATTTTAATTGTCATTTTTAGTACAGATTTACCACGTACTCGGCGGTGAAGGAAAACGTGAGTAAATCTGCATGTTCGAGAAAATTTTAAGAATATATTTCAAAGACATGTGAAGGCCGCCAACACGAATTGGGGTAGCGTGGCAGACAAATTCTCTCAGAAATTACAGTAGGCCTGTGTCAAGAAGTCAGTCGTAAATAGGGTATAACTTTACTTTACAATTTTTTAAAATACACTGGTTGCACGGAAAACCATTCGTATTTTTAATTTCATTCGAGGGTAGGCTTGCCAAGCGTTGTCCTTCCTTCGACCTATCCCTCCCGTATATACCGGGGTGGTGGGATGAGAGGGGAAAGAAGATATTCTTGAATATTGCGAGATTCTCGCAACCAATTAGAAGAGCTCCCGACTTCGGTGGGAAAGAAGCCGATATAAGCTCGCGCGCTGGGCTCGAGCGCTCTCTTGCCTTTGCACCGCTAGTTGCAACCACACCACCTGGAACAGTCGCGTCCTAGAGGGCTCTTGCCCACGCGCACCGCTAGTTTCAAACCGCACCACCTGGAGCAGTCGAGCGAAGTAACCGCCTCACCTAATGAGATATCGTCGCGCACCGCTCTCTTCCATCGCACCACCGACCAGGTCCGCATCCCTGGGGCCTCAGGAGATCCGCCAGAAGTAGCACCGCAGCATCGGAAGCGTCCAAGCCGCATCGAAGTCACACCCCGGTAAGTGCGCTTCTTTTCCTATGACGCCTGCTTGAGTATTTGTGTTTTGTTAATTAATCCGCCCCAATTTCATTTCTCTTAAGGTGCTCAAGCAGGACACCTTGGCAAGCAATAGGTTTTTTTTTTGGAAGAGCGAGTGCATTGTCAAGTAAAAGTGCCAAATTCACCATCTTGTTTAGGCATCATCCGCGTATACAGTCCGTATAGTGTAAACATCTCGCGTAATAGGGCCAAGGCTCGACCGGGGAATCGGAACTCGGGAACCCTTAGGCCCGCCGCCCAACCATACACGTTGTGTAATAATAATAATATCCTCCAGACCTAATTTCGGTCACGACGGCCAACCTCAGCGGAGACTAGCCATCTGCGCAGGGCAGGATTGTAGTGTCGAAGTGTAAGCGCAAGCACAGGTGCAATCTCTATTCTCTCAATCTTATAATCCGATGGGTTGGTAAACTGACACAACCATAGAGAAATCAGACGCAGGATCTTAATTTTAATAGAGAAGATGGATGGGAAGATGGGCTGCCATCTGCTTGTGATCCCATAATTAAGAAAATTAAATCCAATCCCAAGTATACCACTCCAAGACTTCAAGATACTGTAAGATCATTCTGCGTAGATCGGACTAAAAATAATATTCAAAAACTGAAGGTAGCCGGGCTAACTATGACATTGAGACGTCAGACATTTCAGTCCCCCCCCCATGTGACCATGGGTACTGTAAAGCACGTCGTAATTCAAACGTTGGGAATTAAAATAAGTTAACTAAACGTGATAAAACCCTTTAAATTCTTTTCCGACCCGATATTCAAACCCAGCTCTACTACAACCACTGGACCAACGAGGCAGTCATATTAATACATTAACAGATTAACAATTTGAGTACTAACATCACCACAACAACATTCAACTCCTTCGTATGTCGTCATTCTTAGGCTTCATTAGGTTATTTTTTGTACGAGAATGACTGCTGCCACTCTAAAAATTACGTTCCTCTACATTAAAGATACTTTGTAAAGCGTCGGTATTTTATGTACCACTAGTTATCATAAAGTTTTCTAAAAATACGTAACACGTTGGGCAGATGGGTTAAAAAGTTAAACGGCAGTTCGGCAGTTCCTCAGAACAGATAAAGTTCGCCATTGAGTCTGTGAAATTTGGATACAGCTATTTTAGATAGATTTTCCTACAAGCTTTAAACATTAATAAGTGAGGCGACCGAGGTGGCTTTTAAGGGGACAGGATGTTTTAATCTGCTTTAAACTTCTAACACACAACTTTTTCTCAGGTATTATTAAAATATTTTTTCTCAACCCACTTTGAAAAGCGCTGGCCTGTATAAACCGGTAGCCAGACTTTCCTCTCGGCTTTCCAACGATCACCCGCTATAAATAATCATGTTCGCACGGTACATGTATTTGAATAAATACGTATCAACTTTCCCGCCTCCGATCACATGCAGAGGATTAGATAAAGTGGAGAGTTTGTGCAAGGCGCATACATTGATTTTACTGTCCAAAATAGAGGGCTTAAAGTTTTTATAGCTTGAGGTTCTTAGAGCTTGAAGTATTTCCTTTTAGTTTTTGTAAGCTAGTTCTCAATTTACGCTGGAATTGTCCCCTGTACTATTCCACGTTACACAAGTCATTTGGACCATTCTTAAAAATGCGTATATGCAGATATCGATTAGAAAAGCTTTTAAGTATCTAGATGAAATTATTACCAATAACTACCATCTTAGATGAGGCGATGAAGTCCACAGTAATGAAAAACAGCGTTATTATTACCCTGTTATTTTCGAGATTATTTTGTTTTGTAAATATAGAGGAGGCGAGAGAGGTGTGCCAGAATCGTCACAAAAGGAAATACGTACTCTCTGCCTACCCATCTGGGTGACAAGCGTGAGTGTTTATATACTTTTTAGTACAGTGACAAAGGACAGAAAAATAAGTAAGAAAGAAAAAAAAAGTCATATAGGATGTCATAGATAGATAAATTATTAATTCATCATAAATAATGTAACGAGCATATCGACTATACTTATCAGCCTTACACGTAAATGTATGATTGCGGTTAACGGGTTGTAATTAAAAAGATACATTTAATTAAACAGATTTTCGTGCGTTAAAAGCGATGTTTACATATATTAATTCGGCATTCACAAATTGCATGCACGGGTGCAGCGTTCGGCGTCCGTATATCCTGTCGTTAAATATTCAGCGTTCAAGAATTCTGTCGGTCCACCTGGCACCGGCGGCGCGGCTACGCGGCGCTTCCTTTGACCTTCATCGAGAACACATCTATCTTGCATTCATGTTTTTTATGTGTCATACATGTCTGCCATGTCTAAAGAAAATGAGGAAAACATTGGATTAATAAGGGAGCTGGCTGTCCACGTTGGGTTGCCAACTTTTTTATATGCAATATAGTGTTCTCGAAGCTATCACTCAAAACTACATTAGGTGGTTAGAACATAAAAATTCATTCTTATTGTTATCTTATTTTTAAAGGAATATTATTCCTGCTTTTCAACGATATCTGAGGCAACTGTAACACCGTGGATGACCACTCCGCGCTAAAATGCAGAAGATGATGATGATGAAGGTGGCTCCCCAAAACAGTCCTTATTATCCGCCGACTTCTCTCTATTTAAGACAATTTGGTCTACCTTGCGAAGAGATTACATCTGCTTGAGTTTATTACTTATTTATTTTGTTTGTGGAATGGTTTTAGTTTAAACGTAGTAGAGCCAAGCACAAAATACTATATAGATATTTTTTTTTTACTCAAAATAAAGAAAATTGTAGTGTTTGTTTGTAAGCTCAAAATAACAGCTTTTTACTAAATGCGTATGAAAGTATATACGGTACTGACAACAACAAAAAAAAACTTTTTAAATTTTTCGTCCGTAAAAACCGTAAAAAAATTAATACCCATGTAATGTAATCGTAATAAGTTCCATGCGGACGAAGTCGCGGAAAAGTAATCTCCAAAAATTAATACCACTCATTGTTCGATTAAGTATAATTTTGGCCGTAAATTAAAACACGAAAGTGGAGCGACCGTAGAACACGTATGAAAAGGCTATTCATTTGTGCACCAAGTTCAACCGTCACGCTCCCGTTTGGACTTTATTAAAATTGGAGTTGCTCTGATGACACAGAACAAGTTCATTAATAAACGAATTGCAGTGGGCGTATAAACAAAGTACCTGTCTGGGTTGTTAAATTATTTTTTTTACAAACGCCTACATCTTTTTCTTAAAAGGTTACTGATGGATATGGACGTATATACCGTTGTAGGAAAAATTATTCTGTTAAATACGGAATTGCATTATCTGCAGCCTGCTAAATATCGACGCTGCTACGCGCCATCGATCGCCTGGTAAATACAAGATGAAATAGTTATAACGCCATATTATGACTTTTCTGACTTTAACCACCGAAGACCTACAACATATAATCGTATATACGCCATCACCTTAAACGTTTTTATTTATAGAGATAAGAGGTTATCTTAATTTGTCACAGCCTATCAAAGTCTGCTAAAGAAAAGTCTACCTAAAGGCTGCGTAATAAGGGCGATATTTGCCATAGTTGCCACTCTTAGCGGCTAATTGGCAACCACAGTTTTTGTATTTCCTAGTAGCTGCTGCTTATCTCTTACTTTGCTTCCCTGTGTCGCTTCTTACGACACCCACAAGAGATTTTGACGGCTCCGTGGCGCAGTGGCTTAGCAATGAGTGGCTGCGCTAGGGGGCCCGCGGGTTCGAATCCCGCACGGAAAAAATATTTGTATTGCCTACAAATAATTGTTCCGGGTCTGGATGTAACTCCTTGTGCAATTTATGATTGTAAACTGTCTCCACGATATGGAAGAAAATCCCAGTGTGGGGTAACGTTTTTATGAAAAAAATAAAAAAAAAGATTTCTTTATCGGATAAGGGTGACAAACGAGCACACAGTCCGCAGCAACTACTTACCATCAGGTGGTAAGTGGTTGCTGTGACCCATAGACATCTACATCAATCCTCGATCACGAATCAAAATGCAGATGCGTTCTCACCCGTGAGGACTAAGATGGAATGCCTTTTTTTCCCGTAAAAAGGGTCTCCCGTTCTCTACACTCAGCATACGAAACACAGCAGCCTTAAACTGCTTTTTTCCGCTGGTATTCCTTGAGACCGTGGTCCTTCACCGGTCGAGCCAACCCCATTTGTGCTACAACTATACTACTAATATAGCAGCAGCATGGCTCTACCACGTTTAAAAATGTGGAATAATTAATATTTTTACACCGACATAACACGAATTATAGAGGTTACTCGACAAATATTAAAGTGTTAGTTTTTTATTTTTAAACAACTTTAAAACATTTATAATCAGTGACACTTTTTGATCAAGTTTTTTCATTTTTACTTTTCCTATTTCCTTGAACAAATGTTTAAATGCTAATTAAATATTAATCACTAACTAAATAGTAGGCATTACTGCAATTAAAAACTTGTTACAATCACAGCTCAGTCTTATTAGATATTGAAAGTTAAAAAAGCTGAGTCAATAGCATGAAGAGCTTTAATCTCACCGAAGCGACAGCAAACTTTCACGTTGCAAATGAATTGTATTCGATCCTTTTATTAAAACACTTTCTGTGAGAATCAAGGTCAGTATAATTTTTATTTACCGCAAGGCTTGTTGGTCAGAGTATCTGGCGGCCACCTCACGAATATTTGAATGTACAATTTAATAATAAGGGTGACCAACCAGCAGGCACTCCACCTGATGGTAGATACATTGACCCATAGACAACAACATCTGTCATAGATACGTCGTTAACTATGAGTCTTAAGATAAAATTCCTTGTCACTAGCAAAAAGATCTCCAGACACACCATACGAAACGTAGCAGCATTAAGCTCCTATTTTATGTTGGTGTGAAAGCGTGGTAATTTTCGATAGAGCCAATAAATCCTTGCTGCAATATAGCTACAGCGTGACTTTAGCACGTGTGAAAAGCCACTTGCGAAAGTATGCTTGTTTTGTGATTTTTCTCATGTTTGGTTCTGCTTCTATTTCTACCCTATATCCAAACATATCGTCGATATTACATCGGCACTTTTATTACTAATTTTTTTTAAATATTTTGTCCTTTGTGCTGACACCGCATCTACATGAATGTGCAATAATTCGAAGAAACACGTAGATAGCATTAACTTACCATCAGGTGGACTGTGTGCCTTTTGTCATCTCTATTTTTTTAATAAAATTAATAACCCCTTTTAATCTCATTGACATAGTAAGAGGCAGCTGCGGTAAAGGCCAGAAATATTTCACTCCCTAGTATACACAAGATGTGTAAAACTCACATCGGCGACAGAGACTAGCATAAAAGTTGCAAGACACTCGATATTGTTGCTTCCCACGCATTGTGATTAAAGCAATTTCTGTCCAACAATGTTACACATACACACACACACATGTATATATATATATATATATATATATATATTTTTGGTGGGTGTGTGTGTGTGGGCGTGTGTATGTGGGTTTGTGTGTGTGTGTGTGTGTGTGTGTGTGTGTGTGACGCGTGTGCGTGTGCGTATGCGTGTGCGTGTGCGTG
Source organism: Parnassius apollo (assembly GCA_907164705.1). NCBI lineage: Eukaryota > Metazoa > Arthropoda > Insecta > Lepidoptera > Papilionidae > Parnassius > Parnassius apollo. The sequence goes on along the minus strand of CAJQZP010000644.1, from coordinate 2,955,906 downwards.
TGCGTGTGCGTGTACGTGTGCGTGTGCATGTGCGTGTGCGTGTGCGTGTGCGTGTGCGTGTGCGTGTGCGTGTGCGTGTGTGTGTGTGTGTGTGTGTGTGTGTGTGTGTGTGTGTGTTCGCGCGTGTGTGTGTAATAAAACAATTATAGAAGATTTGTATAATAATATGTGAATATCATAAGATTTCCTTCCTTTGGTCGCCTTAAGAATAAAATTTTTGAGGGATTTGTCCCATGTTTGAGATTTATGGGCCCGTGTTACGTGGGACCTATAACGAATAAGAATGTACCTAATGTGTTGCTTGCCTAGTATGCCATACAAGACGACATATTATACCGTGTACTTGAACCGTGGTATGAATATGTATTGGTGAAGGCAATAGCATAGCCACCTGTCACTTATTTCACGATTTTCCATCTAAATCCATTTTATTTTGCTAAACGTTGTCCTTGTATTTTGCTGTTCTTTGGACTCTGCCTACCCTCTTGATGTTATAACTCTCGGGGCTTGATACTAAGAATGTATATATTTTTGTAGTGTTAAAAATTAAGCGATTGACTTATTTATTTGCTATCAAAGTTCGAAATTATCTTTATTTTAATCACACAAACACATTAAAACTTTTCTCTGAACTGATAGCAATGATTGACAAACAAACAAAAATTTTATAGAAGACATGACGACGCGTCGACAAATAAAATGCCATCTGCCCATCAAATTCCGTGCCTCACCCACACGAAACAATGCTCTAATCATAGGAAATTCTTCGCACGACGAGTAAATTTGATCAAACGAAACAATTGGACTTGCGTAATGATTTAGTGCCTATTTATTTGTCTAATAGTTTTCGCTCTATGTATTCGTACATAGTACAAACAACAAAGAAATAATAAAGTTAGCACATTGAATTCATATGCTTGAAAAGAGAAATGAAGCGATAACTATTTGGGTTCCCTATTTAAACACTGGGTATCTATAGTTTGTAAAGCTCCGAAGACCCTTTTTTACTAGAAACGAGGCATTCCATCTCAGTCCTCAGGGTGACTACGCATTTTCGTTTTGGTGGACTGTATGCTCGTTTGTCCCTTTATTCTATAAAAAACAATACGATTTAGAATATCGTCGGATATGGTTGCAATTTATAGAATAGGATAGTATAGAAATTTTTTTACCAAACGGGACTTTTTTAAAAAACATATTTCACTTTACAATAATTTTAGTTGTACAAATTTTAAATGAGTTTTAAAGGAACCAGAATAGTGGTGATCACCTTATTCTCAGAAGTTTTTCTTCATTTATGTATTCTTTGATGTTATAATAACCATTTTTGTACATTTTCTTAATAAAACGTTTAAACTTGTTTATTGACAAATTATGTACATTTTCTGGGATTTTGTTGTAAAAGTGTATACATTGCCCTATAAATGAAATACTAATTCTGTGGAGTCTAGTAACTGGTATTACAAGCTTATGTTTGTTCATAGTATTTAAAGTATAAACATCTTTATTCTTATCAAAGCTAATTATGATTTATGTACATCAATTACATTTGCACTAAAATATTGCGATGCCAAAGTTAATATGTTTATTTCTTTAAAATTTTCTCTATGGAACTCATACATGCTATAAATGAAATACTATCTGTGGAATAGTAATTATAAGATGTTTGTTAATAGTATTTAAAGTATAAACATCTTTATTCTTTAAGCTAATTATGGTTTATGTACATCAATTACATTTGCACTATTTGCGAGCAAGTTTTTTTTATGGAACTCATAATAATTTAAGTTATAAATCGCCTGAACGGCTCTTTTTTGTAAAACAAATATGGCTTCTATGTCAGTCGCATTACCCCATAGCAAAATTCCATAAGAACTCAGGCTATGAAAGTAACTAAAATAAACTAATCTAGCTGTCTCAACTTTGGTGAGATTTCTAATCTTTCTTACAGTATATGCTGCAGAACTAAGTCTGTCTACCAATGGGGTAAATGGGATAAATGGGGGCCCCAATGAAGCTTCGCGTCAATAGTAATACCAACAAAAACAGTGGTATCTACAAGACTCAACTCTTGACCATTTAAGAGCACATTAGTATTTGAATTTTTAAGATTAGCTATTGTAAAATTTAATATATTTTGTCTTATTTTCGTTCCTAATTAAAGAGGTATCATCAGCAACTAATATTATATCGTGATTGTCCCCTCCAAGATAAGGTAAGTCATTAATACAGACTAAGAACAGAAATGGGCCAAGAATTGAGCCCTGAGGAACGCCCATTGATATTACTTATCCGGAGGAACCTTTACCATTGATAACAACTTTTTGAGTTCCATTATTTAAATATGAAATAATAAGTTCAAGTACAATATTTTGACACCGTGAAGTTGAAGTTTCCTAATATCTCATGATGAACACAATAGAAAGCCTTGGAAATATCACAAAAGATACCTAAGGCACCTTGTGAACTCTCCCAGGCAATAAGCTAGCTAATATTTCATAAGCTAGCCTCCTGCGTCAGTCGTCGAGCAACTCTTTGTGAAACCAAATTGATTTTTATAGAGTAATTTATTCATTAGACGGTTCGACAAAAAAAAGATTGACTTCATTATGACGACCAGGCGCCAAATGTTCAGTGATGTCTCAGTGATCGCAAGGGTGAAAACTGGCAGCGATCACCGAATGGTTAGAGGCACACTGAACCTAAACGTTAAGTTGGAGAGGTCTCGTCTAATGAAGTCAACGCTCCGTCCCCCTCGTGCTCTAATCCAGAATCCCGAAACTTTTCAGCTCGAGTTACGTAACCGCTTTCAGTGCCTAGAAGATTGCAATGAAGTGGACGATATGAATAACAAGCTCGTGGAAACTGTCCATGAGGTCGGAGCTAAGTTCTGCAAGACCGGCCGCAGAAGAACACAAAAGCTCTCCGATCACACTCTTAATCTCATGGCTGTTAGAGAGAGAGGCTGCAATCGTCAACAGATATGACAGCATACAGGCAACTGAACAGACAGATCTCCAAATGCATGCGGCGAGATTTACGCAAATTTAATACTGCTCGTATTGAAGAAGCGATTGAGCGGAACCAGGGCTCCAAATTCTTTGCCAGAGATCTGTCTGCCAGTAAGAGCCAACTGTCAAAGCTGAAGACTGAGTGTGGCAGCATCGTTTCCGGGACACCTGAGATTCTGAGTGAGATTGAGAGGTTCTATGGGCAGGTGACACATCATCGTTGGAGCCACACGCAGGTATGAGTAACGATCCAAGAGCGGATCTTATCCGACACTATTCTCTGTCTAGTCTGAGCGAGATTAAAATGGCTCTCCAGCACCTTAAAAACGGCAAAGTCCCCGGGCGAGGATGGTATTACAGCGAAGCTTCTGAAAGCGGGTGGAAAACCGGTACTTGAAGTCCTTCAGAGGCTCTTTAATTCCGTCCTCCATGGTGGCACTACTCCGGAGGCGTGGAGCAGAAGTGCGGTGGTCTTGTTCTTTAAGAAAGGTGACAACGCTCTCTTGAAAAACTACAGTATACCGATATCCCTTCTGAGCCGCGTCTACGTGCTGTGTGTTTTTGAGAGTCATTACGAATCGTCTCGCACGCAGACTCGACGACTTCCAGCCTCCCGAACTAGCCGGTTTCCGAAAAGGCTTTAGCACCATAAACCACATACATACCCTGCGGCAGATTTTACAGAAGAATGAAGAGTACAATCTGTCACTTTGCCTTGCGTATGTGGACTATGAGAAAGCCTTTCATTCCGTCGAAATTTGGGTGGTGCTACAGTCTCTTCAGCGGGGCCAAGTTGACTGTCGGTATATTGAAGTGCTGAAGTGTTTGTACAGTAGGGCTACGATGGCTATCCGAGTACAGAACCAGAGTACGAAACCTATCCAACTGCAGAGAGGTGTAAGACAGGGTGACGTTATTTCCCCGAAACTCTTCACCGCTGTATTGGAAGACGTTTTCAAGCTACTGGACTGGAAATGATACAGTATTAACATCAATGGCGAGTACATCACAACTTCGATTTGCCGACGATATAGTCCTTATGGCAGAATCGCTGGAGGACTTAAGCACTATGCTCAATGACATCAATAGTGCCTCCCAACGGATAGGTCTTAAGACGAACATCGACAAAACAAAGATCATGTTTAATGTCCATGTCATACCTATGCCGGTAGTTGTTGGGAGCACTAAGCTCGAAGTTGTTGACGTGTACGTTTACCTGGGACAAATAGTCCGGCTAGGTAAGTCCAACTTCGACCGAGAGGTCATTCGACAGATTCAACTCGGCTGGGCAGCGTTCGGGAAATTACGACACATCTTCTCGTCAGGTATACCTCAAAACCTGGAAGACTACGTTGTCCTACTTACCAGTTGTTGGTCGTAAGTTGTTGAGTTGATGTCAAAGTCGCTCAGCGAGCTATGGAGAGGGCTATGCTCGGAGTTTATCTGCGTGATAAACTTAGAAATGAGGATATCCGCAATAGAACCAGAGTGACCGACATAGCCCAAAGGATTTTTAAGCTGATGTGGCAATGGGCCGGCCATATAGCTCGAAGAACCGACAACCGTTGGGGAAAAAAGGTTCTCGAGTGGCAGCCTCGTACCGGTAGACGAAGTGTAGGGCGACCCCCCACTAGATGGAGTGACGACCTGGTAAGACATGCAGGAAGTCAATGGATGCAGGCGGCTCAGGACCGTGCTTTCTTTGTTTCAATATCTGTTTTCGTTATTGAGTTTTTCTGTCAACAATGATCAAGGAATACTCGTTATTGGGAAGATGCTGCTGTCCACCTCCTGTTTCAATTTCCCTCTGTCACCTCTTACGATAGCCACGAGATGACATAGGATACTAGGTATTCTTACACCGCCACTACACTTTAGTAAGATAAACACTAGATAGTAAGACTTCTTTTCTGCCTAGGAATCCGCCTGGCCAGATACCTAATTCTGCCACCAAAATGGCACTGCTGCCTGCACTGCTCTGAATGGTATAGAGAGCCAGTAGTTACAGGATGTGCTGTATTGAATTTCAGTCCTCAGAAGCAACAACGCATCTTTAACATTCCACTAACCATCAGCTGAACTGTAATATCATTTATCACAAAAGTTTTAGAAAAAAAAAACGAAGATTATACCGCGCCGCCCCGATTATTTTTGGCAGATACAGTCATGTCCTTTTTTTCTTCAGATATGTAGGTGTCCTCATGATCTGGGTTTGTTTACGTATTATGAAATTCTAAGGCGAAAACAGATCGCTAGAGCTGTCACTAATCTAACAAATCCTTAATTTGCATATAAAGAATACTTGGAATTACATAAATAACAAAAGGTCTTGTAGCTATTAAATGTTACTATGATGTAGACGACGATATTTAACTTAGCCGATGAAAGTGTCGCTTGTATCACTTTAAACTTGCCGCCCAAGTGATTTACGAGTAAATGTTTACATAGGGTTTTCAATCGTTGTATTTTAATTTTAGTAAATTAATTAAATTTACAATTGTCTCCTATATCGTCGAGCGGTATAATATACATAAATTCAATCCGGACCAACATCAAGACCCAGAACGATTATTACAGGCCATACAAACATTTGTTCCGGGTGGATTTAAATTTGTGACACCGCAAAAACTTCTGTTTAAATTTCGCTGGTGCTATACTTTTCACTGTTTGTATAAACTTTAAATTATTTTTGACAAAAATAACTTAAGTTTTGAAACAAGCTTATCGTTTATTATAACGTTTTTAAAAAAAGAATAAAAAAAGAAAAAAAAAAGAAAAATAGACGTGAAATAGGAGCATAGTTCTGCTTTGACTCATATATAGTAATACTTTTTTATATATTATGTATGGAAATCTATCTTAATCTTCAGTGATGACAAGGCATCTGCCTTTTGATTCTTAAATGTAAATAGAAGTAGACTGTGTACCCGGTGGTCACTCTTAGTTTTATGAAAATATAGTTCGATAAACTGACAACCTATAGTGTAAAAGGTTTTTTGAATGCTAGCCTGCCCTCTAAATTTAGTAACAATCTAATGAGATAGTCGGTGATCATGTTGTTGAAGACCGTGCTTTGTTGCAGTCTAAATAATAATAATAATAATATTAATTCTTTATTGCGTACCATGTAGTCCATAATACTATATAGATACAGAGAAAAGTTGGGCACTGGAAACATGGACATGCACATGCACCCAGTGCCTCAAAAAGCACACTCTGGTTTCCCGCCAATTACTTTAAAAATGCTGTGTGCACAAGGAGACTTTGGATGGGCAATGAGATTGATGATAAATAACTTTAATATGCTAACACTAATTAAAAAAAAACTCTGAAAAAAGTTTACAACCATATAACATTGTTCGTAACCACATTGTATTCGGTGCGTCAGTGGCGTTTCCTGTTGCACATTAGAACGTATCTGCATCCGATTCCCGCATATTTTACATAGGTGCCTCATATCGCACGTCCACGTACGGAACATGGAACCGTGACCTGTAGTTAAGTGAATGAAATATAGAAATCAATAGTGACGTGAATTCCTTAAAACGAAAACCAGAAGGAACGATTAAAAAACTATTTTAATTGTTTTTCAGTTATTAATTTAATAAAATTTTATTACCGGATGCCGAAAAGAATTGTAAGAAACTATTATTAAAAATAAAAGACTCATCCACAAAGATCTACTATTACTTCTACGATTATTACTTCTACGACAATTACTTCTACGACTATTACTTCTACGACTATTACTTCTACGACTATTACTTCTACGACTATTACTTCTACGACTATTACTTCTACGACACCCTTGTGATGAGTTTGTGTCCGCTGCTAAACATAGGCCTCCCTGCATCCATCAGTTGCCTGCCTTTGTCCATCTAACTAATGTAAAATATGTTTTATCTTATCTTCTTTCTCATCGTTAGCTCGTATAAATCTACTGCTGCTGTCACCCTCTTCTATTACGAAAGATTCCCCTTATTCCTCCTGTCATGATTGAAGATCATAGTAACAGACGTCCTGCACCTTTGACACCTTATTTTATTATTAACTAGTGTTCTGCTCTGGCTCGTGCGAAGCCGTGATATCTGGATTTCTACATCAGCGCCACCTACCGGGTCCAGCTATGCCTATAGCCTTCGCGGAAGTGCAAGCAATATGTTCACAAAGTTTTACCGCAATCTGATGAACGGTATGACAGAGCATAAAATACGAACAAACAAATACAAATTTTTATATATTAGGATTCATATGCAAATTATACATTACACTTGGAATAACATATCATCATTATTACAGCCCTTTAAAAATCAACTCGACTCGACTTCTTTCGTATCTCACCATGTCGTCACTCCATTGGTATATGGAGAGGAGGAGAAATTTTTTTATAGAAAAAGAGTGAGTAGGCTGGTGAGGTGAGGTGAACGGTAGGGCGGCCTCTTACTGAGGGTGCTGAAAAATGCTTCGATTACCGGTACGAGACCGTCATTTGAGAACCTTTATTCCCGGTCGCTTGTTTGAGCTATATGGCCGGCTCGGTAGCAGCCTGTCACTTGGAAACCTTTCTTCCCCATCGGTACTGAGGCAATCTATAGAGGACCCTACGTTTAGCGGTAGACTTTTTATTGGTTGTAATGTAATAAAAAGAACCAGGGCTAATTGCTCAAAAGACTCACAGTTCCGTCAGGAAAAAGCATTAAAGAATAAATCTACAATATTGCCATATGTGTAATAAGGTATTTATTACACATATGGCATTGCCTTACCTAGAACAGTGAATATACAAACAATTCTCTAAATAAAGATCCTGTAATACTACGAAAGTAAGAAGAATATAAACACTCGGTCGATATTAAATCATTTTTTATTTCATATCAACAAATGCAGTTCCATACACATGCATCATGCACCCGAAAGCCAGATGTGCACTCGTAGAGGGAAAGCGGACGTAAATATTTATTATTTTTGTAATGCATCCGCATTAAATTTATACCTATGAAATAGAACGGTGTACTTTCGATTATAAAGCGCGTTTATGTTGTAATTATGATTTATGAAAGTATGTGGCTAGATAAACTATTATTCGTATAATTATAGATATGTAAAATATAGATTATAAGCTAATCCTTTAACCAATTTTTATATCTTTAAATTAATACGTGAAGGGAAAATGTTATATCTACACATTTTTAAGCATATTGTGCGCACGAAAGAGTATAAGATATGACATACTTAAAGTGTATATCGAGAAGAAGTGAAGAGAGCTAAAATTAATAAATAATATATATGTCTATATATAATACTTTAAATTGAATATAAATAAAACATACATAGTTTCCATTAATACTGGCCCGCATTATGCCGCTTGTTGTGTGACGTAACAGAAGACTACAAGAAATCTCATGACGTCCCAATAGATTTTTTATATAATAAGAGTGACAAAGAGAACACAGTCCATCTGATGCGAGACCAAGGGGAGAGTCAGGGAAATCTCAATAGATTTTTTATAGAAAAAGAGTGGAAAACGAGCACACAGTACATCTGATAGAAAACTATGGGAAGTTTCAAAGCAATTTCATAGCCTACAACAGTACAATTTTTATAGAGTAAGAGTGAAAAATGAGCACAAAGTCTACCTGATGGGAGAATATGAGAAGTCTCAAAGCAATCTCATGACTTCCAACAGATTTTTGATAGAATACAAGTAACAAATGATCACACAGTCTACCTAATTACTGTGGCCCTTGAACATCTACATATGTACGTACACCTATCCTCGATTAAGAATCAAAATACGTTCGATCATTGTTACTAGAAACATTACTTCGTTTGTAGTAACTATGATCTCCGGTTCTCAATACTCACCGTACGAAACAGACCAGGATGGATGCAGGTGGCTCAGGACCGTGCTTTGTGGCATTACTTGGGGGAGGCCTATATTCAGCAGTGGACTTGTGAAGGGCTGTGATGATGATGATGATGATGAAACAGACCAGCACTAAGCAGCATCACGTTGTTATTCTGTGAAAGCGTGATCTTACCCTCGTCAAGCCGACCTATTCCTGCTATAGTATGGCTCAATCCATAAAAATATATGGTGTAACCATATCGTAAGAAATTAATTCTTCTTCTTTATCAAACTGTGAAAGTCCTGCTGGACATGGACCTCTTCCGGTTACTGGATCTACCTTAATCGTCGCCCTCGGCAGGCGATTTGACTACCGCACTGCCTGATGTATTGCACCTCCGAAGCTTCTGTGAATTTCTTGTTGAGTGTGAGTTTATAGAACCGCAGACCATTTTTACTGGTAACTAGGCATTTCATCCTAGTTTTCGGGGGTAGCAAAACATCTGCATTTTCAATCTTAATCGATGATAGATGTAGATGTCTATCAGTTATAGCATCCACTTACCATCAGGTGGAGTGTGTGTTCGTTTGTCACCATAAGTCTTTGAAAAAATAAAGGTTAAGTAATTATGGAAAAGACTTTTACACTACCTGAAACAAGTAATGTAGTGACATAACATTCATCCACCACACAGTGAAATAAAAACTGGAGACAGGTAATTTTTTTAATTTTTTAATTAATTGCTGGGCAGAAGCCTCCTCTCATTCTGAGAGTGTTATGGAGCGATATGCTCCTCACGCTGCTTCAGTGCGTATTGGTGAACATCTCATAACCTCTAAAATGTTATTCCGACGATTACGACCAGTACTATAGTGTCAGACAACACCGTAATCGGAATTGGAAATTCAGTAAAACGTGTGCGCCATAGAAATATTAAAAAGCGCACAGCAAAGGCAACTCTCGAGGCGTTCATTCACACAAATCAAAGGCGCGGGCGTCTCAGGTGCCGACCGACATGTATCGTCTCACCCGGCAAGAATAACAATAGGAACAGGTTGCGCCATGCCGTTTATAGCAAACAATTTACTTATTAGACGCGGAGAAACATTTTGCAATTAAAATGTCGCACCTTTAAGTATGTTTGTAGACTCAGCATAAGATGTTCGAAATTGTAGTTATTTTTGTTGAAGGTAGTGTGTATATTTACTTTAGGAGTACTCTTAACCGACGAGCATGTATGCGTAGGTATATGGATGTGGAGGAGGCGAGAAAGGTGTGTCAGGATCGTGCCAAATGGAATGCTGTAGTCTCTGCCTACCCCTCTGGGTGACAGGCGTGAGTGTTTATGTTATATGTTAGTGGGATCACCAAGTATTGGTGATGCTGAATTTCAGCATTGTCAGTGCTGTTGATCACGATATCCTGTTAGGGGTTCTGCTTTCTCTTAAATATGTTAAGATCGAACTGCAATTTCCTGATTTCATAGTTATTTGTATGGGCGCCGGCAACATATTCGTGTCCAAGATAGACTTTATTCGTGGCTTGATACTGTAGCTGGCGTGCCACGAGCATCAAATCTCCTCCTTTTTTCGGAATCTTTATTAATACGATTACGTCCCAAATATTTTTCTCTACCACTTGTATCCAGATTACCTCCAAATATATTTACAAACAACCATTGAACATCTTCCCAAAGCTGTTAAATGTATAAAAAAGGATATGACTTTTATTCTTGACTGGAGTCAATCTTATGAGTTGACGGTGAATCCTTTAAAATCCTAAGCTATTTATAATTATTGAGAGTTCAAGAACGATTTATAAATATAAAAATGTCAATTACAACCCGTTGTATTTAATGGTGTCTTTATTGGCGTTTTTATCCTTTTGGATTCTAGTCTTTCTTGGACTACCCAATTAATGCAGTGAGCAAAAAATGTTTGCAGCAAATACTTTACCCCCCCCCCACGTTTCCCCGTGTAGTGGCGGTTGAGAATATCCACTACCCCGTATCTTCCCGTGGGTGTCGTAAGAGGCGACTGAAGGTGACAGGCAGGAGATGGGCAGCAGCATCTTCCTGATAACAACAATGATATAATAAAAAAACTGCGGTTGCCAACCCGCTCGCCAAGCGTGGCAACTATGGCAAATATCCCCCCATGAGTAACGACGCAATTATACGGCCCCCAGTCTCCGGCGGCCCCGCTATTCTTGGCTACTGTGACGACCATGGTAACGGCGGGGCAGGGGTGCTAAGAATCTCCGGTGAAGTTTCGGTTGCCACCTACGACGACTCGACCTGGCAACATATAACGCACGCACTGATATAGTCCTTATGGCAGAATCGCTGGAGGACTTAAGTACTATGCTAAATGACCTCAATAGTGCCTCCCAACGGATAGGTCTTAAGATGAACATGGACAAAACAAATATCATGTTTAATGTCCATGTCACACCTATGCGACGTCACACCTATGATGACGAGTACGTTTACCTGGGACAAATATTCCGACTAGGTAATTCCAACTTCGACCGAGAGGTCAATCGACGGATTCAACTCGGCTGGGTAGTGTTTGGGAAATTACGACACATCTTCTCGTCAGGTATACCTCAAAACCTGAAAACTAAGTTGTACAACCAGTGCGTGTTACCAGTGATTATCTACGGAACCGAGACGTAGTCTTCACTGCTGGCCATATGAGAACACTCAAAGTCGCTTAGCGAGCTATGGAGAGGGCTATGCTCGGGGTTTCTCTTTTTTTTTTTAAAGAATATTAACAATGCTATAAACATTACTAATATTCCCCTTAACCACTTGTGGTAAGCTTAAATTGCTTGTGTTACGAGGGGTTCACGCCTCGGGGTTTCTGTGCGTGATAAACTTAGAAATGAGGATATCCGCAGTAGAACCAGAGTGACCGACATAGCCCAACGGATTAGTGAGCTGAAGTGGCAATGGACCGGCCATATAGCTCGAAGCACCGACAACCAATAGGGAAAAAAGGTTCTCGAGTGGCAGCCTCGTACCGGTAGGCGAAGTGTAGCGCGACCCCCCACTAGATGGAGTGACGACCTGGTAAGACATGCAGGAAGTCGATGGATGCAGGAGGCTCAGTACCGTGCTTTGTGGCATACCTTGGGAGAGGCCTATGTTTAGCAGTGGACTTGTGAAGGGCTGTAACGATGATGATGATGATGAAATGCTTTACTCTGAAGGCTATTTTTTACCCATTTTCACCAAAATAACGCTTACACAATCTTTCCTACTCCCTATCCTCGACTATGCTGACATTTGTTACCTTGATATCACCGAGGAGCAACTTAACAAACATGAGCGACTCCAAAATGTCCGTATACGGTTAATATTTGGGTTACAAAAATATGACCATGTCTCGGAATAGCACACTAAACTCAAGTGGCTCCCAATCCGTTTTCGTCGAAATACTCATATACTTTCTGCGCTATACTGCGTCTTATTTAATATATCAATTCCTCATTATCTAAAAGAAAGTTATTTCTTAGCTCTTGTCACGATTTTTCCTTACGGTTTTTTCCTCCTAACCTCCTTGACATTTTACAACAAATCTTTTGCTGTCTTTCGAGTAAGACTTTAGAACTCCTTACCCCAGTCAGTTAAAAGTGCTCAATCTTTAAATGTGTTCAAGAAACGGTAAGGAACACTATTTGCCTCTTCAACTCCTTTCTCTTTCCCCTCTTAGTCATGGTCATTGGTTTACCTAAAAATGTTTTTTTTTTCAGTACATAAGTTTTTTTTTTCTAATTTATTGCACCCTACCCGTTAATCTTTTCCTTCTTTTTATTAATTTCTTCTTTTGAATTTTCTGGAAGAGATGGCTATACTTTTGTTTTTCCCTCATTATTTGTTTATTTTTTGTTATATTTTCTTTTCTTGGTATACGTTGTACAATACATAGTATTCTATTGTATTGTATTGTACGTAAGCAATTAAATATTAAACTGTATCTTAGCTACCCATGCAACATTTTAGCGCTCCTGCATCCACTTTTTTACAGAAGAATGAGTCACCTGAGTCAACGAACGCAACATGATCGCACGCCTTTGATGGACTTTTTTAATTTAACTTTTTCTAAAGCTGCAAAAAACCTATTTATATGTATATTATTATATTTGGCTACAATTTATTATTTTAGTTTGTTTATTGTATTTTCGATTAACGCCCGGAGGCATTGGTTTTGCTAACATTAAATATTTTTTAAATATTCATAATGTCATTAACATTTAAATATAATAATAAAAAACTGCTATATTTTTAAGAGTTGACAATGATATATTTCAGTCGGGCCAAAAGACTTTGGGTTTTCCTTTTCCATCATGATCATTATCTCCAAAGAATGCCATAAAGCAGAGTTCTAAGTCACTTGCATTCATCCACTTCTTTTTTCTCAACACTTTTTCTTCTTAATTTTTCTTTAATACTGACATAGTTTCATAGAAATTAAAAACCTGTAAAGTTGCACAATTATAATATTTTCTAACTTCTGTACTATCAGCCTACAGCTTTGTTTTTTTTCCATCTACGACACATTATAATGTAATACAAAGATACTTCTTCAATTAATTCGTACGCGAGGGGCTTGCACCGCTTTGCTCGGGTTGAACAGTTATTAATTTATTATCTATAATCCTATAAAACATTAATATCGCCTTCTCCCGCATCAATATCCCCACCACAGCCAACTAAACAACCAACCACCGCAGATACGCCAACTGCTACCTTAATTATTTTGTCTCACGAGAGTTTATTAGACAGACTTATGCTTATGCTTTCTTTTAGAACTTTTTAAGAGAAACAACAATTCAGTCAATATTATTTTCGTAAAAATTTAACTATTGCGCACGCTATAAAAGCTCTGAAGAGCGACTTTTAGCGACTTCGTTGACGAATATCATTTTAAATTTAGTCGTAATATATGTATGTACATAATAAATAACATGTGTCCATTTGTAATAATGTACCATTCAAATAGTTAAAGATTATTTCAAATAGGTGCAGTGGTTCCGGTGATTACCCTTAACATATACAAAAAACTTACAAAATTCTCACTTCCAACTCCACCAAATGTGGAGAATGTCCATATCGCGTAGCGATTGAAATCTGTACTTCTATATCAATACTTTACAATTGGATATTACGGAACTTCATACTAGAGTTTCATATTATTGGGTGACTTTAAAAAAAGCGGATTTACAATTTTAATATATATTTATTTTTAGTATGCATAATATTTGCGTCAATTGTGAACCAAGTTTGATGATTGTTTTTATTAAATAGGGATACCAATTTTATTGAAAACAAAGCATTTCATCGTAGTCGTCAAGGGTGACAATGCATCTGTATTTTGGTTCTTAATCGCAGATGTCTACAGCTACAGCATCTATTAAGCATACCATTATGGTGACACCAAGTCCACCTTGACTTGTAGTCACCATAATTCTATAAAAAATCTATTGAAGATTTCCTGAAACTTCCCATAGTCTCATCTTACGACACATATTGGACGAAATGAACTTAAGTTCAGCAGTGAATACCTTTCGAGCTGATGGACCTATGTAACAAATTTTGACTATGTCTTAAAAAATTTTAATAAAATATTTTAAACCTTAAAATTTTGACCTTTTTTACTGGAAACGAGGCATTCCATCTTAGTCGACGGGTGTCAACAGCATTTTGATTCGTATGCTAGGAAAGATGTAGATGTCTATGGGCCACAGCAACCACTTACCAGCAGTTGGCCAGGTGTGCTTATCCTATAAAAAACTTAGAAGGTTAAAAAATCAACTTTTGACAAAATGTAAAAGACGACTTCAAACAACTATTGAATAATAAAATCTGAGGTGGTCAAGCCGACTACCACGTTTTTTAACTATGGTCAATATTTCGCCCGTGAAACGATCTATTGAAAGGCCTATGTTCAAAAGTGGACTTTTCACAGGCTGTAATGGAGCACTAAATAAGTGATTGAACAAGCAAGCTTTATTAAGCTTTGGAAAAGTATCAACAACTTTCATTTTACAAAATCCTTTGTCATTTGAAATCCGTTTCACATTCTCAAATGAGATCCATTCTTACCCGGCGTACATTCTAAATATCTACCCATTTATGGACCAGAGTAACAGTTAACGCTTTTGTATTCTGATCGCGCGTTCTGGTGTTACAATCAATTCAATTAATCTGGTAAAAGTGACCAAGGACCCGACCTAAAACACCATAAATGATGACGTCATAAAATTTGAGAGATTCCTATCTTTCCTACCTTGAAACAAACGTGGACATTTTGAAACCTCGCGTACATAAAATTTTAAACTAAATCAGTGATAAGGCACATTTATTGATATCGAATTATATGAGTATAGTCTAATGGTATATGGAAACGTTTAAATTCATTATAAATGTTCTAATTGCGTGTAATAACATAAGCTATGGAGTCATAAAGAATGTAGTTTGATTTTTCAATAAACTCGTAAAATCATTATTCTTTTCAAACCAAAAACACAGAGTTCTTAGTTGTACGTACTCAGCAATGAAGATATTCCGTAAAAACTAGTTATTTTGTATTTCGCTAAATATCTAGCCATGCTATATTAACATTACTAATATTTCCTTTAGCCACTCCTGGTAAACTTACAATGCTTGTGGTAGGAACTTTCAATAAAGATAGAGATCGATCTAACACCGTATTTCTTATTATTAAATTGAAGTTATTAAGATGACGGCTCCGTGGGGCAGCGATTTAGCAATGAGTTGCAGCGCTAAGTACCACGGGTTCGAATTAGGGATGTTACAGAAGTGGTTTGTCGGAACCGAATTCGGAAGCAGAGTTTTTAAATTTGGTTTGTCGGAACCGGAATCGGAGGTGAAGGTAGAAAAGATAGGCACATGTTAAAGTCATGTCTAATAAAATAAAATTACGCACGTTATTAATCACAAATATATTCGGTAAATACTGGCTTCACCTTAATTGATAATTCGGCACTATGAACTGATTAAGTAAGTAAATTGAAGGAAAGATCTTGCAAAGCAATAATTTCAGAGAGGTTCCCCGTGCGACATGTATGAACTTGTTCGTATGCGCTGACAGTGGCCACCCCCGCCGCTTTGCATCGATCTCCGACATAACTTCCGATTAAAATTTATCGGAACCGAAATCGGAATCAAAGTTACAAATCAATCGGACGTTCCGAACCTTCGGAATCGGAATCGAACCTCCGTAACATCTCTAGTTCGAATCCCGCACGGAACAAGTATTTGTATGGACTACAAACAATTGTTTCGGGTCTGGATTTTTGTCCTTAAGAAATTAATATATGTAAACTACCACGATACAGAAGGCAATGTATTGCAGATGTAATGTTTTTTTTTTAATAAGAAAAGAGTGCCAAACGAATTTACAGTCCAGCTGGTGGTAAGTGGCTACAGTAATCCATGATTTTTTATTTTTTATACGTGGTAGAACCACGCTGCAGCTCTCTACATTATGGTTAATGCTCCTGTGTTTCGTAAAGTGAGTATAGAGAACCGGAGACCCTTTTTAATGGAACCGAGGCATTCCATCTTAGTCCTCAGGGGCGATAACTCATCTGCATTTTGATTCTTGAGGGATATGGTGTATGCAATATTACTCGTGTGGTTTATTCTATAAAAAAGGCAATTTTATATCAGAACATTTTAAATTAAAAGAAAATATGTTCTAAATTTAAACCATGCGCGATCTAAATTACTTCTTACGGATCAGTAAAGTCGGTTGGGCGAAAAAAATAACAAAAGATGTTTTTATATGGAAAAAATCGATGAGAAAGGGCCGAGTGCCCGAACGCCTAAAAATGTTTGGAGCGCGCCTCGGACGGTACGGGAGCGGAATTTTAAACAGGACTCCTTTAAAGGAACGGCTGGGATGCGAAAGATCTCGATGAAAAAGTTTTGGGCTTGATGGACTTCGAGTCAGACAATGACGGTGATGACCTTCAAATAGTTATAATGCTGTCTCCAAGGGAGGATGGAATTTATGTTGTTACCTATTTAATTGTTTTAAAACGATGTTTTTAAATTCTGCAGTTTCTAGATTAGTAAGTACCATCTTCTTAAAAAAAATTGTGAACCGTCGCGGGATGCCTGGCAGTTGTGAAATATTGAAATTATTTTGTACAGGTAATATATAGATAATATACGGTAATATAAAAGAATAGTTTACGACAGCAAATAAATATGGCAGAATGGAAAATAAAATATTTAGACCTTTTTCAAGAGAAAGATTACTGTTTATTTAATAAACATTTATATTCATTAAATACAAAAATTAAAAATTCGACTAGTTTTTTTTTTAAATTGAGAAAACTCAAACTTCTTTTAATGAGTGACTTCTGTAATAGTTATATACGATGTTGCTTCTGACGTTATTAATAGCGTGGCGACGCATGCAGTGGCAACAGTGTAAAGGTTGGCATTTAATTTTACTACTAAAGAAGGCAGCAGAAACATATCTGGTGTTGGTGACGAAAGTTTTGGTACAGTTGCGTAATATGTTTTTGTTAATAGTTGGTTATAAATGTCCATAGTATACAGTAGTTACTGATCATAGGGTTTTCTGATTGCTTGTTTATCTTGTTTATTGTTTATCTCTACATACATAAATACTCCGCCTATGACCGAGAGGGGTGGGCAGAGACTACAGACTTCCATTTGGCATGATCCTGACGCACCTCTCTTGCATCCTTCACATCCATATACCTACGCATACATGCTTTTCGGTTAAGGGTACTCCTAATGTCTGCCCTTTTTAATATATCGCCAATTTGGTCGATAAACTTTCACTTAGGTCGTCCTTTCCGACCCTGCAGTTCACTTCTGCAACATAAATTTGCTTTGTCACTCTTTCCTCATTCATTCTTTCAACATGAGCAAACCACCGAAGCATTCCTTTGTTAATCTTGGTCACAACATGATCTTGTAAGGCACACTCTTCTCTTATCACACAATTCTCACCCTGTCACTCAGATTAAGCCTTATCATACTTCTTAACGACTGCATTTCTACTGCGTTTATTCTACTCTCGTGCTTCTTCTGCCACACCCAACTTTCACTACCATACGTCAAAATAGGGACCGACACAGCATTGTGAATTGCCATACTGCCTTTTTTGACACATTCTGACTTTCGACAATAGAGTGTAGGGCCCCATTTACTCTATTTCCTGTTCCCTACTCTGTTTCCCATTTCTAATATTATAATAATTGTAACTTTTAACAAAAAGTAAAAACCGACTTCAAGTTGCGATTTTTTTTTAAATTTTATGGGACAACCTTTGAAGTAAAGCCTATTTAATAAAAAAAAAGTTATTAAAATCGATTCAAAATCTGCGAAGGTATCGCGTAACGTAATGTAGGTTGGAACTAATAAAAGATAAATATAAATATTCCATTTAGTTTCGCAATTTTAATTATCTTGGCAACAAACTTTGGAAAGCATAATATTTGATACGTTTCTAATTAAAAACTTAATCTTATTTTTAAAAACAAAAAACCTCGACTGTGGTCCATGGTGGATTACGAAGAAAACATTCTTTCAACAAAATTTAATCTCGGATCAATAAATTACGAACATAAGCCATAAAACTTAAGGGTCGTTATGACTTTGTTTTGCAGTAGGACAATAATATCGAGATATGTTAGGTAAAGGTAGAGGAAGCAAATTAGAAAAAAAAGTATATCTAGCGCTTATAAAGTTAGTGTACGAATGAAAAACGAAATTTAAATGCAGATATTTATAAATTTATAATAGATCACGAGGACGCATATTCATTTAGGTCCTTCTCTGAGTTTAGATTAATTTGTAAATAGAGGCTAGGTTGTCTATGGACCACAGAACCTACCTTCCATACAAGTAGACTGTGTGCTTACTTGTATCCTTGCTTCTTTGACCGTGGAAAGAAAAGGGGGATTTCCCGTCGGGAATGTATTCTGCCTGAGGAGCGGCCAACGTTCAAGTTACAGTACGGTGCTATTCTGTATATACTGCTTTACTTCGAAACTTTGAAAGCTCGATTTAGACTTCGATATGTTTCAATTGTGACGCGACGACAGCTCCGCCACACTTCTATAAAGAATAACAAAGGAAAGTTATCAAGCTGAAAACTAGTAAGATGCTTATTTTATAATTGTGCTTAGTTTTTAATATTGTTAACAACATTTAAAACGTTTTGTAACTGGCAATAACAGAATTAACTTTAGCTCGTATATTATTTCACAAGCCAAAAAACACTATACAGTTGGCATAATGACCAGAAAACACCAACTTTCTGTACAGTTGAATGACAGTATTTACTTTAAATGTGCATAATGATATCGCCTCGCCCTAAATTGTGTATCGAGCCCACATTCACTGCATTTAAAATATTGTTGTTTAAAAAAACGGCTGAATTTCTACCAAGAAATTGCATGTAAGTTTCTATTAAAGCGAGATAAAGCAATAATTTTTGTCAACAAAACATATTTTTTTTTGAATCAAGCTTGATAGTTTATAAATAACGTGCTGAATGCTGTAAAGTTAGATTAAAATAAATATTGCTTAGCGACGGAGAAAATCTCCATTAAGACTTAGGTCGATATCCTGAGTATTAATTGATCGCTATCATAAGTTTAGATCATAGACCTGTATATGTAATTGTTCTGCAAATTGTGAATTAATAAATTATTATATAAGTTTAATTTAAGATTATTATATAAGTTTAATTTAAAATTATTATATAAGTTTAAATGACAAATACTCTTACAGAAGATATATAAATAAAACTTAAAATGTCCGATGATGGAATAGTGTGTGGTGATCATCAGAGAAAATTTCAGATCTTTAATTTGCGACAACATGATCTAGAGCCCTAAGACCAACAAAAGACCCTTAATCAGTTGAACTAGAGAGAAATTTAATAATATAATTACAGAGTGGGCAAATTAAAATGTAATCTATAAATTACTTGTTAACAAAACGTCAACAACGACAAGCCAAATCTTAAAACACTTTTTTAGTAGTTTGTTGCTTCATACAATATTTAGATGAAATATTAGTGAGCAAGAGATAAAGGATTTCTAATGGATTTACCTAATAAGGATATCTTTATTTTAATTAACAAAAAGAAACGATCCCACCCACCTCGTTACACTTGTTGACAACCAACGTTGATCTACAGAAAAGGATGCTGTTCATTATCTGAACTTATATTTTTCCCTTGTCGTCTCTTACGCAACTGTGGAAATGATGAGGTAATTGATTCCTTCACGCTGCAACCTCTCGCTATATAATTTCACATTACTTAATCCAAACAATACCATTCGACAAATCTGTGGGTTAAATAATTTGCCTCCGTGAGGTTATTGAAAACATCATATTCCGTGAGGTCTCCGTTAAAACCAAATTATGCTTAAAGACATACAATTATGTTGATTCCGACAAACGTGTCTACTACTTAGGGTGTATTTAACCTTATCATTTCAGTATTTAGCGAATTCGCGATTAAATTAAAAACTTGTAAGTAGTCGTTTTAGTGCGCAACGTAAAATGATACTTGAAAGCCAATGGCAGTCATTTGCGATCAGAAAATTATTAAATATACGTGTTGATTGAAGATGCGGTCACAGCGTCTGGAATTCTGGGTCAAAGTTTGTTACGAAAGTCGACTGTAATAAGTTGTATCAACACTTGTGACCTTATAAACGTGGTAGAGCCATGCTGAAGCTATGTTATCGTTGTAGCACGAATGGGTCGGCTCGACCTGGGAAGAGCCTCAGCTCTCGCAGAATACCAGCGTAGAATAGCAGGTCAATACTGCTGTGTTTCGTATGGTGAGTGTAGAGATCCGGAGATACTTTTTTTACTGAAAACAAGGCATTCCATCTTAGTCCTAAGGGGTGACAACCTATCTGCGTTTTGATTCCTAATCGAGGATAAATGTAGATTTCTATGAGTCACAGCATCCACTTACCACGAGGTAGACTGTGTGCTCGTTTGTCACCCCTATTCTATAAAAAACTGAAGTACTTTGATTACTAGAAAATACTTTTTGTTGTACAAAATAACTAATAATACTAAATCTTGACGACTAAAACAGTATTGAAATAGTTCGACACCTAATCATGGAATTGGTAAAAATATTAGCAGTGGCAAGACTCCTTTGGTGTCAGTCTGAGTAGGTACTTACCCTATTACGTACTTTAGCCGCCAAATAGCAGTGCTGTGTTTCAGTCTGAAGGGTATAGAGAGCCACTATAAGTACAGGTTGTGAGGCATTCCAACTTTATCCAGCTGCTAATATTTTTACCGTTAGCCTTTGGTGTCAGTCTGAGTAGGTACTTACCCTATTACATACTTTAGCCGCCAAATAGCAGTGCTGTGTTTCAGTCTGAAGGGTATAGAGAGCCAGTATAAGTACAGGTTGTGAGGCATTCCAACTTTATCCAGCTGCTAATATTTTTACCGTTAGCCTTTGGTGTCAGTCTGAGTAGGTACTTACCCTATTACGTACTTTAGCCGCCAAATAGCAGTGCTGTGTTTCGGTCTGAAGGGTATAGAGAGCCAGTATAAGTACAGGTTGTGAGGCATTCCAACTTTATCCAGCTGCTAATATTTTTACCGTTAGCCTTTGGTGTCAGTCTGAGTAGGTACTTACCCTATTACGTACTTTAGCCGCCAAATAGCAGTGCTGTGTTTCGGTCTGAAGGGTATAGAGAGCCAGTATAAGTACAGGTTGTGAGGCATTCCACCTTTATCCAGAGAAGTGATTTGTTGTCTTCTATGTGGTTGAAGTTGCCACATTTTTGTTATAGAAAAGGGGGCAAACGAGCATACGGCTCACCTGATGGTAAGTGACTACCGCCGTCAATGAACAACCGCAACACTAGAGGAATTGAAGGTGCATTGCCGACCTTTTAGAAAGGAGTAAGCTCTTTTCTTGAAAGTCCTCAAGTCGTATTGATCCGGTCATAGATATTTAGTATTTCTATGGGTCCGGAAAAATCGCCGGTGGTAAACAATTCTACAGAGAAGTTGTACGAGGAAGAAAACTCCTGGTAAAACGCACAGTGGTGGACGGCCAAGCGTACAGAGGGTAAGGATGGTATCGTGAATTTTGACGCGATGTGTGTTAGTGAAATTTGACGGCTGGAACTAATGCGAACAATTCTTCAGAACACTTGCCGTACTAGATGCGATAGAAAACGCAATAGAATCCGACATCCCCACGCAGCGCCAGTGAATCGACATATTAGTTCATCATCGACATTGCCACATATTAGTTCATAAGAGTACAAAAGCCACTATCATCTTATCTTATCATGTATATCCGTATGTCACAGCAATTTTTTTATACATCTTATTAATCCATAGGAGAATTCTTTACGTTTTCTATCGCATCTACTGCGGGGAGTATTCTGAAGAATCCCACGCGTGTTGTTTATTTTTTGGGAACCTTTTACCCATACACGGTACGAAGACATAAGAAAGGGATCTTTAGAAAGAATACTGTGGATTCCGCTAAATAAAATGCGCGAAAAATGTCTTTCAGGGTACAAATTTAACATCATTAAAATTTTCAAAGCACTATTTTATTTCACGCTGTCGTTGTATGCCCATACCATTTGTCGTAATCTGTTAAGGTAACACATTGGAATCACACGTTCATTTTTTAATTCTCATTTTTGTTACTCTACGTCAAATGCTAATCATAACCTTAATCCATCTTCACAGTGTTGGTTGAAGATTAAAATATAATATATTTTATTACTCTTCTGTACGTCTGTTTGTCATTGAACCCCTCTTAGAAGACTGAACCAATTTTAATGAAATCTGTTTGTTTAAGTTCCTAGATGGATTTGATTCACAATTGGACCGGGTATGTGGCGATCGTTTGACGTATTAATTAATAAACTTTCAATAAACAGTAAAAACCGACTTCCAAAACAAAAAAGAATGAAATAATTTCCAGATGAAAATAATAAAATAATGACCCCGATTACAGAAGTTCTACCTCGGCATTTTTTTTAAAGAAAAACCAAAATTTTCTTCTTTAACATTTGATATATTGATTGACACAAAAATAAATAGAAATAAGCTTGAAACCGATAATTTAATTTCGTAGGCCCTACCTAAATTTAATCTATAATGTTTGATTCTTAAATCTCCCTAAATCTTTCTAAATTCTTTAAATCTTTCAATTTTACCACAAGTATGCCAGACGTGGGTGCTATCTAACACATCATATTTAATATACTTAAATAATATGCTTGTCAATAAGTTCATCAATAAGTTCAACGCCGAGCATATTGTAAAATATAAATAATAATTTATAATATACATAATGCATACATTGATAAATGTTCTCATAAATAAAAAATAACTATTTGTTTGCCATTATCTGTCATATTCGAGTTGCAAATAATGATAACATTAATGAACAGGTCCTTAAAAGAAAGGGGGATGAAAATGAATGCAAATAAGATAAAAGTTGTGGTTTTTGAAACAGAAGAAAGTAAAACGATATGTGAAATAAGGACAGAAGGGAGTTGAGGAGCAAGTACATGAGTTTGTATATTTAGGATGTGTATTAATCAGGGATGAGAGATATGATAAGAATATAGAACGACGAGTGAACACAGGAAATAAAGTAAATGGGGCTCTACACTCTATTTTGAAAAGTCAGAATTTGTCAAAAAAGGCACATATGGCAATTCACAATACTATATTAGTCCCTACTTTAACGTATGATAGTGAGAGTTGGGTATGGCAGAAGAAGCACGACAGTAGAATAAATGCAGTAGAAATACGATCGATAAAGAGTATGTTAGGGCTGAATCTGAATGACAGGGTGACAAATTGTGTGATAAAAGAAGAGTGTGGTTTGCAAGATGATGTTGTGACCAGGAGTAAAAAAAGAAATGCTTAGGTGGTTTAGTCATGTAGAAAGAATGAATGAGGAAAGAGTGACAAAGCAAATTTATGTTGCAGAAGTGAACGAAAGAGTCAGAAAGGGACGTCCTAGGCGAAAGTTTATCGACCAAATTGGCGATATATTGAAAATGGGCCAAATTAAGAGTACCCTTAACCGACGAGCATGTTTGCGTAGGTATATGGATGTGGAGGAGGCGAGAGAGGTATGTCAGGATCTTGCTAAATGAAAGTCTCTAGACTCTGCCTACCCCTCTGGGTGACAGGCTTGAGTGTTTATGTATGTTTATATGTATTTGTTATATGTAACTATTGTTTGTGGTATGCCGCAGGGAATTCAACGTACCACCCTATTATAATAAAATATAATAATACTGTATTCCAACTAGTATAATCACATTATTTTAGGTACAATTACCGATGGTAAATTGAAATGGAAAGAACATGTAGACAAAGTAAGTAGTAAACTCGTAACAAAAATTTGTATACGCTCTTCGCAAACTAAGGCTCACAGCCAGTATATAAGCAGTCCTCAGTGCATATCATGGGTACGTCGTTCCTGGACGGTTCTCACCGCCCAGACCATCGACCGCCACGAGCTGAGCAGTCAGAGACGGGGGTCCGCACTCCCCCCCCCCTCGGACCGCGGTTAGATAGCTCAAAGACAAACGCCTAAAAGGCGACATGATGATTGGTAACAATATCAAACCATAAAGCATCTCATCATCATCCTCACCTCATTGCCTTTCCCTTCTTTAATTAACGAGCCCTGAGACAGATGATGCTGTAAGAGTCGCATAGACTAACAGCACTAACATCTAGATAATAGTAAGGGTAGTTGATTAGTTGTATGGTGCAATTCAGTGGATATAAGCAGGGAGTTTAAAGCACAAAAACGTATATTAGAGCCACAGAAATCTAAATAATAAGGCACATTTTTTATACGTTTATACCCATGCAAGCAGTTATATTAGTAGTATAGTTATAGCACGAATGGGTCGGCTTGACCGGGGAAGGACCACGCTCTCACAGAATACCAGCGTAAAATAGCAGCTTAACGCTGCTGTGTTTCGTGTGGTGAGTGTAGATAACGGAGACCTTTTTTACTAGAAACAAGGCATTCCATCTTAGTACTCACGAGTGACAACGCATCTGCATTTTGATTTGTAATCGAGGATAGATGTGGATGTCTATGAGCCACAGCATCCACTTACCATCAGGTGGGCTGTGTGCTCGTTTGTCACCCTATCCTATAAAAAAAACCTTTTGCCTTATTATTTAAATTTCTGTGATTAGAGCCATGTGTGGCGCTGATTATTTAAATAATTGTAAGCCATTATTTCAAAAACTAAAGATACTTCCACTGTCCTGTATCCATATTTTTGAAATTTGTTTATTTGTTAAGAGATATTCCTAACTAATTCGAATAAATGAACGTGCTACTAAAAGGATCCCAGACAGAAACCCAAACCAATTAGTGGCACCATCCCAAAGACTTCATTTGTATAGTCGTAACGCCCACTGTATGGCAATAACAATCTTTAATAAGTTACCACCACAGATAAGACTGCTAGCAGTATATATAGCGTATATATAGCAGAGCTGCTTATAAATAAAATTAAACGTGCAATATTTTCTTGGCTATACATATTTTATTAGTTAGTTATACATATTTTATTCTTTATTGATAAATCCATAATACAGGAAGTATTGCTGATTTATTATTTAATCGCTATCTAAAAATCCACATTGTGTATCTGACTCTACATTCAAACCTGCTCCTACCTCCGATCTGCATAAATATAGGTAATAAAATTAAAGTAAATTAGTTTTTCCCCATTTGATAACACTTATGATAACCCTGGTTATTTTGAACGTGGTAGCGCCATGCTGCAGCTATATTATGGTTGTAGTACGAATGGGTCGACTTCGTTCTTCGGTCAGGTTGGTCCGTAGGACCACGCTCTCACAGAACAACAACGTGACATAGCAGCTTAATGCTGTCGTGTTTCGTATGATGAGTGAGAGAACCACCAGAGACTCTTTTTACTGAAACAAGGTATCCATCTCAGTCCTCAGGGAGAGACAGCGCTTCTGCATTTTGATTCTTAAATGAGGATAAACGTAGATGTCTATGGGCCACAGTATCCACTTACCATAAAGTGAATTGTATTCCCGTTAATCACACTTATTCTATAAATCAAAACTCTACATTAGTGGATGTTCAAGTGTAGAGGCTAAATCGGTGATTGATTAGCTTTATTGGTGGCAGTGGTCATGTAACAAACGTGGGAAGGCGGGAGGCTCATAACCCTTAACTTGGCACGGTGAACTGTAGGATACGATCGATTTCAAAAAAATCCTGCTCTTAAACTTTTTAACTTGGATAATTTTTTTCTATTAAATAATAATCTTCATTTATTTATCTAAAAGTAGGAAATTGATTTTTTGCTTCTGATAACACAATTTTGTCAATATCGCGCAAAATGGCGGACGGTCAGCAGGCGCCTACGCACAGCAAGGTAAAAATTTGATTTATTTAATTATTTTAACTAATAATTCATTGATTTGAGAGTGTGACCTTATTGTTAACAATATACTCATTATGTAACTTTCTGGTTCCTCACTGCTTTCCAAAGTGAAGAAATATCTTAACGTTTTTTCCATCGTATTTTAAATAAATCGTAAAGATACACCGCCAGATGACCTGCATATATCCTTATAACATGGCCGTATCTTTAAAGATACGCTACCAGATTATCCGTAAAGTACTTAAGTATTTTTTTTTGTTTTGATGACGAATAAAATGACCAGCTGCTCACTGAGGCCTCGCCTGTGTGATTAAATATTGACTAATTCGTACTTTTTCAGATGATACATCTACAACAATGAAATAGAACACGCAAACTTTTGGCTTTAGTTCCAAAACCTGGAGCCAAATCTGATATAGAGTGTAGTGGATCATCTGGTGATGAAATGCAGAATTATGTCCCGCCAGACATTTCTAACAGCAGTTCTCCACCACTATCTTTGCAGTCTTCTCTTGAAAATCTATAAAATCTAATCTTTAAAATCTACACTTATTATCCGACGAAGAGGCTACTGATGTTGCCAATGATACTCCAGCGTTATTTCAGAATCCACAAGATTCCAATCCCTGCTCCCTGCTCGCCGTCAATTTTGTCTGGAAACAGGTCAACTGATGTTTTATCGCCTTTACAAAGAGTTTGTGCATCCAGTTCGGCTCCATCAGCAGCATTAAAATACGGGAAAATTGTTTAAAACAAATGAGGAGTCTCACTTTAGTATAGACGAGATGATGGTGCTATATAAAGGCACAAGAGCTGGAAGCAAAAGACAGTACATACAAAATAAACACAAAAAATGGGGATACAAAATATTTGTACGAGCTGCTGTTTCCGGATTATTACATGATTTTTAGTATATGGAGGGGAAGACACATTCCGTTTCCAAAGTTTTACGGAGAAAGAAGAGAGAATGGGATTAGGAGCGATGGTGGTTCTGGCAGTGGCACAGTCTATACAAGCCCCAGCATGAAAAGCGTTGTACTTTAATAAATTCTTTACATCAATTGAACTCATTTGTCATCTGAGGAACGAATATGGGATCTTTTCCTTGGGTACATAAGATATTGATGAGGTGCTGAAGAAAAGCTACCAAAATCAGAAAAAGAAGGGCAGGGGCTCTCACGCTCAAGTTGTTTGTAATAAAAACAAAGTAGTCGCTTGCAAGTGGTACAATAATAAATGAGTTACTGCAGCCAGCTCTTATGTTTATTCTTTTCCTATGGAGACAGTGCCACGATATATCAAAGATGCCAAAATAAGATTGCCAGTCTCTTGTCCTCGTCTGATCGAAGAATATAACACTAATATGGGAGGAATAGACCTGGCGGATATGCTGATAGCTTTATATTGAACAGAATTACGTGGTCATCGCTGGTATTTGCCTATTTTCTCCCAAATGCTCGATATTTGCATTGACAATGCATGGATTACATACCGACGAGAGAAGAAAATGAAAAGTTGATGAGCTTGAAATACTTTCGATTTGAAGTTTTTAAAAGTCTACTCAAGTTTGACAGACTATGCATGAAGAAAAACAGCATTCGTGACAAATCTGTAATTACACATCCTAAGCCACAGTTGAGAGGCCTAGCGATGATGTGCGTTATGATACAATAGATCATTTACCAACATTTTATTCTAAAGGAGGATGTCGTTTTTGCAAA
The DNA here is from genome assembly GCA_907164705.1 of Parnassius apollo. NCBI lineage: Eukaryota > Metazoa > Arthropoda > Insecta > Lepidoptera > Papilionidae > Parnassius > Parnassius apollo. The sequence goes on along the minus strand of CAJQZP010000644.1, from coordinate 2,927,826 downwards.
TTGGGACAAATAACGGTTTTCTGTCAAAAATATAATATAATAGTTTGCTTGGTTAGAAAGCGCAATGTTAAAACCAGTGTTTTCATACAGAATAAATAAATAATATATTTTTGATATACCTAAATTCTAAGAATATATGCAAAATGTGGCAATTCATAATGATTAATGTTCTCAGGTACTTATCTCAAAAATTGAGCTGTGACTATGATTAAAAATGTTAAAAGAAATTTAATTTTTGTTGTGACTATGATTAAAAATGTTTTTAATGAAATTTAATTTTTTTCCAAGATGCAACCTGTAACTTCAGATAATGGAAACCTTTGTTCTGTTGGAATTGATTAAATTAGTCACAATTTCGGGGTTGTAGCCACCATAAATAAAAATTTATTTGTTTGTCTAGAGATTCTGTTGTAAGGTTTTTAGATTTGAAACTACATGTTTTACAATTCAATTTATTACTTAATGTTGTCAACAATTTGTGATTCAAAGATACTTTAGGATTCATTTGTGCGATAGAAATAAAAAATAGATTTATTTTTAATTAAACTAAAATAATGTTACTTAATAATATAAGAAACTTTAAAGTTAAATAATTAATTTGTATGTAGAATTTGATTTTTTTTTGTTTGTTACGCACGTGGCAGAGTATCTTTTGGGATAAGAACAATTTTTTTATTTTATCTGTGGCTTATCTGGCACGGTATCTTTAAAGATACAATAAATATTTCTTAAACTACAAAAACAAAAATTTTATTTTCATTTTTCCCGTACTATTTAGACCCTAACTAAACCAGTTATACCAAAAAAAATTACGAAAAAAAATCCTGCCAAGTATAGGGTTAAAGCTAGAGATAGTACACACCATTTTATTTTGCAAGCGGATTGGAGAAAATTAATTTCCTTATTATATAATATATGCTAACAAATATAAGATCCTTAAACGCTTTTTCCCTCACCCTTACTTTTTTACCCTTTGGTTTTGACTGACGAGAGGTTGTGAGCGACTTATGTTAAAATAGAACACGCTGATGTCATATTACTTTGTGATTTGACCGCTTATTTTCGATTTACATACTCGTAGTTTGGTCGAAGATCGGTCACCCTGGTTTAATAATATCGTAATCTATAATGCTACATATAAATACCGGTTATGTGCCCTTTCTGTCTGTCTATCCAGAATCAACTTCAAAGATTAATGGGACACAAAATTACATGGTGTTTCCATCTGACAAAATTAGCCTCGGGAATACGGTCCTCGGCCGTTTCGACCACGGGCGTAAAAACAAGGAGATCGTGTGGGAACCCGCCATTTACGACCCGGCTTCGCTTACTTTTGTTTTTAATTTTTAATCGATCGCCGGGCAGAGGATTGGATTGATCGGAGCTTAATGTTATTGAAATTATAAAAATCCAGTTGGTCTTGATCGTTAATTATAAAAATGACTTACTTACTTCAAATTTATTTATTTTTTATTAAAATTCATATAATCAATTGTGTAATATAGTTTACTTATTATTTTAATGATGTATATTTATTATATCTATGTATATAAGTAATATGTCTATAAACAAATCATATTTTAGTATTAAAAAAATAACGAAACAATAATAATGCTAAATTAACAAACATTAGTTTAGAAATGACCAAAACTGATATAGGAGTTGGAAATATATTAATAATCTTATAGGTAAATTAAATTAAAACTCTTTATTTGCAAATATTAAAAATATAAACGTGCGATGATAATATATTTTTATATAATATCATTGTTAACTTAAAAACGTGGGAATATATATATAAAATAATTCCAAATTAACAGTTATTGTCAAGGCTAAAAATAGTTCAACGAGGAATGGTTTGAGAATTGTGACGCGTGTTCACGGAGAACAATGTTTAAACCAGGGTGGGGCCGACCCCTTCACAAATAATAATTTGTTTTACATTGTGGACGGCTTTAACTCGTTTCACTTCTCACTTTCACATTTAAATTGGGTTCGCAAATCTTCCTGGTGTATTCTCGTATTGTTTTTTTTTTTAATTGGTTATCTATTGCTATAACTTATCTAATATATAAAAATTGATATTTGTTTGTCCGTATTTTACGCGCTACCATACCGTTCGTCAGATTGCAATAAAACTTTGTGAACTGCACTCGCGGAAAGGTTATAGGCATATTACAATTAATTTACAGTAGGTGGTGCATATCGTACCGACAAATTTATTTAAAAGTTATATACCATTCGACATCAATGTATATATTTATCATTTTTTATTAAAAAAGCGGTCTAGGTGTGACCCGTAAGGTCCACACGACGACTAACTTCCCAGTGGAAAGAATAAAAAAATGTCATGTTTTAATATTTTATACAATTTTTCATTCAGCACAAAAACGACTTGACCGATTTTGCTCAAAATTTAATGAGGTCTAAGTTACATACTTATGCGTTAAATAAAACTGGTCCCATGTCAATATCATTCTTTGTTCTCGACATACACGAGGCGAAAATTGAATCCGAACATACATACATACATATATGTACGTACATGTGCACACGCGGACATCCTCTTAAAAACCATACTATTCGACTCTAAATACCTTGCAACGTGGAGATATGTTAAGATTTCCAATTTGTAAAATCGGATCGGACCCTTTACAATAACTTCCCACTAGATAACTAACAATATAAATCTTCCTAATTTAGAACGATATTTCCATAATCTTTACTAATTTGGCTGTTATTTGTTATTGGTTGATAAAATATTCCCAAGGAACTAAGATAATAAAATAATAGTTCATTTGAATAATGCTCACTGTATGAAATGTGCATGATCCAAACATATTTTTTCCCTAAAAATGTGCTGCCAAATACCAGCATTCACATCACTGTGATGGGAGCATATATAGCTCTATATAACAGTACCATAAAATGAGAATTGAACCGTGCCAGCCAGAGTACTAAGTACTACGTCAAGATAGTGGTTTTAGTAAGTCTTAAAAAAGATGTCCATTATATAATAATTAATATAATACTACATATATTAAACCATTACATATTTGGTAATACAATTTATTTTTTACATAAGTAAGAGTATAGTGGACAACCCATATCATCTTTTTTAAACATTACCCCCTCCCCCACACACACTAGGATTTCCTCCTGTATCGTTGGGGCAGTTTACATACATAAATTGCACGAGAACAAACATCCAGACTCGGAAAAATTATTTGTATGCGGACATGTTACATGTTCACGGAGTCACTGCATCACGGAGCTGTCAATCATCGCGCGTGTGTCGTAACGTGTGTGGCGACAGATGCAAATGGAACGGTAGATCGTCAGCAGCATCATCCTGATAACAACACGAAATAATAAAAACCTGTATGCCAAGTGTAACTACTCCAGTGGACTTTTGATGGCCTGTAAGGAATGGGTGGATCAAGGATAACAAATTAACATACAGTTCAACTGATGATAAGTGAATGCTGTGGCCCATATAATTTAGTATAATACGTGGTAGAGCCACGCTGTGTTGTGGTTGTGGCTTAACCGGGGATCACGCCCTCGCAGAATATCTGCGTAAAGCGCTTTATTGGAATCGAGGAATTCTTAGTCCTCGGGGGTGGCGGCGCATCTGCATTTTGATGTTTGTCACCCTTATACTATAAAATACTCAACTTTTTCTCTAAATTTCAACCTCACCTGCTCGCTGTACCTACCAATCTCTAGAAGTTCCAACGACTGACTGATGGCAGGAAATTCTTCCAGTAACACGAATTTCACTGACTACGGATGTCTTGCCCATCAAGTTGGTATCGTTGATCGAAGTCGATCCCGGACATTACCTGTAGGAGAGTTTATACCCTACGCTTACAAAGGCTCTTGAAAAGGCGTATACCCAGCTGTGGACTTAAAGAGGTTGTTATAGTTAACGTAAAAGTAAAGTAAAGTTACAGCCTATATACGTCCCACTGCTGGGCTCATGCCTCCCCTCATTTCTGAGAGGGTTTAGGGCAAGAAGTGTCCGCCGCGCTGCCCAAATGCGTGTTGACGAACTTCATATGTCTTCGAAATATTTTTTTTTCTTATTCCTCAGACATGCAGGTTTCCTCACGATGTTTTCCTTCACCGCCGAGCACGTGGTAAATCAGCACTTAAAATTGCAATTAACAATTTCATTGGTGCCGGCGGGGATCGAACCCGGGTTACTCGCATTCTATAGTTAAATAGAATAGTTAACGTAAGGAGGCATAATGTCAAAAACACGCGAAATATTTAGGTATAGGAATGTCTTTTGGTAGCAAACCAGTGGAGCTAGATTTCACTTGAATTAAAACTCTGTAGAGAAAAACTGGATATAAGCTCTGAAGATTGTGTAGCTAAACATTTTGTGTTAGTTAAAATTTTATGTAAGGTTTTATATTTGTGAAAAAACACAAAGTAAACATTAAGTAAGCGCGTAAATAGAATTAACCATCTAATTTGTAATATAAGAACTAAAACCCAAATACACACACAGATTATAACTTACAAGATATTTTTATTTTAGTGCGCTGTTCTAACTTATATAAAATGATGTATAATATTGTACAGTGTAGACTAGTAAAAAGTTAGCATTATTTTATAATGCATTAAACTTATTTCGTTAATAGAAAAAGTGGCTTTAAAATGATTTTTAGACAATTTCTATAAAGATTTGGATATATTATGAATAGAATTTCGTCGTCTAACAATGTAACGTTTTCTGATATTACGTCCAAATACTTGCTGATAATAAATTATTTTATTTTCATTGATCGATATTTTTTTGAATTCCCTACAGTTAAGTAGTTGTTAAAAAAGTAACCCAGTTAATATTAGATTTGGCTTTTAATATTATATGGAAAGCAGTATAACAGATATTATCAGATGTGTTAGACGTCTGGTCTAACACATCTGATAATATCTGTGGTAGATCATGATCTAAGCGTGGAGATCGATGTTAAATAGTGTATTTAACGTACAAGCTTGTTCAAAATAAGATTTCTAGTATTCACGCAAATCTACACACTTGTTATAAAAATTCATTCATATCAAGAATTGTAAACAGTAAGACGTACGATGCAAACTAAGTTTATCAGATTGAGTAGTGTAAGTTCCAAACTATCGGGGCACATGTCGGCGTCATCGACTGGCGTCTCATTCGCGTCGGTGCAACACTGAGCGCTGGTTGTCAGCGCGCGCGCCGCCATATTTAACGTTCTAAATTCAAATTTATAAAGATATAAACAAAGTAATGTGACATTTAATGTAAAGTGACTGCAGCTGCTTTTGTGTTTAACAGCACATAAAATTTTAATCGTGTGTGTGTTTAAGTGGTGTTCAAAAGATTGGTTTGGTGTGTTACAGACAAGTGTTTGTGACCTTCTGTGTATCAAAGGAGTATGTAAAACGTTCAAGTTGAGATGAATTCGAAAAAGCTAGAATACTTTCAAGATGACGAGATAGATGAGAAGCTCAATCTCAGCTTCTTAGGTAAGTTTAATAACAGATAATACGCTAAAGTTAAACAGCTATTTCCGTTATAACAAATAAGGACGAAAATAGCTACAGTTAAATGATAAATGGCAAATTATTTGTAATAAATTGTTGTGTTGATTGGAGTTGGCCTATCAAGGAACCTATGCGTTTTAGATGATGAATTGCATAGTAGGGATATCGATAATTTAATAAATGTCTTGGAAAATTTATGGATTCAAAGGTCAAGATTTGTTAAAGTATGTAATGTTATTTTATTTTACATTCTAACTTTAACATTCCAAAAAGTTACTTGTGGAAAATGACGATGTTTAAGTAAAAACAGAATTATTTAAGTTGGCATTATAGTGGAATGTGCAAAAAATAAATTATATTGATAATTAATTATTTATTGTATTAATAAATTTTTAACAAAATACTTAATTCATATTATGAAGTTACTAGTAATCCTAAAATATGCACGGCTTTGTATATATATATATATATATATATATATATATATATATATCGTTTAAAAAATATTTTATTAGATTTGTTTAACATTTTGTTACACTCGATCGTATAATCTAAACTGTGTCATATTATCACAAATTCATTACAATGCAGCGAGTATATAGAAAGTGATGCAATGTTAGGAGATATACACCGGCGTACCTATTTCACCGTTATTCCGCAAGATTTACCGCTGTCTCTGCAGTCATATCCTCATATGGGGATGGATTACTCATAGTTTTCTAAAGATATTGTAAATTAACCATTGTTGTGACTCAGATCGTCCACTGTGACCTGGGTGCATCACCCACGCTTTCGTTTCCATCAGCTGTAACAGCGAAAATAAAACTCATTTTTTTATCTTTTACTTAATACAGGTTTTGAATATTGATATATTTAAATTTGGAACAAGTTTTTATATTACAACCAAGAAAATTTACAAGTGTTGCCTTGTATAAAAAAACATTTTTTTTATTCAAAGCCCCTATCATCATTGTAATCCATCATACTCGTAGGTATGTTCATGGCTAAACTTAATGAGCCTGCGTTGTACCAATTGTTTCATTTAGTAGAGTTTCTGCTCTAACGTTACATGTTTTTATTATTTTTTAAAATTAAATAACGTACAGCTTTTAATAATTCTAACCAATAATTAATACCTACTGAAATTAAGTTAAAAAGCGTAATTCATTCGATTAACCTAAAGAAACTCTATTTCAAAGGTTTTTTAAATGAAAAATTACATAATATATGAAAATAAGTTGGCAACCCTAAACAAAATACGTATGTGGGTGTGACTCGATTGTTTTTTATGAATTGTGATATTTCCTATTTCTACAAGGTTGTATTTCATTTTTAAGTTTTCTGTTCAATCACCAGTGACATCATCCAATAGAAATGTAGCCTAATTTACATTGGCCTTAACACTAACGGATAACTTGGAATGCAACGTGTAAATTAATATTAATGTCCTCGTAACCGAATTTCGGTCACGTTGGCCAGTCTCAACGGATACTAGCTATATCATAGCTAGACAGGATATTCCCTCACTCTCAAAGTGGGAGAGCAATCCAAAACGGCCGGAGAGGCATAAGGCGCAGAATCAACGGCTTTACGTGCTTTCCGAGACACGGGAGTGAAACACTGCCATTTGTCTGGCTCCGGATCACAATTGGGAATTTCTTGACAGAAAAACTCAATAGGTACTTGATTTTTTTGCCCCGACCCGGGACTCTAAACCGGTAACTCATGACCAACGAGGCACTTGATATTGACACCACATGGTTCAGCGGTTAGTGGACTTTCTTATTTTGGTACTAACAATCAGTTTATAGTTTTCAACTAAGATAGCAATGGGCGATCCTAATGCCTGTTAGCATTCTCTGCCAGTCAACCCGTAGCAAGCTATTGTGGTGGGTCTATTTATGTGAGGTCTGAGTTCGAATCCCTATTATGTGGCAACAAATTAGGTCATACCGCGATAACAGCGGATCTCCAGTAGTAGTTTGCCGCAATATGTAATTAGGTAAAAAAAATTGAGGAAATTGCTGTAATTTCCTCAGACAAAAATTACTGCGAAAAGTAAAATAGTGATTGTACATGTCTTACCTATTTCCAATGCAAAACATCGGTTCTGTTATGCTTGGAAAAGAAGTGTTGTTACAAGCTACGATGCATCACACCTCGACCCACAGCATCGTATATACTATGTATGTTAAACCACTGTATGGTTGGAGACTTATGCTTAAATATATTGCTTATTGCTTAAGCATACATTATTGGGTAGTAGAAGAATTAATATCTGGTGGAATGCTGGCCTAGTTTCTATTCAATTACAAAAAAAAAGGGAAAGGCATACATATAACACCTCCACGCTTTTAAATATCCGGCGCCAACAGTGTTAAAATTAATAACATAAATCTTTGAATAATTATTGATAACTTGGCTAGAGGTAAATTTATCTTGTTTTGACAGAGGGATTACACACAATATAACTTTTATCCGTAATATAAGTAATTAATTTAATGGTCTCACTGGCCGGCTTCAAATTAAACGATAAAAATTCTGGTCGTAATATTAGATGGAGTAGTAAAGTTATATTTTTAATGATGTCAATACCAATGTTCTTTATGGCCAGTGATATTACGATCATAGGGTTTTAGAATGATGAGCGTAGCTCTTGTCGGTGGATAATTTGATAGTTAGCTCTACATTTTGATTTCTTCTTTACTCTCAATATGTCTAGATGTTTCATATAAAAAGTTTATGTTACGCACACTAGAATTTTCTCCTATATCGTAAAGACATAAAATACATATCAACAAGTATCCGTACTCTGAGTAATTATTATTTGAAGACTAAAAAACGTGAGAGATTCGAACCTGTGACTTTGCAGGACCGCAGCAAAACGCTTAGCTACTGCGCTACGGGCATTTAAAACCGTTTTTTTCTGCTGCAGCCATTGTATAATGTAGCACAGCTCTAACATAATGATAAAAATAAAAATAAGAAATACCTACTGATCTATTTTATATTTAAAAGAAATTAAAAATTATTTAATTTGTGCACAAGGGCTCTCCTTAAAAGGATATCCGGGCGGTGTTTAGTCCATACAAACGTATTCTTCTGTTTTTTCTCCCTAGATAATGACACTAGAGCAATTATTTTAAACGATACGGCAAATATATATCTCCCACGTCCATGTTCCTATGTTTTATTTTATTTATTCGTTCATTTATTTGACAGCACTTATAACAAGATAAAAACTACCCAGTCCACACACATAAATATGAAAAACGAAATATACTAAAATAATACCAGCAAATAATTAAAGGAAAACATGGACGTATTACAAAAAGAAATTATATTACACAACGTCGCTAAATAAACAGAATTTCTAAACAGACAGGATTTAGTATAAATGGCAACAGTTTTCGTTTATGTTTTATTCTATTTCATAAATTAATTAAATATAAACAAAGAGACTAAGCCATCTAAAATTATTCAAACAATAAAAGTTAAATCGTTATCGAAATCCAGCGAGCAAATTTAACGAAAAAAAAAGAAAAAAATAATAAGACACCTGTCTTATTATTTTTTACAATTCGGGTTGGCAACCGCAGTTTTTTGTCATTTTGAGTTGTTATGAGGAAGATGCTGCGGCACAATTTCCTGTATCATTTCGCTTTGGTGCTTATTACGGTACTTACGGGATTACACAGGGTAGTGGAATCTCCATAGAATACTATAATACATAATAGAATGGCTGTCAACCTTATTTTGTACGAGGATAGGCGTCGCCTGGAGCACACTTACATGCAATAACGTCGTATTATCACTATTACAAACACGGTTCGCTGTGTTGACAGACAGATTTTAATACATATTTATTTAAATAGATTGCAATTTGGCATTTTCTAAATCATTTGCATGGAAAATTTGGAAACGATTGTAACGTCAAAACACATCTCGTGTTGACAATTTATACGTGTGAATGACGTGTTAGTGACATTTTAGTGGCTACACGAACTACTCCCACTCCCCCGTTCTATTATGTATCATCATCATCATCATCATTACAGCCCTTCACAAGTCCACTGCTGAACATAGGCCTCCCCCAAGTAATGCCACAAAGCACGGTCCTGAGCCACCTGCATCCATCGACTTCCTGCATGTCTTACCAGGTCGTCACTCCATCTAGTGGGGGTCGCCCTACACTACGCCTACCGGTACGAGGCTGCCACTCGAGAACCTTTCTTCCCCATCGGTTATCGGTTTTTCGAGCTATATGGCCGGCCCATTGCCACTTCAGCTTACTAATCCGTCTATTATGTATGTATTATAGTATTTTATGGGAATCTCTTACGCCGCCATTACATACGTTTTCTTCTTATATTGTCTTTGAAAAATATACTTAGTATACGTGGTAGAGCCATGTTGCAGCTATGTTATGATTATAGCACAAATAAATTGTTTCGATCGAGGAAGGACCACACAATCACAGAATACCAGCGTAAAATAGCAGCCCATTGTACGGTGAGTGTAGAAGAACGGTGACCCTTTCTACTGGATATGAGACATTCCATCTTAGACCTCAGGTTCGCGTAGTGTATATATTCTTTGCCTCAGGGGTAACAACGCATATGAATTTTAATTCTTAATCGAGGATAGACATATTTTCGTATGTCTATGGGCCACAACATCCACTTACCATCAGGTGGGCTGTGTGCTCGCTTGTCACCCATATTCTATAAATTATAAAAATAAACTTTGCTTAATTTTGGTGAAGAAAACAGTCGATTTATTATACTCGTAGGTATATTGAGTCTGAGCTGCAATTGTCTCGTACGTTTGTCTAGCTCCCTCATCTGGACCCAGCGCGATAGCAAAAGACCCGCTAAAGCTATTCGTCAAATATCTTACCGCCTGCATTTCCTCTGAAAATTCAAACCCGAATCTCGACAAATGCACTTAGCGTTGAGCCCCGTGTTAATTTTAGTAGCAATTAAACTGATGTCCTCAAACCATTATCCCCAGTCAACTCGTCAAAAGCGCTTTCACTGTCTTCAAACTATTCGATGATAATAACTTTATAAAATGCCATGATAAAGCTAATGTTTAGTTTAAACTTCATAAAATGGCTTTTACTCGATAAAGAGAAATTTCACTTGCGATGTTATTCCATTAAAATACCAGACGGCTGACTTTGAAGCGGCTGGAAGCGGCTGTCGGTATTTGTTCTCTTATTTTTTTATGTCTGGGCTTTGCGTTCGCGACTGTTCTTGTCAGACACCCCCTGTTTGAATATTTGTGTCATATTTAAACTATATAATAGCTCCCTTAAGGCCATATTTCTATGAATGAATAGTAAAATGCTTTTTCAAATACAACGTAAAATAACTTTAGTTTAAATATATTACGTACTTTATGTGTGTTATTATGTAAATTGATTGTCTTTTGTATGTTTATTACCTACAGGGATATTATTATTAAATATTTTTTGTTATTGCAATTAAATTTACAGCCTATATAGGTGCGTCCCACAGCTGGGAACAGGCCTCCTCTCATTACTGAGAGGATTTTACGTGTTCGCCGCGCTGCCCCAATGCGTGTTAGCGAACTTAACATCTTTTCGAAATAATATTTTTCTTATTTCTCAGAGATGCAGGTTTCCTCACGTTTTTCCTTCACTGCCGAGTATGTGGTAAATCAGCACTTAAAATTGCAATTAACATTTTCATTGGCATGACAATAAGTATTGTAATATTTGATGGTTATCTAAACTTAATTATTTTTTTAAATAATTCGATGTTATGGTAACAATGCTGTATGTACTGTACCGCTTTTTTATGTAGTGTATGGTATAACCTATAACATTTTCGTATTTCGTTCCGAATGTGTTTGTTTTTTTGGCATATTAAGTCGTATTCTCTTGCTGATGGGTTGTTTTTCATAAAGTGTTCTACTAAACCCTAATTAAGTATATATATATTATGTTTTTATTACCAATTGTTCAAATTTAAATTTATTTCGATCTCGCACCATAATATTTAGTTACGTGAATCTTGAGTTGTATAATAAATCTTTCACGTTTCTTTTTTGTTTGTTTCGTACCTGGTCTGATTAAACCGGTCCTTCCTGTATTTTTTCTATTTATTTTTAGAACCTGCAAATTATTGACAGCCAGGTTTTTAAAGACGTTTCAGTATGGAACAAGCAATGAACAGAAATTTCCGTTTATTTACATAATATTCTGTAACATGGTTTTATAATTACAATTCCTTTTTCAAATTCTTTTCTTTTTTTAATCGGGCTATAAATTTAGGATTAACAGGACAGTTTATGAAGATTTTCCCCAAATCTGACTTTCATTTACAATTTGTCTGGCTCAATATACTAATCCTTGCTAATCCGCAAACACGACAGGTTAATAGTACATTTTGAGGCGAACGCCTTGTGTGGTCGAGTGATTAACTACAGAGGGAGCGATGCATTGTGAACACATATTAAGCATCGCCCTTTGTGATTTTTTCAAGCCCGCTTTAGTGTTTAATGGAGTGATACTTCGGTTGCTTATTGTACGTGGTTAAACAGGTTGTAAAATTCAATTTCAGACGACCAATGCGAGTTATTTATAGCGTAAGAAGTCTTAACGATAGAATTAAGAAAAAAATTATCTTTTATTTGTAAAGAGTTCGTATTAAGAAAACCGAATTTAAATCTGTAATTAGATGAGGTAAACGTATTTTATATTCTTTATAGAAGTAGGAGCACAGTCTACTAATGGTAAGTGGATGCTAAGGCCTATATTTACAGCTACATCTACACTCAATTAAGAATCAAGATATATTTTAGATGTTTTGTTACCTTTGAGGGCTAATTGGAATGCTTCGTTACTAGTAAAGAGGGTCTCCGGTTCTCATAACTCACCATACGAAACACAGCAGCATATTGCTGCTCTTTCACGTTGGTATTCGGTCTGAGCGTGGTCTTTCCCCGGTTGAGAACATTCATTCTTTCTGCACGTAAGGTAAGTGTAGAGAACTAGAGACCCTTTTTCGAACGAGGCATTCCATCTTAGTCCTCACGGGTGCCAACGCATCTGCATTTTGATTCGTAATCGAGGATAGATGTAGATGTCTATGGGCCATAGCAACCACTTAACATCAGGTGGACTGTATGCGTTTGTCACCTTTTTCTATAAAAAAAAAACCTATAGCTACGCTGTAATAATTACTTCAAAGACGTAAATTTGTACAGGTTTTAATATACCAAAAAGCCTTAATTTATATTTTTAAAAAACAATATTTTGTTACGACTTTTTTAACTGAACACTTTTTGAAATCTCTCAATTGGATTTTCCATTACAGTCTGAAGTCCACCGCTGAACATAGACCTTGTCCATAGATTGCCTCGGGGGGGGGGGGGGTGTATTTTGCCATAGTTGACATTTTTTTATTTTTTAGAATAAGGGTGACAAACGAGCACACAGTCCACCTGATGGTAAGTGGATGCTGTGGCTTATAGACATCTACGTCTATCCTCGCTTAAGAATCAAATCAAAAAAAATCGGTTCTTCACACTCACCATACGAAACACAGCATTATTAAGGCCGCGCCGATCTATTCGTGCTACAAACATAATATAGCTGCAGCATGATAGGCAAGCGAGATTTCAACCGCAGTTTTTTGTTATTTTGAGTAGTTATTGGGAAAATTCTGCCCATCTACACTTTTATTTCGCCTTTTCGCCTCTAACGACTTCCACGGCATAATATGGGGTAGTGTGGATTCATTTACGCCGCCACACCACGCAAAATTTTGAAAATTCTACATTTTAACTCCTTGAGACTTTCACGTATTCGCACAGCGTTGCATTATTTCAACATTACTAATATTGCAATGTATAGTATAGAGTAATATCAAACACAGAAAAATAAAAAATGTTTTTGTTTGGAATGTTCTATAGTCGTAAAAAAAATCGTTGGTTTTAAAGATAAGTATTACGGTCTGAGAGCTTTTTGGATATAATTCTTATCAAAATATAATTATATAAAAACTGTTTTAGATATGCAGTCAACCAACTATATTGCAATGCTTAGGGTATATTCATCGAAGTGCAAAGTAGCTGTTTGTTGCTAGGGTTGCCACCTGTACTTTATAATAAATACTAACTTTATGAGACTAATAAAGTACGTGAAAACACTTAATTTTACATATTTTAACGATTTTCATGGTTTTACTTTTTATACAAATATTTTTCTATGTAGTAATGATTTTTAAATTTATATACAAAATTGTGTGTCATGTCTGTTGTCTGGTATTCATTCCCGTCACTTCAGCGTTATTTACAGAGTTTATTCTTTGATGAATGCTAGGTGATGGGATGAAAGGAACAGAGTATAATCTTAACTTAGACCATAGAATGAAAATATATTATATGTGTAAAATAGCATGTCAATTGAATCTAATAGTTATGTATATTCTGTACCAAATACGACTATTAACATTATTATATTATGTATAATATTAACATTATTACTATCAATATAAACAAAACAAACAACATTCTAAATTCTAATTCTAATACTAAAAACCTTAAAAATATATATTATAATAACTAAAATATATTATTAAAAAGGAGGTCCTTTAGACAAGGTTCCGACGATACTGGCCGCGTTTCCCCGTTGAATAGCTAGACTAATTCTTTGTCCGAGGCAGCTGCCAGCTCTTCGGTTTCCTGTGACGTCGATTAACCTTTTTGCTATTTCCTTAAAAAAGCTTATAGCGCTAGGACCCCACGGACCAAGGATCTCGACACCGAAAGGGACAAAAATATATTCGGAGCCTAGACCCCTGTATTTGTATACTTTAACTTTTTCAGCCGCTTCACAAGACGCACCAACTCTGTTGTTGGTTCCATGTAGATGGGAAGGGACCAGCGTGTCTGAACAGTTTGCATCCCATACTTTGTCCATGGAATCAAACTCATACCGTCCGGTCTCTTGCCATCGTCTCTTGCAATACCAGATGGCCCAAGTAGACTTGGCACATTGACGGTGGCAAGAGACCGCCGCATGATATCGTTAAGTGCTGCATGTCTTGAGAAGCGACCTGCACTTTCTTGGCATGGTACTTTATTTTTTGCAAGTAAAATATTTTAATTTGTAAGTAAATAAATACTCAAAAAAGGTGGCAACCCTACTTGTTGCTACCCCGTCCTCTACGTAATGGTCAGTGGGGGAGTGCAGACCGTTGACCTCAAAAAGGTCTTTACGTCATAGGGATTGATGTGCATTGAAAAACTTTGTTACTATTTATAATTATAAGTTAATATATCTACAAAAAAGGTTATCCCTCTACTATAAGATGGAATGACGACCTGGTAAGACATACAGGAAGTCGATAGATGCAGGTGGCTCAGGGCCGTGCTTTGTGGCATTCCTTGGGGGTGGCCTATGTTCAGCAGTGGACTTGTGAACGGCTGCAATGATGATGATGATTATGATGATGTATCTACATACATAGGTACTGAAATAAATCTACTCGTAACTTGTTGTACTCTCTACACCTGAATGTATAACAACACAAGAATAACATGAAGTCGTAGTTTGTATAATTACAAAAAAAAAGTGAAAAGGTTAATTTATGCTAGTTTAGACGCTTGTCATTTATTATGGTACATATTATATTATTATTTTCCTTATCCATATATTTTTTAAATTCATTATTAAAATCTAGAATCTTTCATGGTGCTATGGAAACAATAAATATTTTTATCATATATTCAGCGGCTTACAAAATATTGCGTAAGGTGCAAAGTCGGTCAGTCTTGTGTAACATGAAAAGTTTTAACCTTCGTCATCATAACAATGATTCATCCTTGTGCCATTCATGATTCAGTGTTATCAACGGTACATTTTGTTTGCATCTCACTTCATTCACGAAGCCTTTGTCTTTAATATTTGTCTACTTACGTGACATGCGTAACCGAGAAAATAATTAGGTACTTGAGTTGTTGAAACCTTGTCACTTGATACAAATCTATATAATAGTAAAGTTTTTCCGGGAATGTAGTTTTAAAACAAGTTATGTAGAGCCTTGAAATGTTCTTACCACTTTTGATATGCTGAAGTTTTCTTGAGGATATTGAAGGGGTATCACATAAAAAAATTTACGGATATATATACTGGGTGATTTATTTTACTGTCTGGAAAAAAATAGGGTGCAGGTAAATGTTTACATTAACATATTATGAAATTGATCTATCAATAAATACTACTAATTTAGGTTCATTTCGATGCAAAATTTCATTATATATATATATATATATATATATATATATATATATATATATATATATATATATATATATATATATATACTTACTTTAGAGGGTTATGATTAGCAATGGATTTTTGCTAACTTATATATATTAAAGTAAATTAATGTCAAATGGTTATTTGCACACCATGCATTTTTATTTGAAACTAGCGAGAGGCCCCGGCTTCGCACGGGTGATTTCTGAATCTCTACAACAACGCCTCCTACCGGTTCCAAATTTAAATCTAAGCTATCTAGGGACCAATTCAAACACACACAAATTTCATCAAAATTGGTCGAACTGTTTTTGAGTTTTAGGGAAACTAACGGACAGCAATTGTGTTTTATATATAGATGTCGAATTCATAGAGACGACAAATTCATTGTCAAGCAATATGTTTTTAATTTTTCATATTTCAATATTTTCGTACAAGTAAGATATGAATGTAAAAAATTTCCTCTTTAATTTAGACATCTGCGTACTTATCAACTGCTTAGCTGACGCTGCTGTGTACAAAACCTAAATCGATTCTATGAATTTCAGCCTGATTGTGCAATTATTAACCTAACTATCCCTATAACATTCAGACAAGACACTACTACAAAACAACACGTAAGTATAGTACATTTATGTACTATACTTTCTGTGCAGATGATATTACCGGTCTAATAGATCGGTCCACACACACCAAAGAGAGACCGTTCAAATTTTAAACAAAGTAAATACAAATATACTCGTTCGTTAGTAATGGTACATGCGTACTAATTTCTTTACTTAATATTTACTCTGCTCTCACTTCTCTATATGGTTGGGTTACAAAGCGTTTGAACATCGACACTATCAAAGGAGTCTATGTTAAAACTGATTTGGGGTTTTGTCGGAAACTTGACCGTAGGTGGGTTTTTGCTCCTGTTCTGACGTTTACAACTCGCGGCACGAAAGTCTAGCGGTGACCATTATTGCACATAATTGGCCGTATTATGCATTATTGCGTATGATTGGCTGTGCGTATCGTTCGCGCGCGCTGATTGGCTCTCCAGTCACATTTCATGAACCGTACTGATACGACATTCATAGCTATTTCCTCCACATTTATTTCAGCACTAGAGTTACGTGCCACGAGTTACAGTTTATGTTTTTAAATGGATTCTGATACGTCAAAGTGATGCCATTTTGTGTATTAAAGTGTATGCGCATGTGAACTACCGTGCCGTGCCGTGTAGCGGCTGTGTAAGGATATCCACTACCCCATATCATCCCGTGGGTGTTGTAAGAGACGACAGAGGGAAACAAATAAAAATATGTGCAGCAGCGTCTTGCTGATAACGACTAAAATAAAAAAGACGTGTGGCACTCGGTGACTGCCGCGGTAAAGCTATTGCATAGCAGTTTTGTATCAACTTATGCAATTATAATTATTTATTTATTTTATTTATGCAGTATTTCTTTTACTTTGATATTAATTCAAGTTACACTTTTTGAGCGTGGTGACCGATAAGAAAAAAAAACAATTTCTTTTCTTTTATTAAATAAATAAATAATAAATGCACTTTGTTCATTCATATTCAAAACACTTTATACACAAATTTTACAAGTACAGCTATTCACTGTTGTACATAAATACCTATACACCTATATACTTTCTCATAAGCAGCTGCTTATGTATTCGTCCGATTTCGGAGCAGCTCGTCTTGATTCGTGCGAGCTTCGTAGAGTCGTACAATACGTCTAGTTGCACGCACACAAACACCGTGTCGAAGACTGCCGAAAAGAAACGACGTTAGACAATGCACGGCCTTCAAGCCACACCTCCGTGCCCGTCGGAGTGGGGAGCGTGAGGTTTTTTCGTTACGGAAAATCTGGATTCGGTCCCCGCGCTCAAGGCCCGCGATAGAAGCTATGCAATAGCTTAAAAAACTGCGGTTGCCAACCCGCTTGCCAAGCGTGGGGAGGCCTATTTTCAGCAGTTGACTAAAGGGTATTTTTATATTAAAATTAAAATAGGTCCTAACAGTAACGATAAGGTGCACTAATATGGCAAAGCTGGTAGCCGTTTTTTTTGTTGCACGAATGAATTAGTTAATCTATGGTTTGACAGAGAAGAATCACTTTTGCAGAAAATAACAGCGTAAAATACCATCATAATGCTATTGTTTTGTGTCGAAAACTGGATTTTTTTTTACTGGTAACCATACACTTTATATTAGTCCTCATGTGTAACAAATCTGTAATCCGATCAATCTATTGGCCACTTTATTCACTAATTGCCATTTATACTTTATTATATGTTATATATACATAAATTACTTAGACATTTTGATTCAATCAATGCCAAGTACTTACTCAAGCCACCGACAATAAGCAGTCATATCACCTTTCGATATTATCTCTTTTACGTAATTGTCCCGGTTTTATTTGCATTCACTGTTCGTGTTCTATTCATTTTCGAAACAAAGCCGTATGTTGACGGTATTCATTCACTTGTTCAAGTGTAATGCACCTACATACGATTTGGACGAATATGGCGTTGCATTATCAACGTTCGATCTACACGCCATTTTTTTTTTTAATCAGCCATAGTGAGTCACTGTGTTTAGGTGAGCGCAGCGAAGCGTGTTGTCGCGGAATTGGTCACTGTGACCCATACAGTCACAGTGAAATAATTGATCTCATTGAATACTATGTAAATTTTAGAAAAGTATTCTCATGTATTCTTTGATGAATACCTACTCTTTTAGCTTGTAGAAGTCGTACGGTTGCACTTTCGTACGTAGTTCTCCCATCAAGCAATATGAGAATACTGTTGTGTTCCAATCTGAAGGGTATAGATAGCCAGTTTATTACAAGCTGTAATGTACTCCATTTCAGTCCTAGGAAGTGACAGTGCATATTTGTTCTTCTATAGTTCGTGCCAAATCGATTGAGAAAAACGGACGATGATCTCAGGTGTGAGCCGAGTGTCAAAAGGCGTCAAAGGCGATTTTGTTACTCGGCTGATATCTGAGGGCATTGTCGGTTTCTCTCGATCGATTTGGCACATACTATAGAGTATATGAGCGTCGACGTGTAGTGGTAGTGGCGGAAGAATATACATCACCCCATATAATGACGTTGGTGTCATAAGAAGCGATAGAGGGAAACCGAAACAGAAGATGAACAGCAACATTTTTCAAATATAAATAAATATAAATAAAAAACCACATACAATTTACAAATAAATTTTTTTATTTCATTACAAAAAAAAATTTAAATGTATTTTTTTGAAAAAAAATATTGGAAGGGTTTTTTCTGTTGTCTATAACTCGATTGGTAACAATCTCTGGAGATAAGCTAAGTGGCAATTGTAAGGGTTTGCGCTCGCTGTAAATTTCACAGTACGCGAGAATCCCGGGTTTGATCCACACCGGCACCAGTGAAATTGTTAATTGCAATTTTAAGCACTGATTTACCACGTGCTCAGCGGTGAAGGAATACATCGTGAGGAAACCTGCATGTCTGAGAAATTAGAAAAAAAAATATTTCGAAGACATGTGTAGTTCGCCAACACGCATTGGAGCAGCGCGGCGGGCACTTCCTAGCCCTAAAACCCTCTCAGAAATGAGAGGAGGCCTGTGCCCAGCAGTGGGACGTGTATGGCTTTCTCCAACTGTAGATTTATTTTTTTTTTTTTTTTTTTTTTTTTTTTTTTTTTTTTTTTAATATTAAATTGAGGTTGGTTGGCCTTTTAGGCACCTTTTATGAATAAATTAATAATTGGCTATACCGCCATTTGTAGACTTATACATCACCAGGTACCAAAATAGTATAGTACGTAGGTTTCTCTTATATGTTGCCACAACCCGGCAAACATAACTATTCAATTTTGTAATGGATTTTCAATTCGTTCGGTAACTCACAGTTTTGGACGCTACAATTTTTTTACGTTTCTTTTTCGTAGAGGGAACCTTTCCGATACCTGCTCAGAACAGGTGTTGTTAAGAACTGCTCTCGACTTGTTTACTCTGAGGTAACTTATTTTCAACAAATAATTATACCAAGTTAAACATTATTATAATTTACTTAACGTTAAACGTGAACTCCTTTTACGTAGCTAATTATATGCCTCAGGTAATTTATCACATCTGGGCGTGAACGAGGCTGTTTCATCATGTTTTCAGGCTTTTTTGGTTCGATTAAGTATTATTAAATTGAACTCGACTTCGCGTAAGTCTATTTTAATGCAGTATTACCATTTATTAAATTCGCATGATAATGAAAGCATTGGAATCGGTCGAGTGCTACATCTTGTTAGGTGTTTTAACAATTAATTATTTTTCATGACTTTTATATTACACAAATACTACACATTAAGTCAAACGTAAAAAAAATTATACGTGGTAGAGCTATGCTGCAGTTATATTGACTGGGGAAGGACCAAGCTCTCACAGAATACCAGCGTCTATACGTCTATACTCACCATACAAAACACAGCAGCATTAAGCTACTATTTTAGCTTAATGCTGCTGTGTTTTGTATGGTGAATATAGAGAACCGGAGACACTTTTTATTGGAAACGAGGCATTCCATCTTAGTCCTCACAGGTGACAACGCATCTCCATTTTGATTTGTAATCGAGTATAGATGTAGATGTCTATAAGCCGCAGCAACCACTTACCATCAGGTGGACTGTGTGCTCGTTTGTCACCCTACCCTATAAAAAAAATGAGCCATTAAATAAAATTCAACCCATTTTCTGTTTAATTTTCCCTCTGTCGCTTTTTACGACGTTTGGGACGATATTGGGGTAGTGGATAATATTACACTGCCAGTAACGGTTAAATCAAAATAAATCAATATATTATGCAATTTTTCAAAACGTTTTGAATGCGTGATATTACATAATGGCCTTTTACGTCACCGTCAGGATTGGGGTAGTGTATACTTACGCTGCTAATCCACGGTTAAATAAAAAAAATCATTATTAAAAAATAATTATATATTATTTAATTTTTAAAAACGTGGTATATTAATACGTGGTATTAGATAATATATCTTAATACAAATTACTGTAACTTCCTATATATGGCAACTAACTCTGCCTGATTTATTATCAGCCAGTTAAAGATTTCAATCCTGGAAGTATGTTGATTTTGAATCGAAATAACAAATACCACAATATCTACAATGTGTTTTCTTTTTTACATTTTATTAGCATTTAATATCACACAGATGACAAAAAACATATTTCGTCATCTGTACCGTAATATTTTTTTAAATTTTCTGCGTTAAATTTTTAAGGCAGTCGAAGGATTCGTTCGAAGGATTTTTTAGAAGTCCATTGCAACTTCAGCTCCCTGATTCGTTTATCCAAAGGGCTATTAATTTATTATAATTGATTCTCCTACAATGCTACTGTATGAATTTACACAATTTGTTCAACTTAATGTATTCTTTCAACAAATGTATTGTCAATAAATTCACAAATACAATGTCACAGTATATGTTGACTGTGACAATGTTGTCAATTAACAACTAATAATAGAGAAAGTTCCATGAACGGCTGAGCTCTAAATCTTGTCAAAGTCTAATAAATACTATTGATTGCAACGAAAAGGTTTGAAGTTTTTGCCACTGTTTGCTCGTTCGTTAACTGTTGAAATCAATAACTGGAAATATTCTTGCTGTACTTAATTAAAGTAGTTTTTTTAATGATACTGTGCTCCTCTCGAAAGGTGTATTTAGTACTACAATTTGATATTTTTATTCACATTTGTTCAAAGTAATACATCGAGTCATCGAAGCAATTTTATACAATAATTTCCAAAATTAAAATTAATGAAATCTGTAAAATTAGTTACGTTTAAAATTTTGTTTTGTTTACAATAATAATGATATAGCATTTCTTTATACTTTATGCATTTGCTATATATTTGTGTTTTACATTTAATTATTACGACCATAACGTTAATTTTGCAACACATTTTTACTACATTTTGCACGCAACATGAAACTGAAGTTGCGGCCGGTCAGCTGAACGCTAATATGTATAGGTAACTCTATACGTATTGAATTACAAAGCCTCCTAGATAATGTTCGATACATTTTAACCCTCTGAAAAAAATTAACGACTACCTGTAGTCGCTCTCCTTTCACATTCACGTCATTCATTATTTTAATCCCTTGCTAGTGCTCGGAACTGCTGGAAATTCCAGCTGCAAAATTTCTAAAGCTCCTAAAAAGTTCAAAAAACGTTTTATCCATCTGAATAAAATTGTAACCCGACTGGAGACATTCTCCTTTCAAATTTTCATCAGTTTAACCCCCTACGAGAGTCAGAACCGCCAGAAATTCCAGCTTGAAGATTTCAAAAGCTCCTAAAAATTTAAGAAACACATAACAGTAATGTTTAAAAATGTATAACAGGACATAATATTTGCTTATTATTTTCGTGAATAAGTTTGTACATATTTTGTACACATTGTATGTCATATTAATATGAATATTCAAAAGTTCGTTACTGACCATGGGCTTCTGGCATGTATTGCCTTATATTTGCAATAATTGCCACGCTAGACAGGTGGGTCGGTAACTGCAGGTTTTATTATTTTACGTCATTAGAAGTCTGCTGCCCGTCTCCTATATCACATCTCTCTGTCGTCCCTTACGACACCCACGGAATGATATGGGGTCGAGGAACAGTTGATAACTAATCAAACTATTCAAGGGCAGTGAACGATAATTTAAATAGTAAATATGAATAGAGGTGGATTACGCGTGGAGGCCTTTTACTGTGGTCTGCAAACTAGCCGGACCTTTTACCGTTAGACTTTTATCTGTGGGGTGAAATAATAAATGAGACTCAAAGTTATGGCGGAAGTTAAAAGTGCTCAAGCACAGGTAAAAAATAAAAAAGGGGTTATTCTTACACCGCCACTACACAGTCTAGTGAGAGAATCCACTACTCCATGTCATCCTGTAGGTGTCATGAAGCGATAGAGAGAAATTAAAACAGAAGATGGGCAGCAACGTCTTCTTATTAACAATCTATCGGTCCACCCTGGCTTCGCACGGGCTTTTTTTGGATCTCCACAACATATGCATGTACCTTCCTCTTGAACCATTCTGTTTATTGATGAAAACCTCATCAAAATCCATTGCGTAGCGAAGGTACTGACGGCGGGAAGTGACTTTTTGTTTTATACTAGAGATTTAAAAAAAAGCTGCAGTTGCCGACCCGCCGGTCAATCGTGGCAGCTATGGCAAATATCCTCCCTATTAGCCAATCTATAGGAGAAGTCTGTGTTTAGTATTGGGCTTTGCTGGACTGCAATGATGATGATTTTCTCACGCTGATCTTGGCTTACAATAATATGAACATTTTAGAAGTTTATTACAAAGTTTTGGAGTTTTATCGTATGTTATCGCAGTAAGCCATATGTAGATTAAAAAGTTAAAAACTAACTACTAATGACACAAGCGAGTCTGCCTAACGTCTGCGCTATTAAATTATTAATCGAACAAGATCATCTACGTACCAGCGGGTGGTAATAGAATCCCGTGGGCGTATGAAATTAGCCTTTTGTCTCCTTCACGCATACGCGCTGAAATGAAACGGAAGACATGACGGTGTTCATGTCTCTCAGAAGCCGCTAAAGGTACTGGGGGCATTTTTTTTTCAGACCGTTGCACAATGTGAGTGGATAGTGTTTTTTTTATTGGTCAAAGGAATACATTACTACCTGTCAGAGATATTAAAAAAGGTTCAAATAGAAACGAGGTTTAAATCAAATAAACCAGCAGTATATGCGCACTCTAATTGACTTTCGTCGGCTTTGACCGAAAATTCAATTATCACCCGATAAAACTGTGGATTATTATTTCACGACCTTTTGTTATGTTGTATGTCTAGTATATCTTTTCAAGTAAATTACGATATTTTGTTTCATAAAAATATTATTTTAATTATTGCCAGTTTTTATCTTGTATTTTTAGTCTTTGATGTCTGTTCTACTTTTTAATACTAATAAAGGTCTAAGCAATACGAATAGTTCTACGCGACCGTTAAAGAACTTACATTAAAATATTTACATTTTTAAACATATTTTATTGGGTGTAATTTTATGATATAACCTATTTAATAGGAAAAAATCATCAATAAATCAGTTTAATTTTTTTTATACCGAGAAATCTGTGAACATAAAAAAATGTAGGTACGCGTCGAATATAGAGCCTTTTCGTTTTTTTAACCGGTTAAATGTGGATGCATGCAAATAAAATATTAATTTCTCATATAAATAAAGGGCTGCAAGCAAAAACGTTTATTACAAAAGAAAGCTAAAGCGTGATTAAATCTCATTTACTACCACTTTCCCTTATTTAAAACCTGACCCTTTCCTCTTAACACAAAGCCTATATTTGAGAAACACCAGTTAATAGGATAATATGTCTTACCGCTCATGATTATCCATAAAGATTTAAAACATAGACAATTAAGTATTGATTGTTTTATTAGATGATAGCATCATATTTAAAGGGAACAATAATTTATTGTAGTGATACGTATGTTTATTTATAAACGTTGTGTTATTTCTATAAAATATAGTACGTGAGGGGATGGTCATCCGATTAATATGTCCACTTTCTTATAACTCTAAAACTACAGCCTTGTTTACATAGATGGCTTTGTGATACGATAGCCTTTCATCGGTCAATCAAATAATAAAGGGTCAATAGGTCGATGTTTTATTGACACCATTTTGAGAGTTGACATTATAGTAAATATTTTAGTCGATTTTATTATGGTGCAATATAGATAGTTATTTTAAGTAGATTTTTCTAAGTGTTCCTAGTTATTGCACAAAGCTTGTTTGCAATTTTTTTCTTAATATATTAGTTATGGTATAAGATTTTGTGTTTTTGTCTCTGTCCCCCTCCTAGTTTTAGTTTTATAGGGTGGCAAAGCTTAAGGTGATCATATTACCCCCACGTACCTTATACATTGTTTTCTTTAGAATTCAATAATTTCTTGATAGAAAAACGCAATAACTGTTTTCGCATCCTCCCTCACATACTCAAGGCTATTGCAGCTCGTGGACACCAGGAGTAAACTTTAAATATAGATGGTTAAAAACACATTGCCACCTCTGAGGAGTAAGATGAGATACCTCACAACCTGTTATCATATAGGCTCTCTGTACCTTCACACCGGAACAACAGAGCAAGGCACTGCTGCATGGCGGCAGGAAAAGGGTCAGAGGATGATTAACTCAGACATACACTTAGGTGCGCACCACAATATTTTTTATAGAGTTAGGGTGCAAACGAGTACACAGTCCACCTGGTAAGTGAATGCTGTGGTTTGGTCCCTTTGTTCTAAGGGTTCCCATCACAAATCATCTAACATTCAAAATGCAGATGCATTGTTTTCCTTGAGGACTAAGATAGAATGCTTCGCTTCTAGTAAGAGACTCCGGTTCTCTACACTATCTGTGAGAGCGTGATACTTTTTACCCTAGCCGACCCATTCGCGCTACGACCATAACATAGCTTCATCATGTCGCTGCCACGCATAAAAAGTAAAAATACACATTATTTTAACATTTACTAACTTTACAAATTCGTCGCCCACGGATGAGACTGAACACACTTGGTATTTAATAATTTTAATCAGATAATAAAAGTCAATGAACATTTCAATAAAAGTCATTAATGATCGGAAATTAAAGTTTAATAATGTGATTCCGGTTGTCTACTTTCAGCTTCATTAGGCGTCTTATTTCGTTTATTAGATACTTATAGCTGTTTAATTTTGTTAATGATGTAATTAAAAGCCTCGGCAGCTACTAACTTTATTGCATGTGAGTTTCGCCTACACTAAAGAGCCGCTTATATTTTTTTATAAATTCAACCGAACTACACTTACGCAAGTTACCAGGTAAAGTAAACGCTGAAGCGTGCTGGAACTATTATAAACTTTAAATCCTGTTTGCAAAGGTTATAATTTTGAATGAAGTAAGGAAAGGTATGATTTGATCTGACACAATAAGCCTTTTAAAAATGTTTTAATACAGTGCGAAAGGTAAGGGTTTTGTGTCTAGCTTTGACGTTGTCACAAATTTAATGTGAGAATTCTTTTCTATGTGCTAAAGTTTTACATGTTCTGAAATAAGAATAAAAAATATTTATTTTCCTCCTTCTTCTACATCATCACTTTGAATATAGGCCTCCTCCCAAAGAATGTCACAAAGCACGATCGTGAATCACATTCATCCAAGAATTTCCTGCGTCTTACCAGGTGGTCACTCCATCTAGTGAAAGGCCGTCCTACATTTTGCTTACCAGTACGATGCTGCCACGCGAGAAACTTTCTTCCCCATTCCAAATCACAATTGTAAAATTGTGTTCATAATATATTTTAAGGATAGTTGTAATAACCAATATTATTATAGTACAATACAGTCTTTAACACGCACGCAAGAGGTGCGCGTCTCTGGTGCGCAGGGTGCGGGGGGCAACAATAGTATACTGAAAGTGATTGCCAGCAGACTGCACTGCCTATACATATGCCATAGTAGTGTCATATCGGGTGGATTGGTGAGAAAATGGCACATATAAATATAAATATATTTTTTTTGTACTTCACAAATAATATTATGCCTACTAACATAGTGATAAGTTTAGTTATAAGTAATACTAACAAAATATGAGCCTTGGTTGCTTAAATAAATGAAATTCTTCTTCTTTAACAGATGTAAAACTGAGCATAAAAAACTGCAATTCAGATGCAAAACTTAAATGCAACTATTTGAACTCACCAATTGAGCGAGTCATATTTTAATTTTACTAGTCGTGTATCTATTAAGGCATATGATTTATTTTCTAGATCATATTGCTCATCTTTCAATAACAACGTCCACTCTAATACAGAGATTTATTACCTATTACCCAGCCTCGAGCTCATTCTGTAAGTATTTATGTAAGTTCTAAACAAATTTTTACACGTGGTAGAACCACGCTGTAGCTATATTATGGTTGTAGCATGAATGGATCGGCTCGACCGGGGTAGGACCACGCTCTCACAAAATACCAGCTTGAAATAGCAGCTTAATACTGCTGTGTTTCGTATAGTAAGTCTAAAAATCCGGAGACCCCTTTTACTGGAAACGAGGCATGACATCTTAGTCCTCAGGGGTGACAACGCATCTGCGTTTTGATTCTAAATCGAGGATAAACGTAATAGACATCTACACCTCTAAGATGGATTTCCTCTTAGTTGGAATTCCTCGTATTCGGTATAATAGAGTCTCTGGTTCTCTCGATTTCCATACGAAAAAGCAGCACGAGCTGCTATTTTACGCTGGCATTCAGATTTTTCGATTAAGACAGAAACCGTAGGTACTGGCGGTTACTAATCAGCTGGTGCTCATCAAGATACCGCGTGAACCGGCAGCCAATGATCCACTCTATTATTTTTGAGAACAAGGAGGTAATGGCGATAGGCCTGTAATTGGACGCATCAGAGTGGTTACCTTTTTTAAGAATCAATTGCACGAAAGCTGTGTTTCACGAATTTGCGACTACGCTTAGTAAGTAGTACCGGAAAAAAACTTAAACTCCTAAATTATTGCGTAAAGCACCTAAGTAACTGTTCAGCTGATGTATGTTCTTACACTTGTGTCAATTTTAGTAATGTTGATTAACAATATATTCTTCATGGCGTTTATTAGTAGTACTAGTATCCATTGAGTATTTTATATAAGTTTCTGTCAAATCATTCCGTTATCTTTGTTTGTCTATAGTAGTCAGCAAAGTTCAAAAGTTCAACCACAGATCGTTTTATGCTCGCACATTAGATAAAATGATTGCGGTTACGGCTCTCCACGTCTTTGAAATAAAAAAAGAATGTTAAGAATTAAATAAACGGTTTAAAAAGCCTTAAAATTTAGATTAATTGTGTTTTACCGTTACTTAATGAGTTTAGCCGCGACGAAATATGGTTTGCACTCTCACGTACTGTTACAAACGGCCTCGGGATGCTAAACTGTTGCAAATGCGTGCTTTTGGCCATTATTTCATTTTCTTGACGCATTCCCGGTTATAGCTACATTTCTGTTCATAAACTTGATCTTAACAAGCCCATTCACTGTTTATTAATCTTGTTTCTCACGATCTGACCTCATTAATAATTAAAGGAGGATCGTCATTCCATTTTTCTGCTCCTCATTTTGCCATTTGATTTGCGATCGAAGTGTAAAATTTTAACACTTCATTTAATTTTATGGTCAAGCTTTATGTTTAGATTTGGAACATTTAACACTGCTATTACATCCGTAAATTTGTTTGCTTTTAAATTTTAGTCTGTGTGTACTAATAGGCTATTTGAAATTTTAAAAAACGAATACAAATTTTAATGCAAAACATTCCTACATAACTGGCTTACTACTTAGCTTTGCGTTTCTATTTATATTATTAGGTATGCCAATAGAATAATTTTACAAACACTATAGTGATTTCATTTCTAAACTGGCTTTGACGTCCTGGTCACATTTGTAATAATTAAAATCAAACGTGACTTCCATGTACGAGTTGAATGCTGCAATATAATAGGACAAACAGATTTCTGCATTTCATTATGGGCCTTTCTAAATAGCACACTACCGTTCATTGTATCGTTAACAAATAACAACTGATACATAATAGGGCCGTCTCTCACGAGAGCTCTTCCATTTGTACTGATACCGATGCTTGGCTCGAGTGGCGATGGACGATGCGATACCTGCTGTAATAAATTGCCTGCTGACACAGCACTGCTCAAAGCATGCACCGTTATCAGCTAATAGAGGTAAGCGTATGTTTCAAAGGCATTGCGACTGTTTCATTGCTTAGAATATATAGACTGGATATTATAATATAAATCTAGGAAAAAAAAGTTAATTAACACTAAGTGAAAAAGGAAAACCTTCCTTTATTTACAAAATGACGTAAAACATATTTTCAACCAACTTCAAAAAAGGAGGAGGTTCTCAATTCCTCGGAATCTTTTTTGTGTATGTTCAACGGTTACTCTAAAATACCTAAACCGATTTGGAAAATTATTTTATGTTTCAAAGGGCATGTAAAGTAAGATTGGGTTCCCAGGTGGTCCCATTTAAATTTTATGTCGAGCGGTTTTTAAAAAATCAACAATAAATTATTTGTGTATTAATATCTGTTGAATAAAGTTGTTAAAAATTAATTTGCACACATTCGCTCAATAAAATAAAATGATGTGTCCTACCTAGTTTGAAGAGCACCTCCCGCCCTCCCTCAATTATGTGGACTAATCCCGTCACCACTAATCCCACCACCACTACTCCCAACAACACTACACTAGGAAAGACACACCATCGACAATAATACGAGCCTCTACACGAGGCATCTTCAGGTAATGTAGACTGCGGCAGCTGACCGCTAAGGAACCGCTCTTAGCGTTCAGCCTGACGTGACGCCTAACGTGCCTGATTCTATTAATTAATGTGTTGCACAAAATTTTTAATTTTACCACTTGTTTAATAAGGATTTGATAGCACAGTGCCGGTGAATGTTTACCATATCGTACCATGGGTGTCGTAAAAGGTAACAGAAGGAAACGAACCAAGAGAGCAGCAGGGCAGCAGGGTCTTTTTGATAATAACTAAACATAAAAACTGGGGCTGCCATCCCGCCCGCCAAGCGCAATAAGTTTGTCAAATATCCCCCCGCCATGAGGCAATCTATGGGGAGGGGGAATCAGCGGTGGATTTCCAATAGACAGAACATCGAATGACACGAGTTAGCTGTCAGACCCGGGGTCCGCCACCCCCCGCACGGCCGTTAGATACCTATTCCTTAGATAATTCCTCATTACGTGCACTTTAAACTGTCGTAGGTGAACTTTGTTACATAAGTAACGTTGGGAATAATATGAAATCATCCTTTTTAAAGCCCTAAAACCTATGAAGCTACCATCTAGCTAGCGACAAAAGGCTAACAGCACTAACATCATCAGATACCAGATTTAAAAGACTGTAATAATGTCTTCCAGACCGAATTTCGGTCACGGCGGCCTGTCTCAATGGAGACTAGCCATCGGCGCAGGACAGGATTCAGTGTCCAAGTGTATGCGCAAGCACAGGTGCACTCTCTATTCTCTCACTCTCATAATCCGATGGGACGGTAAACCGACACGACCGGAGAGGGATCAGGCGCAGGACCAACGGCTTTACGTGCTTTCCCAGGTACGGGTGTGAGACACCGCCAACTTTCTGCCTCCGGGCAGCTACTGAGAATTGATTTTTTGGCCCGACCCAGGATTCGAACCTAGGACCTCATGATCGGCAGTCGTACTACTAAAAACACTAGGCCAACGAGGCAATTTAATAGACTGTAACGAATGACTGAATAATGAAATAAGGATTAGTTTAACATTAATATTTAAACATTTACTCTTAATAATACTAAACAAATAAACAGGCTATTATATAAATGCAAAATTTCTAAGTAATTTTACTGATGACATCTATTCAAAGCCAACGTGGATAAGGTTAATCAGTTAAGTCTTAGCGAATACAGAATAATTTATAAATAACCTTTGGTGGAGAAATCTAGCAATAAGTATAAAGTATTAAATCTTTCGAACCCTTCAATTTCGCCTGGCTTTCACTGACTTATTGCGTAAAGTTGTATCTAAATAGGTATCTCCACAAGCGATGGGACGGGTTCGGATGTTGCCGCTATTAATATAGTTTTCTTATCTCGGGATGGCCCTTTCATCGCATTAGCTGTCGCTTTAATTAACATGGAAGTACACGAACTTGTGTTGATTAGTTTAGATACAACAACACTAAACAATTAACAAAACACGTCGGTTACTAATGGCCTCTTTTTTCTGCTGATTGCATTTTGAAGCATAAAATTAAATACAATTGAAGATATTACGTGGTAGATCCATACTGCGGTTCCATTAAGTAGTACAGTTGTAGCACGAGTGGGTCGGCTCGGCCGGGGAAGGACCACGCTCTAATAGAATACCAGCGTAAAATAGCAGCTTAATGCTGCTGCGTTTCGTATAGTGAGTGTAGAGAACCGGAGCCCCTTTTTGGAAACGAGGCATCCATCTTAGTCGTCAGGGGTGACAACGCATCTGAATTTTGATTCTTAATCGAGGTTAAATGTAGATGTCTATGGGCCACAGCATCCACTTACCATCAGGTGGACTGTGTGCTCGTTTGTCACCCTTATCCTTTTAAAAAAAATTGTTTCTTTTAATGGTGTGGTAAATTCTGAATTTGACAAAGTTTACTATAGCTGTTGAGGAGTTCCCGCGTGCGGAGACTATCCTGTCTGCAGCAGCAGTTTATGGTGAAGATCTTGTTTAGCAAAGAAAATTTACTTTTAATACAAAGTTTCCAGTCTATGCTACTTACGGTACGTAAGTAAGTACGTTAACTACGTTAAACTATCAAAATTAAACTAACATACAAAATTTGCCTGTGTGCCGCAGCATTTACTTATCACCAGGTGAACTGTGTGGTCATTTGTCACTCTTATTTTATAAAAAAGAAGTGTTTTTGATTGTCGAACGAATTTCGTAATATCACCGGCGGCTTAAAATTCAAGATACTAATATTTTTCATGAAATTGCAAAACATGACCTAAATTTTAGCAAGGTCTGTGCAATATAGTGCTGTAATTAATTACAGCTTGTGTGTTACTATTGTTTTGTAGCCTGTCATTTTCACGACAATTGATTAACGTATTATTATTATTTCTATCCATATTAGTATTATTTTTTAAAGTGTACCGTACACATTATCACCTGCCTCGTTGGTCAAGTGACGGCGGATCATGTGCTCTCGTGTTCGAATTCCGCGTCGAGCCAAAATCTGAGTCATCAAGATGGCGGTGTTTCTCGGCCGCGCTTCGGAAATCAAACCAAAACCGTAAAGCCGTTGGTCCTGCACCTGATCCCTCTTCGGATCGTGACAGATTGCCATTCTATCGTACTATGAGAACGAGCGAAAAGCGTGTGCACCTGTGCTTGTGCTTCGGATATTTTTCTTTCTTTTTGTAATTAGTCTTCGTCATCTGTCCTCAAATAACCGTTATATATTTGTTTAACGTTTTTGACATTTCTCTCTACCGCCAGATTGAAAGTTAAATGTTTAACATATAACATAAACACATCTGTCACCCAGAGGGGTAGGCAGAGACTACAGACTTCTATTTGGCACGATCCTGACACACCTCTCTCGCCTCCTTCACATCCATACACCTACGCATACATGCTCGTTGGTTAAGGGTACTCCTAATTTGGCCCGTTTTCAATAAATCGCCAATTTGGTCGATAAATTTTCGCCTAGGACGTCCCTTTCCGACTCTGCCATTCACTTCTGCAACATAAATTTTCTTTGTCACTCTTTCCTCATTCATTCTTTCCACATGACCAAACCACCGAAGCATTCCTTTCTTAATTCTGGTCACAACATCATCTTTCTTCTCTTCTCTTATTACACAATCTCTTTGCAAACCACACTCTTCTCTTATTACACAATTTCATTAAATGTTTAAGATTTCTATTAACGTAAAAATTTAATCCATAATTTTCAAAGCACCTGAAGATTGTCCTTGTGGTTTATAACCTAAAATCGAAGTAGAATGATTTCTGCAATTTTCTTTTACCTATATATTTTTTGACATCTACATTTATCCTCGATTAAGAATCAAAACGCAGATGCGTTGTTACCCTTGAGGACTAAGGTGGAATGCCTCGTTTCCAGTAAAAAACAGTCTTCGGATCTCTACAATCGCCATACGAAATACAGCAGTATTAAGATGCTATTTTACGCTAGTATTCTGTGAGAGCGTGGTCCTTCCCCAGTCGAGCCGACCCATTCGTGCTACAACCATATATATGCAGCTATATGCAGCGTGGCTCTACCACTTATTTAGAGCACAGTTAGACCATTTATTATAATCTAAATAAAAAGCGGAGAACTATTTGACAGCGTGGGTCACAATGACACTTATCTTAAAAAAGGGGATCCCAAATCTAGCGCTACTAAACACAAATAAAATCCATTACAAACACTACGGGGCATCCGTTATCGTACTTTGATGTTTTATTTCCGGCGCTTATCTATTTTGGTCATGCTTATACATCGTATCAATGTTTGCTTACGGCGATCGGCTATGATGCAATTCCCTATAAGGTGTACGTATGCATTTCTTTGAAGTTAAATACTCCTCATGTACAATAAATTTTCATCGCCTCTGCACCTATGCATTACCTTCTCTATCAAATAATAGTAGGCTTACTTGCATTCACCACAACAATAGGCAGATAAATTAGACATTTCAAATTACGATGGCAAGGTTTACTACGTGATAGAGCTGTCACGCTACAGTTGTATTATGGTTGTAGCCCGAATAGGTCAGCTCGACGAGGCAAGGACACGCTCTCGCAAAATATCCGTGTAAAATATCAGTATACAGTTGCTATTTATGGTAAATGTAGATAACCGGAAATCGTTTTTACTGAAAACGCGGCATCCATCTTATTTGTCAAGGCTGACAACACATACACATTTATATTCTGTTCATAATTACGTAATGGAGACGGTCCCCACCGATATTTGATATTATTGTTGTATTCCATTCACTCACTTGCTTGACCTTCATTCCTTGACTCTCGGGATATAGAGTTAGCCCAATGACCTGTGATTCGTGTAAATCTTTACGCTTTTATTTCTGAGTTCAGTCAACGAAGTCTGGAAACTGGAAGCCGAAGGTATAAACACAGTTTGACTGACGAAGCTACGATGGTGTTTAAGGATGCAGCTTATATACCTCCCACTGCTAGGTGTACAGGCTTTTTCTCATTTCTGGGGCGGTTTGAGGGCAAGTAAATGTCCGCCACGCTGCCCCAGTGCGTGTAAGCGAACTTCACATGTCTTCTAAATTAATTTAGTCTTATTTCTCAGACATACAGGTTTTCTCGAGATTTTATTCTCCGCCATCGAGCATTTGGTAAATCAGTATTTAAAATGGTACTTAACAATTTCATTGATGCCGGCGGAGACCGAACCCGGGTTACTCGCGTAATGTGAAATTTACAGTGAGCCCGTGAGCTTGTTGTGCTTGCTATTAATTAATTTCTTGCAATCAGATTTATTAACAATAATTATGATAATAATTTTTTTGGGTTCTATCAATATACATATGAATCACTCAAGAAAATGCACAAAATATATACTCTTATCGTAAGTACATTTATTAAATTAAACGCACCTAGTAAAATTAATACTAAAGAAAGTAAGTTTTTTTAAGCTAGGTCACTTTCTATTTATATAATTGTTACAAATCAAATCCCAGGCTTTCAACTTATAAAATATAATACGTTTTTTTTTTTTATTTTTAACAGAACTCATAATGTAAGAAACAGACAAAGATACATATTTAGTACAATAATTCAGCAATAAATATTGGGAGTCGTTCCCTCTCCTTAACATATGTACGGTACGCGAACAAATCGTGTTCGTCCTCCACACGTGTGAAATTGTTCAGTGCAATTCAACTACTAATTTACAACATGCTCAGTGTTATTGAAATTCATTTATTGATTTAAGATTCGTTTGCACACAAACGCGAACAAAAACACGAACTTAATACCACAGGGCATTCTCTACCGGTCTATCTCCGCGTATAGCATAAAATATGAATAGCGTAGCAAGACTTTTAGAAATAATTTAGATAAAAGTTAAGTTTCAGGTATTAAAACTGAATGAAAATACCTGTGCTTAGGAGAAATTAAAAAATAATTGAATTGTTGTGGTGAACTTCACACATTTGCACAGCGCGTGCGCACGTTGGACTCTGTCTTTGACCTATAACATTTCCTCGAAACTTTATTCACTGTTACTTAACAATTTTACTTTTCTTTCATCAGTAGGTAAATAAATATTAGTAACAACTTCTTGGCCCCCTAATAGTTGTAGTGACGACCTGAAGACATCCAGGAAGTCAATAGGCACAGGTGTTTTGCCTCATCTCTTAGGGAAGGCCTACTATTGACTTGTGAAGGACCTTAATGATGATGATGATGATGAGGATGATTGTAATGACCTACTTAATTTTAATTTTGTATAAAAAAACTTAAACGTATTATTTTTTGGTTTCAGGTAAGCTTCAACTTTAATACTGCAAAAACAATAACATAGAATCAACAACACAGCAACTCGCGGCTCCTCTGCGTTTCGTATTGCTGGAATTGTATTCACGTACGTCAGCGTCAGGCATCCATTGTCTCGTTCTCAGAATTGTGTTAGTTTGCAATAGGAATAAGAGTCTTCTATCTGCGTTAGAACATCGACTAACTTATAAAATACTCCAGTGTGGATTTATTATTGGTATATGAAAAGTAAAAGTAAAGTTACAGCCTATATAGGTCCCACTGCTGGCCACAGGCCTCCCCTCATTTCTGAGAGGGTTTTAGGGCAAGGTGGCCGCCGCGCTGCCCCAATGCGTGTTGGCGAACTTCACATGTCTTCGAATTTTTTTCGTATTCCTCAGATATGCAGGTTTCCTCACGAGGTTTTCCTTCACCGCCGAGCACGTGGTAAATCAGCACTTAAAATAGCAATTAACGATTTCGTTGGTGCCGGCGGGGATCGAACACGGGTTACTCGCGTTCTTTTTTTATAATATATATAGCGAGCGTTAACCATCTGAGCTACCACGGCTCTATTCATATACCACTATTCATATACCTCTATTCATATCCATTATATACCATATCATTGGCATATACGTAGTGAATTTTTTAAATAGGGATTTTGTGGTGGCGGTGTTGTATCGCCCGTATCGAAATGCACGTCGTAATAGCCTCCACCGAGCTAAACACCTTCTCAGCTTTCTTCCTAAAAGTTTCATTTAAAAATATTATAATTACATAAATCGGATGATTTGAAATGTTTCTCATTTTTAATTCTTTATTTTTCACTTTACTTTCTAGCTTTCTGGATAGAATTTTGTTACTGATATGAAAGAGTGATATTTGGAAGCAATGGCAAAAAAAAACTAGAGTTAGACATTCATCCACAAAAACGTTTGACTTAACCTTCTAAACTTGGAATATCACATATCAAAACAATTATCAAATTTAAATTTCTGGTTGTGCTTTTGACACTGCATGCTAATCTGCTTCGACTTTACACAGGTAATATATAATATAGCTCATATACCGAAAAAATAAACTAAAACTAACTAATTCAATAGCAGTTTAAGGTCACTAAACTTCTCTGGTAACCGTAAAATAAGCGCGACGAGTTTTAATTGAATTCAACTTCATTAGTTTCGCTGTTAATGATCAATTTGGCGGCCGTCACGTCATGAGAAAACGGCCATAGATTCATACGCAGTGTAAACGTTTATGTTATGATCAACGCATGTAACGATCATCACCTCTGTTACTAATTTTAGTTGATTTTGACTGCCTAGTTGGTCTAGTGGTTGTAATAGGGCGACTGCTGATCATGAGGTCCTGGGTTCGAATGCTGGGTCGGCCAAAAAAATCAATTATTGAGTTTTTCCGTCAATAAATTCTCAGTAGCTGCCTGGAGTCAGGAAGTCGGTGGTGTCTCAACCCCGTGCCTTGGAAATCACGTAAAGCCACTGGTTTTGCGCCTGATCTCTCTCTCTCTCTCGGTGTACCATCCCATCGGATTACGAGAGTGAGGGAATAGAGAGTGCACCTGTGCTTGCGCATACACTTGGACACTATAATCCTGTCCTGCGCCGATGGCTAGCCTCCGCTGAGGCAGGCCACCATGACCGAATTTCGGTATGGAGGACATTATTATTTGCTTTCATGTTTTAAATATATATATTAACTTGGCAATCGCATTAAGCAATCTAATTTAATATAATATGTATTACTTGTAAGATACTTGTAAGAAGTTGGTAGGACTATTGTTGATTAGCAGGTAAGTTACAGCTATTGTCCCCTGCTGGGCTCAGGCCCTCGGGGGTTGGGGGAAGTGGCCCCAAGTGTGGTCTTCGAAATATTTTTTTTCTTATTCCTCAGACATGAGGTTTCTATGTTGTGTTAAATCAGCACTTAAAATTGAATTACATTTCTTGGTGGGGTGTTGTTTATTTACGATGCTAATCATTATAATTCCGACCTATAGGATAAATTAAGCGACTTGGTATTACATGAATCTCACAACTTTTTACGGTAGAAGTACTGAGTTGCGATACTTGGTTTTTTTAACAAGTTATGTTTTTGATGGCATTTAATTTCAAATTGAAAATATTTATTGTAAGTTAACTGTTGTTATTTTAGTTACATTTGGTGTTAGTATATAAAATGGCGTTTCTTACAACTTAACCACCCTTTTTAGGTATTATTGTGGCTAACGTAAGTTATATACTTAATAAAATAAATAATACATTGTAAGTAAGTGGGTTGACCGTAGAGTATTTATAATATATTAATTTTGTAGGTATTCTTCCAATCGTAAAAACATGTTTGTAGCTTTGTAGATATTAGAAAAAATCTTATTAAATAGAAGCAATTGTTTTCATTTCTAATATTTAGAGGTAATTTATTTAGAGTATGGGCTGCAATTTAGTATTATAATTCTGGGTGAAAGTAAATAAAGTTTTTCTTAATTTCGCGTGTTATTATTGTGTGTTTCTTTTATTTTGGAAAAAATATTCTGGTTTTTTAATTGAAAATGTACATATTTATATATATATATATATATATATATATATATATATATATATATATATATACAGGTATTTAAGTTATTTAAATCTGTCGAGACTGTGCATTGAAAGTCAGTTTTGGATATAATCCAATTCAAACCGTAAGCTGTACGTACTTTTCGACTTTTTCACATGTCGATGTTTGAATCAACAATAAATACACATAATCAGTATAACAGACTTCAGAATGAGCATAAATGAATTACAATCTGAGATAATTCATGAGGTATTCAATTCCCGATTTGGAAATGCTTGAAAGTGATGCTAAAAATACAGTCCGAAAGGAACGTCGTGGATTGCCAAAAACGGCCGCAGTACGTTTCGATCCAGTCTATAACGAGATTAATAAACTTTTGGTTTTGTTTGTGTAACAAAAAAAGTAGTATAGAAGAAGTTTTCGTCTGAAAAGTCTATGTTGATAAAAATTGTTAAAGCGAAATCTAAGACGTTGTTAAAGTAGTACGAATTAATGAAGTATGTAAATGTGTGTTATATATATACACCTGCTACTAGCGATCCGCCCCGATTTCGCACGGGTGATTTCTCAATCTCTTCTCTGTTATCGATATCCAAATGTGAATATAAACCATCTAGGGCCCCATTCTAACACACACAAAAAATTTATCAAAATCGGTTGGATGGTCTATAATATATATATATATATATATATATATATATATATATATATATATATATATATATATATATTTTTTGTAGGAAATAAAGAGTTTTGAGTCGATAGTATTTAGTACTATTAATTTCCAAACAATCAAGTCAAAATTTAATATAATCAAACATTTCTTTATAAAAATTAAAAATGGCACAAACATGAAGGTTTGCCACCTCTGATCTAACCGATGCGCCCCGAACCAGTTTCATTAGAAAGGTAATAATAATACAAAGATGTTTTTTAGACTACTAAAACAATGCATTAAGCACAGTATAAAAAAAAGTTAATAAATAAACAAAATTTCTCTTAATTCTAACAAATAATCAAGTATATTTGTTTTATTAGTGTAGTAGTACACACAGGGTAAGCGCAAGTCTTAAATATATAGAAACATATTTGACAAATTTCAGACTGACGTCATTTTCTGTAACTACAACTGACTAATTTTACTTGTTAGAATTGGTGAGTCGATGAACACGTGATATTTAACAAAATCATTGATAAAATAGAAGTTACTACGAATTAGTGCTTTGTATTAAAATAAAGTCCTTACAAGATTTAAAACACATTTATTAAAGTAGAACGCCGTTCAATCATTAATCTTAATAAAACAATTGGTGCTCACATAACTGACCACCTGGTGATTACACGGTGGTATCGTTGTTTTGATTGATACACCTATTACTTGTTTCGTGTTCGTATATATAACTGGCAAGTAAATATCGAATCGAGTATATGCATCAGGTATTATAATTGTTTTTAATAGACCTTCAATCGACGTCGGAGAGGCGAGCCGCCGATTGGTTAGATCACGATAAATAATGTAATTCTTGTTCTTATTTTTATTTAGTTATTTGTTTATTATAAATTTCTACAAAAAAAAACAGCCTGTATTCAAAATATTTATTAAATAAATACAAATTCGTTATGTGGCGTCGCTTTGACTATGCAAAGTCGACTAAGGGAATGTCAGTATGACCTAAGAATTGGAGTATAAACATCGTGGAGCATTGTTATTTGTGCGAAAACTCTGGCTCTGTGATCATCAAACCAAAGCGTGTCGATCACGGCGAACCTAATAAGGTTTTACTGTATCGCCACGGTCACAAAAAACCCATCACGCGTGTTCAGCAGTCGATTGTTTTTTTTACTATATAGAAACAAACTCCACAATGTTTAAAACTTATCGAGTATAACATGTCCCAGACTCAAATGCCAAACATTTTAGAGTTTGGGTTTATAGTCAAGATTTTTTTATAGAACAAGGATGACAAACGAGCACGCAGTCCACTTGATGGAAAGTGGATGCTGTGGCCCATAGACATCTACATTTATCCTCTACTGAGAGTCAAAATGCAGATACGTTGTCATCCCAGAGGACTAAGATGGAACTGGACTCATTTCCAGTAAAAAAAGATTGTGTTGAGTAAAAAATAACAAATTACCTGTTTATATCATAGAACGTGGCCACTGCATAAACCTGCAACTAAACATAACAGGTACACTGTTGCCCGGTAGCGGAAATACGTAAGAGGCTGTTAGTAACCGTCGCGACGCGGTTATTACTATACTATTCAGTGTTTTAATCAAACATAACCTTTACTTTAAGTGTAGGGATTTTCATAAATCCTTTGTAGATCTCTACCGTCAACAAAGTAGGCTGATCTTAACGAACGGTGTATCGATTGCCCATTAAGGCAGTAATGGCTGTAATTACGATAAGCTAATAAGCGCATATCTCTGTTAATCTTTTAGTGATGGAGAAGTTTAGTATCACCACTTAAAATGAAGTAAAAAGGACTATAGTGTACTTTGAAATAGAATTTTTCCAGGATAAGATTTATTCATCCTTCCTTTAGAAGGATTTGAAACACTAGTAATAGCCTAGTGATCGAAATTAGACCGTATTTCATTAAACTTTTAGGTTTGTATACTAAGCAAGTTTTATTTCACTTTTAACTCCCAGTAAATGTATTATCTATACTTTTAACTGCAAACCAGTTATACAAGACACAAATAAGTACATAATATTAATATAAAATATAAAATTAACGCTTTTTTTGCCTTGACACAAAATTGAAATCACACAAAATTCACAGCTCATTCTGTCAATCTGTTAGTAATAATAATTTCACTACCTTTTAAAATTATCTGTGTAACTCTTTTACCATAGACTATTATGTGTTTGACAGTAGACAT
Organism: Parnassius apollo; assembly: GCA_907164705.1. Lineage (NCBI taxonomy): Eukaryota > Metazoa > Arthropoda > Insecta > Lepidoptera > Papilionidae > Parnassius > Parnassius apollo. The sequence continues at coordinate 2,887,358 of CAJQZP010000644.1, read as the reverse complement.
TCACAGCATGAAAGTGAACAATTAATGTTTTATTTTATTTTATTTCATGTATTTGTGACACATATCATTATAAATATATAAATTTTATATTTCTGCACTTTAACTTTTACTATGCCAAATCTCAAACTGCTCCGTGCGCACAAAAACAGGTGCAAAGTTTTCACTTCACGTATTAATATTCATATTCGACAAGAGAATCTAAAAGAATTGTTAAGACCATAAAATAAATATTTTTATTGGTTATTTTTATTTAATTTGTTTCGTTGTAACTAGCTAGCCCGCCATATATTCTGTCCGTTCCAGTAAATGGCGTTTTGGTTATTACTTCGTATTTACTCCGGACTTTGTACAGTGTAAAATATAAATGTTATTAATAATACCACCACAGCTCCTATCAGTTTCAGATTTTGTGATGATATAAATTATCGTTTCTATAAAGTAAAAATATATTGGATATGTGAAAAGTGTAATATTATACATAAACTCCTACGTTTAAATACAATGCAATTAATTATCTATAGCATCATATAATGAACGTTCACAATTATTTAAAATGTCAGCAATCAAAATAAAAGTTAACGGATCGCCTCCGGGAATGTTCCGATAAATCGTTATTAATCTAATTTGATTTATTAATGTTTTATAACTGTCTAACAAACTGCTGGTCAATCTTACAAACTTCATTGGATTCATCATTATTTAGCAACCTAAACGTTATTGAAAACAGTGCAGTAATTTTTACGATCATAATAAGATTTTATTATAAATTAAAAGAAGATGAAAAATTGTGAGAAAATTAGTTGTATATTAGACTTTGATATTTTTGCAATACATATTAGGTTCAAAGCCTTAAATCCACTTACAAATTTTAAAGCTTTTTATTTTACACACAGATCTACATAGAAAAACAAAAGACGGAACGCTGAATACATTTCTAGTGACCTTAAAACCAAGTTAACATAATGCGTCACAAATCGTTTGCAACCAGCAACATGGTTTTAGTTACATATTTGTGCTTTAAGCAATGTACTTCTATAGGCTGTTGAAGATAGAAAGAAAAAAGACGTTTGTGAAAGTTCGTGTCAAGATGTTGAGCATGATTTTTCTTAGCGTTCCGTCTTTTTTTTACAATAAAATATATAGACAATATCTACTAAAACAAAGTGAAATAAATCTATTAAATAGTTGAACGTTTAATAACGTAGACAACGTTGCACCACCAACGTTTAGAGATAGTGATATAACTTATAGTACACGCGAAATGAGCTTCACACAGCTTTTAATTAAATATCAGCACAACGTTAGCTGCTAAGTCATCATAATATTGGAACCCATTCACGAAACGCAGATAAAATGGAACGAAAGGAACACTAAAATCTTATGTCCCACGATTGTCATCACGTAATACAGTCACTGAATAACTGCCATGTCCAACTCATAACGTCTTGGTAGTGCATTTGCGTGACCATTCTTAACCCATCCTGTGGAATCTAAATTGTTTCTAGATATTCCACAGACATTCGTAATGGCTAAGCACTGACTAGAATGATTTAAGCGCTGCATATTTACGCAGGTAAGATAACTTATGTAACACTGAAATGGAATCGTTTAAAATTACATATCAGTTTATTACAAATTACATATACAAATATACAAATTACATAACAGTTATTCCTAATTTCTGCAGTTATTTAAATAAAAGACAATATACTATGATTGTTTCAGAAGTGATTACTTTATCTTCAAATACAATTTCAATGTCGAATTAATAATTTTTAATTTTAACACACTATATTAACGTAATAAAAATGCTATTAATTAAAATCTTAATATAATTCGATTTAATGAAGGTCATATTTAAGGAATTACTTAACTGTACTTTATCCAGAACATCGATATACACCTAGCAAAGACGTAGTCGGACATGGTATACAAACTACATGTGTTTTATATGATGGTGATCATAAATTGCTATATAAATTTAATATGTAAGAAAGAAGTAATATTGGAAGAAACTTTAATTAAATCTACAATACGGTATAAGAAAGACACGGTCACAAGTTAACATTTGTGAATTCAACAAATAATATAATATACACGTATATTTAACGTAAAAGGTGTTTATAATATTGACAATACCCTATTTAAACAATATACGTAAATGGCATATTCAAAACACATAATGAAATATAAATAGCCCTCGTTAACTCTATTATTGATATGAGATTTCATACACTGCGATTGGGCAACAAAATTGATTTATTCATTTGTAATATTCACAAATACAATTTGAGGAAATCTTTCGAATCTTAGACTTAAGGTTCAAAGGATTTTAAATTGTTTGCAATATAATTGTATATTGTGTTTAACAAGTTCATAAACTTCGATTAATTCAACTCCATTTAATAGATTTACGTTAAGGTTACCTGCAACAATAATTACATCGATATATCAAAACTGGCATAACAAACCGCCGTTATCATTAACAGGTAACTTAAGCTTACGTATTAAGTTAAGGAATGAGACTCGATCTTTATAAGTTTAGTTGCGGTTGAAACATTCGTAAATGATAGTATTCGTTCAAATTTCGCTCAATAGGTCAATGTCGGATTCCAACAAGCGATATCAGTATGACCTTTAAACTCGATTGCCGCGAAAGTTATGTTTTATATATCCTATTTTTTTCCTACTACATTATGCTTCCTAATATTTTATTATTATAACGTAGTCATCTTATTACGATTTAATTTGTTTGATGCATGAAAATTCCTTGTAGTATAATTTGTAATCATATTGAGGCAAAATCAAATCATTTTGCTTCTTCCGATTCATCAAATTTTGTAAAAAATCAAATTAAAAATATATAGTACAAGGATAAAAGATTCCACGGAAATAATTCAAAATAAAATATGTATAATTTTGAACACTGAAAATACTTAATAAGTATTTTGTAGAATTAATTCTGCAGGCAAACACTGATTCTAATCATTTATATATTATGTGATGTATATATAATCAATTAATTATTTTATAACATAGTTTAATCTTTAAGCTGTACAATATTATATACCTTTGAACTGGGTTATACCTAGCGACACAACCTTCTAAAAAATATATTACGACCACGCCTGAACCATGTCAAATTAATCACATAGCAACGACTAATGAAGTTTTATATAACTTTAGATCTAAATTTATTATGTCTATAAATACTAGCTTTAGTTTCAAAACAACAAAACGTATCTTGATTTATTTCTTTTCGACATTTAACTAACAGACCTAAGAGATTAGTTTTACCATTTTGTATAAGGTTCCCTTTTGCCTAAATTCGTATAGTATTAAAATATATTTCAAAGAAAACCAATTTTCCTATTCCTTTTATGTATACAAACAAAGAAGAAAGTATCTTAATGAATCCAGTAGGTGTCGCAACACTTGGTTATATTACGTTTTCCATCTTCGTGAGATTCAACAATGGCGTATCTCGAAGACATCGGTAACAGTTATAGTCGTTTATTGATGGACATCTCAAATAGCCTATCAGACCGCGGCCTATTCAAATATCTACATCAATTCTTTACCTTTTTAATAGCCAATGGTAATAGATGTCTGTCTGCAAACGAAGGCAGAAAGGTTTCCGTGGTATAAATGTGTAGGGTGACCATTCATTATTCTTCATACGTATCAACTTTATATAAAACATTGGAGATTATAATATATGGCTTATGTTGTGGCTTATGTTTATACCAATATTCTTTGCGATTTGATACAGAGCTAAAAAGAAAATTACGAGTGTCTGAATTCCAAATTTCAATACCTAAGAGATTCTTATAATTGTTCTCTCCGTTCTTCGGCCAATCTTAAGTTGCTCACTCCTTTACACCGTATTGGTTGCTCATCTCACTCTTACGTCCTCACGGCCCTCAAAATATAGAATGACATCCCTCTTGACATTAAAATGCTCCCAACAAGTTTGTTTAAAAAATCAAGTCCGTAAGCATGTGAGAAAATTATTGAAAATAAATTAAATATATATATATATATATATATATATATATATATATATATATTCTTATATACTTATATAGCTTGCCAGGCAGACGTTGTTCTGCCATTTTCGACGAACTTTGTTATGTCCTATTAAAAACCCTTAAATTCGCAAAAATAATGGTGGGTCACTCGTGGGAAAAAACTATTCTATCTCTCAAGTTGGACCAAACTGCACACGGTGTGCAAACTTGAGTAATATTGGTATATTGCGACTTTTTGAGACATATTTAACGTTTCAATAATACAATAATATTGTTTGTACAATTTGAAATGAATTTTTGGAAGAACCAGCATCGTAGCGATCGCCTCATTCCCAGTGTTTATTTTCATTTATGTATTCTTTGATATTGTAATAACCCTTTTTGTACATTTTTTCTTTAATAAAATTTGAAACAGAATAGGTGGACAAAATTAAAAAATTACCCTACCGTTGGTTTTCAGGAATATGTTGAAATCAAGGGGTGTAAAATAAAGTTTGTCAAGGAATTTTTATTTGGAGATTTTTCACTAATACTGAGTTTTTAAGTAAGAACGTTTAGTTTGCAGATTTAACAATTCTGAAACGGCAAGGGTCAATTGACAGCTGTAGACTTATACGAGCTGAAGATGAACTAGAATTATTAGATTATAAATAATTAAATATTTTTATATTTAAAAATAACTATCAAAAAACTTGATATCCTAGTACACTTTTAACTTCATTTAATTTTAAATGAACATTTTTAAGTTGAGATTATGAGAAAGGCTTAGAATAATAAAGGAATACTTAATACAAGTAAAGTAAGAATGGGGTCGATGAAGCCACGACGCTTTTTAATCGAAACTTTAATTGAACCGGGAAAGTTACCAGCGCAACTACTCAACGGCGCCTAGTTAGCATCCGGTCGCTTATTATCTTATAAATACATTTACAACCTACCTAGTATACAGGGTAGCAACGTAAGATGCGTTTACATATAACGCTATACACGAAATTTCTAATAATTTAACAAGCATTTTAATAAAACGCAATGACATTTATTGTAATTTTATTCCTTCTTTTGGGCAATTAAGATCGTAGGGAAATCTTTCCGCTATTTTGAGAAGCTGTATCATGGGTTGTCAAAAACATATTATTTCAAGAAAAAAAAACTACATCTACTACTTGATATACGTTTCTTGTATCACAATTAACTGTATTTTACGAAAGATACTTGGAAGCAGTAAAAGTAACTCTAGACTCATAGCAATGTGTAATATCTTTCAAAAGAACAATAAAAATCTCATTTCTAATTCTGAAGTTTCTTGCATAACCAGAATATTTACGACTTCCCACATTAGTAAATTGATATGACCCATAAAATTAATTGTTTCTAACATATACCTTTTTCGTGAGAATCGGGCCAACAATCTTTAAACAGTCGCTAAAACGACGAAGAGCTGGAAAACGTTACGATGGTGATACTTATTTGCTTTAATCTCGAAATCTCTGACTTTCACTCGATCGTTAAAAGATCGACGTGCTCTCAGTGACATATTATGAATGTAGGTAACAATTTCACGTACTCTTTTTAACATCAAAACTAAGTATTGAATTTATGCCTTGTTTTTTGTACAAAACTTACGAACCACTTCATCCTTTGGATGTAATATATGTACGCATTTAGTTTTTGGTTCCGCTGTCTAGTTATTGGGTTTCACTCTCAACACTTTTTCTGTAACAGCCCGGAGTCAGGAAGATGGCTATGTTTCAACCTCACAGAGCTAAAGCCGTTGTTCCTGCGCCTAATCGCACTTCGGTCAATTTGAATTGCCGTCCGATCGGAGTATGAGAGTAAGGGAATAGAGAGTGCACCTGTGCTTGCGCACACACTCGTGTAAATAATCCTGTCCTGTTAAGACTGAATTCTGTAAACGAAATTTGGCCTGGAGAAAATTCTTAATAAGGAAGACTATACGTGGTAGAGCCATGCTGCAATTATATTAGTAGTGTAGTTGTAGCACGAATGGCTCGGCTGGACCGGGGAAGGACCAAACCCTCACAGAATACCAGCGTGAAAAAAGTAGCTTAACGCTGCTGTGTTTCGTATGGTGAGTGTAGAGACCGGAGACCCTTTTTACTGGAAACGAGAAAACGATCTTAGCCCTCACAGGTGACAACGCATCTGCATTTTGATTCGTAATCAAGGATAAATGTAGATGTCTATGGGCCGCAGCAACTACTTGCCATCAGGTGGATTGTGTGCTCGTTTGTCACCCTATCCTATAAAAGAATCTAATAAATCAATAAAAAGAAGATAAATAAATCAGCCAGGTGCAAAATGCTCGCACGAGTGATAGCGAGCAGCATCAAAGGAGGAGATTTCTAGTATTGCGACCGCTAATCTACTCGTCTGAAAACGGGTGAAGTTTATGTCCAGTATTGGACACTTATGGGCTGATGTTGGTAATGACAATGATTGTTTAAAATACTGTGTAAACTTTATATAACGATACTCAAGAGATTGTGCACGAAACGAAGAAAAATCTAACCCCTTTTTGTCAATACAGAGTGATATTCTGTTACTTGCCGTGTTTACACTTTGAAAGTTTGTGATCAACTAAGAATATGATAACGTATAGATAATCCATGACTCCTACTAACAACATTCTATACGTGCAAGGAATCCCAATTTGTAAATAAAACAACGGATTTCTTAGAGAGTTTGGTATGTATGATGCTGACAGTCGAGTTTATTACGGTATAGGATAAAATAAAGCGACAAAAGAACAAAATAATGTACACAGCTGTGCAGTTTTCACTAATTTTTGCAACTTAAAAAGTACTTTTTATTATTTAATTGTTGTCGTTATTGAGACTGGGTATAATACATAGTGTATCATTGTATGGAAGACAAGCTTAACAAGAAGAAAACTCAAGCCCAGTGATTTCGACGCTTTAGGAAGTTTGTCGTTAAATTAAGTAACGTTACATGGACTTTACACTATAAATAATAACAAACTATAATATAACACCACGTGTAATGAGTGCGTAAGAGAACAAGAGTGTGTCATAATTATTATTATTGGAGACATAGAGAAATGAAATAGAAAAGACTAAAAATAAAAAATAACTGCGATTGCCAACCCGCTTGCAAAGGGTGGCAACTATGGCAAGCATGCCTATGAGGCAATCTATGGGGTGGCCTATTTTCGGCAGTGGAGTTTAATATGGTGGAGTCATATTCAGTTGTGGAGTTTGATAAGCTGAAAGGGATTGCATTTTATTTAATAAAGTACACAAATAGACAGTAGTTGTATAAAGTTCTAAAAGTAAAAAGCGACAGTAGCCTAATGGCAGGATGCGGACCGCGAACTCAAAAACTCGTAGGTTCGAATCCACCTTTCGACTACTGTGGTGAACCACTACTAACACAAGGGTTTTAAGCTTACCAGGAGTGGTTGAAGGGAATATTAGTGATGTTGATAGCATTGCTTATATTTTTTTTTAAATATAATGGTGTTGATCTAAACTATAATCCAAAAAAGTGTACACAGCACAAAAATATAACTACAGTAAAAACTTAGTCGTAGCAAACAAACAACGTTATTGAATACATTACATATTAAAAGAAACACGTAAATTTCTTTTAAATCTAACAAGACTACGATCGAAAATATGTAAAGGTACGTTACTACGCTTAATCTCATCGTAATCACGGCACATTTTGAAAACAGGGTTGAAAAAAGAAGTCATTTCTTGTGTACGTCTAACCTGAAAATTAACAAATAAACAAAGAATGTATATATTATTTTAAAAATAGGATGTAATTAAATTTTGGTGTAGTGTATATTTTCTGAAAAGTTTATAAATGTGTTTATAACACATCATATCGAATACCGAAGTCAATCGCTGTCTTTCTAACTGCGGAAATGGCGTCAATGGACGGTTATTTCCGTCCGAAAAAGATTTTAATTATCCTCATGTTGCACTTAAAGAAGTTACAATTAAAAAAAAAAACTATAGATTAATTATCTCCAAAAAGATGTTTTTTTTATTTAGGATAAGGGTGACAAACGAGTACACAGTCCACCTGATGGTAAGTAGTTGCTGTAGCCCATAGACACAGCTACATCTATCCTCGATTATGATTAAAATCGTTAAAATCAAGGAGTCTAATTCACGAACAATCACCAATTAGCATTAAAAAGCAAACCAACAAATAAAGACATCAACGAACCAACAAGTGGACGGTAACTAGAACAAGCCGACACAGAGGTTTCAATGGCACGTTTCGTAACCATATTTGCAGACTTGCTGTCGTGTTTCCTCACTAGTTTTCATTGATATTACAAACGTAGGCGGACCAGCTTCGGACCACTCCATTCATGAATTGGGTAAGGCTGGCCCACGCAGCTAACGGTCTGTATAAAGACTCTGATACTAAATTATCCACGTTAATTAATATTAAATTTTACCGTTTTTCATGGAATACGGGGAGATGTTAATCAGCTGCGTACACAGCGCGTTAGGTTTCCGACACGAAAGCGTCTGCTGTAAAATCAAATGTTTATTGATTTAACATCGAAATGTTAGATAGTGAGTTGTAAGGCTTTAATTAATTTATGGCGTTAATTAAACATATAGCCCTGCTTATATATGACTGACTAGAAATGTGAAAATATTTATTCCTTTGCTTAACGGGCTCGATTTTACTAACTGCGTGGTCAGTAAAATCAACAACCAATTCAGTGGTCTTGGATTTGAATCTCTGGAAAACTAATTGTTAAAATTAGTCTACTGTTGAGTATAGACCTTTCTTACGTGGTAGAGCCATGCTGCAGTTATATTAGTAGTAAGGTTGTAGCACGAATGGGTCGGCTCGACCGGGGAAGGACCACGCTCTCACAGAATACCAGCGTGAAATAGTAGCTTAATGCTGCTGTATTTCGTATGGTGAGTGTAGAGAACCGGAGACCCTTTTTACTGGAAACGAGGCATTCCATCTCAGTCCTCACGGATGACAACGCATATCTGCATTTTGATTTGTAATGGAGGATAGATGTAGATGTCTATGGGCCACAGCAACCACTTACCATCAGGTGGACTGTGTGCTCGTTTGTCACCCTATTCTATAAAAAAAATAGACCTCCCCCATAAACTGACACAAACTAAGCAACACCCCAACATTATTAAAACAAGTAAGAGTTTTTATACGTAGTAGAGCCATGCTGCAGTTATATTAGTAGTTTAGTTGTAGCACCAATGGTTCGGCTCGACCGAAAAAGGACCACGCTCGCACAGAATATCAGCGTAAAATAGCAGTTAAATGCTGCTGTGTTTCGAATGGTGAATGTAGAGACCCGGAGACCCTTTTAAAACGAGGCATTTCGTCTTAGTCCTCTTGGGTGATAAATCATCTGCATTTTGATTAGTTATCGAGGGTAGATGTAGATGTCTATGGGCATGAGTAAGAAGAATATGAAGAACACTCTGTAATTGAATAACAAATTTTCGAGTCCTAAGTGCAGTTTTAATTGTAAACCTGAAATTGTTCTTGGGTAATATATGGGAAAATAGTCTTTAAAGAAACTATTGTAAATAGCATTTCGTTAGTTTTGATTCTTCTAGCTCAGTTTAACTGGAACTGATATTTATAATGTGTATATCAACTCTGAACTCGCTTAATTACAATTCCACAACTGATCATCTATTCTGACCCGTTACAGCTTAACTTCCGATAGCCGTGAAAGATGTGTCTGTTAGGCGGTGGTCACCGCTCCATTGTCTGGTCGATAACGGAGAACGGAACTAGTTGGCTAATGGATCATTATCCGGGGAAGTTCGATGTCTTATTCCTTGAAGGCATGTTTTTTAAAGCCAGTATAAGTACATTGTTGTGAAAAAAATAAATACATACCATTTTAAAGAAAATAGGGCCGATTATATATATATATATATATATATATATATATATATATATATATATATATATATATATATATATATGTGTGTGTGTGTGTGTGTGTGTGTGTGTGTGTAACTTATTTTCTTATTTAAAACTACTTTTACAGATTATTTCATAAAATACTATAATTACATACATAATAGAACGGAGGAGTGGGCGGAGCTCGTGTAACCACTAAAATGTCATTAACACGTCAATTCACACGTATAAATATCAACACGAGATATATTTTGACGTTACAATCGTTTCGTATGCAACTTATTTAGAAAATGCCAAATTGCACGCTATGTACAAATAAATACGTATTAAAATCTGTCTGTCAACACAGCGAATCGGGTTGGTAGTAGTGATAATACTACGTAATTGCTTGTCTGTGTGTGCTCCCGGCGACGCCTATCGTCGTAAAAAATAAGGTTGACAGCCATTCTATTGTGTATTATAGAGTTCTACGGGTTATTTACTTACTACCACTATTTTTTATCGGTTGACGTTTCGTGTTCCCTTGGTATGTGGCTTCTGCAACCACCTTTAAACAAAGATGCATTGTCTCTTCTGCGTGCCCAGCAGAGGGATGAATGTACGTTTTAACTTTTTTTAATAGGATAAGGGTGATAAGAGAGCGCACAATCCACCTGATGGTAAGTGGTTGCTGGGGATAATGCAGATATTTCGTCACCCCTGAGTGAGTAAGAAGGAACGCCTCGTTTCCAGTGAAAAGTTCTCAGGTTCTCTACACTCACCATACGAAACACAGCAGCATTAAGCTGCTATTTACGCTGGTATTCTGTGAGATTCGTTATCAGTAATTAGTTCTTCCGTATAAATAATAAAATAAATATTTTTAAACTGGATAAAAATTTACCATTAAAATATCGACAACTTACGAAATTAACATATGGCCACATACAGCGGATCTTTCTGAATTTCTGATAAACTCGAAGTAAAATACATCATTTCATGCTCGGTTGGTTAAGTAGAACGGTAAACAGAGACGCGCAGTTAGTGTAGCTTTTTGAATTGAATAGCATTAGTGACGTAACTTGTCATGACGAGTGTGTGAACTTTAAAAATAGTCTTGTAAAAGAAAATTGCTTTCAATAATATATTATTGCAAAACTGTAGCGAGCAATAGTCTGTCACTGCGCTTCGTCCGTTTAGTATTTTATTTTAATAGAATAAGGGTGGCAAATGAGCGCACAGTCTACCTGATGATAAGTAGATGCTGTGGCTCATAGACATCTACGTTTATCGTCAATTAAGAATCAAGATGCAGATGCGTTGTCATTTTCTAAGGACTAAAATGAAATGCCTCAGTTCCAGTAAAAAACTTCTAGGGTTCTCTATAGTCACCATACGAAACACATCAGCGTTAAGCTGCTACTTTATGTTGGTGTTCTGTGAGCGTATGGTCCTACCCCGGTCAAGCCGATCCATTCGTGTTACAACTATAATATAGCTACAGCGTGGCTCTACCACGTGTGATATCCTCATTTTAATTATTGTACACTAAAAATATAAATGCTGTGGTAGTCCAGGGGCTTAGTGCTCGCTGTAAATTTCACAGTACGCGAGTAACCCGGGTTCGATCTCTGGCGGCACCAATGAAATTGTTAATTGCAATTTTAAGTGCTGATTTACCGCGTACGAGCGGTGAAGGAAAAGATCGTGAGGAAACCTGTATTTTTGAGAAATAATTAAAATATATTTCAAATACATGTAAAGTTCGTGAACACGCACTGAGGCAGCGCGGCGAACATTTCCTTGCCCTAAAACCCTCTCGGAATCGAGAGGTGGCCTGTGCCCAGCCGTGGGATTGTAAAAATTAGGTGTTTAGCAAAGACATTAAAAGGTTTATGGAACAGCCATTGGGAACATTGTCGTACAAAAACTTTGATTTCGTACTCGTATGTCACAATATCTGCCGTCTACATCTATCGGAATAAAATATTACTTCAATTTAATATAGGTCTACGATTATGAGCCTCTTACAATACATCTCAATACAGGGCACAGACCCCTCATTATAAAAGTTACTTTTCGATGAGTGAGATAACGTCCATATTAAAATTTATTCAGTATTTCGATTTACCGATATAACGATGTTTACTTCTTCTACGAACAGTGAAAGGGCTTTAAAATATTATCAAAAGTAAATTATCGATTATTGATTCGAGATATATCAGTCTGAAGATAACGATAATTTCTTTCGGGAAAATCTTACGTAATAACGTATTAAAGCGCAACTGTGATGCAAATTTTGTTTCACAGTTCCTTTTAAACTCATTTTTGTCTCCAATCCATAGTGGTTAAGTAACGGTTGACATTTGCAAAGAGCGTGCCGTCTGATTTTCATACAAATAACAGTCCCGTCGGTAACTACTGCGATTTTGTGTAACTTTTTGCTCTTATTTCTCCATATGGGGTGAAAACTTATGTACATTTAATAATATACATACGTATCAAATATTTATGGATAGTTATGTATTTCCTAGTTTGGAATGCTTTGCTAATTCCTTAGTCAATAATTGAAGACATTGAAGAAAGACATGAAAACCTGTTAACGTGTCAAATCAAAAAAAAGTAGTAATATTTTTTGCAGTAATGTACAATACTATACTATTCTATAAGGAAAAGTTCGTAGTGGCCCGATTTGTGCAAAACAGATAGTTTTAGCCTTAGTTTACGACATAAAATATTATATTTTAATCGTAGATTTATAGAAATACACAATTTTACATGTATCATTAATTATTAGGAAATGCAATGTCCACATAAAAAGGAAGTCGTAAGCCTTTTCTTACACTATTGGAAATAAGTGACTCGATAATAAATATTAAACTGAAATAGTATCTTTTATTTTTAAATTTTAAATCGACTTAATTTTTACAAGCCAGTTCATTTTATTTATTACAACGTTATTACAGATCACCGCACGTTTATTCGTGTATTCACGCGTACAGAAAAAGATGTTTATTTAAAATTTTATTACTTACTCTGCATCGTTAAATAGTAACCATACATTTTCAATTCAAATTACAATTATATAAACCACATAAATCTCTAAGTCAACACGGGTAGAAATTCATTGAGTTTCGTTTTAAACAAAATTGCGTAAGGTTCCTTAAAAGTATTAATGTCGTAAACTTTTTGTTTCACAGTAACCTGTGTAACGGTTATTATCACACTGTAAAACAAATTTAATTTGGTTCATATGACATATGAAATAAAGACGAATTTACACTGTTCTGTTACACTGTTTTGTAAATTGGAACGATCTAAAGCGCAATGTCAAAGTTTATAGACCATAATTTACCAACTAACGCTGTTTATAAAAGTTTCATGACTCGTATAGTTTTGTCTTCTAACTTCCTATTCTCTCGTTACCTAATAGTAGTTTTTTGAAACAGGAGCAAATAGGTCACTAGAAGTAGAACCTCAGTGCTCAATTTTAAGAACCTTCATTAATAATTCATTAAATTAACTCTGTATGTTCCTTTGACAAAGATTATGAACAAATATTTTTGGGGAATGTACCAATCTGGGTAGTATTTTGTTACAATATATGTATACTCCTCAAGATATCAGCTTACTGAACGTATTCATATTCATTATTTACTTACTAGACCTCAACGTCAAGTTCTATAATCGGAAAAAGTTGAATTTTGCTCAGAATAGAAGACTATCATCCAATAAATTCATCGTCATTTTTTATTTATGTTGCGCCCACAATCGAAGCGAGAATGATTTAGGTTTTCTCCTTTATTGGTGAATCCCCCCTGTATCTATTTATGTCATCAAATAGCAGTGATGGCATTGCTGTATTCCATTCTAAAGGATATAAAGAGCTAGGAGCTCGGTGGTGTCAGCGAAACTGCGATTTGCACAGAGACTGTCAACTCCAAACGATCTCTGAATATTTCAAGGAACTGTCTCAGCGCTACTTTGAGAGGGCCGAGGCACATTCCAACCCGTTAGTGGTTAACGCAGCCACCTGCGCCCCGACTCCAAACGTTATAGAAAGTCTCCGGACGCCCCGTAACGTTTCAAACGAACTCTGTTCCGCTAGATTCCAACGTTTTAAATGTCACCGGCCAGTCACACACGAACACTACACACTCACCTAGTGCAACAAACACAATTAGTACATCGGATGAGACGCAGAGAGTCCGCAGACGGTACACACCAAACACCCGCGTCCCTAGGCGGTTCTCACTGCCCAGAGCATCGAACAATACGAGTTAGCTGTCAGAGCCGGGGGCCCGCCACCCCCCTGTTTAGTTGGTCGAACTCAATAACGTGCACTTTAAACTGACGTAGGCGAACACGCAAGATACAATGCAGTTCAACACAGAATAAGCCTTTTTTAATTTTAAGCTTGCGGCCTGAGACCGATTAAGCTGTAAGAGCCGCTTAGGCTAACAGCATCAACATCATCCAAACCAGAGAGAGCCAGTATATACCTACACACCGTGAGGAATTGGTGACAAAGCGTTTGTAGCCTTCTTTGTTCGAAGGTTAGCCGTAGGTTTTCATGGACTGCAGTAGCCAACGAACAGGTTTACTAACAGGTGGACTGAAAGTTTGTCACTTCATTTTTTTAATAACGTTTGGTGTTTTTTGATGATTTTACAACTCGTAGCACGTAATTCTAGCGCAGAACGAAACGTGGAGGAGAGCTAATCAACTCATATGAACGATACGCACAGCTGAACGCACTGCACAATAATGCGTAATACGGCCAATTATGCACAATAATGGTCACCGCTAGACTTTCGTGCCGCGAGTTGTATCACGGTGACATTTCTAATATTAGTGTACAAACACTTTTTAATATGACGTTTAAAATCGATTGGACTAATGTTAGCTAAAATCATACCATATAGATTCTAAGTCTATGAATCATACAATCTCACACATACATATGTCATATGTAAAAAAATTAGTATCTCAGGCAATAAAACTTTAGCCTCGACATCTGTACAAATACATGTATACAACGCTCCACTTGACTGGATATTCGACAATTACGTAGAGTTCAAAAATACTTAGGACAATGAACTTCATAACGTATTTTTTCGGACCATATGCATACAGAACTACAAGTGGGGTAGGTAATTATATTTGATATAGCCCATATTTGAATCTGGATTATTTTGCTGTAAGATAGGAATAAAATAGTGATTATATAGATAAATAGGTGATTTTTTATAGTGTAAGGGTTACGAACGAGCACACAGTCCATCTCAAGGTAATTGAATACTGTGACACATATTGTACATCTACATCTGTCCTCGAATTATAATAAAAATGCAGATGAGTTGTCACTCCTGAGGACTAAGATGAAATGACCCGTATTTAGCACAAAAGGGCCTCCGGTTCTGTATATTCACTATACGAAACACAACAGCTATGAGCTGCTATTTATGCTGGTATTCTGTAAGTGTGGTCCTTCCCCCGGTCGAGCCGACCCATTCGTGCTACAATCATAATCATCTGAAAGTAAGTGAATGCTGTGATCCGCGAACATCTACATCCTTAATCAGAATCAAAGTGTAGATGCGTTGTCACCCCTGAGGTCTAGGATGGAATGCCTCATTACCAGTAAAAAGGCCTCCGTTTCTCTACACTCAACAGGCGAAACAGCAGCTGCTATTTCATGAGGCATCTAACCACTTACATATTTGATTAGTATTTATCAATCAATTTTTGACAGTAAAAGTGTTAATGGTTTAAAAGACTTCTGTATTAACGTTAACTGGTATTTCGCCTTAAAATAACGTAAACTTTAATTACACCAGTAATAAAACCGGACGTTGGCATACACTGTATCGATGCTTGTACAAAAAAGTGGGATCACGTATCCCCCGTAGACACGTGCACACAAACAGGAAGGAAGTGTTTAATTGGAGGGCGTTGATGAGGCATCTGCATTATCTGCTCTGTTTAAATACTTTAATGCTTCGACGAATTATTCGTTGTAATTAACTTTTTGCGGCCATTTTGTTTTAAAATGGGCTGACTATTTGGACCCATTTTGTGTCATGACTGTTACAGGCTTTACGACATATAACTTTAAGGAACACATTTGAAACACCATCGTCTAACTGCCTTGAAATCCGTGCTGGTTCAATATGAGAAATCGGGGGACATATCCCCCTCTTCACCTTTTTATCATCATACTATTTATGGGCTTAACATATTATAGGAAGGATTTGCAGCGTACTGGTGAACTCTATACCAGAGGTCTCGACTCGGTTGCGTTGGTCCTTATCGTAAATCTCGGTATTTTACATACGACGTATGTGAGATGATTATACCACTGAGACAGAGACTGTTTAAGTTTTCTCTTATTTTCCATAATTTGCCTCTTACAGGACCAATAAAACGAAATAGATTAATGTGAATAGGTAGTCTCCTTGTAGTGAAAGTACCATTACCTATTTCTGCTGCGAAACGCCAGTGCTGGAACAGCTAGTCGGTATAATTACAGGTTAAGGCATTCCATCTCAGTCCTCAAATTTAACAATGCTATTGTAACCTTCCTTGCTTGAAGTAGCACCTTACTGTCAGGTAGACTTTTACTGTAAGTTTGTCACTTCAATTTCATAAAAAAAATACACCACCACCGAATAGCACTGGGGACAAAACATACATACATAATACATAAACACTCACGCCTGTCACCCAGAGGGGTAGGCAGAGACTACAGACTTCCATTTGGCACGATCCTGACACACCTCTCTCGCCTCCGTCACATCCATACACCTACGCATACATGCTCGTAGGTTACTCCTGGGGACAAAACACTGCGCCCATATTGCAGACCTAAAAATCAATAAATTCTTATAAAGATCACGCGATATACGGCAAAACGTAAAAAAGTTACAAGTGTTCTAGTTACTATTATCTGTAAAAAGAAATGAAATTTCTCCATTACCCACTATGTCAAATTCAACACGATAATGCAACTCGAAAGCATGCCATTATATCCGTGAAGATAAAGCACGTCGGTAACAGCCAAGGGCTGGATAGAAATCTCCGCAACGCGTACGTGCCGAGTGCTACGGTTAGCGCGTGCATTGACCACAAATTATACTTTATGGCAGTTGTACTGCAATGGCTAGCCGATACGCTGAAGAAAGGGTTCTTCTTAACACAGTCGCATATCACACTATTCAGTTTATAATTGCGATATCATATCCGTAAATGCTCTTTATGATGAAAACGTGAACTTAGTATTTTTTATTACTTATTAGCAATTCTTTTATAGTTTAAAGTCGAAAAAGAAATGACAAAAAAACTGCGGCCCATAGACATCTATTATTAAGGATCCTAGTGCAGATGTTTTGTCACCCCTAAGGACTATAAGAATACTTACTATTCAGTAAAACGAGTCTCAGGTTCTCTACGCTCACCATACGAATACAGCAGCATTGAACTGCTATTTTACTCTGGTATTCTGTGAGAGCGTGGTCCTTCCCCGTTTAAGCCAAGCCTTTCATATATTTTTATTCATCAGATATGAAGGTTTCCTTTCGATGATTTCCTTCACCGCCATCATAATTATTATCATCATTTCACAAGCCCATTGGT
Source organism: Parnassius apollo (assembly GCA_907164705.1). Taxonomy (NCBI): domain Eukaryota; kingdom Metazoa; phylum Arthropoda; class Insecta; order Lepidoptera; family Papilionidae; genus Parnassius; species Parnassius apollo. Next base: position 2,869,788 of record CAJQZP010000644.1, on the reverse strand, counting down.
GAACATAGGCCTCCCCAAATGAATGTCACAAAGCACTGTCCTGAGCCACCTGCATACATCGACTTCTTGAATTTCTTACCAGGTCGTCACTCCATCTAGTGGGGGATCGCCCTACACTACGCCTAGCGGTACATGGCTGTCACCCGAGAACATTTTTCCCCCATCGCTTGTGGGTTCTTTGAGCTATATATGGCCCATATAGCTCGAAGGTTTTGACCGCCATGTACGTATTAAATTAGCACTTAAAATCCGCACCAAACTTATATTACGATTTTATTCTAGAATATTTTATGTTACATAATTTTGACATTTTGACAAGTTTAAGCTTATACTCGAGATTGTCTCTAAATACCGGCCTTAGACTGTATTACTGTATCCAACAGTGAAGTAATAACAATGTGATAAGAAGTATATTTATTATAATAACCTTCACAGAAATAATGTAACAAATAAATTAAATTCTGCACTTTAAATATAGTCCGCTTACCATAAGTTTAACATTAAGTAGCTTACGTAATCTTATTTTGTGCAAATTAGGTAATTTATAATGCCGCAATTTCGCCTTTACTACATTCAAGTAATTGATTTTGTGTTTTTTAGAACGGCACCAACTTTAATACATTTACCGGTAAAGTGATTATGAAGGGTCACTCTCATTCATAAAGTAACAAGTTATATAACATTCACAGTCACCGTTAAATGTCAAAGGGGTGTGTGACAATCAATCAGTAAATAAGCGTAGCCGAGGTTACGCAACGGTGCAAGTGACGGCCATTTTACAAGTTTTATCAGGCTTCCTGTATACGTAATACTATGAACTAATTCAATATAATTCAGATTATATTAAATTGGTTCGTATGTTTTATAGATATAAAGTAATGTGCATATGTTCGCCTTATTTAGCCGATCAGCCATTATGAGAGTGTAAATTCCTCCTTACATTCACTTCACTGTCTACTTTCTTTCTCTCTTGCAATTATAGTCTCATTAGCATTGATTCTAAAACGCAAAAACCAAATACGAACTGGTGATTGATCTGTTATTTCATTACTGGTTCCCCGTCACGGGTCTGGGTATTCTACATATGGCATTTAGGAGATGGTTATGTCGGAAGTCATAGAATTTATAACATATCAACTTATCGCTTCTTACGACATCCATATATTATGGAGTGATGAATTCTTCTACGTCACCACACGGCACTATTTTATTTATCACTTTTCAAAAACTTTGTCAGAAACAAAATCCAAGCCTCGGCCTATATTCAGCGTTTGTATTGAAGATCTCCTTGTCAATGTACCTTATTCCATATAAGGTACGTAAAACGCAAATTTATTGCCGGTCAAAGGTCATCGAGGTTTGTGTTTAGGTAACAACAAACCCAATAAATCCGTGCCGCTCCAAAATTACAATAAATCTGATGCAGTCAATACAACCTACCGCGGAATGAACTCTGTGACCTTAAAGATTTTATCTTTATCAAGAACGATAAACTATAAGGTACGTTTTCTGGAATATACAAGCTCAGGCTTTTGAGTCGGTGCAGTAAGGTGTAAACACGCATTTTCACGACTTAAATTTACAGATGCTCTGAATTTCAAATACATGTCATATTTAATATCGTACTATCTGAACTTGATTATATGTTTTGTTCATGTTTGTGATCTGTATAGTAAAAATTCATACATTTTGAAATATCAATAGACTTTTTGAGGATCTTCCGATGGCTAAAAAGTTTGTATTTGAACTAGGGGGTAGTCAGGGGGTTTTCATGCTGGTCTACCTTTCCGGTGATCCTGTTATGGAATACGGATACGCGACCCCGGCTCCCCGAGCTACTGTTATTCTCATACCTTTCCTGCCGAGATAACAGTATCCTTACACCTGCGCTCCTACCCCCAACCTTCTTTTTCCTTTTCCCAAAATGGTAGCTTCCTCTACCAACAATAGCATACCCAAAGAGGGTTGGTGTCAGGCAGGCGGCCGACTCTAAAACTTTAGAGAGTTAGCAGATGTTTTGAAACGACGAAGAGTGAATGTTGCCTGTTTGCAGGAAACAAAATGGAAGGGCAATAAAGCAAGAGAGATTGGGGAAGGATACAAGTTTTATTATTGTGGAAGTGATGGGAAGCGAAATGGAGTAGGAGTTGTGTTAGATAGTGGAATGAAAGAACGAGTGACAGATGTGAAAAGAGTAAATGACAGAATGATAGTTGTTAAATTAATGATTGAAAACAAAGTAGTGAATGTTGTAAGTGTGTATGCTCCGCAAACAGGCTGTGAAGAGAGTGTGAAAGAGAAGTTTTGGGAGGAATTTGATTGTATGATGATGGGGATACCTGAGAGTGAGGATGTTTATATGGGAGGAGATTTTAATGGACATGTAGGGAGAGTGAATGACGGGTATGAAAGAGTACACGGTGGATGGGGGTACGGAGTGCGGAACCGTGAGGGGGAAGTTCTTCTGCAAGCAGCATGTGCTTTCGACCTGGCTGTAGTAAACACGTGGTTCCAAAAACGAGATCAGCATCTTGTTACTTATAAAAGCGGCCACCACGCGACACAGATCGACTATCTTCTGATAAGACGGAACCAAATCAAGAGTGTAAAAAACTGCAAAGTGCTTCAAGGTGAAGACTTAGTATCCCAGCACCGAATTCTGCTGGCTGACATCTGCTTAACTGTTCGCCTCAACAAACATAAGGATCGTCCCCCACCCAAAATAAAGTGGCATTTGTTGCATAAGGAGAAGTATGCAAGTGAATTTAGAGAGCTAGTTGTAAACAAGATGATAGAGATGGGTGATATGGAAGGAATGAGTGTGAATGAGTGCTGGAAGGAAATGGCTGATTGTATCCGAAGTGTGGCAAGGAAGGTGTTAGGAGAAACAAAAGGGAAGCGTATGATAGATAAGGATGGGTGGTGGTGGAGTGAAAGTATTAGAGAAGTTTTGAGAGAAAAGAAAAATGCCTTTAAAGAATGGCAGAGCGTAGAAGACCAGAATGATTCCATAAAAGAAAGTAAGAGAGGGGCGTATAAAGAATGTAAGAAGAGAGCAAAGAAGGAAGTTGCTATTTGTAGGGCAGAGGCGCAAGATAAATTATATCGGTCCCTTGAAAGCCCCGAAGGTCAAAAACGACTTTTTCAAATTGCAAAAGCGAGAGAAAGGAATGGAAGAGATGTTTCACATGTAAAATGTATAAAAGATGATTCTGGAAGGATTTTGACTGACGATGAAAGTATAAAGAAGCGATGGAAGGAGTATTTTGAGAAATTGATGAATGAGGAGAATGAATGGAATGGTATGCTTGAAAACCCACCAGTGAATATGGGCTTAGTGAGAGAAATTAGTGTGGAAGAAGTAAAAATGGCTGTTAGGAATATGAAGAATGGGAAGGCGGTCGGCCCAGATGGAATACCAGTAGAAGTGTGGAAGTTGCTGAGTGCGGATGGATGGAAGTGGTTGAGTTTATTTTTCGGTAAATTGTTGCAGGAAGAACAAATACCTGAGGAATGGTGCAGTAGTATACTGGTCCCCATTTTTAAAAACAAAGGAGACGTTCAAAACTGCAGCAGTTACCGGGGAATAAAACTCATGTCACATACGATGAAAGTCTGGGAAAGAATAATAGAGAAAAGAATGAGAGAAGAGTGTGAGATAACACAAAACCAGTTCGGATTCATGCCCGGTTGAGGTACGACAGATGCCATTTTCGCATTACGCCAATTGTGCGAAAAGTACAAGCGCGTGCATAAAAATCTGCACATGGTTTTTGTCGACCTTGAAAAGGCGTACGATCGGATTCCCCGTGAGGTTTTGTGGTGGGCGTTAAAGATGAAAGGTATGCCTGGGAAGTATGTGAGGTTAGTCCGTGCTATGTACAGAGCATCCCGTACATGTGTACGATCTGCCGCGGGAACTACGGGCAGTATCGATGTGGCGGTAGGGCTGCACCAAGGGTCGGCATTGAGCCCTTACCTCTTCCTACTAATTATGGACGCTTTGACGTCGGACCTACAGGATGAGGCACCCTGGTGCATGCTCTTTGCCGATGACATCGTGCTTGTCGGGGAAGAAGGCATCGAGGTACAGAGCAGACTGACGGGGTGGCAACAGAGGCTGGAGAGTGTTGGCTTGAAGATCAGCAGATCCAAAACCGAATATCTGTGCTGTGATTTCGGCGGTCTTTCCAGTCCTGTACCCATGTCGTTGGATGGCGCTATACTGCCTACCTGCTCAGATTTCAAGTACCTCGGTTCCCTCATTCAAGGCGACGGCGGAATAGATAGAGCTGTGTAGCATAGGATTAACGCAGGGTGGATGAAATGGCGACAGGTCACAGCCACAACGTGCGATCCCCGAATGCCAATAAGGCTGAAGGGGAAAATTTACAAATCGATCATCCGACCTGTCGTCATGTATGGAAGTGAATGCTGGGCCGTCAAGAAGAAGGATGAAAATAGACTGCATGCGAATGAAATGAGAATGTTACGATGGATGTGTGGTGTGACAAGGATGGATAAGATAAGGAATGAGTATATAAGAGGAAGCCTAAAAGTAGCGCCAGTGGTAGAAAAGGTGAGAGGAAGCAGATTGGCATGGTTTGGGCATGTGATGCGGAGGGATGAAAGTCATGTCACAAAACGAGTGTTGAATATGAATGTGGAGGGACACACGGGCAGAGGAGGGCCGAATAAAAGATGGATCGATTGTGTGAAGAGTGATATGATAATGAAAGGAGTAAGTATGGAAATGACGGCTGATAGAGAGGAATGGAACAAGAAGATTTACTGCGCCGACCCCAGATAATGGGAAATGGTTTAGAGAATGATGATGGGCAACTCCTAGGGCACATTCTGGGTGGGTACAACAATCTTACCTATTTCTACTGAAATATATATGTAGTGGTGATAGCGCTAGTGTGTACTAGTCTAAAGAGTAAAGAGACCCACAGTCAAGGACAGAAAAAGAACAGAAACAGAAACTTTTTCATTCAATACAGATTATAAATAATACTTATTGAAAGTCACTTTTTTTATTTACCACTGGTTCGGAAAATAACCTCTGTCCTGGGAAGAACCAGCAAGAAACCCAGCAGGACTTTTTTTTTAAATAACAGCTCACAATCATGTATGTTACAATTAGCAACACAAAACAAATTAGAAATTGCTTGGCAGCGATCACCCTTCGCAGGGGTTGTTATCATGGTGCCCCGTCAAAACAGCCCCGACAAAACAGCCCCCGACAAAACAGCCCCGACAAAATAGCCCACCGGCAAAACAGCCACCGTCAAAACAGCCCCCGACAAAACAGCCCAAGTCAAAATAAATACCATACATATCTATAGAATTTATAACTATACTTATACCGTGTATCTACTTCAGTTGGCGATATATGGGAAACTTTTCTATTGTGAGTTTTAGCAAGAAATTATTGAAAAAATTGTAAGTGGTGTAAAACGAATGTTAATACTTTACGTGACTTTTTTTGGTTCATTTTATGTATATTTTGTTTCAACAAAACTATTGCATCGTCTACACACGAAATAAAAACAAAAATAAATGTAGGTATAAAATTATATTATAATGTATATTTACAAACAAAATTCTACAAACTATATTCGTCAAAGGTTATTAATTACAAAGGTTACAATTATTAATAATTATTATAAAATAAAAATAAATGAAGTTATATAATAATATATCAATTTGAGATGGAAACGGAATTTTCTTCTTTTTGGAAGCTTCGGGATTTCTGAAGCCGGCTCGAAAATGTTCCAACTCTTTCTACCCGGTCTTGTTCCTTCCTGAAGTGGTCTATTAATTTGAAAATACATGGATGGTGACAGTCAACGGTGTGTTGGAAAGCATGATGCCATCCTTCTACAGAGTTGTTTGTACGCGGAAGGCCCTGGTGCACTCTATCATGAACATTCCATACATGAATAGGAAATTTTGGATCTGCTCTCCGATTTCTTCTTTGCCGTCCCATATAAGTATCTTCCCAGTAATCGATGACTGCATCAATTTCTCGTGGACAGCTTTCGGTTAGCTCCTCAAAAGCAGTGATTACGTCGCCCTCTTGGACAAAAGATAACGCTAGTAACATTTTCAAATGCATTCTCACATTTTCATCATTGCGATATTCTTCAACAAGATGTAGCTCTTGGATTTTCCTCCATAAACACTGCCCTAAGTGGAATAAACAACCCATTACCTGAACATTACCTGGCAAACTGCATTTTGGATCGCTTTCTCGAAGTCGGATAAGCAGCTTATTGGATTTAAAGCGGGTTTCAACTCCATCAATTTTTGAAACACTCGAACATATGTTTCTTCTCGTTTATCCTGTAGAAGCACCTAAATCAACGGAATAGAACGGTTATTTACCAATGCATGAATGGTAAATACTTGTAAAAATAATTGTGGGGCTACTTTAAAGGTTCCATCTACGTGCCAGTGCCGGTGCTCCTCTAAAACTTCCAAATTTTCTTTAGTACCAAACATGAAGATGCGATGAGGATCATTCTGTCCAGAATCCCATAACAAGAAATTTAGATTTCATGAAGTGACATGTAGTGCAACAGGAATATTAATATCGGCAACAGAGCCTGGGCTTGGGCACGACACTTCACGCCTTTGCCGAATACGCTCAACAGTTCTCTGAGATGCATTGTACGATGGCAAATGGACTGATGCTTCCAAATTTATCCCTCTTGTCGATCCTTGAATCAACTGCCTTGGTTTCTCAAGGGTGTCCGCTGCTCGCGTATATTATGTAATATACTCTGAAGATAAAAAGCATGATTATCAATGCAACTAGCAAAGTAATAATATTATACTACCTACAACGATCATATTTCGTAAATTACTTACTTAGTTTTATAATTATTTATTTATTATTATACTTTTATGTTTTGTCTGTTTGTTGTTTGTCTGTTTTGTCGGGGGCTGTTTTGACGGGGGCTGTTTTGTCGGTGAGCTGTTTTGTCGGGGCTGTTTTGTCGGGGCTATTCTGTCCGGGGCTGTTATGTCGGGGAACCTATTATCATCCATAAATTCCTTGATATTATAATGACCTATTTTATATAAACTTAGTTTCATAAGGTTTTTGAACTTTGTGCGGGTCAAATTTTGTCTATTTTCTGGGATTTCGTTATAAAAGCGTATAGGTACGTTGTCCCCAAGAATGAATTACTGACTCGGTGAAGTCGAGTAACTGGAACTACTGTCTGTTCCTAGTATTCACAGAATGAATGTCACTTACTTTTGTATAACTATTTTTTTTAGGATAGGGTGACAAACGAGCACACAGTCCACCTGATGATAAGTGGTTGCTGTGGCCTATAGACGTTTACATCTATCCTCGATTACGAATCAAAATGCAGATGGTAATCTGTGAGAGCGTGGTCCTTCCCCGGTCGAGCCGACCCATTCATGCTACAACAACATTACTAATATAACTGCAGCATGGCTCTACCACGTATAAGACTACTTTTATTTATGCGTACGTACAATACATATTTATAAATGTATTGACAGGGGAAAGTTAATATATTAGTTTCCATACATTTTTGTCTCAGCGAATCTTTAGGTTTTAAATCATAGATTGCACTAATGGCTCTCTTCTGTAAAACAAACATAATTTCAGTGTCAGAAGAGATAGTAGTCAGGATGGCAGCAACCACTTACAGTCTGTAAGTTTATTTCATTTTAATAAAAAAATGTATTTCTAATTATGATCTCGATCTATAGTAATAATTTAGTATATAACAATCGCTTACTTTCATACTTCCTTCGTGTTAAAGTATTCTGAACATGTTTGTAGACATAAAACTAAACGTAATACCTTGCTCTTTTTGGGGTATTTGTATTATCTTCTCTTTTCTAGGTTGCAAAAATTATATAACTATAGGTACTTTTAACATTAAAAAGACAACAGGTATAATAATGGAATTCACTAAATAAAATATTAATAAATAAATAAAACCACCAGACGGAAAACTCTCATCGAACTCCAACAACTACTTTTGACCCTCGTGTGGACTACACGAGACCAATGAGGTTCAGTTACCTCAAACTCAGACGACTCAAAAGGTCGAAAAGATATTTTGCCTTCTTATATATTATAAGAAGGTTTAAAGATGTAAGAAAAAAGTAAAGGAATCCGTTAATAACAAGCCTTTTCAGTGCAAATTCCGTGACCTAGTAAGTAAATACGTTTACTGCGGACACGCATTATGAAACATAAATAAAAGGAGTAATTTGTACTTTCTTTTTTCACTTATTTTCATTCTCAAAACATTGAAGCTAAGATATTTTAAAATGAATTAAAAAAAACTGGACCATTCATTACACAATCAATTTTCGAAATTGCAGTTTTATTTTCCACTTCTTTGTATTGTGAATGTTGTTCCCTGAACTTCAACGAAAAACGTGATCACTAGTATGAAGTTAAGGTTTAATTTTTAATGTCATTATTTTGCAAGTATCGTTACAATCGTGTTACTGAAAACAATGGGAATTGAAACCAATTTCGCAACCTTTAGCCTTGCTTTGCCAATTTACTTATGTTCTTCTGTGTTGATGTTCTTGGACGAAATAAAATAAAACTACTTACATGAGAAATAGGAGTAGCAGGGTTGGTTGAGCAAGGAGATGTTTTTGTGTACGTAGAATGTAAGTTTAACAGGGATGGTAAACGTGACAAGGATATAAAACAAATAGTGAATACAGAAAATAGAGAAAATAAGACTTGTTACTCTATTTTTGGGAAGTAAGAATGTGTTAAAAAGGCATAAAAGGCAAATTCACAATGTTGTTAGTACCGTACCGTACCGTAGGGAAAGTTGGGTGTGACAAATGAAGCATTAGAGTACAGTAACGCTGTAAACGCGGTCAATGATTATCATGTCAGGGAAAGACTGAATTACAGGAGTAAAAGTGTGGTTTGTAAGGTTTGATCTTGTGGGAAGAATAAATGAGAAAATAGTGATTTATGTAGCAGAAGTGATTGGTAGAGTCGGCAAGTGACGCCCTACATGGAAGTTTATCGACTAAATTGGCGATATATTGAAAATGAGTTAAACTAAGAGTACCTTTAACCGACGAGCATGTGTGAGTACGTATATAAACGTGAAGAAGGCGAGACAGGAAATCCATAGTCTGTCTGTCCCATTTAGGCGACAGGTGTGAGATGCGTTTTTTTATAGAGTAAGGGTGACAAACGAGCACACAGTCCACCTTACGGTAAATGGATGCTGTGACCTATAGACATCTACATTTATCCTCAATTAAGAATCAAAATGCAGATGCATTGTCACCCCTGAGGACTAAGATGGAATGCCTCGTTTCAAGTAACAAAGGGTCTCCGGATCTTTACACTCACCATACGAAACACATCAGTATTAAGTAAGAGCTGTAAGAGCGTGATCCTTCCCCGTTTGAGCCGAACCATTCTTGCTACAAACATATAGCTGCAGTGTAACTTGACCACGTATACAACATTAATTAAGCCATGGGATCGTCGAAAAATTATTGCAATAAAAGGAATTATTTTAAAACGTAATGTGTCTTATAAGACATCACTTGGTGGTGGGAATTCTTTTCTACATAGCAGTCATCCTCTTAATTAACATTGTCGGTAAGCAACAGTGCGTGCACTGATATATTCCGGTATATGCAGCCAGTAAAATAAATGGCTACGAGGCATTCCATATGAGTCCTCATTGGTGTAAATACATCTGCAGCCTTCTTTCCACGAGCTGCAGTACTAGCTATACACAGCCATTTACTATCAGGTGGACTATAAATTCATTTGGCACTTAAATTTTATTAAAAAATATTTGTGGTATTTAAGCATACTTCTATTTTGACATAGATATATAAAAACTCGACGAGATGCAGCTTCATAATGTCTATATACCAAATGAGGTTAGTAGGTCAGTCACGCGATAACTGAGATAGTCGATCAGCTGCTGCAAGACAATGATATCATCGGCCATAAACAATTCCCCTTCAAACAGGCTTTTTTACATTGATTATCGGAAAAACCACGCCTGTTTTGTTTGGAATTAAAAAAACGTCATTTGGTAAGTTACCTAAGACACTAGAGTAGAGACTTTTTACAAATAAAACGATACAATGATTGTCATTGACCACCAGAGTTTCTGTGACCAAATGACCAGTGTCACCAGTGACCACCAAATATTAAAGAGAGAGTCCTGGATGAATTCAATATGATTTTAAAGTTTCAAACAACAGTAACCAAAATTTGTACAATAACACAAATTATTCTTTATCAGTTCTACGAGTATCTTGTGACGGTTCCAACTCATATTAGATTCTTGCTTAATGAAAGAATCGCTGATGGAGTCCCTTGTATTGTGCTGAAGACGGGTGTTCCGGAGTTCGTACCTATTCTTACGCTACTTCTTAAGAATACATCAAACCGTACACAAAAGCGTTTTCTCGAGTGTACCAGTATACCTTCGCGTTACTCCAGACAGTAAAATATCCAGACTGACGACGGACAGAAGTGTCGAAGGTGAGAGACATCTGATACTGCATTCGACGGCAAACCTCTCTCATATGGGAGAGTTCCCGTGTCTAGACTTTTGCGGCCGATTAAGAAAAAGAAGAAGGTATGATCTTACCACACAAGCATAACATTGGATATAGCTAGCCTGACCAGTAAATGCCTATAAGACTGCTTCGTTGGGCTAGTGGTTGTAGTAGAGCGACTGCTGAATATGAGGTCCTGGGTTCAATTCCCAGGCCGGCCTAAAAAATCAATTATTGAGTTTTTCCGTCAAGAAATTCTCAGTAGCTGCCCGGAGTCAGGAAGTTGGCGGTGTCTCATCCCGTACCTAGGAAAGCACGTAAAGCCGTTGGTCCTTGCCTGATCTCTCTCCGGTCGTGTCGGTTTACCGTCCTATCGGATTATGAGAGTGAAGGAATAGAGAGTGCATATGTGCTTGCGCATACACTGGGGCACTACAATCCTGTCCTGCGCCGATGGCTAGTCTACGTTAATGCTGGCCGCTGTGACCGAAATTCGGTCTGGAGGACATTATGTGATTACGTATACATCTATTGCACTATATCATAAGCATCAGTCAATCTGATTGGCTAGATGGGGCGGCTGCCCGCTCAAAGCGGTTAACACCAACTGGATAGGAAAAAGAATTCCACAAAACGCATCAGTCAAACTTTTTATACAAAACTGACAACTTAACTAAAAAAATACTTTACATTCTAAAATAAAAACACTCATGTATTAAAATATTATTAGTTTAAACTTGAATTTGACTTTAAAGTAAAAATAATCTTAGAAAAATGGATAAAAAGGAAGACGAGTATTATAGGAAAGAGTCTAGAACAGTGAACACAAATCGGTAACTACTAATTTAAGCACGTTGAGAAGAATAACTTTACTTCGACGGCATATTCCTACAGTTGCGACCAAAAGCAACATCAGTAAAAGTCCAACGGTACAGACCACAGACCTATCATATTTATTAATTTATTATTGAAATTATGTACTGTAGGATGAACTGAGAATGATAAAGTGACTTTTTTGTATAAAATATAGTAGCTCATAGCAGTGGGTAAACCGCAAAACAAATAAAATTGTTAGATATAATATTTTAGCCAAAATAAATGATAAAATATTGCATGACAATATCGCGTTCAATGAACATCTGGCATCCATGAATTTTAACGAAGCCTCACAATGCCAGCCTTACGTGTACCACGAAAATTATCCTGCGAGCTCGTTATGCCATATGCTTCATGTCATTTTTTTCAACACAGTCGTTTGACCGGTGGCGGTTATACGAGTAACTATAAAGATGTATGAGTACTTATAATTACTCATATACTTATATAACCAAAAAATGTTTCTTATTGACAACTGAAATAAATTAAATTGAGTCTTATTTTTCAACTTTTATATGCCAGTGCTTGATTCCTTTAATAATGGTAAGTGTAAGTTAAAAAGTTTTACAAATATTTTAAGTTAATTCTAAACTTCCATATTCAAAAACTAAGAGATTTTTTAAAAAATAATAATCGGTTTTCTTTTTGTAAATAACGGTCTTGAGGAAATCGATGCAGATTTAGTTAATTTGTAGATGTAAATGTCCCATGGGTCTCATCAACTTACCCTCTAGTAGACTCTGTATTTATTCGTCGACTATTAAAATTCTATATAAAACGATAAAAATTTGGTGAGTTGTTGCTCGCTAAAAATTTTTGACAAAATAGCACTGCACACGTCCTGGGCACAAGTAAATCTAATACATAAAAATTTATATTTGTTTGTTCATCAGATTGCGGTACAACTTTGTCAACATATTGCTTGCACTTCCGCGAAGGTTACAGACATAGTTGGACCCGGTAGGTGACGCTGTTGTGAAATCCTGATATTACTAGATCGCTAGTAGCCATAAAATATTACACATGACAATAATTAAGCACCTACGAATATCATTTTAAACAAAGACGGTCAAAATCAGTTCATCGAGAATTATAAAGGTACGAACTATACCGCAAATGTTAACGGTAGTGCTCACGATCTTTTTTTGTGTTATATTTACACACATTAAAAGCTACGCTAACTATTGAACGTTATCTTTTCAAAATAATTCTGTTTTAATGGAACCATGTGTTTACGTAACTTATCGCAAGTCGCGCAAGGCTTGTGCAAAAGTGAAACGTTTCCATTTCAGACTTTATTTAAACTAAGCCGTAGCCAGTTACCTAATCTCAATCGGGATAGCTGTCGACGATGTCTAGATCTAGCGCAAGCTTGCGATGTTATCTCTATGCGTGCACGCAATGGCGGCCATTTTTGTACTTTGTGCGGTACAAGGAAGATTATTGCGTGGTGATTAGTAGTTGTTCACCATATGACACTAAACATGTACAAACTTGTTTACGAATTACGAATGCTTAAATATTGGACTATATCATAACCACGTCATCACGTCATCCATTCAGTTGGATTTATAAAACTTTAGAGATGAATCTAATGTTCTACAACGTAATCTAAGAAATCTAATCTCAAAGAATATAGTGTCTGAATAATTCATACTGGGTAAATTTTTTAATCACATTAAGAAAATACTCCCTAAAGCACAACTGGTCAAATTCGATTCTATTACAATGTTCAATACAGTTGTAGATAAGATTTAATATATTCCAGTTATTCTTGCTTTTGAAACATAATTTACATATTTGATTTGAAATAAATGACATGTGGCATGCGGAGGAAAAAGGTTAAAGTAAACTTATAAATCCAAAAGGACATATTATACACCATTGTCTCTATCTGGACGTTTATTTCGATAAGACTTTCAACAAGTACGCCACATTACATTAAAGATATGACGGAGCAATAAATTACTACCCGAGGCGTCAAACTATGAAACCGAGACATCTTCGCATCCTCTAATCGCATCAAGTGGCCCAAGTTGATGTACAATTCTGTGCTCACATCACTGGTCGGCCACTTTAGCTGAAGATTAACGATACTGGACAGGAATTGTAAGATATTATCATAGCGGAGTTAAACAAGACGTGTTGAAGTACAAATATGTTGATAGCCTGATAGCGGCAATTGTACGAAAAGTATATTTTATTATATAAGTATATTGATATTTTTATTGTTGTACATACTACTATACAACACAACTTCGTGATAAGTTAAATATCGTTACGGTCAGTGTTTTGAGATTTTTAGGTTCGTCTTTGGATTACTAGTAATTTGACTGCGCAAGCCTCGTCCCCACTGGTGCAAAGCGTGTAGGTCGATTAACATAATATAACTTATTAATTTACGATGATTTTCGCGTTAAAAGAGGATACCATTACCCTTACAGCCTATAAAAGTCCACTGCTGAACATATACCTCCCCATTGTTTTATAGGGGAGCTTTTGTCATAGTTGCCACGCTTGGCAGGCGGGTTGTTAACGTTTAAGTTTAGTTTCATTTATAGAGTTGTAAAAGCTCATGGACTAAGCGCTCGCTGTAAATTTAACAGTATGCGGTAACAGTGTTCGATGCTTGCTCACACCAATAGTCAATAGTTACTAATATGTAATTGCAACTTATTTACTACATACTCAACGAAAAAACTAAGGTAAGGAAAACTTAACGGTAAAAACCCGCATGTCTAATATTTCGAGATTTTGAAGAAAATAAATTGCTCTATAACTTCCTCAGAAATCATATGAGTCCTGGACGCAGCAGTAGGACGTATAATGAATATAACATTATTTTATGCAAATAAATTAAACGTATAGTAACTTCTATTCTAGAAAGTGAAACGATGTGTACCAGAATAGAAATATAGTAACAGAATGAGAAAGTAAACTGTAAATCATCAACGTTTGCAAATGTTGACGCAAAAACCCTTCGATCTATGTGAAATGTCTATTATGCAAAAGATATAGATATCATTCCATTCAGATGGCAATACAAGACTTTCTCCACTCCTACATTAGCTGAATATAGTTTTGCTCACTCAGTATAAATTTGTTGGAAACAATAAGTTCTGCAATTCTAATTCCGTTTATATGTAGATTACTACTGCGTATTCTACCATAAAGGAAAACTGGACAGCTTATCTTCTGGAATTGAAATGTCTAGCATTAAAGTGTTTTAACGTTGTACATTTATCTATATAACTGGAAAAATCTTTCAAAGGAATTTTTTTTTTCAAAGTAAATAGGAATTCTGTTATTACTCAATTTAAATCAAAGCCTTAGCATATCGCTGCAACACGTTAAGATACTGTAATCTCGTTCTGTGTTAATCGGATCATTAATTAAAGGTTTGACACTTTTATTATAATGGATTTCTGCAAAGTAATTATCGGAACATTAATATTTAAAAGGTGGAGGTAGTTTAGTTTAACTATAACATCGGTATGTCAAATAACTTAATTCCAAGTGATTGTAAGTGCAGTAAAGCACCTAAAAGACTATAATTAAAATAAGTGAAGAAATAAGTTTAATTAAACGCATTCAAATCCGTCAAATTAATTTTATACGTGGAATAACCATAATGGAACAACTTTGTTTCTTTATCACTTGACTTTGTACCGTAATAATATTATATGTACATAACAAACATGAATTAACACGGCAAATAATAAATCGAGTATCTCGAGGCGAAAGATGTTTAACGGAAATAATAAACAATGTGTTTTAAATGAGTAATGCAAAATCGATAACAGCTCAAAAGGAAAGAGTTAATCTTGATATTGAAGTAACAGAAAATTAACAATATTGCACCGTATACTTCAGGTTTAAAGAGCAATTTCAAAACATTAGCTAGGATGTTCTTTAAATGTTACAACTTTGTTGTACAAGACGAAGGAGTGTCGGTAAGAAAGAATTAATTATAGTAATTATTCATGCAAAATAAGCCATATTCCCGAAATACATTTAAGATTAATGTTTTTGATTTTCGAAAGATTTAATTAGAATTGTAACATAAATCTCAAGGAGTAAAAGGAAAAAAATAACAACAAATATCCACATTTTATTGTATTTTATATCTTTATTGCCCATTTTATACAGTTAACCGTTTGTACCTTCACAGTTTTTGAAATTATCCGGGGTTGGCCGATAAAAAATGACATAGATATTTAGACCGCTCTCACATCATCCCTTTTTGGATGTTGTTATTCAACAGAAAATGGACTGATGGTGGGTAGGATGTTTGAAGAGTTCAGTAGCGTAAAAGACATTTTAAAAAAAATGTGAAAGGAGATCTCTCCTACAGTTGAATGATTGCTTGTCGCGGTTAGTCTAGTATGTTTTATTCATATTAAATTTGAATAAAAATACTTAAGTGTCTACTTTAAAATATCTAATGCAAATACGACACTTTCTTCGTAGAGAAATGTTAAAAAAATCCGTCACCTTTGAATTGGTTTCTAATAAATATATTTTTGGCAATTAATTACGATGAAATGTTTTATAGACAAAGAAGTACAATTCAATATAGAAAGACAGCAGAATCTAAACTCGTAGCATCAAATATAAAAGTAGAGGTTATTCATTACTTCCACGTAAAAATGACAAAAAATAAGGAAAACCTACAAACAAAAGACTTTCCACAAAACCTTATCTAACGAGGTCATTCTATCGATAAAGCTATATTGATAAAGGTATCGGAAATGAAAATGTGTAACAAGCTAATAAAGAATTAATGAATCAAATAACTAATCAATACCTTACTTGTAGTTTCCCTGTAATAAAGGTTTTAATTTAAAATTGCTTAGTCACCCGATCGTAAAACTTAGTTTTTGTAGATGTGAGAAGCCGTTTTGTGTAAATAGCCACTTTGAACTGAAACAGCTAATAGGAGCTAATAGGTTTGACTTGGAATTATGGTTATATATAAGAATTACGTGTCACATTGTTTGTCCGCGATGAACTACGAAACCATTCAACAGATTTTAATAAAATTTTGTAAATGTGTATTGCTTGCTCCAACTTCTCTACTGTTCATAGTTACTGTTTGTCTATTCAGCAATATGATGAAAGATTGGTCGCGGGCTCTAACTGTGCAACACTCAGTTCGTGGGGACATTTCTAAGACTTCCCTATTTTAGTGATTTTTCGCCAATTGTCTAATATTGTTTTGACCCTTTTATCAAAAGCTGATGCTAGCTCAGCCATAGTTTGAGACGGATTTATATGTAATTTTCATTAATTGATAATGTAATGTCTTTACTGAAAACATAAACGTAAATTGTTACAGAATGTAATCAATCAAATATTTTGAATAAAGCAAAGTTTTATGTATTGATCTTGTTTTAATTTGTATTGTGGACTTAATAATTGTATTTGATGATATCATAGGTTACACTTAATAAAAGACGATGTTCCTTCACAATAAAGGCAACATTCGCTTAGAAATCACCTGTTTAATTGCACCTAATCCTCATTATATGGCGACCTTGCCAAGGTTAAGATGAAAGATTAAGTTTCCGAATAGAACTATTATTTGAAGACCATGTTAGCAAAATATCATTAGAATCACGTAAAAAGTATGTAAATGTAAAAATACTTGACATTAATAATATAATCCAATTGATTATGCTGGCTTAGAAGTTACTTCATAAGCAAGCAGATAAAAACGAACGTAATTAGGTACGTTTGTTCAATATGTCACGGTACTACAAACGAAAATAGATACATGAAAATGATAAGCAGTGCAAAAACGTGACTTCTGACTGAAGGGCTTGGTATCCAACAAATTGAATTGCATTCTCAGTTTCTATTTCAAATCACGTATATCTGAGTCTATTTATATATCTACGTCATTATTTTACATTGCTTCTGTTTTATGTTTTGTTTACCTTTTAGACGTTTATTTAAATATATCAATGTCATTTTCATGAACATCGTCACAGCGCTGCACAACTTCACTGCTAAATATGCGTATCCTGCCCCCACTAAGGAAGGCATAAAATACGGTCCTCTGCAACAACTGTATACACTGACTTCCTGAATGTATTAACAGGTCGTTAATCCATCTAGTGGAGCTGTCCTTCCCTACTCTTACCGGTACGAGGCTACCACTCAAAAACATTTCGTTTCCATAGATTGTCGTCGGTTTTCAGTAATGCGCCAGGTCAATGTCGATAGTCAGGCGGACCGGTAAGTGCACTGCTGCATATCGATATACTTTGCAATTTGGGTTTTGCGTTTGTGAAGGTAATTTCGCTGTTATTCCGTCGCGAGGATCTGTCCATTAATCAACAAAGAGCACAGCGTGCAGTGCAATAATCCTTCGAACTACTCAAAAAGCATTACTAGAACTAAACCTTTGTTTTAACAAAGATTGTTGCCGGTGTTTAGGGTAATTGCGAAGAAATGAACATAAGACTTTTCAATAACATAACTTCTAGTTTTACAGATACTTAAAAAGAAATTTCAAGTGAGTATTGTCAAAATGAATATTGCCAACAAAACCTTAGTTGTTATAACCATAACGGTGCCTACAAATACTATTTTCTCATGGGATTGCTAGCGTACATCACGTCATCTTCTACGAGGGCGGCGCTGAAAATTTCGGGAATCAAGGAAGTGACACAACATTACTATTTAAAAATGTATTTATTGCTTTTCGAAGTATTCTTCGCGAAATTTGACACATTTTTTCATACGATGGAACCATTGAAGCACCATTATTGGAAGTTGGGGTGTCCAAAATGGCCGTTTTTTAGGCGTCCACAGCTTCTTCAGGTGATGAAAATCTCTGTCTACGCAATTTATTCTTTATTTTAGGGAAAGTGTAGAAATAAGCTTAGGTCGCTGTATGGTGGATGGTCTAATAATTCTATGCTTTCATGCTCTAAATACTCTTTTGTTCTGTGTGCGGTGTGAGAACTCGCATTGTCGTGATGGAGGATGATGCGGCGGATGCAGTTCTCTTTACGGAGTTCAGAAACGACCTGTGGCAAACAAATGCTAGCATACCATTCTGCATTAACCGTTCTTTGTCTCTCAAGAGGAATAGTCGTACCGTGGCCGGTTTTGGAGACAAACGTGGCCACCATTTTTTTTGCAACACTCCGTGAACGAACAATTTTTGTTGGCTTTAACTCATTTTCGAACACCCAAACTCTTGACTGGTTTTTTGTTTCGGGTTCGTACGCGTATATCCAGGACGCGTCACCTGATACGATGTTGTATACAGCATTTGAGGATCCTGCGTGGAATCTTTCGAGAGTTCTGACGCACCAAGTAACGCGAGCCGCTTTTTGCTCTTCACAGAGCGAATGCGGTATCCATCGGGAAACAACTTTTTTACACCCAATTATTCATGCAAGATTATTTGTATTTGACTCCTGCCAATGTCTAAAGTTGCCTGAATTTCGCGGTATGTCACATGTCGATCTTCCTCAATCAGCTTATGCACAGCATCAACGTTTTCTTGGGTGACTGCAGTTTTTGGACGACCTTGGCGGGGATCATCACTGAGCTTGACATGTCCTCGTTGAAATTCAGCAAACCAGCAATAAATTGTGGTTTTGGATGGGGCTTCATCACCAAATGCAGAAATCATCCGGTCAACACACTGTTTTTGTGTTAAATCACTTCGAAATCAAGTCAGACAAAACGTTGTGACAAGACCGAGAATCTTTTTTTTAAATAAATAAATGGTATTCGATTTTTAAAACCAAGGAGTTTTCAATTAAAAAGATTTTAATATGACAGGGACAGTGGAAATATTCCATTCCCGATACTTTTAGTGCAGCCTAGGTACCAATAAGCTACTTAGGTGATTTTGAGCTTCACGGTGGTGGTAGTTTAAATAAGACACCGTTTTTTATTAAGGTTATAGCAGAAATGTAGTTAAATTATTCATTTATTTTCATGATAGTTATCACATAATGTAACAAGTCACCTTCATTACCGGTATGAACGTGTATATAACTTATAACAAAGAGGGACTTTCTTCTAAACATTAATACACTTTTCCAATCTAATCGTAAAAGTATTATTATGTTTACAAATATGCAATTATTGATAACCGAATTTATAACATTGACTGATAAATGATAAAGACCTATCTTGTTGGGCAATTTCGAATCGATCGTATGATGTTTTATTACATACGGATGGATATGTGGAAGGACCTCGATACATTGCCCAATAAGTCGATCATATCTATACAGTAATAGTTTCAACCATCGATATCTATGATAAAGGCTTGTTTATCATTGCTTATCGCCATTGATCGCCGCAGCGACGACTCTTTGGCGCTGGTGTCAATATTGTTTCCTTTATTTAAGAATCAGTTGAGTTGTATTTTATATCTTATAATATACTAGTGACACGCCCCAGCTTCCTACGTGTGATTTCTGGATCTCGACCACAGCGCCACCTACCGATCCAATTGAGTTTTAAATCATCCAGGGACCCACTCAAATACACACAAAAAATGCATCAAAATGGTCGAACCGTTTTAGAGTTTTAGCGAGACTAACAGACAACAATTTAGTTTTATATATATAAAGAAGATTATAATCCGATAAACAATGGTTTCTTTTACCGATCGAGTTTAAAAGGAGAAGTAGCGTCGTTTTTCTTATATCGTGCTATAAAATTATTTAATGGGTTATTGAGACTTGTGAATTTATTGTTTATTTATTTATTATTATATTGACGAAGATTCCAATAGCTGACTATTTAATGTATAATTTTAACCAATAAGTGTTGTAAAAGTTGACTAAGGAAATTACAGAAATGGTAACTATTAAACCACGCAATGAGGTAACTGTCAGTTTTGGTGGATAACGCATCTCCCATACCTATCAGATCTACACGTAGTTGGTGCGTCATTAACAAACGTTCGATTGTGTAAATTCTGAATGACTTATTATGACGTTAGAAGTCTGAAGTGAATTCAGAAGAAGTGAGAAACGGTTTATCCGATTTTAATGATTCTTATTTCATTAAATAAGCAATAAACAGTATAACGTACAAAATACTCTAGGTACATACAAATTTTAAGTAAAAATTCGGAATTAAGTTCGTGCGAGAAATCAAAATATTCTTTTTGTCACCAGTGAGTTATGATTATGATTTATGATATTTAGAAGGAAAACTTTTTACCAGTTTTACTGTAATAGTCTTTAAATACGTTTGTAAATTGAAAAAAAATATAAGTAATCCATGGAGAAAAATATGAATGACCTTATGTTTACATCTCAGTCATAATTTATTAAAAAGATTGCTAAATATATCAGTGTTTGCAACTTGATATTATGTTATCGCTTGGCGCAGATTTAATTTGCATTAAAACAGATGTAGATTTTCTTGTAGACTTCAAAATCTTATTCCCAAGCAATAAGGTTGAAAATAAAGAGGAAAATCTCTTTACAAGGAAGAATAAGAATCAGCTACCGGCCTTTAAATGAGTATTGTGCATTGTGTTCTTTGTATAAGACTATAAACTCTAACTCGTAGGGAGAGGGCTCAAAAAGGTATAAATTTTTCTGAAAAGTTTTGTAATGTATGTTTTGTTAAAACATTCCTCGCCATAAATAGTATAAGTAACATATCGGGAGACTGGCGCTTGCATATATTCTCTGAATAAATATACTAATGTGTTTGTAAGTTTAACTGTCGAACCACAAATATTTAAAAAACGAATTCATGCTAATTTACGATAACAGTTTTAATAAAAATAGTCCACTGTTCTATTTTATTAAAACTGTTATCGAAAAAAAAATTTATAACTTTTTTTTCTCAACGAAATAGTTCGCTAATTTAGTTCAATACTTCATCCACTTGCCATTGGATGGACATTAAGATCATTTGTCACTTATTTATAAAAAAAATCTGGTTGTTTCATTACGTTCCAGTCAATTAATGTGAGTAAAGAATGTAAAAAGCAACAAGTTACAATAAACGTGGCAACTATGGCAAAAATCTTCCCTAATGACAGGCTATGATGGTTGATAAGACGCAATAGCAGAAATTACAGGCTTAACTTCTTAAGTAGATTGGTATCTCGATTTTCCATGAATCACTGTGTTTTTTATATAGAATATGGTGACAAACGAGCACACAGTCCAACTGATGTTAAGTGGTTGCTGTAGCGACTAGACATCTACATCTATCCTCGATTACGAAAATGCGGATGCGTTGTCACCTGTGAGGACTAAGATGGAATGCCTCGTTTCCAGTAGAAAGGGGGGTCTCCGGTTCTCTGCACTCACCATACGAAACACAGCAGCATTAAGCTACTATATTACGCAGGTATTCTGTGTAAGCTGTCCTTCTCCTGTCGATCCGACCCATTCGTGCTACAACTATACTAATATAACTGCAGCATTGCTCTACCACGTATAATGTGAATCAAAATTAAGGATTTCTATTATTTCTAAACGTATATGTTTGGGTTTGGCCCGTGTTTAAATTAGTAGACTAAATAAATAGAGAAAAATATCTTTGATTGAGCTAAATGAAATAGAAGCACATTTCAATGACTAGTGAATGAATCATCATTAAACTGGCATCACAAGTAACCAGGTAATTACAAGAGCATGTTTTAATAGTTTTATTCTTAATAATTAATTTTAAATAACTTAGGAGCTTAATTTATTAAAACAAATATATTCGAGCAATATTATTTAAATATAATAATTAAATCTTTATTGTGTACTTAAATATAAAGAACGTAATTATGTAATAGGATTTCTGTAACATACTCGTAATACAAAAGTTTGACTAGGAATGTTTAGTACCAGTCTCGTACACTCACTAGAGATATACTATGAGAGATAGACTATGATGTACCGATAAAGCGGGCAGGGAATCAATGGATTGCTTTGATCTATGGGGTGGCGCTGTAAAAGTGACTCTAGAGCTAGAAGCTTTCTCTAATTATATCATAATGATCTTTTCATCAGTTTGTAGTAGTCTATGGCTTGATATGATTTAAAAAGTGGCAGCAACCTAATGGTACGAAATACGTTACTGTAAAATCGGGAAAATAATAGAGAATAATAAATAGGTTTATATTCTACTGGTTGTTAGATTCCTTCTCCACCAAACGAGTCTGTGTAGGTAGGTATATAAATGTAAAAGAAATATTCCCTACCAATTATTCCTGGCGCAAAATAGGCAGTGCTTTGCACAGCTGTGTTCAGGTCTGAAGGGTTTAGAAAGCTATTACAATTACAAGCTGTAACGTATTATTTCTTATTCCTCAGAGGTGACAATGCATCGGTAGCTTTTTTGTTCAAAGCTCACTGCAGATGTTCGTTTGTCGCTTCCGTTTAAAAAAAAGTATCCAGCAAGAGGATCATAAGGATAAGGTAAGATATAGACAAATCGATTTTAAAAATTAATTTTCTAAATCGATATTGTGACGTAACGTCGTAAATTATCTACTGAATCGTAAATAATACATGGGGGCAAAATGATCAGGGCGATTTGCGTTGACGCGATGCAAAAACGGTGTAATTGCACGGTCGTGAGTTCGAAAGGAACAAACTCTAGTATTAAGTGCTTGGGAATCATTCACACGTAAGAAATAAGTAATACTTATACTACTGCACTTTTCTTGTCAAGAGATTGCTTCTTTTTTAATTCTAAGTGATTCTGTAACAGTTGGTATGCGGTTGAAGCGAAAATATCGTGAGAGAAACACTCTGTAGTTGGATGAAATATTAATGAATTTCATAGTTTTTTTTTAATAGAATAATGGTGACAAACGAGGGCACAGTTCACTTGATGGTAAGTGGATGCTGTGGCCCATAGACATCCACATCTATCCTCGATTAAGAATCAAAATGTAAATACGTTGCCAACCCTGCGGACTAAGATGGAATGCCTTGATTCCAGTAAAAAGGGTCTCCGGTTCTCTACACTCACCATACGAAACACAGCAGCATTGAGCTGCTATTTTACGCTGGTATTCTGTGAGAGCGTGGTCCTTCCCCGGTCGAGCCGACCCATTCGTGCTACAACCATAATATAGCTATAGTGGGGCTCTACCATGTTTAAATGTGTATAATACAAATAAGAAACGGCGATCTGTTTACATAATTAAAATGTCAGCAAGAATACATAATTTTCTTCAGAAAAAATAATGTATACACTTTTAATCTATCCGTTACAGCCTATAAAAAAAAACTCTGAACATAGACATCCCTCATAGAATGCCTCATAATCTTTATCTTGCCATACACGGTATATACGTTTTAATATGGTATTATAATTATTTATGGGTGTAGGTTTTCCTGTAAAATTTATAATTTATTTTCTAATTTTTTTGATTATTTTTAGGTAGTAGTTTCATAAATGTTTTTAAGAGGATATAGTAAGTCAGCTCAAATTCTAATTTCGCCCCCACTTGCCCGCGCGTCGTATGCTATGTACCGACATGTTTGTAATCACTAATACTGTAAGTAGATAGTTCGTTAGACACTTATTTTATTAGGTTTATCATAGTTATGCCTGTTTCTTAACGCCAAGCCAGTCGCTTCTTATTTTTATCACGGTTATTTCCCATTTTAATTTTACGTCGTCCTGTTGCGTAATGTGTATTCTGATCGTAAGCGACGCAACCTCCCCCTTCAAAGGCCGAAGCGAAACTGAACGGGCGGCAGGAATCACGCTTCAAGAGGCCGATAGTTTAGGTAATTTTTTTTTGCAGTGAAAATAATGGTATTTTAAAAAAGTTACGAACATAAGCACTGATTTATAGTTAGTTCAGTTAGTTTGCAAAGTTTCATGATCTTATTTAAAGTATTTTATGAATAACAGCGGTTTATTGTTTATTTTGGGGGTAACTTTGGATTTTTTTTCTATCGAGAAAATTATACTGAATCGTGTTTTCGTCTAACATAATCCTTAACATTAATCCTCAACTTTACCATATATATATTTCAAAATTAATGCTGCAATATTTTCAGCATAACGGAGGATCTTGCTAAGCCTTTTGAGGTTATATTTCTCCAAGTAGGTTAAATACATTTTATATCAAGTAATCTATGGTGACGGTAATTACTTTATAAAAAAAGCATCAATATGAACTTATGGGAGGAAAAATAATTGCAACAGTCAGTTTTACCAACGAATTGAATAAACAAATTCATGCGATGAACGATGATTTTACTTACGCTGCAGTGACATGTTGAGTTTTTAGGTTAAAATATGTTAACAGAATATTGTTTTACTACAATTAAACGCCAATAATAATAATTAGTTTATTATTATACGTCTACCCCATGTAGAATTAATTACAAAATGATCATAAAACAAGTGCGAACTATTTATGCGTTCAGTAATTGCACCCGCTGTGCAGCCATCTTGGTTAATGTGTCCACAAGAAGTCTAAATGCCTGCAGTATTTTAATGCAATTGACATTACAGTTTGTATTCAAGCACGGGCTTTAACAAAAAAAAAAAAAAAAAGCAACATGTCTTACAAGTGATAAATTAATTGATTTTATATGTTTCGGCGTTCAAACTTTATATGAGAAAATGCTAAAGTTTTTCTTATGAGCTTATACAACACAATTTTTTCGTACTGTTTTTCAAACATAGATAATGTCTTCCAGAACGCATTTTGGTCACGGTGGCTGTTCTGAATGGGGTCTAGCACAGGAGAGGGTTATGTTGCTCATGTGCACTCCCTATTTCCTCACTCACATAGTCCGATAGGAGAGATCAGGAGCAGATGACTAGTCTTGTGGCTTTAAATGGCGGTACTTTTTAGATTAATTTTTTGATTAAGTGCGCATGTACTTATTGTTTACCTACTATAATGGTGATCGAGACTGTTACTCCTTAATGCAGGTTAATCTGTAACCTGTAGAGGAGAGCTACCTCCACTAGACTGAAGATCGTATTTTATAAATAGTACAAACGATGTGAGGTCCCACCCATGTATTACAATCACTTTTTTTTGCAAAGTTTATTATTTATTATTAATGAAGTCGAAGGTAGCAGTGCCAAAGTTGCGAGACGTAGGTACTGCGACCGTCAATCCGTAGTGATCATGGCAATCCATCGTATGATGCAATATACGTTAAAGCTATTTTTCAGCAATGCACGTTAAATAGACTAATGATGAAATACCAGATTTATTTATCTTGAGGCGGTATTGGGCGAGTTTTGACGTTCTTTAGAAATAACTCTCACCCGATTCACGCAGTACGCATGTCTATTCAAATTTAATCAATTCAAATTGAATATTCAACACGGAAAACCCCCGCATTGGCAATTGTCTCGCACTCAACGCCATTGTGTTCTTTGTTTGCAATAGGCAACTTTATGTCATTCGATGCTATGTTTAAAGATGTTTTTAGATATTTATTGCATAATTAAAATTAACATCTGTTGCTTATTTTTGGAACAAGCAATTTCAAATTCAATTTCGTACATAGATTTTTTAAGACTTTTTTAGCAAAATGACCATGTTTTTTTTATAGAATAAGGACATCGATATATATGTACTACGTGCTAGATTTCGCATTCCGAACACTCAATATGTTTAACTGAACTGTACTGCAATCCGTACACCTTTTATTGTGGCTTCGATATTCATACAGTGCGGAGCGGCGCTATTAATACGAAAATTAAATTAGCACATGTGCATAATAAACATAAATTAAAAACTATTTACGCATAATCCATGATGACAATTTTCACGCGGTTAATCAACTGTGCATGCCCAACTCTACTATGTCCTTCGCATACGCGAAGACAGAGTGGTGCACATTTTTTGTTTGGAATAGCTTTCTCTAGTACGTAGTACATAATATAAACCAATTAATAAGGATGACAAATGAGATTTTATATATCCCTGATTAAGAATTAAAATGTAATGTTATCCCCAACGAACAAGAAGAAATGTCTCGTTACCATAAAATGGGTCTCCCGTTACTTACTATATATACTCACAATACGAAATATGGAAACATTAAGCTGCTATATCCCGTGATAGCGTGGTCCTTACCCGGTCGAGCCGACCTACACGTGCTGTAACCATATAATATACCTACAGCCAAAAAAAGTGCCGAGTTGCTTTAGCAGTCGTAAGCGTGATGGTTCAATATGAGGTTTGAATTCCAGGTCTCCGGGGTCCGGGTTTTTTGTCAAGAAGTTTTCAGTAGCATCCCGGAGTCAAAAAATTGGCAGTGTTTTACTGCAGTGCTCCTCTGTCCAGTAGTGTCGGCTTGCCGTCCCTTCGGACTATACAAGAGGAAATAGAGCGTGCAGCTGTGCTTGTCATACACTCTTGCACTGAAATCCTGTCCTGTGCAAATGACCAGTCTCTGAGACTGGCCGTAGTTGAGGAAATACGGTCTAGAGGGCATTATTATTATAGCTACAGCGTGGCCCTACTACCACAGTTAATATACTACTACTTTAAAGAACTAGAGAACTATTAAACTATTAAAAGTAAAACAATGTTTAATGTTAATTACATTTAATACATTACATTAAATACATTGCAAAATATGTCACGGTTGACTCTTCGAAAATGTCATTTATTCGACTGCGAGCGAGCGAGAAGCTAGTTCTTTGTTTTGTAAACCGCTAACGTTATTTTCGACAATATAACACTGATTTTTTTTTTAATGTTCAGTTGTAAATTGTTTTTAAAATGTTTTCTTTTTTTGTAGAATATAAATTCTGTAACGGTTTCTTATATTTTTTAATCAATATAATTTCTATTTTTCAGGTAAGCATCGTCATAGTATACTCAAAACTGAAGATCTGTAACCTTCCATGTGAGTAAAATTTAACTATTTTACTTTTAATTATTTTTAATATCTACTTTTATACCTAACCTAACACAAAGAGTATGAGGATTTAATGTTTATTACAAAATATTAAAGTAAAACCCCATAAAAATAAAAAGTGAACTTCTATACGTCCCACTGTTGGGTACAAGCCTCATCATCAGGTCATTACTGAAAGAGTTGTGAAGCAAAAATTAATCATTTAGTATGGTGATGGCCTAAGAGAAATTATTACCTTAAATCGTCGTGAATGTCATAAGAGACGACTATGGGATATTTCAGATGGCCGACAGATAGCGGTATAACCATATATACTATGACATACATACATACATAATAAAACGGGGAGTGCGCGGAGCCCGTGTAGCCACAAACATATCACTAACATATCAATTCACACCTATAAATGTCAACACAATCAATCGTTTCCAATTTTCGTGTCAAGCGTCGCGGCATGCAAATTATTTTAAAAATGGCAAATTGTGCAATAATTACGTGTCAAAAGAACAGCGTGAAATGGAATTTAAATAAACGAGACATATTCTACTACCATTAAGTCGATTTATATTTTGTTCACAAGATTAGAAACAAAAATAAAGAAATATTTATGTATCAAAAACGTTAATCAAAAGTCTAAAATGTGTTTGTAGTAGTGGTAACTGATAATACGACGTAATTGCTTGTGTGTGTGCTCAAGGCGACGCCGATCCTCGTACAAAATAAACAGACATTCTATTGCGTATTACAGTATTCTATCGTTACAACCATCTCGTTTTAATATGCGTAGACCGGAATGAGAGGCAGCGACAAAGGTGCGAAACGCTTCGTACTGCGACCGTCAAAACGTTTGCCAAACGTGACGAATAAGGCATATCCTCTCTGAAGTCGAGAGTGCATGTCCAACAGTGTACTTTTGCTTGAGTGCTATAAGAGGAAACGGAGGAAAACTGAAACAGATGGCCAGCAGCATCTTTCTGATCAGAACGCAATAATAATAAATTATCATCATGCGGGTATCGTAAGAGAACGACAGAGTCACAATGAAATAAAGGTTGGACAACACAAATAATGGTTCGCGGAATCGCGGATAAGACCAGTAGGCAATCTGTTGAAAAAGAAGTGTAGTACAACCTGTCAGTAGTGAACTTTTGACGAAATAAATGTAAACATCTAATTTAAATTACTTAAATATTGTTGTTTTATTGTTTGATTAAAGTTAGCTTCATAACGTAATTATATATTATGTCCATATGTAGTTCTGTCCGTGTAAAGACTGCCTAATTCTTCTACTAAAAGTTCAAACGGCGGCGAATTTGTCTATCTTGTAACAACTCTTGCTATTTACTTTTAAATTATATTTGAACAATACCAACATGTTCACGTTATCTTGTATTATCTTGAAGAGTTCTTATGATTTTTTCCACATTCCTTACTTGTCAAAGTAGTACTTGTACTAGAGGCATAGAGTTGAGATTTCAATGCCAATGCAATTCAAAGTCCGTTGTTCATTTTGTCCTGACAGGTACGTCATGTTATGTGTATTTACTACTGATAACTTAATTTAGTATTTAGTTTATGAGTTCACGCTCCCTAAAGCGTTTCAAGTTGACTACGTTAGTTACAGGTAAATGGAGCTTTGTTTATAGAAAGTTCAAGGTGGGAAAGCACTTGCTTGGAAAGCTTCCTGTAAAACAATAACTCACTAAGAGATATAATGCTATTGTTCTGACTACGAAGTAGGTCTAAACACTGTGCGGAAATACCTTCGTGGCTCTTTAAACGCCTAGTCACGATACTAGAACTTTATAAGGTCTTTATAAATTACGATAATTATACTGAAGTTTTAAGGTTTTAGACCAACGAATGTAGACTATAACATTCATACATCCTATCAGAAGAAACCCTTCTATTTCTGATGGATACATGAAAATGTATGAGCGTGGCCGATGAGCTGCATAATTGCTAAATATTGGATTGTAAGTAAATATGTAAGTTTGAAATGGATAGATGCAGGTGGCTCAGGAATCAGGACCGTTGCTTTGTGGCATTTTTTGGGGGAGGCCTATGGATGTTTGTAAGTTTTGATAGTACCTTCTTTTAAGATGCAAGTGTAAAATGGATATTTTTTTACACTTCATAATATTTTTTGTGATGTGGAGAAATATGGAGATTTTTTTCCATTGGCAACCTTGGTAGACAGATAGATAGAATAAAGGTGACAAATAAGCACACAGTCCACCTGATGGTCGATAAAAATTCTGACAACTTAGATGGAATGCCTCGTTTCTCGTAAAAGCGGTCTCCTTGCATATATATATATATATATATATATATATATATATATATATATATATATATATATATATATATATATGTAAGAAATAATGTAAGAAATTTTTAACATTTAAATTAATTATTTTTTACTAAACTTCAAAAAACCCGATCGGTCCACTGTTTGTTAAAGAGGAGGCAGAAGAGAAAGTGGCTCTCCGATTTCGATGATGTTTGTGATGTTAGCCTATGCGGCTCTTATATCTTCATAGGACTCATTAGAGAGAATGGCAAGTGGCAGCTGTCTGTTTATGCGGGGCAATACGTGTGCGCCCTCCTGTGTAGATAGGGAGAAGGGAGAGGTAACTAGACCGTGTTGACATCGTATAAACCAGAAAAACCATGCTAGTTGTCCCACTCTACGTCTTAATAATTACTGCAGATATCAATTTTTTTGATTAAACTGGGTCAAATTATGTTTTGTTTAGACACCATTACGGCAATAAAAAAATGAAAAAATGTAGTTGTCAGTGTCTAATTCGGAGCCGTTGAAATGATGACCCTAAACAACAAGGATATTTAAAACACATCGTAATGCAAATTCTAGAAAATCTCCCGCTACAAACTAAACACTCAATAAGTTTATATTTTTATTCGGTCGGAGGCGTACTGATCTCGCGTCCTTGGTTACGACTTTTATATATGCCGAATTGTTTTATGACGTAATTGATACATTAATATTAATAGAATACAGTATAAATATGCTCTTATCATTTCTTATGTATCGTAGAATGAAGAAGATATTCTTCAATTAACCTTTGCACACATAGAAATGGCCTTATAAGCATACTAATGTCCAACAAGTGATAAAGACCTATCCATAAATCTTACCAAGCAAGCCTTTTAACACAATTCGTGACTTTAATGACGTCTCCAACGGTGCGGCTGATAATTTATAGCAGCGTGTCGTTCCTTCTAATTGCGGATTATTTGTGAGTAAAGAAAACCAAGGAAGGTGATCCAATAGATTTGTTGATGGATTGGTAGCGATGGTTCGATGGCACTGTATAGAGTTCCGAACGGAAGTACTTGTAGGCATACAATTACATTGTTGCTTGTAAAAGAATAGATTCAAAGAATCTAATCTGAACTAATTCTATGCCCTGAGTATAAACTGATTCATATTCTGGTATTAATGCTCGTATACTTTGACTACCGCTTCCACAAAATATAGTTTTGGTTTTCACAAGCCTTCGAATTTTTTATTAATTCACAATGTTTTCCTTCACCGTATTAATGAGAGAGAGCAACATTACGCGTTTTTAAATTGTATATTTTTATGAGTAGGAATACAGAAAAATAATTAACTGAATATTAATTTATAGAATCAGGCGTTACTTTGCTTAAATCCGTTATACTAAAGATGTTAAAAAAAACATTGCTAAGTTCCGCGTGATAAAATTAAATGATGTGTCTAACCTAATTTGACGGGCACCTCCCGCCCTCCTTCAAATGCGTTTACTATTCCCGTCAGCATTAATCCCAACAACACTATACTTGGAAAAGTGTACACTAGACTTTTTTAAATTGTCGTATATTTTTATGAGTAAAACTTTAAACTACAGAATTAATCATTTAACTGAATATTAAATTAATAGATTCTGGCGTTACTTTGCTTAAATCCGTTATAGGTACTAAAGATGTTAAAAGATAATATTCTAAGATCCGCGTAGTAAAATTAAATGATGTGTCTTACCTAATTTTAAAAGCACCTCCCACCTTCCTTCAAATGCGTGCACTATCCCCATCACCATTGATCCCAACACCACAACACTAGGAAATATACACCACCGTCGATAATACAATAACGTCGCCTCTACATGACGCATCCTCAGAGGAAGTAGACTCTGCGGTGGCTGACCCCTAAGAGCCACCTAATGTAGTGGTGTTGGGAGTAGTGGTTCCGAGATCAGTGGTGACGTGGATAGTGCACGCAACAAGGGGCGGGAAGTGCTCTTCAAGCGAATTAAGACACATCATTTTATTTTATTTATTTTTATTAACTAAGGAAAATAATATCTAGTTTTTTTTAATAAACTTATACCAAATTACTATTAATATTTTAATTTATATTTATATATTTAATTTATATTTTATATTATATTATATTAATTTTTGTTGTGAAAAACTACTTAAACTTACGAAACTTACTAACTTACGAAAAACTTCGAGCTTTTTGTCGTGTAACCATGACCCCAGGTCGTTGTATCTTATATGGTTTTGGCTTTTATAATTTGTGTTTGATTTAGTTGAAACAAAAAAACTAATGGGAACCTTGACTAACATTTGTTTATTTGTTAATAAAAATAGAAAAACATTTAAATAACGGTATTCTTTAGTTTATAATAATGGCAATAGATATAAGATAACGGAGCGAATGGTTTTATGGTTTAATTATAAACCGACCTCGAAAAACTGAAAAACATTAAAATTATTTTCACATAATTTAATAACTTCTTAAGTCGGAGTTTGAATTTGCTCGATACAGTCGAATATTCATAGTTAAAAATTCCATTACTTATTTTTCTACCTTTAGAGGCGAATTTTTCATGGTGGGGGCATTCCTTGTGGGAGGCCTATGTTCAGCAGTAGACTTGTGAAGAGCTGTAATGGTGATGACGATGTATATAATATACGCTATTTAAAAAAAAAATATATATATATAAACTATATAGAAGAATAACTCTACATGTACCTAAGACTTATATAAATATAAAAAGAAAACTAGAAATTTCCTCTGTTTGAGAAAGCGATCACTTTAGAGTAAAATTATATCACCCAATATTGTCCACTGATTGACGTTAGATGTAGTATTTTGCGTAAGGACGGAGTATTTTATAATTACCAGAAGTGAAGTAGCCAACCCGGTGATGAGATCATCATCAAAATCTGCCTACCAAACGTCTCATTTTGGTAAGTATATGAGGTAAGCCTAAATACGAAAAAACTATTCAGGAATGTACCATAAAAACGAATCTGAAGAGTTTGTAAATATCTGTTTATACTTTTTATATATATATATATATATATATATATATATATATATATATACGTATATATATTCTATCAGTTTGTCACTCCACTCCGTAGGACCGTGTGAGGGGGTGGGTCATCCAACACTGAGCTTGGCTATACAAGGCCATTCGAGACCTTTCTTCTCTATCGGTTGTCATTACTTGAAGCTATATGGCCGGCTTACTGCCAATTCGGTGCGCTAAGTCAGTTACTCTTGTTCTTTTACGGATATCCTAGTTATGAATTTTATCCATCCCATCGCTGAACGATTTTATACTTCCTTAAACCACCAGTAGTAAAAGACCACGTTTCAGTACCTTAAGTTATCACTGGCAATAGCTACAAGCTGGTTAAATGATGGATATAAAAACAAAAACAGTTATTAAAACAATTACACTCCTTTATGTCACGCTTATGTTACATTAAGATTAAAGCGATCATTCAAAACTAACAGTTCAGAAACAGCGAAAACAATGCTAGATGCATGACAGATTGGTATAGAAAGTAGATTGACCCAATGTAATAAATCTCATAGCTCAGTGTAACATATCGAATGCTTTCTTTCTGTCGACACGTCATGATATCTCGACACGAATCAATTAAGCATCGATATTGAAAGCGAACATAATCATTGATATCTCATAACTATCAATTATATTTTACATTCACCATATAATATTCGATAAACTGGCAGGAAAGGAATTTATTTTGGAAAAATTAAAAACAATGACGTCCATGTGACGTCTAAATTAGAAGAAATATTTCCGAAGTTTGTCTTAATTATGAATTGCATCCATTCATATTGTACAGTAAATAATGTTATTTCTCATAACCAACAGTACAAAAGTCATACGTCGTTATTTAACGTTTGCGTTTTTAGTTTTATGAGCCTACATACTCGTCTAATATTAATGCTAATGGCTTCTGTGATATAAGATTACTAAAGTAGCACGTTTACATATTTGTACAAACATTGGTGACGCTAAAGGTATAGATATTACTACCGTGCTAAAGGTATACTTACACTATATCACTTGTCTCACCACTGTTTCGTCTCAATCTTTAATAAGCGATTGTTTTGATCTAAGATTCTTAGAAAACATAAATTACGTACACGATGACAATTATGTAGTTGTTTTAACGTGAGTGCTATACCTCCGGCTGTAGGTGGCATCATAATGTCTAATTTATATATGTCTGAAAATTTCCCACTAATGCTGCACTGACAAAATAAGTAAACTTAGATGCAAGTATTTATTATGTGGTTATTATATTGCTTAAGATTAATATAAATAAATAGCAATATGAAATGTTCGCTACAATGTTGCTCAACAACAAGGGATCAGTAGATCAATAACATTAGGGCTAAAGCTTCACTTATACTTGTCTATAAAAATATATGTGTAAAAAATATACTTTATTAAAATAGTCTATAGTTTATAGATATTAATTTGTTATCATGCTTTTAAAGTGGTGAATTATAGAGTTTTATACAAAAGAATTGTAAATATAGTATATGCTGCAGCTCACAGTTTTTTTTTTTATATAAAGTAGCAATGTGATAAAATGTTGGCCAATTCTCAAAGACAAATAACATTCTAAAGCGATGAATTTTGACGTCGAGTCAAACCTATAGCATATCAAGACAAAACAAACATGCGGTAGGGGTCACGGGTGCGTCTCGGACACGGAACGTGACTAATCCCACCATTGACCGTTAAACTGTATCTAAATTATACGTTGTAACGTCCGCGTACAACAAAACGGCTGGACGTCCATCGATTTCTCCCGTGACCACGCCCGCTGCGATGCGTCTGATGACATTTAAAATATTTCGATATAATGCGCTCCGCCATTTTCGCATTGACAGGCTGCGATCAGATACGATTGCGTATGCACTCAACGTCGGGCTTATGTTTGTTTATATGCTGGTGCGTTTTCAGAGTACGCTGGTGAAAGTACATGCTGAGAAATTGCTATTGCTTAGAGATACGATTAGAAAACTACGATCTAAATGCTTATGCATTGGCAAGAGACCAAGCATCAGGATGCAGATGGTCAAATACAGTGTTTAATGGTAATCTTTGGAAGCAGTCAATGCTTAGGACTAGGTTCTTAACGTGTTAATGTTACCATCGAAAACGATGATATACTCCTGCCCAATAAAATGGTTATGAGATAAATCAGATATACTGGTACAATCTATTTTGAAATCAAGAATGTGATGTTCTATACAATGTGTTAACATAAGCTTTCCTTCAAATGCATGCTGCATCTACCGTATCTAATGGGAGAATTATACAACATTCTCACACTGCTATAATGACTCAAATACCATCCGATGTCTTCCTTTACAAAGGAACGAGTAAGATGCGAAATTAAAACATAAAATCCCAACAAAAAAAATTCATTAGCGCTGGGGATTCACAGATCAAATTGGTGTAGTCGCAAATTATAAAATTGTTTTGGTGAGCACTTGTCCTCTAAGCTACCATGGCTTCAGAAAAGTGTTCAATAGTATATTTCTATATTTTTTATGATTCTATATTTTTAAAGTATTTAACCAAAAAGGTTGTTATTATATAAAAAAACGATAAAATAAGTTGTCTTTTATATTTAGAATCATTGGTGAGGTAATGTGATCGTCCCCCATTCACGTCCCTATTATGGTAGTTGACACTCAGAAATCCTTTTACGAGCTGTCCAAACGGAACTTTCTATAGAAATTATATAGGAAAATACTGATAAATGCCGTCATAGTGTATTACAGAGAAATAAAAATCTTATATATCTTTCAACGGCAAACCAAACCACTTATGAGATTACTTCAAGCAGAAAATTCCAATTATCCATTACAGTTTATGAAAGCCCCACTGCGGAACACAGGCATAGACTGTCTCTTAGGTGCAATTTTGTCATAGTCACTACACTTTACAGGCGGGTTAGGCAGTTTTTTATTATTCTGAACGAGCACGGGTCGATATGGAGTAATGGATATTCTTTCACCGCCATTACACGGTTTCGAAATTCAAATTATATGAAGTAGTAATTTATTAACAACAGTGACAATTTTGGTTCAGTATCTACCCAAAGGAGATGAACTTGATATCCTTCTGAACATTTATACGAAAATATGTAGGTAATAAAACGATAAATTATAAGCATAATTAAATGGTCTCTATTTCTGTTGTGCTTGGAACAATCATAAAAACATTTTATAAACTGAAAAACGGAAACTAATGATTTTACTTTAGCAAAAACGAAACGTTTTTAATTTTTTTAATTAAGAATTTTGGCTTGGATACTTTACTTTTAAGTCCTGTCTTCATTTCAGTCAGGGTTTTACTACATAACCTACAAATCATAAAACATAAATAAAAAAAAAACCCCAGCTCCTGCAAGAATATGATTTATAGATATAACATAAAACATAAACATAAATACTCGTGCCTGTCACCCAGAGGGGTAGGCAGAGACTACGGCCTTCCATTTGGCATGATCCTGAAATACCTCTTTCGCCTCCTTTACATCTATATAGATATACTTATCAAATATTTAAATCTTCAAAATAAGACATATTTGAACTTTGTTCACGCCCGACCCAAACTTGTAGGTAATCAAGTTCATCTCCTTTTAATATTTCTCTATATTATTTCTATTGGCAATGTTAACAGATTTGCTATGTAACTTAGCTTCAAAGCGATTAGTCTATCTGATTGTACTGAGCCTGTCTGAGCTAGTGGAACACAAGTTATCATCGCATTGCATAAATTCAATCCACCTACTTCACTCAAGCTTACATAAATAAAAATAACAGCAATAGCAAACGGAATCCTTATGAATACAATGGGCTCGTCCTTTCTTGGGTCAAGTAAGGGAATTGGATTGTAAGGTGTTATTTTTTTTATTTTTGCTTATCCAATACAAACATTACTTTTGCTTGTTCTTACGTTATTACTTGTACTTGTTTATGCCACACTAGATGGATTGACGACTTGGTAAGTGATGCGAAATTTGATGGATGCAGGTGGCTCAGGAACGTGCTTTGTGTGGCATTCCTTGGGCTTTAATGGTTAAAGTGCTTTTGTGATAAATGATAATGATGATGATGATATTATACAAATCATTATTATATTGCATTACCTAACCATTGTTACGATGTTTTTCCTTAAAAACGAAATATAGTTAAAATAAGGCGATAAGTTTTGATAAAGCCACGTTTTAAATGTATCGTTATGAGAGGTTGGCACGACCGGAGGAGGTTGCACAAAGTAACAGCATGTAAACAGCAGCAAAATGTTTTTTGTCACGGGTTTTCCTAGTTACTAGTCATTTCACATAATTTTCTTGTTCCTAAGGGTGACAACGTGCTTGCAAATAGTCCCAAGATTGCTAACTATACATTTTGTTATTAAATAAAAAAAAATTAACTAAACTTCATATCATTTGATCTTCTTACAACTTTGTGCAAAACCTCGCGGATTTTTTTTCGCATGCAAGTAGTTATACAGGATTTTTGAAACAGTATCCATTACGCCTGTTCTCTTGAAACTTTGATTATACAAAGTCTTGAACATTGTTTCCAGGTAAAAAGCGATAAAGGCTCGTGTTACTGGGTTTTACTTCTAGTGTCGAGCGCCACTGCAAAATATGTCGACGTATGTATTTGCTTGAACAATTGAATTTGAGGACATCGATACAATTTGTTTAAATAACTATATTTATTCTAGTAAACTTTTAAAGTTATGATTGTGATTGATTGTGATGACTTTATAATAAATAAATAATTGAATATTGTATGGGGTATTACTATTACGATATAATAAAGCACTGATTTCAAATTCTTCTTCTTCTTCAAAACTTCTTCTGCTTCTTCAAAACTTTAAGGTTACTTCCAGGTCACTACAGACAACCTAAAATATGTATTCATAATAATAATTTATTTAACTATATAGAGAGCGTGATCCTTACCCGGTCGAGTCGACGCATTCGTACTACAACTATACTACTAATATATTTTTGTAAAAAACATTTGTCAAAACAAAATAATAAATCGTAAATTTGACAGACGCGAATATAATGAAAATGTTGCTAGGCATAGTAAAATATTTTACCCCATATTTTATTATCATTGTAATTACATGCTGCCAATATGGGACAATTAATGTTGTATTTTTATTCACCAAATAAAAATACCTACAATATTCACGCATAAGGTATTTTTA
Source organism: Parnassius apollo (assembly GCA_907164705.1). Lineage (NCBI taxonomy): Eukaryota > Metazoa > Arthropoda > Insecta > Lepidoptera > Papilionidae > Parnassius > Parnassius apollo. Next base: position 2,831,924 of record CAJQZP010000644.1, on the reverse strand, counting down.
TTTATTATTTAAATACTTGGGTATATAGTTATTTAATAAATATTTTTAATTTCATGTTTTATTTGAAAAGTTTTTCTCCTTCCGAATCTTATTTCGTTTTAATACGAAACGCATATTCAATAAAGTATATTATATATTTATATAAAAATATAATACTACATTTATAATTACCTATATAAATATATCACTTATAACAGAATATTATAACGACATAATAGATTTGTATATATATATTATAGCGGAAGATATTACGTAAGTATGTAAATAATTTAAATAAAACATTAGTCAACAAATATTTAATTTTTTAATACAAAAGGCCTATTCAATAAAGTAAATATATCATACTATAAATATATATACTGCAAATATATATTACTATATACTTTTCACTTCTAACAGAATAATGTAATAACATAATACACTCGGCGTCAAAAAAATCGCACATCCGAAAAATATAATTTAAATACTATTGTAACACAACAGGCCAATGGCAATGTTGTGGTTTGAGGGTATCATTCGAAAGGTAATTTCATTAGCTTTCAGGAATTTTAATTGAATTTTACTTTTATAACGAGACGAAAGAGAAATTAAAGAAAAAGACAGGGTATGTACAAATTTGCAAATTAATAATTAAAAAAAAACTTAATAAATACAAAAAAGTTCTTAAAACCTAGTGTCGCATCGCATGGACCTTACAAGGGTCGCAACAGCCTCTTGGGGTAACCTTTCTATATAAATAAAAAATTTCCGCATGCGTGAAAGGTCATCACTTGAGAGCGGCAGTACAGATTTTGATGAATTTTTTGAGGTGTTTCAGTAAGTCCCTGGATGGTGTATATTCACAAATAGAGCTGGTGCTGGTAGGTGGCGGTGATATTGATATCCGAAAATCCCCCATGCGAAGTAGGCGGATCGTTACTGTAATATATTTTACATGTTGTTGTGATAAAATTGATATAGAACATAATACGAATATTTTTTGTGGGATTAGGGTGACAAACGAGCACAAAGTGGTTGCGGCCCATAGACAACTACATCTATCATCGATCACGAATCGGAATTCGAATTTCGGCATTGTTACCTGTGAGGACTTAAATAGAATGCCACCTTTCCAGTAAAAAGGGTCTTCGGATCTCTACACTCACCATACGAAACAGCAGCAATAAGCTACTATTCTACGCTGGTGTTCTGTGAGAGCGTGGTCCTTACCCGGTCGAGTCGACGCATTCGTGCTACAACTATACTACTAATATAGCTGCAGCGTGGCTACCACGTAAAAGAAACTACAACTTATTGAAGAGAACTTTTAAAGAGCATCGTGTTTTGGATTATTACATTTTGTAAATATATTCAATTTCTCTAGTTCGTAGCTCCAAGAAAGCATTCCGTTGCGGTCTCGCTGCCGTTAATGGTCCATGCCACATTTACACTCGCAACATGTTTGGTAAGTAACGTTACTTAATAGCTACTTAACGTCTAGGTCGAGGAAATAAAAAATGAAATACGGGAGCGCAGTTTGCACTTTACAAACACAGTAGGCTTCAAATGTAACCGATTCTTGACGGTCAGCAATATTGCCCCGCTTTGTATAACTTGCTTAGTACATTTATGTTCTCTTTTTAATTCTTAGTACAATTTTATCAAACTTTGAAAAAGGGGTCTTCAATGTGTTTTTCCTATAAATAAGATATTCCAAAATGTATGGGGCCTGGGCCAGTTCCTTGCACACTAAACTCAGAAATAGTGAACACATTTTAAACGGTTCTCAACTGTCCAATTATTTTATTATGGCTTTGTTTGCTGGTAAAGCGCAGAAAATTACACTTGAAATTGCAACACGTAACAAGAACCCGTCATGGCGGTAACCTGGTCTTTTTATTGAATTATGACGTTTGACACGTTTATTTCACGTATTTTTGACACTGTTGTGACAAATGACAGTTCTCTTTCTATGATCAATGGTCGCTTTATGGTTTATTATCATTGTATATAAGCACAGAGTAACTAAATCGGTGCAACGTCATGTTAAAAGTCGATAAAATTATTGATAAATATCAATTGTTTACCACGACAGGATACATTTAAATGACTTATCTGTATTTTTATTTATGTAAAAATTAATAGGTATAGTGAACCGCTCCGACTTTGCGGGTGATTTCTGGATCTTAATAACAGTGCCATGACCAATTGTGAAGTTAAATCATTCAGGAATCCACTAAAACACATACAAAAAATCGGTCCGGCCGTTTAAGAGGAAATCAAAGATAAACACACTTTTTTTGTTATGCAAAGGGTCTCTCCTTAAAATTTGTTTTGTATATATATATATATATATATATATATATATATATATATATATATATATATATAACTATATCTATATCTATATATATATATTATATATATATATAAGTAAAGTTACAGCCTATATACGTCCCACTGCTGGGCACAGGCCTCCCCTCATTTCCGAAAGGGTTTTAGGGCAAGGAAGTGTCCGCCGAGCTGCCCCAATGCGTGTTGGCAAACATCACATGTCTTCGAAAGTTTTTTTTCTTATTCCTCAAACATGCAGGTTTCCTCCCGATGTTTTCCTTCACCGCCGAGCACGTGGTAAAATCAGCACTTAAAATTGCAATTAACAATATCATTGGTGCCGGCGGGGATCGAACCCGGGTTACGTTCTGTTATATTTACAGCGAGCGTTAACCATCTGAGCTACCATGGCTCTATGTATATTATACATATGATGATGTTCTTATGCCTCCAACTGTGTGATATCATAATATGTAGTGTCGTGTTAAAAGGTCATCATTCTAGTTTCTAGTTTCATGTATCTCTGAGAAACTGGGTTTAATTAATTAATTGTTAAGGTTATTTTATAAAGGCTAAAGAGTAAGTTAGTTCAGCTATTTTAAATGTACGATTTTAAAAAAAGTTTTAGAACAAAGTTATCCGGGCCCATTCTTCAGAATTTGTTTTTATTTTCTCTGCAAGTTCTCAAGTGTTTCTTGCGGCACTAATTTGTCGCAAGAAACACCAAGTGTCCACATCTAATATGCATTCAATTCAAAACAACAAGTCTATAACCATTAATATTTATTTCGCAGTCGATCAATATTAATTTCCGTTATACCAGCACCTGTTGTAACAAATTGTATGCAGGAATCCACGCGCAGTAAACCAGCCAGGTTCACATTAATTAGGAGTAACCGTTGAAGTGCCTATATGGCAACGTCGAGTATGGGAGGCTCCGTCGAGACAGGCGTACTGCTGTATCATTACCAGTCTCGTTACTGTTGCTTGTTTATTAGCTTTCCTATCTGAGACTAGACAGGTGTTAATTATATCTATAAATTGTTATGTATTTTTCAATTCTTTTTTTTTAAATTGGATATTTTTTATAGAATAAGGGTGACAAACGAGCACACAGTCCACCTGATGATAAGTGGATGCTGTGGTCCATAGACATCCACATTTAACCTTGATTAAGTATCAAAATGCAGATTCATTGTCATCCCTGAGGACTAAGATAGAATGCTTCGACTCCAGTAAAACAGGTCTCAGGTTCTCTACACTCACCGTACGAAACACAGCAGCATTACGCTGCTATTTTACGCTGGTATTCTGTGAGAGCGTGGTCCTGCCCCGGTCGAGCTGATCCATTCGTGCTACAACTATAATATAACTGCAGCAATCTATATGTAAAAATAAAACGATATCTCTTGTTTTTGTTATCTGACTGTTAAATGTAAACAAAATTCCTTTTTTGTTATTGAATTAAGAATTATTACAATAATCTACGGCATTTTCGGCTGCAGCTGTGCATCCAAGCTTACCCTTGATTTTATAAAAGTTAAGTACTTACAATGAACACCGGTAGGTGATAACAAGCAAATAGTTATAGTAGTTTTGTAGTTTGCGAATCAACTTATCGTTTTTAAGTATTAAAAAATAACAGCCTACATACGTCTTAATGCTGGTTACAGACCTCCTCAACGAGACGTGGTAGCTCAGAAGGTGAGCGCTCGCTTTAAACTTCATAGTACTCGAGCAAACCGGGTTCGATTCCTGCCGGCACCTATGAAATTGTTAATTGCAATTTTAAGTGCTGATTTACCGCGTACTCGGCGGTGAAGGAAAAGATCGTGAGGAAACCTTGCATATCTGAGAAATAAGAAAAACATATTTCGAAGACATGTGAAGTTCGCCAACATGCATTGGGGCAGCGATTCGAATAATTCCTTGCCCTAAAACTCTCTCAAAAATGAGCAGTGGCTTGTGCCCAGGAGTGGGACGTATATAGGCTGTATAAAAAAAGACCTCCTCAGGTTTCTATGGCAACTTCAGTGCAGGGAAGACCGTCGCACTTTTTCAGTGTTAGCAGTGTTTTAATATACGTATCATCATCAAAATTGCCTGCAGCAGTCCTGATGCACATAGCATACCAAGGTACGTATCTTCGGCGTCACGCATTCGGTTGCTGCCAACTTCCTTGCGCAGATCGTCGTTCTATCTATCCAGGAGGCATCTCCCCTCTAATATTATTACTTATTTATATATACTATTACTCTACGTCTATTAATTTTAGTATAATAACAGGAAATGACACCTTGGATGAATGTTCTTGAAAACTTTCAGGTATTGCTGTACTACTAAGTATTAATATTTACCAAATAAACATTATTACTTAATATCGGATTCTACACTCCTGTAGAACAAAACCAATGATAATACTAAAGCACATAAAAGACCAACATAACATCTTCCTGACAAACATTGCTGCAAAGAGATTTGTTTACTTTGGGCGCGCCGTCGGCAGTTTCGGTTTTTGTAGTCTTGGCCTATTATTTTATACCAACAACGAGTATTATCCATTTTGAATCGAGATATCCTGTGTTCGGTGTATCTGGGGTCATTACCTTTTAAGCACTACGACTTGATTTTGAAATCTACGAAGTACATGCAATTTTATTACAATAAAAAGCCAAGCCGCTGCAGAGCATTAATAGCTACAGTGCTAATGGGTCAGCTTGGCAAGAGAAGGACCACACTCGCACAGAATATCACCGTAAAATAGCAGCATAATGCTGCTATAAAAATTATAGCATTATGCTGCTATTTTACGGTGTGTTTCGAGTGGTGATTGACGAAATACGAAGACCCTTTTTACTCATAATAGGACATTCCATCTTAGTCCCCAGGGGTAACCGCGCAAGTGTATTTTGATTCTCTTTTTGCATCGCAAACCAGAAGGATTGAGAAATATATTCAAGTTTCAACGAGATTCCTCAAGTTCATATCTAATAGGTTCTAATAGGTTCATATCTATAAAACCCTCTCAGAATGAGAGGAGGCCTGTGCCCAGCAGTGGGACGTATATAGGCTGTAACTTTACTTTATTATATCTAATAGGTAGAAGGCAACTATTTGACCGTTAAACACAAGTTTCTTAACCTTTCATACTTTATTCTGTTACGTGTACCTCGTAGCGTACACTCCTTCACGTGAACCTTGCTTTGATAAACTCAGCTTTCAGCGATAAGTGTGTAGGTGCATCGTGATTTACGATGCATGTTATCGTCTAATACTCTTTGCTGAGTGTCGCCTCCATTAACTTGTGTGAGAACATCCTGTATCAATTAAACATACATTTTCCAGTCTGCTAAATCTCTTTTGTAACGGTGATGTACGTTTTAGTTCTATTATTCGAAGGCGTTGTTTTTGTTGAAAAACATGTGACGATTTTTTTTAATTTCATTAAAGGAATACACCTTCTAGGAAAGAAAAGATTTCATTTGAGTAAGACTTAAATTAAATGCTTAAGATGTGATGTTTATAAAGATACAGAAACCAGCAAACGTAAATTAATAACAGAAAGAAAAATTAATCAAAGGAACACGCTCAAACTGTATATTATGTATATGAATTGGTAGGAAAGCGAAGTTATCAGAATTATTTTTAACATTATCTCTGCTCTAGCGGTTTCTCCTGCATCTTGAAGTTTTTTAATCATAGGAATACTGGTATCGTGAAGACTTTTAAACCCCACTCTTCGGCGTAGCACTTAAAAGTATAATCACAATCAATACTATGTAATTATGTTTTTCATAGACAATGATTCTATGCTATATTCTACTGTATAAATGTTAGAAATAATTTCCAGTTTCTGCAGGGAATTCCTAATTTAGGTAGTTTTGTTTGTTTACTTATCGATTTAGCTATACCATTCAAGTACATTTACTGTAAGAAGTAGTCTGTAGTAAGAATATTCTATATTATTTTAAGCCAGATTCAGATCTCTAATATTTTGAAGGTAATACGAAGTAACGTCAGTAAAATATACTAAAGCTTTATATTTACGTTCATATTTCTAATGCGCAGCTAAATACAAGGCTATTATTTAAGTCCTTTATATTCACAATGTTTTGAACTTTAAAATCTATATCCTTTTTACTAAAGTTCATTTTACATTGTTCCAATAATTTCAAGAATTTATGTGTCCTTTGAAAGTGTACTACAATTCAAAGGACGTTTTACAAGGCGGCGATACTTTATTAATTAAATTTTAAAGGAAATCTCAATAGTCTGTACTCGGATGTAATCTCAGTTTAATCTTATTTATATAATAGATATAGTATTTTGATACTGTATTTTTATTTCCAGGAAATTAAAACGTGGCTCTACGGTACATAAAGTATGTTGTATAAAGGTATATATATGTAATAGTTTTTTTTATTGAATATCCCGTTTCTGTTTATTTACACCTATTTTTTTTTCGAGCGAACTTTAGAATTTAAAAAAATATTTTAACATAATACATTATTAAACAGAAATAACGTCGATCTTTTGACTGATACAATTTGCGTCTATTGTCAATTTGCGAATACTAGATTGCCACATTTTAAAATATAGTACCCGGTTGACCGAGCTTTGCTCGGTATTTTTCCCCTCGGTTTTTTTTAATTCGTGTGTTTTGGAAATTATATTTAGATAAAAATTACATACTGATGAAATACGAATAATATTTTTTGATCTTAGCGACATAATAGAAAAAACTGAACTGGTTATTTGAATAAAAAATCATGAGTGCAATTGGTTTAATTTAAATTTTCGTGTTTTTAAAAAATACTAAAAAAAGGGCTCGAAAAAATAGATTTTCCCAAAAAAGAAAGGAACTTGAAAAAAAATTAAAAAAAGTCAGTCGGTCTGGGCTCGAACCATGGTGTTACGATTTTGTGACCGCCCAATATACCAATTAAGCTATTTGTAATCATTAGTAAACTGTCAAAATTTACCTTCTTATTCTAACGATATTGTAGCAGCTTTTCATTGCATAAAACACGGACAAAAAAGACATTTTCTAAAAATAAATCCTAGCTAAATCGATTTATTGCCCCCGATCTGAAATATGAAAAAGCGTTGGAGCCGTTTCTGAGATTCCGATTATATATATATATATATATATATATATATATATATATATATATATATATATACAAGAATTGCTCGTTTAAAGGTATAGGATACGATCGAATAAAAATAAATCATGTTTACCAAATGTTTACCACAGAACTGATCAAATGATTATTTTATTGAGTGATAATAATGGTGATCTCTTGCGAATATCTACAACTGCTTGTGTGTGTTTTAATAACAAAAAAATCTCCAGCAAATTAGTTGACTTAAAAGGACTATAAAAATAAAACAATTTTAACATAATAGTTTCTGATGCCGGTGTTAGACAGTGAAAGAATGTGTTATTTATTTTGATTCTTTAAAGAACTGGCTTTATTTTTTTTTATTTCAATTCTAAATCTTTTGAGTAGTCTTAGGAATACCACACAATCAAGGTAACTAGTAGTAAATGTTGTGTGAATAGGTGCATTAAAAATTTCCCTACCCCTATCTTCCCTATCCTATATTTCAACTTTCAAGTGTGAATTTTTTTCTCCAAATTTATATAGGATTATCTCTAAAGTACCTATTATCTATTTTTTTATAGAATTTGTGTAACAATCGAGTACATAGTCCCCGGATGGTAAGTAGATACTGTGGCCCATAGACATCTACATCCATCCTCGATTAAAAATCAAAATGCAGATGCGTTGTCACACCCTGAGGACTAAGATGGAATACCTCGTATCCAGTAAAAAGGCTCTCCGGTTCTCTACCCTCACCGTACGAAACACAGCTGCATTAAGCTGCTATTATATATTATATACAAAATATAATTAGAATCTATTCACAACTGAATAGATTCTAATTATATACACGATACAGTCGAAATATTTTCCTTTTTCTAGTCGATTAAAAATTTTCATTAACATTTTTTATACATTTTTATTATTAAATTAATTAATAAAAAAAGCATTACCTCATGTTGCCTATTCATTTGCAACTGTGTGTCTAATAAGATATCTTATGTGACATAAAACTAGCAAAAGTAAACATTATGCTTCAAAATGCGGCAATTCTATAATCCACTTTGCACCTACCAGACGCCTACATTGCCATTAATTATCAACTTACGTACTTACGAATTCGATTTCAAGATACGAATCTATAATATCGAGAGCGGAATCAATATCCTGCGACCTGTTGAGATTTATTCAAATGCTTAGTTTTGCTTTGATATATTCGCTGCGTGAAAGAAACTAATCAATCTTAAATGTTTGTAATTATTTAGTATAATTTAATATAATGCATTTCAATTTATGCCTATTCAGTGTGTGTATATCTTTGACATTATTTGAATAAGAATTAATAGTAACTTAATATCCATATTAATTTTAATAAAATAACGAATATGATCCAAGCGTGGTCTGTATTTAAAAGTTTTTATAACAGAAGCGAGATTATAAGCACAAATTAATTACTTGTGCTAATCGCCACTATAAATCCATAGACATTTAGTTTTATCGTCTATATGAATATTATACTTGATACTCATATATTTCAACTTTTTAATTCAAGCAATCGATGTAATAAATTATAATTCATTGATATATTGATATGGACGATTTGAGTATTTTAATTTCGTTTCACAAATCCGTGATTCAATTTTCAATTTAAAATAAACTTTTACCCTCGGTGAATGATCTACAGTGTACGCCACCTGTTCTAGCTTTCCAGGTCATCGGTGGCTGTAAGCTTGGATTGATGGCTAGATAAATATGCTTTTTGAAATTAACTACCTACTGCTTTCGACTTTATAAAGCGTTTTTAGAACGTGTTCACAAATTTAGTTTGTTTTTATCATAGTTACTTTTTCAGTGGGTGGTGATATAAATATTGGCTATTTAAATAAATCACTCTTTTCAAATATTTGTTTTGTTGTTTAGAGTAGTTAAAAGAATATATTACTGAAAATTTCTGAAATGATATAAAATTATTCGGTAACGAAAATTCTCACAACACAAGCTAGTATTAAACTAGCACCTGCACTCTTAGGAATGCCACATACTAGCTACACTCAAATATTTAATCTATAATCGGAAGTAAATAATCAAAAAGTCCTCATAGAAATATATCAAAACGATGAAAGCGCCGCTTACCGCGATAAAAATGTTTAAATTTTATTCAACTTTATATTTTATTCGACTTTATCACGGTATAAATTATTGCAGCGATAGCGATCACTTGAATACACCAGCTTCAGTAACTTATTTCTATCAATCAACTGGGCAACATGAAAGAGTTTTATAATAAATGAGCCACTACATGATAGAAGCTAGAAGTTTCCTTTGCAACTGTAATTTATTTCACTTTTAACATTGATGCAATTTTAAGATTGTACTGAGAAATAGAGAAAATAGTACAAAATCTTTTGAATAGAACAAAATTATATTTACTTATAAATAAATAAATCGTTTCTGTATTGACATTAACATTTAATAAGGCTATACTTTATCCTTAGATAATCCTTATCTTTATTTATCATAAATTAATCTATAAAATTTTTAAGTCCCAGTCTCACGTTTTTTCCTTGGACTTAAAATTATATGACGAGAAATTTTCTATGTCTGATGTTGGTTATACATACAAAATGCAACATATACAAATTCCGAATTATCAGCATAGTTCATGAAAATATATTAATAGTCCCAACGCTTATTGAGGCATATACTATGATAAATTAAATTTAAAAAAATTATTGAAATTTGGCGCTCATCACTGCATAGCAATCCCAAGCAGATCGGCCTCTACAAGTAACACCGATTAACAAGTATAATACCTGCATGTGTCAGTCATCGTCATTTTCGAGGATATTCAAGGTGATTGAACCCGAAAACCAATAATTTTAACTTTGGCTAGAATTTGAACACAGAACATATTGAGTATTAGTTCGCCTTGGGAACATGATTGTAAAACTTATTTAAGTTAGAAAAATATAGTAAAGTAACTGAAGCTTTACTCTTTATTTACAATAATATCGTCGTTTGTTTTTTGGATTATTTTAATTCGAAATTTCTTTTCTAGTCATGTTCCTTTCGTCTACAAAAGTCGTTAGAAGAGAATTTAATAGCTGCATGATTTATACGAACCGTCACCTAATCTCAACAGAGTTCCTTAGAGCTACCGTTCATGAATGTTTGATTTATAGCATTTAATATAGTAATTACGTTAAGCTGTGCGTGCGTTACAAAAATATTTCATACGTCAATAATATATTCAAATTTAATTACCCACATATGTCAGAAGGCAACTTAATCTTTAGGAATTACAGTCGCTACAAACTTGGTAATGTAAATCGATATTTACAAGTAATTACTGGAAAAGTAATGTAGTGGCTGGAGCGGAGAGAACATTAAAATATACAGACTGGCCATTATTAACTGCTTTATGAATTTATAGATATTCATTTTGATAATTATCACGCGTTAGATAATAATTTCGAGTTAATCTGTTGCTGGGTTTCTTACTGTCTTTTCTAAAGACAGAAGTTTTTTTCAAAGCTTTGGTAAAGTCATGAATGACTTTGATAAGTATTATTGTAATTTATATTTGTAGAGCCGTGCTGCAGCTATAGTTGTAATAATATAGTTGTAGCACAAATGGGTAAGCTCGATCAGAGAACAACCACGCTTTCACATTTTACTAGTGTAAAATAGCAGGTCAATACTGCTGTTGTACGCGTTTTGACATGCTCAATCAGGGAGGCTGTGTGCTCGCTTGTCATTCTTATTCTATAAAAAAATCTATATTGAATAAAAATTATTCTATTTTGTTAAATTCTATAAACCTTAGTGTCTTTTATTTATTTTAGTCATATATAGATTATGTATTTTGCACAATCTTGTATCTGCTTAGGATAAATGAAATTAACACGTTAAATGTACAAGCAAAGTGTAAAATAATTTCTATAGTATACTACATTGTATTCTACATTGTTCGCAAACATTACTAATATTACATTGTAAACATTAGAAGTAATATTGCCTTCAGTGTATTTCTTTATCATCAAAGTCCACAGCTGGACACGGGACTCGTCGACCGTCGACGACAGGATTTTTCTTCATCAACACGTGTGACAATTTAAATATCAGATGTCGGCAGAGGAAATTTTCTCCCTAAAAACCTAGGAGAGACTATAACAATAGGCGACTTTAACGTAACTTAGATTTTTAGATATTTAACTCTTTTTTTATGAATCTAAATTTCGCTAAGTAGTGTAAGTGTAAGTGGACTATTAACAAATTAGTCTTGTCCTTTGATCACAAATGATAATGTATTTTTAGAGAACATTCCACATGAATACTATTGCCTCTCTAAGCTGAAATCGTCTTATTTCCATATGATCGCCATCTAAATCGATCCATTACGATCCTCACGTACTCAGTCAATGAGTCTGGCTTGGAACAACCTATATTCCTGTAGGTTTATTTATAATTTATAACTTACACATAAAATAATTCATGAGGGGCATTGCATAATGTAGCCTGGCGCTCTCGATAATGGAAGTGTCATGTGCACGCGAATAATCAATTCATTAAAGTGAAAGATTGCTCTTAGATTATCAGCTTGACGAAATTGCATATTGTGATGACAAATATGTTTGTTGAAATTTGACAAGTCTTTTTAGTTGCGTATTTTTATTTTAATGCTGACAATAAAGACTGACAGAAATTTGTTTAATTTTTGGTATACATTATCTTAGTGCTTTAGGAAAGTATATCAGTAATAGGTACTCAAATGCAAACAAATGCTCTAAACAAAAATATAAAAAGCGGTTTGGAAAACAAATATTTTAGAAGACTTAAATCTACCGGTTACATGTTAAAACTAATGTATTCTCCTAAATCACTTCTATAAACTAAGCCATAAGCCTAACCGGCCGTAAATTCTTTGTAATGATGTACATTAATCATAATTTTACATTGTAGAGATAAGCTGCCGCTCGAATAGGTCGACTCGACCGGGGAAGGATCACGCTTTCACAGAATACCAACGTAAAAGTTTTTCAGTTTTCTACACCTTTAGTGACAAAGCACTATGGGTGAAAGAAAACCGAAGACTTTTCTAACGGGTAACGAGGTATTCTATCTTAATTATTGAAAGTACATAACTATAATCTACAACGTCTCACAACGCACAGAGTCTATAAAAATCTGTGCATACCGATCAATATATGCTTCCACCGAGTTAAGAGGATTTGCAAAATCACCTTGCTTAGGCGGTAAATCATCGTTCGAAGTTCTAGAACGATGTAAGCACTACCAGTGGAACGTTTTTGTTATGAAAATTTCCGCCGCCAGTATTAAAAATGTATTAGAGATACAAATAAATAGAATAAAAAGTGAGACAGGTGATGCCATCAACGCAAACGTTTTTATATTTGTGTTACAAAACCTGTGTATAAAGTAAATGGCAACTCCTACCCGTTGACACCTGACACCAACATATGGCAAAAAAGATGCTATATTAACTTTTCTTCTTATGGTGTAACGAGCTAACGAGCGTGCAGCGATGAAGAAATAAAGTTGGTAATGAAGAAACTAGTATTCCATAATATAATGATACCCAACCATAGACAACATAGCGCTATTGTGACTCTAGTGAGAATCAGGGTTTGCTTTGTTTTGTGATATGGTTTCGTGCGTATAAATGTAAATGTAATCAGTATCAGAAGTCGGTGTCGCTTTATTTAAACTTTTAATTTAAACAGTCATTTACCGTTCTTCTTCTTGTTTAAGTGACTCTCCATTACTGAAGGTCTGCAGTCATACTTCTAAATTCTTCTTTGTTCAGGGCTAGCTTTATTCATTACTTACTATTAAAGCTGCTGAATGAAGGACTCCCTCAAGGCTTACTCAATGGCACTGCGAAGAGATGTTGCATCTCTTTGCGTATTTTATCGCATTTACAACGAGGAGTGCTCTGAAGAATTGTTCGGACTAATTCCAGCCGCACGATTTCTCTCACAACTTTTTTGTTGAATCGACTACCACCAGAGATTTTTCCGGACTGATAAGGGATCTTTAAAAAAGAGCCTACTCCTTTTTAAAAGGTCGGCAACGCATCTGCATTTCCCCTGATGTTGCAGTTATTCATTGACGGCGGTAATCACTTACCATCAGGTAAGCCGTATGCTCGTTTGCCCCCTTTCCTAAAAATATATTTATGGTATATATAAGTACTAAATGATTACAAATCGGGTTAAAAGAAACGCAAAGTAACATGATATATGCTAAAATGTATATAATATTCTTGTTTACATTCTTATTATTATTTTATATTAGGTTACTAAATATTCTAATACCATAATTAAAAATATGACGCAGTAAGTGTGCTTCCGACCAAAATACACAATCAAAAAAGTTCAATCTAAACTAAAGTAGCTTTATGTTCTATCGTCTTTATATCCCCAATAGTTTAAGTGAACAAAATGTACCTTCCTAAGGGGGCAAAGTTGATTTCGAAATTAAACATCAACATACTGTTCTACGAATCAATTCATTCGTTCGCGTATTTTAATTGGCATAAAGTGAAATCACTTGAGTTTGTTTGTACACCTAATTGATTCTATTGACATAGTGTTTCCGTTACTGTGTTGAGTCGGGATACGTATATATTGGTATTTATGTCTATACATCTACACATTTAGATAAAATTGAAGGGTCTGTCTGCAATATCGAAATAGCTGTCTTATAGACATGTGTAAGTGGTGAATGATTCGATCGTTTGACCCGGGTCGTAGTATCGATGATTGCAATTACATTTTTTAATGTTCCGGGTCAAACATTGATAGGATCTATGACCAAAGAATAAAAATAGAAATAATGTCTGACGGCCGATATTATGAAGTGGGTCTAACAAATCACAGAGTATTAAAACTCGAAATGATCCATTTGAATGATCGACCGAATGATGAGAGGTTCATGAGACGAACCAATACTTGAATGATAGGGTCTTTAGAAATGAATGAATGACACATGTCTACTGCCTTATATTAAGCAGAGGGCATAACATACCATTAGGTCATGAAAAACCAATACTAAAATCCTTGTCTGTCTGTCTGTACCGTACCGATTGTATTGAAACTTGACGAATAGATAAAGAGCAATGCTAGGAGTGATCTAGATTATATTTTATTCGAAAACCTTTGAACTTCAAAAAAAAAACGAAAACGTGATAAAAATTCGATTATTTTAAATCTAAATAAGGCCACATTAAAAGGTCTTACCCAGGCCAAGCCCGGGCAGGTTGCTAGTATTAAATATTTGTAAAATATCGGACAAATATATTTAGCTATTTAAACAGTCCAGCAACTGCGGATTCGGAGGGAGAAGGTCATGAACGAATGAATTTAGGAAGTCAGGTACTCTATTAAAAGTCTAATTAAAAAGTACAATGTTTATTTTCGAAGAACTCTCCACCAGCATCCATTTTTTATTTCCACAAAAATAAAAATTTTTTTAATAAAAAAATTTAATTTATAGGGTGAATATTATAAAGTTTCATGATAAAGGTCTCTAATTAAAGAGTGCAATTTTAATTTTCAAAGAACTCTCCACCATTTTCTTTTTTCTTTTTTTTTTTTTTTTTTTGTCTGTCTATCGGAGACTAAAATCTTGTCAAACATAAGCCTTTCGACGAAGGAGTAATTGATGAAAGTGTTCGTCATTTTCTTCACACAACTGCGCAAATAACCGCGTATTCAACGCGTTGCTTCGGATTCGGTTTACTGCATCAATGACTAAATGAAGTGATTCATGCAATCTAAAACTCAAATATTTAGCAACTAAATGTTGTCGATGTATGACGCAATGTGTTGCTAACACCCCTGACACATTTTGTTTTAAATAGCTTATAAATCCACGATAACGTCCAACCGTGGCAGGTGCTCCATCTGTAGCTACCGATACTATATTTGATAAAGGAATTGCTTTTTCAATGTAGTAATCCTTCAAAACATGAAATATTGATTCACCTTTAGTGTCGGTTGTCAAAGTTCTTGCGAAGAGCAGTTCTTCGTAGATTTCTTGATTCATAATAAAACGAACATATGCGAATAATAATGCTGCATTATCAGGTTATAAAGTTGACTCGTCCAGTTGTATAGAGAAATGGGTCGTTTGCAAATAATTACATAAGAAGCTTTCAATATCAGAACTCATTTCATCAATACTTCTTTCAACAGTATTGTTGCTTAAGGGAATTCTTTTAATAATATCAGATGGGTGTGTAAAACAGTTTTTAAAACCTCTTCAACGACTGGAAAAATTAACTTCTCTCCGATAATATGCGGTTCACCATCATTTCTCTGTAACGTCGAAGCGAACATTCTATCCAGTGTAGGTCTCTTCTGAAGTTTATCTTTGAGTGTTTGAAAGCATTTCAAATCTTTCTCTGTTTTATCAGGGTGGCATCTTTTCAGATAATCTTGCAGTTTAGATGGTTTCATAGCGTCATTGCCCAAAACTTTGTTGAATAAAAGGCACATAGGCAATTGTTTGTCCGGCAATGATGGAATCAAGCCAAATTTCAAATAATCGACACTGTGCTGTCTACATTTCTTTTTAGATTCGGACATGGCATCAGTCATCTGTGGGCAAAATTAAATTATTTAAATAAGACAGAAAATCCAGCAGCTGTATATTAAAAATACTTTTTGATTTTTTCGAAAATATTCCATAATTCTAACATATGCTTGCAACAATTAGCTCGATTTACGGAGATTGCACTGTAATTATAATACCGATTGCTAAAACTTTCAAAAAGAAACTATTGAGGAGTACTCGTGTAATTTTGCATGTTTAAATATTAAGCTACTAATAACTAAAGTTATGATTGGCGTAATTTATCTATCTTTGCTAACTACGAGTACAAAACTAAAATTTAATAAAAGATAATGTACTTACTTTTCTCCAGCACTCTCAAACAAAATAACACTGACTCACTATAATTTGTGTAATATACTATCTGTTTATAATTTTTAAAATATTTTCTTAGCACTTTCCTTTTCAAGATTCAGGAAACGAATAAACGTATTTGTCCCACATTTGTATTTATAGAGTGACGAATTGAACAAGTCAGTGCAAGGTAGCGAAGCTCTGAGACTGCGAATCTCAGGTTTTTACAAGTTCAAAATGTATTGCGACCACAAAGCGAATACCAACATCCTACAACTTACACAATTTTGTAAACATATATAATAATTTTTTTACTTCATAGGTACTTTTATAAATAATAATGTATATGTTTTGATATTATAAGATAAGATAGTATGATGTAAGTAAATTGGTATCTACTATCAGTGTATGTGTTGAGATCCACTATCGTGGACCTCCATTTTCATTTCATGGACCCCCAAATTTTTTTTCGCTGACGTAGACCCCTTTGCTGGTTGTCATAGACCTTAGGGGTCGATATAGACCACTTTGGGAATCACTGGTTTAAACAAAGGGGTAAGGATTCCTTTCTAAGGCGGTGGTTAGAGAAGCGTAATACAATACATCAAACGTGTCTGTCTGTGACGACGCGACGCTAAAACCACTTCCTTGTCCAAACATCTGGTTCCACAAACACGTGCTCATATTATAAGTCATTGTTATAGCGTGAATCGATTTCAAGAATTTCAAACCACACCATTTAAATATTTAAATCATCATAAGTTATATATACATTATTATATATATATATATATATATATATATATATATATATATATATATATATATATATATATATATATATATATATATAGATCTAAACTTTAAAGTACCTAATACATTAACTATAGATGTTGGCGTAATTTTGTTTAGTAGCTCAGATTTTTGATAATTATAACTTTTAACGAAAAGTGAAAACCGACTTTAAATTTCTAAAAAAGAAGTTATTTATTTAACAACCCTTAAGGCTTGAATTTTTTCTCCAAATTTATATGGAACCACTCTTGAATACTACAACCTATTTAAGAAACAACGAATCATTAAAATAGGTTCTTTATCTGCGAAGACATCATATTAAATTCCTTAAACAACAGTCCTATATGAAACTTTTCCCACTATTTTCCACCCGGGGGAGGCCACCCTTGCGTTAAAGCTGATTTAATAAAAAATTATTATTTAAATCGATTCACAATCTAAGCTCTGGCAAAGACCCTAATGTATGCTGGCGAACTTGATATGTCTTAATTTTTATCTTCATAAAAGAGATTGGTCGATGTCATCCTGTTATGACTTTACTGTAAAATAATATAAGATGTATTAGTACAGTACCACATTTGATAGTTTAACACGGCAGACACAGGAAGCGAGAATAAAGACTTCCGACATTAACGGGACCCTTAAAAAGGACGATACCTTTTATCTTCCATTTGCCGCCTAATTTTAAGTTAACCGTAACCGGCCGGCCGACGACCGGTAACATGTTAAGTGTCTGTTTGAAATGCCTGCAGTGTTTGCATGCCGCCCCACGCTAACATACGCTCAAACAGAGCGGGCCTTAGAAAAGAGCGTTTAGCGGAGCGTGCAGCGTGGCCTCATAACAAATACATTCTTATATTAATGTGTCTGAACTCTTGAATGACAGCCGCTTGATTTGAGTATCAAAAACGAGTGGCACGTCGCCCCTTCGGACACCACAAAACAAAATCGTATATTTTTATGTACGTTATACTCCCCGCTCCGCTTTCCGCTGAAAAAGAGCGTGTGTCAGGTTCTACACTAAGATTTCGTGTGATGAAATTAGTTGAATTTGTCAAAGATGTAATAAAATCATAGAATCGAATCATAGAATAAGGCAAACGACGTGTTTGTAATTTAAAATTGCTGTTACGATACTTTTAAAAGTTTTTATCTAAATATGCATGCGTTCATTAAGTCGTAAATTTGAGGAAGATAGTAATGGTAAACTTTACCTATTTGTGTAGAGAAAATAAATATATATTATAGAAAAATGCACTTAAAAAAACTCCACTTATATTTTGGAACGAAAACACTTTGTAATCCAAGTTAAATTGTTTGACAGGTTTCTACAAAGTTAAATTTAAATCAAGACCCCTTTTCTTTATTTTAACACCTGAATAAAGGACTACTGTAGCAGCTAATATAATCCAATCTTAAAAGATTAGTGTACACATTTAAAACACAAATAAATTGACTTTTCCCTGTCAGTTAAATGCATATAAAGATTTTTTTATATAATAAAAAAACGAAAAAATTATAAATTGTTAACTTAAGCAATCCGACGACGCACACTCCTGTTATAAAATGCGATTAGTGTCAATTAAAAAAAAATATTATGCGGAATTTACGAAAAGACATATAACGCACATAAATGATTATATATTATAAAACATTTGGGTTTGTGTTAATCCATAAAGTATACTTTGTAAGCGTCCAGTATTACAATAATCTACAGCGCAGCGTGGGTGGAAGAGGCTGTGTCGCTTAAATTCAGGATGTTACACTGTTGCATAAACAACGCGAATACGACAGAGTGAATTGGAATCGAAGAAGTAGAATTTATGGATATGCCTCTTATAACGTCCTACTTTCACCTGTTTTGTGGTTGAACCTGCTTCTGTATTCATGGAATCCATTCAGACATATTCAAAATAATCAAGTTTAAAACTTTTTTATTCAATTTAGTCTCAGCTCTTGAGAGCGACTAAATCGACACTGCCGGCAACAGAAAACTTCATAAAGGAACCGGTAAGAAACTCTGGGATATAGAATAAAGATAATAAACGAACGAACAATCCTCCTCGTCGTAAGTGGATGCTGTGGCCTATAATCATCTTTCTCTATCTTCGATTAAGTATCAAAATGAAGATGCGTTGTCACCCCTGAGGACTAAGATGGAATGCCCCATTTTCAGTTAAAAGGGATCTCTACACTCACCATACGACATAAAGCAGTTTTTAGCTGCCATTTCACGTTGGCATTCTGTGAGAGTATAATCCTTCCACCACTTGGGCTACAAAGTATATTTTTAATAAAAATTTAAATGATATATCAGTATCCAAGAGACTTGCAAGTGCAGCGTAAGAGTTATGTTTTTCCATGTATCATTTTCCGCAATATTTTGATTATATCATGCCAGTTTTAACAATATTTTCTCAACAAGTGTCTTAAATTTTATATCAGATTGTTGAAAAATTCAAAAATTCTTTGTTTCTCTTACACAATTTGATTATGGCATAGGTTGAGATGGATTGAGGCTCATCATGCCACTATTATAATGAATATTGAATTACATTAATGGAATCAGGCATTACTTAGTAGAGATAAATTATATGAAAAATATTTAATTGTTGTTTAATGAAAAACAAAATTATGTATTTTACCTAGAGGAGAACTCCCTCAATTAAGGCAGCCTAAGTCACTTGAAGGTAATGAAAAAAATTGTGAATAAAATTGTTTGCCGCTTAGTATTTGTGCGTTTAACAACATGTTTTAATTTATTAAATAAAGATAACTGGAGCATCTTGTATATTTACAACAGTATAAGTTGCATTTTACTTAGACCAGCGGCGAGAGCATCATCACATGCGAGATGTTGATGCTGCTATCGTCAATACTACCAGACAAGAGTGGTGATTAAGGCAAAGCCCCCCTACAGTATATGGGGCCCATGTCCAGTCCAGCTGATGATGAAGAAAAATGATCGAAATCCTTTAATAAATTTATAATTAAATATTAATGAAATTATTCTTGATAAGGTTCAAAAGGCATTTCCAGACCGAGCTAGATCCTGAAATCAATTGCAATCTAAATCTCCCTTCGTCCTTTTTCATTTCCTTTTTGCCTTCAATTGAGCTGTTAACAATTGTCCACAAGCACGACATACAATGGCTTTGTTGAAACGAAGGCGGTGTTGCAACAACATGTAGCCGATTTAATTCTCAACACGTACAAAATAGATAAAACGCGTATTTCCACTTATATACCGACCATTAGCTTCAAGTACGAGTGCAAATTATGTATTTCTGCCATAAACACGTATGGATAAACACAATATTACTATATTATTAACCTATATAATGTATATATTATTCGGCACGCGACTGCATTTATTGCCAGCGATTTCAAAATTGAAACCGATTATATCCATTCTAGAGCACATTGTTTTAGCAATTAGTTGGCAATAGCTGGTAAAGAACTTATTACAGTGGAAAATGATGTCTTACTATAAATTTATTAAAGGATTTCGATCATTTTGTTTAATTTTGTACTGATTTGTTCATACGCCGGATTATAAAAAACTGGTAACTCAGTTTGTGGTTAAAGAAACTTTATTTATTCTCAAAAGAAATAAATTATTTCACGTAACGAAAAATGACGAAACATTTTTCTTTAGTTTCTCATTAATAAATTAATGTCTCGTTAAAACGAGACAGAAGGGGGCATTCTCATCTCTTCATTCTCAGTAGCAAAGTCACGCAATGTGTTCGTTCGTATGTTACGGGCCAGAACCAAACCAAACCAAAGAAATAATAAGCTTAGGGTTTCCCGATGCTTTCCCATAAAGTCCAAATAATGTTAAAATAACCATGACCTTATATTCGTCAAATACACGAAAGTACATATGTTAAGTTATATCAACGACAGTAGACTAAGGTGTACCTAAAACATAATATATCATTCATCAAATTATATGCACTTATATTTTAAGTAGGTTACATATTTATTCTAGGTAAGCAATTAAATGAGTTGTCATCATCATCAATCACCATCATTACAGCCCTTTACAAGTCCAAAGCTGCCTCTGGGTCTCGCTCAAGGAATGCCATAAAACAGGGTCCTGGGCCACATTCGTCCATTGACTTCCTGCACATCATCATATCCTTTAATCCTAAAAGTGGCTCAATAAGTTTAAAGTATTGTAAAAGTTTAGTTAAAGGCACCATAGGTCTTTAGTTATATTAATATTTATCCATGTCACTATCTTTTTACATTACTGTTTGTTGCCTTAAATAAATGAAAAAAAAAATCTTACCAGGTCGTCACACTATTTAGTTAGAGCAATTATACACTTTGCTTGAAATAAATGAGTATTTATAATTTTTTGAAAGTCTTATTCTCCATCAGTCTGTAGACAGTTCCTTGCCCTACATGAGCCTCATTTATAATCATCATTGCAGCCTTTCAGAAGTCTACTGCTGAACATAGGCCTCCCCCAGCGAACGCTACAAAGCACGGTCCTGAGCCACCTGCATCCATCGACATCCTGCATATCTTACTTAACTTAAGACTAGGCTTTATGGTATGACACCTTTGCCTGCCTTAATTGGCGAATTGTAACAACTACAAATACTAGTCAATTTAGTTTTAAATTATGTAAGATGATTTTTTCCAGACATCGAGAGGCCAAAAGCTTGATTAGATTAACCGTAGGAAATTATCTTATTGATATCTGTAACGGTGACATAAGTAGACGCTTAATAATTCCATCAACATTCTTTTTCGCCTTTTTTTTCCTTTTAAAAAGATTACAATTTTTATGATAAAGATACGTGTTTTGTGTATCGTTGTACATAACGAGAAATGCCGACGAACTATTTACCGGTAACAAGGCATTTCTGCCACTGCATGGTCAACGTATCTACATTTTGATTCTTAATCGAAGATAGATTTAGATGACTATGGGCCATAACATCCACTCAACCTCCGATGGACTATGTGAGCGTTCGTCAACGCGCTTCCTACAACCATAATTTTTTTTAAGTTTTTAGTTTTTTTTTTTTTCATTAAAATACAATAACATAGTAAACAGCCATGTAATGTAAGCCATAAAATTTTTACATTTCAACACAGATCCTTGCAGAAACAGCAAGTAATTTGTGTACACATCATGGCCGTGTGCAGAATTGTGCATAATGTTCGCCTTATCTCAGATGCATCTCGAGATACCGGCCTCTTGTGAATACTCAATATAATGAATAATTTTCACAAGTGTCACAATGTGGATATTAGCTCCAACACAATGCGTTACAAACAAAAGATAATAAGTGTTGTTTGCACAAAGATTTTACTTTAGATTACGTATGGTTATAACTTTAATTTACAATGTATATTTATGTATAATTTCATTATATATGAACGATTTGAAAGAAAGAAAAATAGAACAAATGTATTCTAGGTCTATGCAAGCATTCTATATTAGTGTTAGGCTTTCATTAATAAAAACCTGTGCATACAACATGAAACATAACGGATAATAAAACGTTTCTTGAACCTTACACGACAGTAGACTAGTACAAGAAACTTTTTTTTGTAGAATAAGCGTGACAAATTAGAACACTGTACACCTGGTGGTAAGATAGACAGTGATGCCTTTAGACATCGCCATGCAACCTTCATAAAAATCAAAATGGAGATACTTTGTCATCTCTGAGGACAAAGATGAAATGCTTCGTTTCATAAGGCAAAAGTTGAAGAAAATGTATTATCATTGGTTTCGAAATTTCTGATTATTCCGGAAGTGGATAAAAATTAACTACATAAAACTACTATATACATCACATAGTAAGTTAAAGTGACAGTGAGTCAGACATATTGCTCGAAGAAACAACCGATATGAAAGAAAGATTTTTGAGTAACAGCACCACAAGTTAGCGAAGTGGTAAGCGGTACCCACTAGATGGAGTGACCTGGTAAAATGCAGGAAGTCGTGGATGCAGGTGGCTCAGAATCGTACTATGTGGCATTTATATAGGGAAACCTTTGTTCAGTAGTGGACTTGTGAAAGGCTGTAATGATGATGATACATTCAGGGCAAGCTAATAAAAACGTGTTAACAATATAACCTTTACATATGTCGTCAATTGATCATAAGTGTTTGACAGCGGACAATTGTCTAAGTATTTCATTGGCCTAAATATAATTGTCTCGAGTCTGAGTATTTGCATTTGTATTCAGTTTTTTATAGGATAGGGTGACAAACGAGCACGCAGTTCACCTGATGGTAAGTGGTTGCTGCGGCCCATAGACATCTACATATATCGTCGATCACAAATCAAAATGCAGATGCGTTGTCACCCGTGAAGACTAAGATGGAATGCCTCGTTTCCAGTAAAAAGGGTATCTGTTTCTTTACACACACCATACGAAACACAGCAGCATTAAGCTACTATTTTACGCTGGTATTCTGTGAGAGCATGGTTCTTCCCCGGTCGAGCAGACCAATTTGTGCTACAACTATACTACTAATATAACTACAGCATGGCTCTACCACGTATAAAACCAGTTTAGTTAAACAGTATGACTTGTTACACTTCGTCTTTGTGAATTCATTAAAGTCTTCTGCTAGACATTAGTTTCTACCGTTGTAGGTAGGGTTTAACTTAATTGTGTCGCACAGCGAGTGGACAATCGCTGTAACAGACGTCCACACCTTGGACACCGCTCCCTTCACCGGCCTAGGCATTTAATTAACGACATATATTTCGGAGAGAGTACACAAAAGCTG
Organism: Parnassius apollo; assembly: GCA_907164705.1. Classification (NCBI taxonomy): domain Eukaryota; kingdom Metazoa; phylum Arthropoda; class Insecta; order Lepidoptera; family Papilionidae; genus Parnassius; species Parnassius apollo. The sequence continues at coordinate 2,808,008 of CAJQZP010000644.1, read as the reverse complement.
CATGACTTAATTCCTCCTTCTCTGTTCCATTAACGGACTACATTACATACATACCACGCATGCTGAACTAAAAGATTTCCTTCGTCATTCATTTTGCCTATAGCAAATGAGTGGAATAAGTCTTTAAGACGACAGTTAATAGCCTTTTATTAAGGTAAATTAGTGGGCTTTACTATCTTAATCTACATCACCACTTACAATCAGGTGGCATAGCATTCTAACACTGGCTTATAACAGGTAATAAAATTAAAAAAGTGACTTTCAATAAGTATTATTTATAATCTATATTGAATAAAATAGTTTCTATTTCTGTTTCCCGTGTACTATCCAAATAACACTCTAAATGTGGATAGTAACATTTTTATACATATTTATGACCTTACTATCTATTTCTAAATACCCCGATGTTGGTCATACATATGACCTTTTACATACGAGTATATAAGCGGTCACCTTTTAAACGTGTACATTAAGACCACGTACCCTGTAAGCGATGACTGGTGCGAATACACCTTCCATTGTCTACTAGTATTTATATTACAGGAATATTAAATCTTTATCACCTGTTTAACGTTTTAATAAGTGTCTTTACGTTTCGAGGTGTTTATCTGCCTCTAGTAATAATTTTCACATCTGTTTAACAGAGGGGTCCAAGTGAGACTTGGCAAATCACCGACTCCATTGTGTTGCGAGCCAATTACAAAACGCAGTTAAGTTTGAGCCTCATCTCATTACAGGTGTTGGGAGTTCTTTGTTTTTCACATAACTTTCATTAAAAAAATTTAATATGTATATTTTAACTATGGTGTGATGGCAGCGTAATTGAAACCCTCACTCCATTTCGTCAAGTGGGTTTCGTTAGATAGGACTAAACTAAACTAGAAAGGCCTTATGGTTCCCGAAGGTTCGGTACCGCAAAAGGAAAAACACAGGGTCCTATATTTATTAAATCCTATCCCATAACTATGTTTCCCTTTCGTTTGTTCGTCTGTCAAGACATTTTTCTTAGGAACGGGTTATCAACTTGAAATTAATATCAAATATTAAGTCTACGGTTCCTTTCTCAGTAAGCCTAATCAAATGTATATAATATTTTAATACACGCAAACTTTCTCACCAAAGTCTCTCGTCCCGTCGACGACAAACACGGAATAAGCATAGGAAAAATCTGATAATCTTTAATTTGAAGATAAATTATATATAAAAAATATTTTTTTCCTAAAAACTTACATTTGTAGTTGGAACATCAACCGTTGAGACCAATGTATGAGAATTGTTTTTCTTCTAGTCCTTAAATCTGACTTACCAGTCCCTTAGTTTAATTTTTGACGCTTATATGTATACCTACGAGTATACTTACCGGGATTGATATACTATCTACATACATTATTTAGTTTATTCGGAACTATCAGACCGCGAGTCCTACTCCCCTTTGTCTTTTTTTTTAATTGAACGCTTATTATAATAGAACAGGAAAGTGTTTATAATTTATGTGATATATGGTTGCTAGGATTATCTTTTTTTAATTTTAAATTATATGATTGTATATAATTTATGTCCACAAATGTTTCCCAAAGTGAAACAATGTGTAACCTCAATTCCGTTAATAGAACAGGATAAGCTCCCATTAGATCCTAAATGTATTAAGAACATAATTAACAAGTGCCATAATCGGTCGTTAAGTGAGGATATAAAACGTGTGAAATCATGAAGACAAATTGGACGTTTAAAGCCGGACGGACGAATTAAAGACCCGAGTTTCGTAACCGAAATTTTAGCGCCCGAACATCAGAAATGGGACCACTCATATAATACATTCTTATTTTCCTGTATTATAAACCTACTGGTATAAAAACCTCTTACGGTTTCAACAAAATATCATAAAATGAACCACAGTATTAAGTCGGTGGAACCTACCAACCTAGGAACACGCCTAAAATTTTGTAGTACGCGCACAACTCAAGCTTGATCTCCGCTGGCAACACTGAAATTGTTTATCGCAATTTCAAGTGTTACACAATTTGCTCGGCGGTGGAGGAAAATATTGTGAAGAACCCGCATTTTTGAGGCAAACATTAAATATATTTTGAGGATATGTGTCCACCAGCATCCGTTGCGGCGACGCGGCACCCCGTCCTAAAACACTCTTAGAATGTAAGAAGACATGTGTCCAGTGAAACGAAGTATATATGAAGGCTGTTTTTTTTTTAATTTACTTCAAACAGAGTTGACAAGATTTTAAACTAATTCAAATAACGTTTTTGATAAAACTATTTGTACAGAAGAAAAATGCATTTCGTAAATAATTGAAGAGTCTGGCCTGTAAAAAATATATATAATATCAAAAATCGATAATAATAATACTGCTTCCGTTAAAAGATATTAAATCATAATCATCGTAACTTATTTTACCATTAATGGAAGATTGGCATGTGCCATTCAGAGATCAATATAATCAATAAATGAATTAAAAATGCCTACAGTAGGTACTCGCTCTTAGAAACATCCCGTTTTAATTTCGCAATAGATTGGTTCTTAATTACCAAATTGTATGATTCGGTGAAAGTACAGTCCGCGTAATAAAAACTAATGGAATGACCATTAAAAATAAAATTTCGTACGTCACTGGCCATGACTTGCTATAAAAACTCTTTTGTTTAATGATATAAAAGCTTTTATAGTAAAACGCGGTTTTTCACGCACGTCTCTGTGGATTTTTAAGATAATTAACCCTGAACCACTGCTTCGGTGTTGATAAATTATACCTTCTGATGGAGTACAAATATTTGAAATCTTAAATTTTCAAATCAATATAAACTAATCAAAAAAAAAGTTTTTTTTTTTTTTTTACTTAGCAATAAGCGATCTGCCCCGGTTTCGCACGGGTGATTTTTGGATCTCGGCAATATATGCATGTAACGTACTTATAAATCTTCCTCTTGCATCTATATGTCTATTGACGAAAACCGCATCAAAATTTATTGCATGGTTTAACAGATCTTAAGCGTAAAGACGGCGTGATTCTTGTTATATACTATGTACATATACATAATATTAAGCAATACATGGTTTCCCTAGGAATAAAAAAATCGCTGCGAAAAATTTCTAATATTTTTAATAATTAAGTGTACTAATACTTTTCTAAAAAAAAAGTCGAGCTGTGTTACTTGCTGATTCTTCATTCCTATGAAGAATCAGCAAGTAACACAGCAGTGAGGTTTTTCTCCAAACCATTGATAAAAGCTATAATGCCGCTTTTTATTTAACAGTATATAACACAGTATAACAAAAAATAATTTTGTGGTTTACTGTTTATCACTCTGCGGTTCACGCTATATTTGACACAGCGAAGCGAATAAGACCATAAACATACCAGTTACCAGGTGTTAGAACCCTTTTTCTATCTAGGAGTTCGTCAGAGTAGCTACCATCATATTGTCTATTTCTGCCACCAAATAGTAATTCGTACCCTGCCATATTACAAGCTAAAGGGTACAGAAGTGAGAATGAGTATAATTAAAGGCTGTTCGACATTTCATCTTAGTTCTCAGAGTCGACAAAGCATCCGGAGCCTTCTTTATTTCAAGGTAATCGCAAAAGTTCAAGTTTGTTTGTCACTTCGATTTTATAAAAAAATGCTTAAGGGATTTTAAGTTTTTGGTTTGACCAATTAACTAAAAATTGCTTTCTAAGTTATATTTGCTAATAAAAGAAAAAACTATAACGAAAACCAACCAAGACCAATAATAAAAACAAAGATTTACAATTGACAGCCACGTACTTGCGGGCACACTACGGGGCTTTGACCAATTAACTAAAAAAACTGCTTTCTAAGGTATAGTTGCTAATAAAAGACAAACCATAACCAAAGCCAACCAAGACCAATAATAAAAACAAAGATTTACAATTGACAGCCATGTACTTGCGGGCACACTACGGGGCTTTGACCAATTAACTAAAAAAAACTGCTTTCTAAGGTATAGTTGCTAATAAAAGACAAACCATAACCAAAACCAATCAAGACCAATAATAAAAACAAAGATTTACAATTGACAGCCATGTACTTGCGGGCACACTACGGGGCTTTGACCAATTAACTAAAAAAAACTGCTTTCTAAGGTATAGTTGCTAATAAAAGACAAACCATAACCAAAGCCAACCAAGACCAATAATAAAAACAAAGATTTACAATTGACAGCCATGTACTTGCGGGCACACTACGGGGCTTTGACCAATTAACTAAAAAAACTGCTTTCTAAGGTATAGTTGCTAATAAAAGACAAACCACAACCAAAACCAACCAAGACCAATAATAAAAACAAAGATTTACAATTGACAGCCATGTACTTGCGGGCACACTACGGGGCTTTGACCAATTAATTAAAAAAACTGCTTTCTAAGGTATAGTTGCTAATAAAAGACAAACCATAACCAAAACCAATCAAGACCAATAATAAAAACAAAGATTTACAATTGACAGCCATGTACTTGCGGGCACACTACGGGGCTTTGACCAATTAACTAAAAAAACTGCTTTCTAAGGTATAGTTGCTAATAAAAGACAAACCATAACCAAAACCAACCAAGACCAATAATAAAAACAAAGACTTACAAAGAACAGCCATGTACTTGCGGGCACACTACGGGTCTTTGACCAATTAACTAAACAAACTGCTTTCTAAGGTATAGTTGCTAATAAAAGACAAACCATAACCAAAGCCAATCAAGACCAATAATAAAAACAAAGATTTACAATTGACAGCCATGTACTTGCGGGCACACTACGGGGCTTTGACCAATTAACTAAACAAACTGCTTTCTAAGGTATAGTTGCTAATAAAAGACAAACCATAACCAAAGCCAATCAAGACCAATAATAAAAACAAAGATTTACAATTGACAGCCACGTACTTGCGGGCACACTACGGGGCTTTGACCAATTAACTAAAAAAACTGCTTTCTAAGGTATAGTTGCTAATAAAAGACAAACCATAACCAAAGCCAACCAAGACCAATAATAAAAACAAAGATTTACAATTGACAGCCACGTACTTGCGGGCACACTACGGGGCTTTGACCAATTAACTAAAAAAACTGCTTTCTAAGGTATAGTTGCTAATAAAAGACAAACCATAACCAAAGCCAATCAAGACCAATAATAAAAACAAAGATTTACAATTGACAGCCATGTACTTGCGGGCACACTACGGGGCTTTGACCAATTAACTAAAAAAACTGCTTTCTAAGGTATAGTTGCTAATAAAAGACAAACCATAACCAAAGCCAATCAAGACCAATAATAAAAACAAAGATTTACAATTGACAGCCATGTACTTGCGGGCACACTACGGGGCTTTGACCAATTAACTAAAAAAACTGCTTTCTAAGGTATAGTTGCTAATAAAAGAAAAAACTATAACCAAAACCAACCAAGACCAATAATAAAAAGAAAGGTTTACGATTGACAGCTATGTACTTGCAGGCACAGTACAGGGCGACTTGTTAACTAGAGAAATCGTTCCATTTAAGATCGCACAAACCTAAACTCCGGCCGTCCCTTCACGTGTCGTGAAGGATCGCTTGTAACGGAGAGAGTCCCATCACGAAATGCAACACTGTCAATCACACAATGGCGTTAGATACAAGTCAATCGTGAGGTTGAATTCGTTAAATGATTCAATGTGACGCGCTCGATTTGCGCGAACAAATGACTGTGCTGATGTCACCCAATTGAGCAGAGTAAATTGTAGTGTTCGAAGTTTTGTTACCAATAAAATGTGGATGTGTCCTCAGTTATTTTTTTATATATATAAGTAAAGGTAACAAACGTGCACATAGTCCAAGTGATGTTAATTATTGATAACGCACCCTTAGACACTTTTATATGCTCAATTAAAAATCTAAATGTAGATTGTCACCCCCGCGTACGAAACTAAATTTCTTAACGTAATTTGGAAAACAGCAGCATTATGCTCCTGTTTTAAACTAGTGCAGTCTCTAAATATGTACAAATCCGAAAAAATATTCATTCATCCTTTACTTTATCCTATCAAAAGAACATTGCTGAACATAGTATTATACCATAGTTGCCCTGTTGTATTTTTATTATTTTCCGTTTTTATCAGAATAATCCTGCTGCCCATCTCCTCTTTCAGTTTTCCTCTGTCGCCTCTTACAACACCCACGAGACGATAAGGGTTAGTGGATCTTACACTGCCTATACACCGTAGAATTTTTTTTAAAATTATTATATAATTTAAGGCACGAAATAATTGTATGCGATTATCTTAAAATGTTGTCTATTGTTTCCATTGTCGATGCCTCTTTCCTTTTCTTTGCATTATCGATGCTATACTTGGACATTTCCTGTTGTAGGGCATGGCGTAAATACACTCTTTATAGGCGGACTGGGGATCAAAGTACCAAACGTTTCTTGCTAAGGTGCTGTACCACATCACCAGTCTGGGAATTTTACGTCTGACGTAATCGAGGTGGTTAAACTGCCATATATGGAATCATTGTAGCATTTCCCAAGGTCCTCACTTACGACACCCACGAAACGAAATAAGGTTATGAGTTCTCTCTCGCAGCCAGCACATGACGTCTTCTATTCAACTTTATACAACTTTATTATGGTTGTAGTAGGAATGGGTCGGCTCGACCGGGGAAAGACAACGCTCTCACAGAATACCAGCGTCAAATAGCAGCTCAATGTTGCTGTGTTTCGTACGTTGAGTGTAGAGAACCGGATACCCTTTATACTGGAAACGAGGCATTCCATCTTAGTCCTCAGGTGTGACAACGCATCTGCATCTTGAATCTTAATCGAAAATTGGTCAATGGCCGCATCCACTTACCATCAGGTGGACTGTGTGCTAGTTTGTCACCCTTATTCTATTAAAAAAAATTAAGAATAATGCACTAAGTTTCATTTAATTGTGCACAATTTTTATGAATAAAAATAGTGTTTTAATCAATGATGACAGACAAACGAAAACATTACTATAGTATTTTGTTTGTTTATCTAAGTTAACCAATTTCTAAACTATTAACAATCGCATTCTCTTATTTCTATTCCTCTAATGAAATTCACATAATGCTTCTTCATGGTCAATAAAACCTTGATTTACAGCCGTTTATCAGTCGGTCGCTTAGAGAAACAAATTGACTTCGATACGGGGTATAGTACTAATATTGGATTTTAATAAATTGTACTGTTACTTAGACATTAGAATGTTTTATAAACAAATGTGAAAGCGTTTTACTGAACCACGGTGAAGTTATTTATGTAATTGATTAGTCGGTGAATAAATTTTGTTTACTTTTCGTATTAGTTTAACCGTGTGAAACATTTTTGAAAACAGATTTTTTTTAAATTATCTTTGGATTTACGTTTTTTAATGGAAGTAACTGCGGCAAACTAACACACTGTCTACCTGATGGCAAGTGGATACCGAGGTTCGTGCAAATCTATATCTATCCAAATTAAAGAGTCAAAATGCAGATACGCTGCCGATGTACAACACAGTATGAGTTAAAGGGGTATCAGATTCTCTCTTACTCATCATTAAGCTGTTATTTCTAGTTGGTATTCTTTGAGAGTTTTTTTTTTTTAAGTTTAATCTTTCCCAGTCGAGCTGACCAATTCGTGCAGAAACTATAACTATAATTCTGGCTCGTCCCCGTTGAGACCGGCCGTCGTCTCCGAAATTCGGTCGTATAGATGTTTATGAGCCACACCTATCACTTACTATCAGGTGGAGTGAATGCTCGTTTGTCACCAATATTCCTTAAAAAAATAATAGTCCTTCTGATTTTATGTACCTACAACAGTCTATAGACTTTTACCACCTCAAAAAAAGTCGTCCACAGATTTTTTCACACTTCAGGACTGAGATGAAAAGTTGCCATGCTTGACAGGTGGGTTGGCTGGCAACTGAAGATTTTATTATGTTGGACTGTTATCAGGAAGATGCTGCTGCCCATCTCCTATTTCATACCCCTCTGACGCCTCTTAAAACATCCACGGGATGATATTGGGGAGTGGATTCTTACACAATCACTAAACGGTGATTCTGTCCTTGAAATTTACCCTTTGATTGTGCTTCCCTAATTTTGTAAGCAACACGAATATCTGCGAAAATGTTTTATCGATATTTTACATCTTAAAGTTCACAGGAAAGATCACTGCAAGCAGATAAACAATTTAAACATATAAATTCTTTCGCGAGACATATCGTCAATTTACGCTTTGCAAGCATTACAGATAATAATACATTTAAAATGGCGATCGCCTTATAAAGCGCGAAGCTACGGCGCCGTCGCACGCGTGTGGCGCCACCTGGTGAGTCACATCCGAAACCAGCTGACATTGTATAATATACTATATACGGTGAGGATTAATTAACAACTCGTTACTCGTAGATAACGTTTTAAAAGTTTTGTGTCTTAAATTAAGGTGATGCCTCGAAAATTTGGTGGTTTTTCTATTTCACATATTTTTTTTAAGTTTTATAGATAACAAACCAAAATTTTGGTACTTATGTGATTTTTAGAGCCGTGGTAGCTCAGATGGTTAGCGCTCGCTGTAAATTTCACGGCACGCGAGCAAACCGGGTTCGATACCCGCTGGCACCAATGAAATTGTTAATTGCAATTTTTAGTGCTAATTTACCACGTGCTCGGCGGTTAAGGAAAACATCGTGAGGAAACCTGCATGTCTGAGAAAAAAAATTCGAAGACATGTGAAGTTCGCGAACACGCATTGGAGCAGCGCGGCGGACACTTCCTTGCCCTAAAACCCTTTCAGAAATGAGGGGAGGCCTGTGCCCAGCAGTGGGACGTATATAGGCTGTAACTTTAACTTTAACTTATATGATTTTTGACTATATAACGTTGAATAGCATAAAAGGAAAACACGATATTATGTAATTTTTTCGATAGAAAAAAATTGCGAAGTACCTAGACTCTAATTAGTTACTTAGTTAGTTGGAATTATTTTTAAGGCATAGTAAATAATCATATCTAAGTTCTCGTAAACTATTTTTTAATCCATAAAGAAGTTTTGTTATAAAAAATGTGGTTTGGCGCTAACTTAGTTTTTTTCCGAGCGTGTGTTCGGTATAGCTATCTCATAATTTGCGTAATATGAAGTCATTGCATCACTTTCATTTTGGTACTCCCTCAGTCGTCCGTTAGCTTCACCGACAAAGGAATAAGCCACGCCCCCAAAACTACGATTAATTTCGTTTAATTTTTCGTTCGATTAATTTTCAAGGTATCCTCTTAATCATTCATTTGACTAAAATTGTGGCGACGGCATAGGGCAAATCTATACAGTTTTGTTGTTTGTTTTTTTTTTAGATTTGTTTTCTACTATTAGCGGCCTTATTACAAAACGAGGTTTATTGACAGTCTCGGCCATAAACTATGGTTTAAGAATAAAAATATGGTCTGAAATAATTATTTATTTGACTAAATTGGCCGCGACGCCCGAGGGTATCTGAACAGTTTTGTTGTTTTTTTTTTCTAATTTCTTTTTTGCTGTATGCGGTCTTATTAAAAAACGAGGTTTATTGATAGCCTCAGGTATAAACTATGGTTTAAGATGAGACTTTCGCAAGAAGTAAGACACTCAGCCGCGACGCTACCACAGTCTTTGCAAAAGTTGACGTTTATCTGTCAAATTCCATACTGTACATTTTTGATCGCAAATTTTTCCTGGAGAGTGCTTTATCGAAACAGGCTCTAGTTGAAACTTAAAACAAAAAAATTACTTTTTGTAATAGGACAGAATAGGGTTAAATTATTTTTAGTACGTGAGGATAATATGGTCACTTTCTTACAACTCAAAAACTACAGCCTTGTTTACATAGATGGTTTTGCAAAAAGGCGCTGCTTTATTGACGCCATTTTGACAGTTGACATTATAGTAAATATTTTTGTTGATTTTACTATGGTGTAGTGTAGTTAGTTTTATTGAGTTTTCAAAGTGTTCCTAATTATTGCCGAAGCTTGTTTGCTATTTTTTCCTTGATATATTAGTTATAGTATACGACTTTGTACTTTTGTCCCTGTCCTGCTCCTATCTTTGGTTTTATATGGCAGCAAAGCTTAAGGTGGCAATATTACCCTCACCTATCTTAACTATAGTCTCTGTAATGTTAACTAAGGAGAACGTAGTTGATACTCGCTTTTAGAGCGGTACTTAATACTTACTCAGGCCTTTTAGTGAGTAGTTCCATGTGTAGAGACGGTGTGAAAATATCTACTAGCCCATATCGTCCCCTGGGTGTCGTAAGAGGCGACAATGGGAAACAAACCAGGAGAGGAGCAGCAGCGTCTTCCTATAAACGTCTAAAATGGGAAAACCTTCAGTTGCCATACACCGGTCTAGCGTGGCAACTGTGGCAAATTTCTCCCCTATGAGGCAATCTTTGTTGAGCGACATGGATAGGCTATAACGGTTTTTGTGAGTAGCGGCTTTAGCCTTAAAACCAAAACAGCTGTGTTCCGGTCTGGAGGGTATATAATAGGGTATAAACTCAGTATAATTACAAGTAATTCAAAATTAAACTTACAAATCATTTATCGTCGAGTTCCTGATATGAATTACATCTTCAATATAATATATGTTATACTTAAATTAAAAATATACATACTCCTGAAGAGAGTATAATATCTACCATATTTATTTTTAATAATTAAACCTGTTTTTTTATCTTTAGATTTTTCTTATTTAAGTACATAATTTATTTGAATAGTTCTAATTTGCATTGTATTAATTGGATGATATTTGTACTCTAAATTAACCCACAATTGCACGACTCAATCTGTAAATGTTATTATGTGTTATTGATATACATATCAGAGATTATAGAAATGTGTATGTTTTCGTGATAGTCATATATGTGTATTGTAAGTGTACTTGTTAAATAAAAAAAATAAAATAAAATACAAGCTCTTCGGTATTTCATCTTAATCCTCAGAGGTGAAAACGCATTAGAAGCAATCCTAGTTTTAAGATTTTTGTTTCTTTAAGATTGATTTTAATTCAATATAGGTAGATTATTACATATTACTTGTTGAAAGGTTTGGAGTTGATGATGATTTTTGAGAAGATTTTAATTTTCACAGGTGATTCACATTTATCTTTTTTGAGTGATTAAAATAAACATAAAAAGTATATTAAAATCCTCGACTGCGCTTCGTGTGTTTTATGCAAACCGTCCCTAGCATAAGTGAATACAGGCATATTTTGCCTTTAAATAAATAAAAAGTATTAACAATGTACACTTTAGTCATCGTAATGAAAATCAGTCATACAACCTTGAGCCCACGCAGCGATCTGAATTCAAACAATCAATGCGCACGGAAATGCTAATTTTTATGTGTCGGGCGAACATGTGCATAAAGTTAAGCCACACCCATTTCAATGGGAGCAGCGGAAAGCGTAGCGATATTATAAACGAAACGGTAGTCGCGATCAATTAAAATAATAATATCGCCTTTACTACCCTAGTATTGAGTATGATTATATGGATTGCTGTAATTATCATTCTTATTATATTCTAAAAAGCTATTCTTGAAACACACATATTTCGATCATCATTAACTTTCTTATATTACTCTAATTAATTTTTAACTGTTAATGTATGTAATGAAAAAATGGATCTGCACACAATTGCTTTACTAATATTGACTGAACTAGCTGCCCATCTGATGATACAAATTTTATAACCTATTACACGACGTAATCGACTTCTTTGCCAAACTTTTTTGGAGTTGGTCCAGCTGTTGCAGCGAGATTAAAGGACAGATATCCAAACAAACATTCTTGAACATTTTGTAATGTGAAGTAAGATAAAAGGCTAACTAAGGACACATCAATGTATACCCAACTGACCCACTGATTTGTGCTAACAACTACGGTTGGCAACCCACCTGCCTCGCATGGCAACTATGGCATGTAACTTCCTTCTAATTTATGGGGAGGCCTATGTTCAGTTGAACTTTGAAAGACTGCATCGGTGGTGGTGATAGTGACCAGCGAATTTGATAGTATAATTTCATTAGAATAAATACACGTACTTAATCAAAAACCATTCAATCCATTCTCAGATCAAAAATATACGAGTATATACCGAAATAATCTATTGTCAAAATAAATAATACAGTATAAGTGATTTTGAGCAAAGTAAAAGTTTTATTATTGGCAAATTACATTAAGCAGCCCATAGCTTCAATCTCAGCTTGCGTTGACCTTACAGGTGGGACTCTCTTACGGCTTGTCCAGGTTGTCTCTCGGGTCAGTGAATGGTAGTAATATGATTTGCCTTCCTTTGTCTTTGTCTCCACCCAAAACTATGGAGCTCATACCAACAAAGAAAAAACGGGGCGCTGCGCACTAAGTTATGCAATTACCAATCCAAAACGATGCTCAACTCATTATAAGAACTCGTACTCACATACACGTACTCACATACGTGACTTTCATGTGAGAAAAACAATTCCTAAAAAAATTTCCATCAAACTGAAACAAAATTACAAAGAAGTAGAAACCTAAATTACTGAATATCGATACAAACTTTAAACATCTTTAAAGTCTTTCGTATGTTAGATCTTTATTGCTGAACTACTTCCAACTATAGTAATAAAAAACCATATCGCTTTCTCTTAGATAAATACCATCACTATAAACTTGACTTACAGTAAACCATGAATGAGTAGATCTTGTGGGCGCGATCCTAAAAAGTATCGCGACTTTTGCTTTCGGCGCACGTATTCAGAGATTCCTCTATATCGATAAGAATCAGCAGCGTGCAGTTAGTTCTATTTAACTTGCTGCCACAACTTTCTAATGTTGTTAAAAATATTTCACGAAAAATATATCTATTTTAATTGACTCAACTTATAGTTCATATATGGAGTTCTTTAAAGTGTTGGTGTATTATTATGTACAGAGCTGACTTTTTTAAAACTTTCAATACTTAAGTCAAGTTACTCGCCTCCAGTCGCTCCCATCTTCTGGAATTGCTAAAAATCACTTGTGAATTTAGCAATTCCATTGGAATGGAGCTGGGGACGGATAAGTGTGCGGTCCTCCATGTTGTAAGGGGAAGGGTTGCTAACTCATAGTATTATATATACATATATATATATATATATATATATATATATATATATATATATATATATATATATATATATATAATATTTAGTTTATAGCAAATATTTAATTATTTACAGATGCGTGTTGAATTTGTCGACTTCCTAGATTCATCGACTAGACGACCTGGTAAGAGATGTACTCGTACCTTCTCCTACCAGGTCAACACTCTATCTAGTTGGCCGCCCATAACTTCGCTTACCAGTAACAGGCTGCCACACATTTGTTCTTCCCCATTGGTTGTCGGTTCTTTGAGCTGTATGGTTAGCGCATTCACATCAGGACGTCGATCGATACAAGTAGCTCAGGATCGTGCTTTGTGGTATTACTTGGGGAAGACCTAAGTTCAGCTGTGGACTTATGAAGGGATGTAGTGATGATGAGGATGATAAAGCATTTAATGTTTCGGTTATTAAATAGCAAACGAGCTCACAGTCCACCAAATAAGTGGCTACTGTAGTAAAATATGTATGTTTGTATGAGTAAGTCATATAAATAGGCTTCCTTAACGTGGGCCAAACTGCAGCTGTATTGATCAATCGGCGAAGAACCACGCTATCACAGAATAGCAGTATAAAACAGGGTGAGTACAGAGAATCGGAGACGTTTACAGTAACGAGGTATCTTAGTCCTCTAGGGTAGGAACGCATCTACAATTTGATTCTTAACCGAGGACAGATCTATAGGCCACAGCTTTCACAAACCATCTGGTAAACTGTGTGCTCGTTTATCAACCTTATTGTATAAAAGATCTGTGCACATTATAGGCATAAGCAAACTATGAAAAAATGGGACAGCAAAAATACGTCCATAGTTTGCGGTGGTCCGCGCCTAAGGCGTTCAACTCCAGATTCGTAGATAGTAGAACAACTTGAATACGTAAGTGTAGACTATGGTAACATAGAGTTGATTTATTAACTTTCATGTATAATAACAGGCATAAAAATTTTCTCTAATCTATCTATAATTATTGTGTATTAGAAATGTATTGATACGCTACTGTACTGTAGCGAAATCGGTGAAACATTAAAATTAATATGCATAACAATTTTCGTATTATCGACCATTAGCTTAGTAGTAATTTTATAAAATAATTAGTATATTTATTTTATGAATTGAAAAATTTGAATTATGAAATTGTATTTGGATTTGAAAAAATATTTTACGATCAGAGAAAGTTCATTTTTATAGGGTAGTAGATTAAAAAATATATAAAATAGTATAAATAATTTCTTACTCATCATTTTACATCTCGGTTACTTTTGAAAATTCAAGAGTCCTACCAGCCAGTAAAATTTAGTTTACTTAGTTCATAGCTTTTATAGTGGCATATAGATTTATTTTTTGATACATATTAGAATGCTCTTGAGTATTCTTTTAAAAAAAGTAAAATTAATAAAGTATATTTTATTTATTATACTTAATTTTTATCTGTCTCCACGTAAACTCTACCTGAAGGGATAGTTGAGGCTTTCATAGGCAACAATTATTGACTCATACGAGTCATACGACTGAAGTGACAAGACTTTCGAATTACAAACCTCAGGTTGCTTATTTATAAAAAAAAAATTCGATTATTCAACGACTCGATCGTAGGTGTTAATTTATTTATCGAAATTGTGTCGAATGAAATGTATTTTAACCAGTTTTATTGAAAACCAGCGGCTACCTCACATTCTCGCAGACAAGAAGCACTTTAAAGTTGCTAAGTTATGCGAATGTCAACAACTATGCCCATTTACTTTTGTCAACAAAAGGGCTTAGGGAAATCTGCTTGAATTCAATACCGTTACAAAACCTCTTCTTTTTAGCGCCACGGTTTTTTAATGTTTTGTTCAGCATCGAGTCAATTACGTTTGTTAGATTTAATGTTGCTCCCTTGACGAAAGCTTTACGGAAGCCTTGAATGAAAGTAAATGTCATTGATTGAATAAATTATTTAGAATGTTTCATAATTCATAAAGTGACAAAATTGTTTTATGGTAATGAAAGTTTAAAATTAAATAAAAACAAATTTCACGAATTTTAATGCATTTTATTTTAACTGTTTTAATTCCCGACGTTTTATGTGTTGTATAGCATCCCCAAAGAAATCTAAATAATATTGCCTTATTATTTACATTTCTGTGAGCATCCCTGATCAAGAATACTAAGATGCTTGACGCCGTAATGTCATAGTCTACGAAGACTACCTTCTACTTTTAATCATCAATTTTTATCCAGTCTACGCAGAACTAGCTTAGTCTTGCAGTAGTATGCTTGGTTTGAATTTTTATTTTATTTTATATGGAATCATAACCATCTTCTATAATATAAAAATTAGAACGTTTTATTTTAATTTCAATAGCCTTATATCAATAGTATACATGTAATGGTCTTTTGCGTGAATATTTCTTTTGTACGATGTAAGACAAAAAATAGTACAATTAGTGGAGTATTCGCGTGAATATAAGAAATTATTATGAAAAGTTTAGGCTTGACTCAATTACTTGCTTTCTCGTTGAAAACTAAATTCATGAAATTAAAATTTTCAGTATACTAAAAAAATCCAGGAAAGTAAGTAATTTGGATATTTAATATAAATATTAATTTTGTCACATACGTCTTCTAATCAAAAGACTTTTATAATAAACATTATCATAAATACAATAGCAATATCATTTCGCGTTAAAAGTGATAAAAGCTTGATGATATTACAATTAGACATAATAAATATATACCGAAACGAAGATTAACAGAAGAAACGAACGGGAAACGACACAGAAAAATGTACAACCCACTATCTATAATATAAGACATCCCACTGATCTCATTCCTCAAAAACATCTTTCTTTTATTTAGCCAGCTGGTCTAATACCTGCTTACTTCCGATGAATTGTTTAGACAAGAGTTTAACGGGAGGCGCGACTTGGTCGATGGTCGCTCACCCGCTCTTTGTTTTCTGACTCACACTGTTTTAGTTGTATTCGACTTGTTGTAACTTGTTTCAACATTTTTTTTGGAATAAAAACTTACGTATTGTATCACATTTATTTCACCTTATTTTTAAGTCCTGACCTTTCAAATGCTGTAGAGTTACAGCCTAACTAAAGTCCGCTTATGAACATGGGATGCTATAGATTGGCTTATAAATAGAGACATATTTGCCATATTTGCTACGCAGGTGAGTTGGTAACTGCATTTTTTTTATTTTCTAGGTCTTAATAAAAAGGCGATGTTCCCCATCTCCTGGTTTGTTTCCGCATTTTACGACACCCACGTGACAAAGTGGTATGATGGATCCCCTTACAGCCACCATACTTTTTTTTATAGGATAGGGTGACTAACAAGCACACAGTCCACCTGATGGTAAGTGGTTGCTGTGGCCCATAGACATCTACATCTATCCTCGATTACGAATCAAAATGCAGATGTGTTGTCACCCGTGAGGACTAAGATGGAATGCCACGTTTCCAGTAAAAAGGGTATTCGGTTCTCTACACTCACCGTACCAAACACAGCAGCATTGAGCTACTATTTTACGCTGGTATGTGAGAGCGTGGTCCTTCCCCGGTCGAGCCGACCCATTAGTGCTACAACTATACCACTAATATAACTGTAGCATGGCTCTACCGCGTAAAAAACTTCATTCGTCATAAGAAAATTATGTATTAATTTACCAAAACCAACTTAATCACCACAGTCTATCAAAAGTACACTGCGTAATAGTAAGACAACCATAATGATTTTTTAAATTTAGGCGAACACTACACATAGAATAAAACTATTAACAAAAAAACTATTATTATACGGATTTTGTCGCGTTTAATTACCTTTTTTATAAGCACCCATGGTCACGGGGGGTGGGACTGAGATGTATTAATGTATTAATTTTTGGACCAATCTACGCACAATGAGCTGAAGGTAGCCGGGCTAACTATGACATTGGAACGTCAAACACCTCAATCCCCCCGTGACCATTTTCGCTGTAAAGCACTCAAAACGTCGGAAATTAAAAAATTTATTAATTAAACGCGATAAAATTCGTATAAATAATTTTATTCAAAACATTCATAAGTGAGAAATTTGGTAGTTACCACGCTCGGCAGGGTTGGCAAATGCAGCTTTAAATTATGAAGTTTTTGTCGGTAAGATGCTGTTACCCATCTCCTGTTTCATGTTTCCTACGTCGCCTCTTACTCACGACTATTATTTACACGTATTTTATTACGACTCCACTGCACTAGATTTAATATTTGCGGCTTCGCAGCCTAGTCACTCCTTTTCTACTTTAGTTCGTTATATCCTTATTAGTTAACTCATAAAATAACATCCAAGAATTTTCATCTACCTCCCTGCATACCCAACATTAATACCTTGAAATAAGTTAGGCCCCGACCCGGGCAATATTTCTCTGAAGCAATCAGAGTTAAAGACAATACTCGTTAATCGACATTGCCGCCGCTCGAGTAACGAGGGCCAGCCAGGTGAAATGAAACAAGTTATGTAGAAACCGTGGAAAAGATAGAAAAGCTGGTAGTTGCGTTAATTAATATTGTGATATTAATTGCTATGGTCGATGTCCTGTTTTAATGGCCACTACGTCGGATTTATCGCGTTTGTCTGTAATATGTTCTTGGTTCGATTCTATATGTGCTAAGTTTACGACAGAAGTGAAATGACAGTCTTCAACACGATGATTTAAATTTCACCGTCGCTACTGTAATTTTAAAACACTAGACGTATATGGATGAGGCCCAAAAAATTTGTAGTTACCTGAAGAAACAGCGCAGTTATTTGTGTATCCCTAAATTTAAGTATTCCTTTTATATTTTCCTCATAAAATATTCGAAATATTAAAAATAAATTATCGCAAATAAAATTCAATAGCCTTCAATTTACACAATATTTGGGGTCAACGAATCATTTAATCCATTTTTTCTCCAAAATGTCTTAGTGCAGACCGTCGCTAAAAGCTCGTCAAAAAACTTTAAATTTTAGTTATAATTTTTACTTACCTTCATTATTAGATAGATAGATAGATAGATAGATAATTCTTTATTGTACACCAAATCAATACATAAACGAAAGAAGAAGAAAAAAAAATAGTGTCACAATGGGCGGTCTTATCGCTAAAAGCGATTTCTTCCAGACAACCTTTGGATGGACAGGATCGCAAAAAATAGTAAATTGTGTGGTTTGGTGATGCAGAAACAATATTTATAAAAATATCCTTATTTTATATAATATAATTAGAAATAAACAACAAATAAATACAAAAAAAAAAATACGAATGTATACTACATATATAAATGGCACGAACTCAAAGATTAAGATAGTGACTGTGTACAAGTTTCTGAAAAACAGGTAAAGACTGGGCGCGTCTCACTGACAGAGGTAGGGCATTCCATAGACGGACTGCTTGGATACTAAATGACTTGTCCATAAATTTGCTATTATGGGCAGGCATTTTTAATGTAAAATTCTCTGATGATCTCAAAACTTTCGAATGGGAATAGTGAAGGAATTCAAAACGATCCTTAAGATAAGAAGGATAGGAAGGATTAAAGAGAACATTGTAAAGAAGTGACAGAATATGAGCATTCCGGCGAAGACGGATAGGAAGCCACTTGAGCTTATTACGAAAACAAGATACGTGATCATATTTGCGCAAACCAAATATGAATCTTATACAAAAGTTTTGAAGACGCTCAAGTTTATCAAGTTGCTTCTCATTGAGATCGAGATAGCTGACATCTGCATAGTCCACAATTGGGAGAAGAAGAGATTGAGCAAGCGCAATTTTAGTGGCAGTAGGTAGAAAATTCCTTAATCTGTTCAACGATCGGGCAGCTGCAAAGAGTTTACGACTAACCTCCTGTATTTGAGGACCCCATGATAGGTTACTGTCAATATAAATTCCCAAGTCCTTGACTTTTTCACTCACAGGAATAAAATTTCCATTAAAAACAAGTTGAGGTGCTTGAGATATGTTAGATTTTCCAATCATATACGAACTTCCGATGATAATTACCTGAGTCTTTAGGGGGTTAATCTTCAAGCCATATGTTTTTGCCCAATCTGATATTTGCTCAAGATCACTGTTTATGTTGCTAATAGCTACATCTACTTCACTAGGAGAAACATGAGTATATATTTGAAGATCATCTGCGTAAAGGTGGTAGGACGAAGTAATCTTAGTGGCTATAGAATTAATAAAAATTGAGAAAAGTAAGGGAGATAATACGCCACCCTGCGGGACGCCAGCAATGGTATCACACCAAGAAGAAAATGTGTCATCAGTGCGAATACGTTGCCGGCGCCCAGACAGGTAACTTCGAAACCAATCAATCACTGTTGGAGATATGTTAAGAGAGCTAAGTATACCCAGTAAAATTTCAAAATCAACTGAATTAAAGGCATTGCTAAAATCTAACAGAGAAAGGATAGTTAACTTGCCATTTTCCATTGCAGATCTAATATCTTCCGTAATATTGACTAAGGCTGTAGCAGTACTATGCCCAGGGCGAAAACCGGATTGTAGAGGATTTAGAAGGGAATGATTGTGGAGGAAAGCATTGAGCTGATTATATATCAAGCGTTCGAAAACTTTGGACAGGAATGGCAAAATAGATATAGGACGATATTCCGAAAAAGATGTAGGGTTAGGTTTTTTAGACAACGGTATGATGTGAGCGTCTTTCCAAGTTGTTGGAAAAACACCACTAGAAATCGAGGAGTTTAGGATATGGCAAAGTATTGGGATGATTATGTCAAGAATCGGAAGGATCATATTACGGCTGATACAATCACTGCCGATTGCATTCGAAGTAATGGATAGAGTACTCTTCTTAACATCACAAGCAGTAAATTGATTTAGGAGAAAAGATGGATGATCATGAGTTGGAAGCGATGAAAGAAAATTTAATGTGTTAAATTTTGTAGTCCCATTTAAGTTGGACGAGGATGAGAAGAACTGATTTAGTAAATCAATATTTAAATCTTTAGAGAGTACATTATTACGAGACTTTCCAACCCCCATTGATCTAAGAAAACTCCAGACTTTAGCCGCATCACCAATTTGTACTGATTTATGGATATAGTGGCGTTGAGCATCCCTACATACCCTATTGCAGTGATTTCGAATAGTGACATATTTTTCCCAGTTTATAGATGTAGGCCTACATTTATATTTTGTCTTGGCTGCAGCTTTTTTATTTAAAATGGATTTTATTTCATCAGTCAGCCATGGTGAAGGGCGATGTCTCATTTTAATTACGCGAACTGGTGCATGTTTATCATAGAGACAGGTGAGGTAAGTCGTAAATATTGCAACTTTATCGTCAACTGACTCTGCATTTAAAACGGCTGACCAATCAATGTTGGAAGCATCTTCGCAAAGATTTTGTATATTCATACCACCAAAACTGCGTTGCAGAAGAAACTTAGACTTAATTTTAGGTGGCCGGACATTATAAGAGAGAAATATAAGATCGTGGTAAGAGAAGGCATCCGCTGAACACTGACCATGCTTAACAGCGAGTTCAGAAGAGGACACAAAGATAAGATCGAGCAATGACGGAGTAGCATTAGGAAAGTGATGAGTAGAATTTAAAGGTAAAATAGAGAGATTAGTGGAATTTACTATAGATCGAAGAGAGGATGAACGTGAGTCTTGTTTAAGCAGACAAGTATTAAAGTCGCCCATAATGATCGTGTGCGAATAAGAGGATACATTTTCTAAAATATTTTCGAAGGAAGTGAAGAAGTCAATTCGAGATGAAGGACAGTAATATACCCCCAGCAAAATTTTCGTGTGACTAAGCTTCACCTCAATAAAAAGATGTTCACCTGCATTAAGCGGAGTTGGTTGAGATGACATATCAACAACAGAAAAGGGAATATACGCACGGAGATATATTGCCACACCTCCACCACCGCCAACAGTACGATCATTTCTTATGAGGTGAAAGCCAGGTAAAGAATAATTTGTGGAAGGAAGACAAGGCTTAAGCCATGACTCAGAAACGAGAATAGCATGAATATTCTTAGAATCAAAGGTAGCCAGCATATCTGAAAAGTGAGCCGGAATGCTTTGGGCATTAATGTGAACGACGTTGAAATTATTGGGAACATCAGAAAATTGTGAAGGTAGTATTTCAGAGAGAGGCTGTAAGCTAGGGATATTGCCATCATCACTAACTGCAGTTTCATTATTACTACTAATGTCTAAGAATGACATTACAAAATAACTATTAATGTTTATATGTGAAAAATATAACGTACAATAAGTAAAATACAATTAAAAAATAAGGTAATAAATTTCCTAAAACTAAGAACAAAAAAAAAACAAATAAAAAAAAAATAAAAAAGTATTTTAGTGTCCACCTGCCAGTTGAGTGTTTTTATAAATACAGTTTAAGTACAATACCTTACGACACTTTACTACTAAATAGAAAATAAAAAAAGAGGATTAATAATATCAAGGGTTAAGTAAAAGAAAGAAAGAAAAAATTCAATAAGTGCACAAAACAAACACCGTTATGGGAAACGCAACTGACAATGCGTTTGTTAACATTACGTTGTCGTTAAAGCGCTACATAACCTTATAATTGTGATATTAGTGTTAACATCATCTGTGGTATAACGTAGTATTCGCAACACAAACTAATAAGAGTACTATAATAACGTACACAACAATGGCTCAGAAGGGCTGGAACCCAGAACCGTGAAGCCAGTTAAATAAAAATAAAAAAGTCACAACAATAATGTACAGAATACTTTTACTCCTAGCAGATTTAAGATAATGTTACACATTGTCAATAAGTAATGATAATGTTTCGCATTGTCAGTTAGTAATAATAATGTTTCACATTGTCAATTTGTAAACATTTTTATGGTATAATAAATGGAAAGTAGGGTTAATAATTATTATGCTTATTATATGTAGATTCAATGGTTAAAAAAATTGCACAAAACATAAGGTATAGTCTACATACGTCCCACTGCTGGGCACAGGCCTCCCTATATTGATGATGATGAGAGGGTTTTGCACTAGCTTATAACACATTCACAAAGAAATAAGTCTCACAAGATATTTATTGTAATTGTAAAGCATTAAAAAAAATGGCATTTAGGCACGGCAAATAACGGCACTTAACACTTAACACTTCTTCACAACGGCGTTTCGCTTGGGCCTCCCAGCTGTAATTTTCGTTACTGGTTTTGGGCTTGTCTGGCAATCGATTTTGCTGATGTCGTTCAGACAGGTAACACGATGTCTGGTTCCATCAGGTTTCACAATGTATACAGATCCATCTTTGGTCCAGCATTTGGAGATACCAAATTTTTCACGGGCAGCTACAAAGAGATCATGCCGAAGCTTGGTGAGAAATTCGGATACTGTGGTACCAGAGCCTTTAAGTTGGGATTTTGCGTACCAGACTTTATCACGCAACCCTACATCTAGGAATTTCACTAAAATTGGCCGAGGCTTGTGAGGAGCTGTTGGTCTACCCAATCTGTGACAACGCTTAATATCACTGACAGAGACGTTGTCTAATTTCAACTGATTTTGGAGAACATTGGTTACAGCCAAAGCGGTGTCTTTTTTTGCAATCTCTGGTACACCATGAAGCAGTAACATTTTCCTTCGGCTTCGTATTTCCATGCTGTCAGCATTACGAGCAAGTAATTCCATCTGCTGCTGAAGACTGTTTAGTGCCTGCCCTACAAATATCTTGAAAGATGCAAACTCAGCTACCAAAGAAGTAGTACTGGTGGATGTGCTGGGCGTTTTCCGCAATTCTTCTTCAAAATCATTCATCCTTTTATGAAACACCTCCATCAAACTGGACATAGTGTTTTTAATTGTAGGGTCCATGGTATAATGAAGAATTGACAGAGGTTATAAAAGTAAAAAGTGTTGTAATTGTGGTTGGATTAAGTAGTAAACACTCACAGACAGGTAGTTCAAGTTAATTTTTCATTACTAGATCTTGAAATATAATATTTTACGAATTATGTATTTATTTACTACTACTATTAGCAGTGCAGTTCATTTCAAATAATTATTATATTGTTTGAAAATCTTGTAAAATATTATAATTTCTTTTAAAGTCAAAGGCCTCTTCTCATTTCTGAAAGGGTTTCAGGGCAAGGAACTGTCCGCTGCGCTGCCACGATGCATGTTGAAAAATGTCTTCGAAATATGTTTTGACCTCAGAACCACCCTTTATGGTACGGTTTCCTTACGATGTTTATTTATTTATTTATGCTTTATTTGCACACCAAGTACAAAAAGGCGGACTTTATGCAACAAGCCATTCTCTACCAGTCTACCTTCAGGCTAAGCAGAGAAGATATTGTGGGTGCAAAGTGCAACTGAGTTAAAATATCTACAAGTAGTCATACACATTACATATTGCGACACATATAAACATAATTATGACGATGTTCTTTCCAATGTTTTTCCCTCACCACCGAGCACGCGGTAAGGCATTACTTAAAATTACAATCAACGATTTCATTAGTGCGGGCGGGGAACGAACCCGGATTACTTGCGTACTGCGAAATTTACAGCGAGCGTTTAGCACCTGAGCTATCACCGTTCTTCTTTTAAACAACTAAACTAAATTGTATCCTTCTTAATCTTCCTGTATTACAATTAATAAATTATTTGTTGCTTTCTATTTTAGTGATAATCATTCTTTTTTTTTAAACGTTTCCTCCCACACAACGATTTTCTTCTGTATCGTATCATGGAGATTTATATACATAAATGTCAAGTGGACAAACATCTAGAACCGGAACAATTATAATTTATAAGCCATACAAATAATTGTTCTGTACGGGATTCGTACTTGCGGCTTATTGCCACTGCGCCGTAAATTACACTAAATCCAGTTTTTACAGTGGCAAGATTTTTTCTGTCAAGTGTTAATTTAATGTCTAGCAACAAAAGTAAGGTGATAACGTATCCATTGACCGAACGGTACAAATTTTGTGAGCCACATACCACCCATACAAACTTTAATTATTATGATTTTATAATATAAAAGTGTAGTATTTTATTTATTTAACAATTTTGGCTACGTAAATTTTACAAAGTTAAATATTTTTTATTACTAACCTTCTTAACGCCCCCCCCCCCCCCGCGGTTTCACCTGCGTATATCACACGTCTAAGCCGCGTGACATGACGACACCTCGCTCATTTATTTCAATTATTTTAGCTTAAAAATTGGAAAAATTACTGCAGTACTTTTATCTATCGGCATATGTATATCATACAGCAAAGTTAAATTTTATCCACTCTCTCCCTCCCCTTCCTGGTCGAGCGTCACCCCCTCCCCACTCTACTATACTACTGTACTATACTATACTATACTATACTATACTATATTATAAGTTATAGTACCAATATATAAAGGAAAAGGGTCACAGCAGGACTGCAAAAACTACCGCGGTATCAGCTTGCTTAGTATTGTGGGTAAACTGTATGCTAAGGTGTTAATTGAAAGAGTTATGAAAGAAACTGATGGAAAAATTTGGGATGTGCAAGCGGGTTTTAGAAAGAGAATGGGGTGTACAGATCAAGTCTTTTCCATGCGCATGATTGCGGAGAAGTTTTTGGCCAAAAACCAGAAAGTTTTTTGTGCGTTCATGGACTTGGAAAAGGCTTATGACAGAGTGGACAGGAATGTGTTATGGCAAATACTGAACTCATATGGGTTGAGCGCTGGTTTGATACAGGCATTAAGGTCTCTTTATAGGGACTCTAGTGCTTGTGTCAGGATCAATGGGGTCTACTCGGACTGGTTTGGCATCCAAAAAGGTGTCAGACAGGGCTGTGTGGCTTCCCCTTGGCTGTTCAACCTATTTATGGACCGGTGTTTGCAAACTTTGAAAGATGAAGAATGTGGGTTAAGAATGGGCGAGTTAACCGTCAAATGCCTTTTGTATGCCGATGATCAAGTCATACTTGCGTCATCGGCGGCAGAGTTGCAAATGATGGTTACATTAATGAACTGGGAATTAAAAGAAAGGGGAATGAAAGTGAACGCAAGTAAGACGAAAGTGATGGTTTTTGAAAGAGAAGAAAGCAAAACGGTATGTGAAATAAGAATAGAAGGAGAGTTGATTGAGCAAGTGGATGAGTTTGTGTATTTGGGATGTGTATTTAGCAGGGATGGTAGATATGATATGGATATAGAACGACGAGTATATGCAGGGAATAGAGTGAATGGGGCACTACACTCTCTTATGAAGAACCAGAATGTGTCAAAAAAGGCACGTATGGTAATTCATAATGCTGTGTTAGTCCCTACTTTAATGTATATATATAATAAATGTTGTAGAAATGCGGTCTTTAAAGAGTTGTAATCTGATTGACAGGGTGAGAAATTGCGTGATAAGAGATAAATGTGGTATGCAAGATGATGTTGTGACCAGGATTAAGAAAGGAATGCTTCTGTGGTTTGGTCACGTAGAAAGAATGAATGAGGAAAGAGTGACTAAGCAAATTTATATGGCAGATGTGAATGGCCGAGTCGGGAAGGGACGCCCTAGGAAAAAGTTTATCGACCAAATTGGCGATATTTTGAAAATGGGCCACGTTAGAAGTACCCTTAACCGACGAGCATGTATGCGTAGATATATGGATGTAAAGGAGGCGAAAGAGGTATGTCAGGATCGTGCCAAATGGAAGTCCGTAGTCTCTGCCTACCCCTCTGGGTGACAGGCGTGAGTGTTTATGTATGTATGTATGTATGTATACTATAGGTAATAATGAGTACTTTAATCATGTAGTGCATAATTTTTATGTATCATCAATAGTTTTCTCAGCTCACGCCAAATAATGAATTTTATAGGCAAAATGTTTGCTACTTTGGGTTACATTTATGCAATTTTCTTAAGGATCTCTAATTTTTTCGATAACAAATTATAGCCTATGTTACTTCCTCATATTTAAGCTTTCTATTGGTGAAGAAATGGGTAAAATCAGTCCAGTAGTTTCGGTGCTTATTCGGTACAAACAAACGAAACACAAAAAATCTTTCCTTTTTATAATATTATAAATATAGAAGTATAGATGTAGCGAAGATAATACATACTACTCTTTTTCATTCCAAAATGTAAATAATTTAAAAATAAAGGAATTTAAATAAGGAAAGTCAAGAACACAAAAAGCACAAGGAAATCGTTCAATGTAAAGCTTAAAAGGTGTACATTGGAAATAATAACTGACTGACGTTTTTAATTTATCAAGCAAACATTTCTGTTGTGTATTGGCATTAATAGGTTGATAGCATCAATGTTGCCAGATACAATTTATTTGTTAAGACATCATAATAAAATATCTTTTAAATCAACACGAACACGCGCCGTCGCGTCGATACCGACTGCATCCAGCCTTAAAACTGGTCGTAATGCTAAATATAGAATTGCAACCGACATTTCTGCTGTTTTGAATTTTTCTGAATATGCAAGAGATCGATACTCATAAGATTATTTAAATTAACGAAATCATTGTTTTTGTTGTTTCAGGTAACTCTCAAACACGTTTATTACGGTTTAGTAAGATCTACATTATCTTGGTGAGTCATTTCTTTTATTCGAGATGGAATAACCAACGAAAGATGGTCTACCTTATTGACGGTGAGCTTCGTAGTGGACCATAAATTTTAGCTATTCCTGAAAATGACTCAAGGTATGGTTTTCATCTTTGAGGACTAGTTAAGAGTACTGTTGTATATACTGTACGACCTTTTTTACCATCTGGAAAAAATAGGGTGTAACATGTGAAAGGAGTAGAAGCACTACAGCACTGATATTTTACAAAAAATAATAACAAAAATTTTAAATTATAAAATAAATTAATTAAAATCTATCAAAATTTAAATTGTATCCACACTACAAACGGCAATAAAACAATAAATTTAGTAGACATCTTTGACCTTGTGACTTCACAGGGTTCACAGGCTAGGGTGGACATGGTTTCAATTTCGATAGATTTTAGTTAATCAATTTATATAATTGTTGGTTTAACCGAATAATTAAGTTTACAACGGTTACAATCAGCATTAGAGGACTCAGCTCCATCACGCGCAATAATATTTAGGTGGTTTACTGAATTCAAAAGGGGTAAAATTAACCTTAAAGATGACCAAAGAACCGGGGCTCTGCATACAGCAGTAACGGCATAAAATGTATGGACGACTGAAATTTTGGTGCGAGAAGGCCCACGAATCACATACACTAACATCGAAAAGATTGTAGGCATTAGTTCGGGGAGTATTCATACCAGGACGGTATTGTAGGCATCAACATCTCGGAGTGAGGAAGCTTTGTTGTCGATGGATCCCTCGTTTGCTCTCTGGTTTTTGATTGATTGGTGCCATGAAATGCGTCTACGTTTTGAAAACGGGGCATCTAGGCGTGTTACAGAAATCATTACTGGTGACGAGACATGGATCTATCTATATGATCCGGAAAATAAAAGGCAATCATCGGTATGGGTCTACTCAGAAGTACAGTTACCGACAAAACTCTAAAGACCTCGGAACGTCAGCAAAAAAAAGGGTGGCTAGTTTTTTTTTCGCGGAGCGGACATTTGTCGACGTCAATACTGGAAATTTGTAGGTTATTCAACTCTGAATAGTATACCCAACCCAAAGCTTTTCAAGCTGTGCGGGAGAAAATACCAAAGACTGGGCTTCGGGGAATCATGCTGCATCACGATAACGCCTCTTCACTTACCTCCCTTAGAACAAAAGCATTTATTGAGGAATCTGATTTTGAAACTCTAAGTCACCCACCTCTCTAGCCTCACACGGCGGTCTAACCCTGACTTAGCTCCTGGTGATTTCTTTTTGTTCCCAAGAGTCAAAAAAAATAAAAGGCCAATTATTTTTTAAAGCGCCGAAGGAGCCATGGCTGCCTACGAAGAAGCTATTTCCGACCTGTCAGATCATGACTGGCAAAAGTGTTTTCAGAGTTGATTTAGGCGAATGGAACTTTGTATAGAGCATGGTGGAGAATATTTATAAAAGATATAAAATTAATATTAATATTATCTACAATACTCTTTGTATATCTCAAAACTTATTGAGTGTCCTACGTAGCAGCTTTTTACTAAATGCATATGAAAGAAGATTTCCATCTTCTGAAGATCTGCCCGGAGTCAGGAAGTTGGCAGTGTCTCACCCCCGTGCCTCGGAAAGCACATAAAGCCGTTGGTCCTGCGCCTGATCTCTCTCCGGTCGTGTCGGTTTACCGTCCCATCGGATTACGAGAGTCAGGGAATAGAGAGTGCACCTGTGCTTGCGCATACACTAGGGCACTATAATCCTGTCCTGCGCCGATGGCTAGCCTCCGTTGAGGCAGGCCGCCGTGACCAAACATTCGGTCTGGAGGACATTATTATTATTTATGAAAGAAGATACGACACTTATAATAAAAAACCATTCTTAAAAATTTTGTCTGTTCGTCTGACTGACTGTCTGTCTGTTTGTTTCGGCTTATCTCCGAAACAGCTTGACCGATTGTAACGGGACTTTCACTGGCATATAGCTAATGTTATGATAAGTAACTTAGGCTACTTGTATTTTGGAAAAAGAACTATAATTCTGCGCAAAAAAATTAAAACATATAAAATTCCATCGTAATAATTACAACGCGGACGAAGTCGCAGGGAACAGCTAGTTCTAGAATAAGTATAACCTGACGATTGAAAAAATCCTAAGGTCAATTTTACAATCGTCAGGTAGAAGTTATCCATTAAATAAATTATAACCTGGATTATTATTGGGCGGTGGAAGGAAAAGGGCAGAATCTCCCACCGGGCGAGGTTTTCTGCCCGGGAGCGACCAACGCTCCGTATAATAGTTTTTTTTGCACCCGAAGCAAATAAGGGTAACCCTCTGGTAACGGGGGAGGGAGTTTGTGAATGCTCATAGCATACCACATAGCCGGCTGCGTGGTTATGTGGAGACTTTTACCTACTAAACACCACCTTTTGGGATTGGCTTAATGATCTAGCGAGAGATCTTTAAGCCGTAAATGGACGCGACCCTCCTTGGATGAAAGGAGGGCAAAAGCCGTGTAATAGTTCGGAGCTATTCTATATATATCTACTGTTTTTTTGATTCGGAACTTTGATAGCGCGATTTAGGCTTCGATGTGTTTCGTTTGTGGCGCGATGGCAGCGCCGCCAAAAATATAAAAATAAAAATTAAACTATTTAGTTCACACAAATGTAATCTTTAATTTTTTTTAATGTTGAATTTGATCCTGTAAATTAATTTTAACTGGGTATCAGAAAATCGTCTCTTAAAAACAAGATCTTATGAAGCACTTCCAAACAATATGGAACCGTAACTTATGATCATTATTTGACGTTCTTTCCACCGCGTACTGTCGCCACTAAAATGCATTCAACGATCGCAATAAACAACATTATATTCTAAACTGGTTAATATGTAAGTTAATCTCTGTTCCACATCGGATGCGGGAGAAAGCTCGGTGGCTAACTGAAGCTCGGCGAGGAACTTTAATGAAAATGCGAAAGACTTTTTACGGCGTTATCGGGCGACATCGTTATTGCAAATTGAGGATACGTTTATTGCTATAATGGAATGAATTTTACATAGTCAGCCGTGAACTAGCGCATTTTGCCGTCGCTTTATATGTGCCGTAATGCATAATAACGCAGTCGGCTTTGGCATCGTCTTTGCTGTTACTTAGCATAAATTATGGTGTTTTTTCCAATTAATTCATGGTAGCTACGTTATTATTATAATGTCACGAACAGTGCCTGCGATTATTTTCAAGCCAAGATTCACGGAAATTATAAATCTTTTCATGATAAAAAATTAATGGTATATCATCACACTTGCCAAGGTTAGTGACGCCTCTTAAATCACAAGTAACTGCCGCTTTTGTATGAATGTTATAATTGTAACGGTTTTATATTAGTTTTACATTACTTCTGGCTTTATTTGCATATTGGCATATTGGCCAAACTTTCGGCCATTTTCAAGTAGCGATTTCAATACCCAGATGTAGAGAGTACCATGCCGGACTGAATATTTGATTTGTTTTTTTTTTAATATAATGAGTGTGACAAAGAGAATAGGAGCACACAGTCCACCTGATGGTAAGTGGATACTGTAGCCTATAGACATTTAACCTCGATTAGAGAATCGAAATGCAGATGCGTTGTCACCCCTGAGGGTAAAGATGGAGTGCCTCGTTTCCAGTAAAAAGGCTCTCCGATAATCTGCACTCACCATACAAAATACAGCAGCATTGAGCTACTATTTTACGCTGATATCTGTGAGAGCGTGGTCCTTCCCCGGTCGAGCCGACCCGTTCGTGCTATAACCATAATATAGCTGCAGCGTGACTCCCTAACACTTATTTTTAAAGATATCACTAGTATTTGGAACACTAACACAAATGATAAAATTTCCGCCGGAAGTATACTGAAAATATATTTTTGGTACAAATCAAAGCAATATACCACTTACCTTACCTTTATAATATTATCTTTATAATATGTATCATCTTGTAAAAAATACACGTATATAATAAAATCAAAATACTCACCATTTGCTACCAAAGTCCACTGCGAACAGGTTTTTTTTTTGCTATTTGTTTGCTATTCAACACTTAGAATTATTCTAACAGAAAGCAATATAACCTGAGCATCATTAGAATAACTAAAATTTATCTAATTATACTCTATCTAAATCGCAGTAAAAAATTTTTTTTATTTACAATTGCATTATTTTATCAGAGTCACAACTCTCACAACATCTCATAATTCTCAACTATCAAATAATTTAACTTAATGAAAAAGCAGCACGTTATATTGAAACGGAAAATTACACTTTTAAATAAACACAGATTATTTATGTGTCAGAGGTTACATGCAATACGAAAAAAAGACGATTTAACGACGCATTTTTAAAACAATAACCATAAGTTATACTTTGGGCGCTTCACACTGATCCAAGATGTAATCAATATGTAGATTGTACACGTAATCTAAAGTCGTAATGTGCGTAATTTGTTTATAATTTTGTAATAAAAAGAAACCGTTTACGCTAAAGAAGGCACAAATGGGAGATTATTTTCTTAATGACACCCATAATCAAGATTCTTTATTATGATTATTCCTTTACACCACTCTTAAGTACGCTATACCAAGTCTGCGCATTTGCCACCAACAAAGTCGCCTTAAAAAATATATTAGTGAAATTTGGCACATAGACAGATAAATGTTTTAGATTAACAGTAGCTATTTTACACGTTTTCACTTTACGACTGACGCCAAAAAGAAGAAGGCTCTCAATAAATAAATAAATGGAGTGTAATTCTTTGTTTAATGTTACGCTATATCTTTGCCGGTTGTAAACCGTAATGTTTCTTTTTTTTAAGTATACCTCATGTAAATTAAAGTTACTTGCTATACACTGTTGGACACAGGCCTCCACTCATTTCTGAGAGGGTTTTAGAGCAAGGAAGTGTCCGCCGCTGCCCCAATGCGTGTTCGCGAACTTCACATGACTTCGAAATATTTTTTATTCCTCCGACATGCAGGTTTCCTCATGATGTTTTCTTTCACCACCGAGCACGTGGTAAATCAGCACTTAAAATTTCAATTAACAATTTCATAGATGCCGGCGGGGATCGAACCCGGGTTACTAGCGTACTATGATATTTACAGCGAGCGTGAACTATCTGAGCTACCAATAGAGTACTACCAATATAGTAATTTGAGGAAAACTTTAACTCCTGAATTTGAAAAAAATATTCTCCATAGTAAAATTTCTTCTAAAGTCAAGGTTTTAATTTTTCGTAGCACCGTATTGTTTTAAGTTTTTGAAGATAAATTTACTCCTTTGATGTTAAAATTTTACGACGGGAAAATTTAAGTTATGGGATAATGAACATGTAGGCGTTTCCGTATTCACGCGAGCCGACCCGCGGGCAGAAGCTAGTACATGAATATATTAAAATTGCGTTGGTGTCGCAATATAGTGAGTGTTGCCGGTAGCCGTGTCCTTAATAAATCGGAATTATTCAATTTAACAGGCACGAGCGATAAACAAGCTTGCACTATCGTTCATATTCATAGACGCCGTAATAACGATACATACGATATAGATCTATCAGCAGATTTCTTTGTCTGCTTGTGTAAATTGCTTTAATTTTATTATATTAAGATATTGCATTATTTAATTTTTGTAAGTGAACATCACATATCATCTCGTTGGTGGCGTAATAAGCGACAAACGGTAATGGAACGGTAGATGGGTGGTGTCATATTCCTGACAACTCTCAATCTCGACACCAGTGCCACCCGATGTCTAATTGTGAATCTAAATTATTCAGGAACCTACCTCACATAAAAGTTGATCAAAATCCGTCCAGCTCCAGCTGTTTAGGAGTTCAGTGACAAACACACATACAGAAGAATTATATATATAAAGATGTAAGTAAATAGAATATCAATTCTAGCTGGTTTATTTTAATTTAAGTTGAGATCGGTAAAGACAAATAAACTGAGAGCCAATTAGTTTTTAAAATAACCACAAAATTTAGATGTTTTCTCTTAGCTCAAACATTAGATATACTAAAGTGTAAATGCACTCAACGCTAATATTAGTGCCTCTCATCAATAGTGCTTTACAAGCGTAGCATGTAACACACAAAACCTTTTTAGAGTTCCTTTAAGTAAATAAAACTCAATTTACGAGTGTGTCACCGAAAAAACAAAGAAAAAATATTTGTCCATTGCTTCAAATACGTAAACAAATAACTTGAAAATTTTACTTAGAAACTATCGTCGCAAAATACGTTTCTTTAATGGCATACAGTCACGTCTGACACACTTAAATTAATTTAAAAAAAAAACGAAAACATCACAGAATTCATCATGTATAGTGTGTGAGAGGTTTTTTGTGAGATTTTTTCCAAGTATCATTACCACTAATGTATTATTACTCATAATAATCCTGAAACGAGTAGATGAACAGATCCAAGCAATAAATCGATATTAGATACTACCAAGTGGTATTAGATTTTGGTACGAGATAACGATATGCTAATTGAATATCGTAACTGGAGCGATCAGATTAAGGTCTCTGTTCGAGGATCAATGGCCATCTGTGGTTAGAGCCATTGATTTACTGTGTATCTCTTTACGTGCTTAATTTGTTCCCGTGTAATTAAAAGCAAAACATGATACACAGCTTTTTTCTCTCATGTTTTACGGATTTATATTTATAGCATATTTATACGCTATAAATATAAATTCAATGCAGCGCTATGCTGCAGCTATATTAATAGTATAGTTGTAGCATGAATGCGTCGGCTCGACGGAGGAAGGACCACGCTTTCACAGAATACCTGCGTAAAATAGCATCTCAACGCTGCTGTGTTTCGTGTGGCTATGTGTGGTATAATACCGGAGATCATTTATTACTGGAATCGAGCCATTCCATCTTAGTCCTCACGGGTGACAACGCATCTACATTTTAATACGTAATCGAGTCGGAAATCTATAGGCCACAGCATCCACAATATCAGTTGGACTGTGTGCTCTTTTTTACGATAATACTATAGCAAAATAGTGAAATAATTTGCCGGCGTCTGCCTTTTCGTCCGATTACCATAGTGTCCTTAAAACAATAGTCCATAGGCTTTTTTGATAATGCAATTTCTAATCTAGAGTTTCATCTCAACCTACCACCAAAAGTAGATTGTAGTCAAGATCTGGCTTAAAATAAGTAAAAAAAAGTGTAAATTCACATACATTTTTTATGTACTTATCTATGTCTGTTTATTGCGTGCCTTCTATTGCGGATACGAAATGCAAAATACCTTTTCGATTCGTCGTCGTCTCCGGAGTGTCATTTACGGAATTTTATGATACTATATTATAATAGTAATAATAATAAGCTTTTTGCTGAGCTGGAGCCATCTTTAACCGTCACAGAGCAAAACCTGGCAGACCGAGTTCGGTATATCTTGCGCTCAAATATATTTGATGTCGCCGAACTCGAACGGCTACGACGTGAGGCTGTTCCCTCGTCGGATGAGAATGCTACGGCTGAGGATGCGGCGCCACAAATGGTAGAGCAACCCGCAAACGTGGATGCCGCCGTGAATACCCCAGTTGTGGTTGATTCAAACAATGATGGAACAGTCGCCCAGGAACTGGAATTAGAGCATATGAGGAGTACATTGGAAGAGGCGATTGTGGAAACGCGCAGTACGCCTCTCGAAAATCGACCGCGACTTCCCCGCATAGCCCTAAGCAAGCGGAGTCGGGCTGTCGTGAGGGCTCTGAACCCAATGCTGGTGACCTATTTGGAAGCCAGCCGGGACCTTTGCGAGACGGACTCAATTCTTTTTGGCGCCGCGCTGGCAGTCTGCCGTATCATAGGCGCCAAGGTTTCCACGGCTGGACGCACTACTGGCCATAGTAGCGCTATCCCAGCATGGAGAAGAAGAATTGAGGAACGTATCGCAAAGGCTAGAGCTCTCATCGGCAGACTGATATGCTTCAGATCAGGCAACAACAGGCCAAGAATTGTGCGCACCGTCAGGATGGCGTTTGCTGGGACAAATGTCAGTTTGTCCCAGCCGGATATAACGCAAAAACTGACGGAGCGCATAGATGATCTGAAGCAGAGAATCGCTGCTTGGGGAAAGTGGATTCGGCGATATACGGAGAGGTCGACACGGTTCAACCAGAATCGTCTCTTCCAGAGTGATCAGAAGAGGCTCTATGAATCATTGGAGCGACCAATGGTAAGTGGAACGGGTCCAGCACCGAATCAGGCCGACACTGTAGCATTCTGGCGCGGCCTGTGGTCAGAGCCCGTAAACCACAGCGAGGGCCCTTGGACGGAAGTTGTGGCGAGTCAGTGTGCGGGTATTACGCCCATGGACCCCGTCATCATAACGCCGGATGACGTAGCTGAGGCGGTCCGTAGGGCCCCGAACTGGAAAAGTCCGGGGCTTGACGGGCTGCATCACTACTGGCTGAAGG
The DNA here is from genome assembly GCA_907164705.1 of Parnassius apollo. Taxonomy (NCBI): domain Eukaryota; kingdom Metazoa; phylum Arthropoda; class Insecta; order Lepidoptera; family Papilionidae; genus Parnassius; species Parnassius apollo. Next base: position 2,772,796 of record CAJQZP010000644.1, on the reverse strand, counting down.
GGTTCATGGTGTGTCACTCTGTGCTTGCCCGACAGTTTCAAGAGGCTCTCAACCAAAAATCGCTCCCAAGCCTCTTCACTACTGGGATTACTCATTTGGTTCCTAAAGACCAGGGTACCACAGACCCGAGCAAATACCGCCCCATCACGTGTCTATCGACCATATACAAGACACTAACATCCATTTTGAGCGCGAGAATCACTTGTCACCTGGACTCAAATCAGGTGATGTCGCGCGCTCAAAATGGATGTCGGGGCGGTGGTCGTGGAACCAAGGAACCACTCCTCATTGACGCGGTCATTGGCAAAGTGGTGCAAACGCAACCGTCGGAACTTCTCCGCCACCTGGATAGACTACAGAAAGGCATTCGACTCGGTGCCCCATACATGGCTAAAGAGAGTCCTCGAGCTGTACAAGATAGACTGTACAGTTAGAGACTTCCTCGAGCAGTGTTTGGGGCAGTGGAGTACGATCCTTTGTCATCTGGGTGAGCGGATGATGGCTGTGGAGAACCACATAAGGATAAGAAGGGGTATCTTCCAGGGCGATTGTCTGAGTCCAATCTGGTTCTGCCTCTCTCTGAACCCTCTCAGTACCTTACTGGAGGGCTCCGGGAGGGGATTTCAGCTACGGAAAGGAGGGACAAAAGTGACCCACCTTTTCTATATGGATGACCTCAAGTTATTCGCCTCCAGTCGCTCCTATCTTATGGAATTGCTAAACATCACTTGTGAATTTAGCAATTCCATTGGAATGGAGCTTGGGACGGATAAGTGTGCGGTCCTCCATGTTGAAAGGGAAAGGGTTGCTAACTCTGAGGGCGTAGACTTATCTATGCCCGTCAACTTAAGGACCCTTTCCGAGGCTGAAACATACCGATACCTGGGTATGTCACAAAACATCGGTATCGATGAGACTGGTATGAAACAGTCAGTTTGCGACGTGTTTTATGCACGCTTGACCAAAGTGCTTAACAGCCTTTTGTCCGGTGTGAATAAGGCACACGCATATAACGGCTGGGTCATGCCTGTCGTCATGTATACCTTTGGCATACTCAGGTGGACTCAGACTGAACTTAACGCCCTGGATAGAAAAGTCCGCACTACCATGACGTCCCATAGGATGCATCATCCGAGATCGTCGGTAATGAGGTTGTACTTGTCGCGGAAGCATGGTGGTCGTGGCTTCTTGAGCGCGCTCACCATGCATAATCGCGAAGTGTGCAGCCTCCGTGATTACTTCCTGGCGAGATCGGATGATCCATTCTATAAGGTCATTTTTTGATAAAGGACTTACCCCTCTATCCGCAAGGTTTCGGCTGGCAAGACCCGGCAGTGCAGAGCATTTCCGACCGGGAGACCGTATGGAAGGAGAAGGAGCTCCACGGGAGGTTCTACAAGGCTCTACATGAGCCTTTCGTAGACACAGTAGCCTCCCTCCACTGGCTACGCTTTGGTGATCTCTTCGGGGAAACCGAGGGTTTTGTCTGTGCAATACAGGATCAGGTTATTAAGACCAACAACTATTGGAGATACATCCTAAAGGATGGCACCGTCGACATCTGTCGAGCTTGTCGCCATCCCGGTGAGTCACTTAGGCATGTTATCTATGGTTGTTCGGCGCTTTCTAACTCTGAGTACTTGCACAGGCACAACCTAGTAGCCAGAATTCTACACCAGGAGCTCGCTCTGAAATACGGTCTCGTGGATCGGAAATTGCCGTATTAAAGTACTTGCCGGAAGCCGTGCTCGAAAATGATCGCGCCAGGCTCTATTGGGACCGGGCCATCATCAGAGACAGGACTATTCTTGCGAATAAGCCTGATATTTTGCTGATGGACCTGGCACAGTCAAGGACATTTTTGGTCGACATTACCATTCCGTATGACGAGAACCTCGTGAAAGCCGAAACAGACAAGCAAACAAAATATCTGGAGCTGGCTCACGAGGTGACCGACATGTGGGGTGGTCTGCCGACCGAAATTATTCCTGTAGTCGTCTCTGCAAACGGGCTAATCCCAGTCAGGCTCTCGGGTCATCTGAGGCGGCTGGGACTACGTGGCGGACCGCTCCAGGTTCAAATGCAGAAGGCGGTGCTCCTCGATACCGCCCGCATCGTCCGCCGGTTTCTTTCCCCTTTCCCCCTAACCCTCGGCCGTTTGGTCTCCCCTGCCGAGGGCCTCCATCTGGTTGGGCTTTTATTTATTTATGTATTTTATATTTATTTTATGTTATTGATATTTATGTATATTTATCTTTTCATTTTCATTTATAATTATATATTTATAGAACCCAACCAGATGAGAAAACTATATAGATACCCCATAATAATAATAACCTCCAAACCGAATTTCGGTCACGTCGGCCTGTCTCAACGGAGACTAGCCATCGGCACAGGACAGGATTATAGTGCCCAAGTGTCTACTCTATTCCCTCACTCTCATGGTCCGATAGGACGCTAAACCGACACAACCGGAGAGAGATCAGGCACAGAACCAACTGCTTTACGTGCTTTCCGAGGCACGGGGGTGAGACACCGCCAATTCCTAACTCCGGACAGCTACTTAGAATTTCTTGACGGAAAACTTAATAATCGATTTTTTTTGGCCTGACCCGAGATTCGAACCCGGGACCTCATGATCACGAGGGAGTCAAATTTATTATTATTATAATACAAATGCATCGCTCATAAAAACCATATTGTAATGTCCGTCGTGACGTTTTAATAGTTAATAATAGATTACTACAGTCAAGTTCTTTGTCTGTTGATAATAATGTTTTATTATTAAGATATGGGCCTACGATTAGAGTTTTAATGATCTGTAATGATGACTATGAGCTATGACGATGATATAAGATGTGATGTGTAAAAATTATTCGTTATAAGCCTAATATTCTTTTCTTTTGCCTTCTCTCTACTCGATATTAAATCTATATTTATTGCGATAATTTATACGTTGAAGTAAAATTATGTCACATGTGGACAAATAAGTAAGCCTTCAGTAGTATTCTTTTGCTTCATCATCGCCGACCAATAAAAGAGGCCATTAGTGAACAAACATAGCTCTCTCTTACGCGAGAATCATTCTCAGTAATAAACGTCAGACACTACTATACATTTACTACATTCTTACGCCTATAACGAAATGATTATGCACCCTCTGCAAAGCCATATCTTTCTGGTATCACCCATGTGTTAGACACCCGTGGACTAAATTGTCTGGTGGATTCGCCGAAGCCGGCACCGAATGACATTTTTATCACTTCCAAATTACATATAATTTTATTTTCAATGTTCACATTTCTATATGTATCATAATATTTTGCATACTATTCTTTTATAGGATAGGATGACAAACGAGTACACAGTCAACCTGATCGTAAGTGTTTGCTGTGGTCATCCGTGATGACTAAGATGGAATGCCTCGTTTCCAATAAAAATGGTCTCCCGTTCTCTACACTCACCATACGAAACACAGCAGCATTAAGCTACTATTTGACGCTGGTATTCTGTCAGAGCGTGGTCCTTCCCCGGTCGAGCCGACCCATTCGTGCTACAACTATACTGACTAATATAACTGCAGCATGTCTCTACCACGTATACACATTTATTAAACAAATGAAATCTATGCTATGCGTAGTTTGAAAAATGAAAAGAAAAAACATGCAAACAACTTTTATTAATACGGATAAAGTTGAATAAGTTTAAGTATTACATTTTTTACATCTGTTAATGAATTCTAAAACTTTATATATTTATTGGGAGCTTGGGATTATGTCAATAATCTGGTCCAATTTTGCGCCGATATTAATTTGTTGATTATATTAAGTAAGCCATTAGAAGATTAAATTTGTCATTTATACACGACACGAATGAGCTCATTCATCGGTTCGTCGCTAAGATTAATAGTTTTTATACTGTTCAAATCGGTTAATCACATACCTTATTTAGAGTGTGTAGGTAAAATATGGTCGTTATTATTTTGGGTTGCACAGAAATAAAAAAACTATACATCTAATAATTTTTCGCATGTAATATGCGTTTTCCCATTCGATTTAAAAAAATGACTCTATTAATACATTGTTTATGAATATTGAGTGTCGTACTGAACATTTTTAAAATACTTCAAAATAATAAAATTAAAATGTTCATAATAATCATATTTTAATCAATATCAGTTTTAGTTAAGTTAAATTAGTGAAACGAATACAGAAACTTAGCTTATGATGATTTTTACAACGTTATTGCGTATTTATCATCGCCTGTGAAAAACTTCATTGGATAATTGCAATTGTGAATTTACTTAAATTTGCATTTAGCCAACTGGAGTGACATTGAAGTAATATGTACTACGCACTAGAACATACAAACAAACAAAAAGATTCCTTTTTTAAGTTTAACCTCTCAACCCCCTAGCGGTCTTATGAGACCGCGGCCATATTCCGTCAAATCAAAAGGATCAAATCAAAAAAAGTAAGGAAATCAAAGGATTTGACGGAATATGGCCGCGGTCCACCCACAGCACTTTAACCCTTAAAAACTTATGTATAGAGACTACTTTTCTTTGAAGTAGTTTGGCATTCTCTATCCTATAGTGCAATAAAAAAACTGTTATCCTATGAATATTTATTTATAATCTACGTTTATTTCGTACGCCATTTTCGCGTGAATGTTATTGTGTTGATTTTTGGATTTTTTTAGAGACTACTTTTCTATAAAAAAAGATTATCATTATAAAATCCATACAAAATTCTCTATCTTGTGGTCTAAACAAAAGTCAGGATTTCAGGTCACAATGGGACGTATATAGGCTGTAACTTTAACTTTAAGTAAGTTTGGGAAACAACTGAGACTACGTTTCTCTTCTAGTACGTAGTACATATTACTTAAATGTGGAGAAACTAAAATAAATGTGCCAGTAATACAAATTAAATAGTAAAATAATTTTCAATATACAACTTAAATACAATATTTTAAATAAAAAAAAACCAAATGCATAGTGCAACTGTTATCCCGTTGAAACGTTCTCCCGCTTCTCCTTAAGGCTTCTACAATGATCAGTAACCTTCACGATTTAGACTTTATTTAAATTTAGCGACATCTACCAAAAGCAGACGTACTACAATGGCACTACATAAATAGTAGACAAAAATTAACGATGTAAAGATAATATGACAACTTTTGCATAATTTTATTCGATCTCTGAGAGACCTAGTAGTGAATTGACGTATTCACTTTAGACCTTGTAACAATATTCACTCCCATGTGCAGCACGGACGTACCTACGTGATACTTTGTGAAGGTATGTGGATGACCAGGTAAGAACCTTAGTGGTTCTCAGCAATGGAAATGGTTAGGAAGATTTAGTTTTCAGAAACTCTCATATTCAGCACGGACGTTGCTACGTGACACTTTGTGAAGGTATGTGGATGACCAGGTAAGAACGTTAGTGGTTCTCAGCAATGGAAATGATAAGGAAGATTTAGTTTTCAGAAAGTCTCATATTCAGCACGGACGTTGCTACGTGATACTTTGTGAAGGTATGTGGATGACCAGGTAAGAACGTTAGTGGTTCTCAGCAATGGAAATGGTTAGGAAGATTTAGTTTTCAGAAAGTCTCATATTCGGCACGGACGTTGCTACGTGACACTTTGTGAAGGTATGTGGATGACCAGGTAAGAACGTTAGTGGTTCTCAGCAATGGAAATGGTTAGGAAGATTTAGTTTTCAGAAAGTCTCATATTCAACACGGACGTTGCTACGTGATACTTTGTGAAGGTATGTGGATGACCAGGTAAGAACGTTAGTGGTTCTCAGCAATGGAAATGGTTAGGAAGATTTAGTTTTCAGAAAGTCTCATATGCAGCACGGACGTTGCTACGTGATACTTTGTGAAGGTATGTGGATGACCAGGTAAGAACGTTAGTGGTTCTCAGCAATGGAAATGGTTAGGAAGATTTAGTTTTCAGAAAGTCTCATATTCAGCATGGACGTTGCTACGTGACACTTTGTGAAGGTATGTGGATGACCAGGTAAGAACCTTAGTGGTTCTTAGCAATGGAAATGGTTAGGAAGATTTAGTTTTCAGAAAGTCTCATATTCAGCACGGACGTTGCTACGTGACACTTTGTGAAGGTATGTGGATGACCAGGTAAGAACGTTAGTGGTTCTCAGCAATGGAAATGGTTAGGAAGATTTAGTTTTCAGAAAGTCTCATATTCAGCACGGACGTTGCTACGTGACACTTTGTGAAGGTATGTGGATGACCAGGTAAGAACGTTAGTGGTTCTCAGCAATGGAAATGGTTAGGAAGATTTAGTTTTCAGAAAGTCTCATATTCAGCACGGACGTTGCTACGTGACACTTTGTGAAGGTATGTGGATGACCAGGTAAGAACGTTAGTGGTTCTCAGCAATGGAAATGGTTAGGAAGATTTAGTTTTCAGAAAGTCTCATATTCAGCACGGACGTTGCTACGTGATACTTTGTGAAGGTATGTGGATGACCAGGTAAGAACTGTAGCAGCCAGATTAATCAAACCTAAACGGGAATAAATAATATATACTCCGCTGCTACCATAACGCGGAAGGCGAGAATAAATAAAAAAACATTTTATTTCCTAATTATTCTTGGCTACTGAGATACTGCGGACTGTATATAGATAATTTGACGTTCTTATAAAGAAACAAGAAGCAGCCGCAAATATCATTCAGCGCCACACCGACTTCACACGCCGCTATCGTCACGTATCCGTCGACCAATGGTGAGCCGTTTCTTCAACGCCGCAGTTCGTTTCCTCTTGCTGTTCCGGAGCTGTATTCCACACCGCCGCCGCCCGCCGACTACGCGTGCGCACCGATCTGCATGTCTTATATAGCCCGGTCCAGCGACGTAGCTTCGTGAACAACAAACAAGTCTCACGCCGGGAAACGAAACGTAGATAATTGTATATTTTAAATAGTTTTCATTGGTCATAAAATAAGCAATATAATTGGCTAGTCAAAATATTAATTGTTACCATTGGCAAATCAATAGTGAGCCAGCCATATAAATATAGGCAAGGTTGATGCAAAAATATATTCCATTCCGAATCCCATTCGACAGTACATTCATAAACATAAACAGTAGTTTCATTTCTCCACCTTAAAGAAAACCACTCGGAGTCTGTTAATAGTGGACAGTTCGACTCCACTATTACAGTGGTGACCCCGTACGAACACCGAGGGGGGAAGATCCGGTACGAACACCAAGAAGGAACACCCTGCGACGTACCACTACTATTGCACGAACACCGCGAAGGAAACCCGTACGAACACCGAGAAGGAAGACTTCAGTTTATATAAAATCAGTGTAATCAAGCCGTCATTATGGAGCAGGAGGCAAACACATATACATCAAACCCGGTAAAGGAACCAGAAATCGCCGGTATATCTCTATCGTTAAGAATACCACCGTTTTGGAGAGACAAACCACGACTTTGGTTCGTCCGTTTTGAAGCCGCAACGAATGGTTTAAAGAAGAGCCAAGCGCAATTAGCACAGATGGTGATAGCCCAACTTGAGAAACAAGACATCGAACAAATTGCGGACCTGTTGTACAACCCACCAGCAGTCGACCAGTATAATTCACTGAAGGATCGTCTGATCTCCGCATATGAAGAATCCGACAGTCGACAGCTACAAAAACTTCATTATCAGAAATAGAACTTGGAGACCAGAAACCCACACAACTCCTACGCAAAATGCGTACTTTGGCGCGAGATAAAGTTCCGGATTCAACACTACGGCTAATGTGGGTAAACCACCTACCACCACATATTCGATCGTTAATAGCAGTCAGCGAAACATTCAGCACGCAGACGAAGCTCGACGAACTGGCACTCCTGGCGGACAAGATGATCGAAAACAGCAGTACCTCACACATATCGATCATTGAAGGCACTTCAACAAAGGCCAATGATACCCAGTTTCTTCTCGAAGAAATTCGGAAGCTATCATTCGAAGTCGCCGCGCTCAAAGCTTCCCAGCATCATACCTTTTACCAGCAACAGTACAACCAGCGCAATCAGCAACACCGAAGATCACCTTTTCGTCGCAACCGCTCTGCAAGTAGAAGTCGAATAAGCTCAACATCAAGATCCCCTTACTGCTACTATCATCGACGTTTCGGGGTCGAGGCAAGAAAATGCACAGCACCGTGTACATTCAAAAATGAAAATACGAATACGGAAAACTAACTAGTACGCTCGATGCGACGGGATCCAGCGTAACAGCAAAGTCCTACCGTCTTTTCGTCACCGATAAAAAAAGCAAGCTTACTTTCCTTATCGACACCGGAGCAAATATCTCAGTGTTACCGCCGAAGCAAGGACAGAAGTTGAAGCCACTAGATTTTCAACTCTATGCAACAAACAATACGGTTATTCCTACATATGGAGAAAAAACAATGGAACTTGATTTTAATCTACGCCGACCATTCAAATGGAGATTTATCGTCGCTAAAGTCAGCAAACCAATCATCGGTGCTGATTTTTTTCAACATCACCAGTTGGTCGTCGACATCAAAAATAGAAGAATCATCGACGGGAAAACCAATCTTGCATCTCAGTCTTTTGTACAAGCAACCAATCTGCCCACAATAAGAAGCATAGATGTGCAACAACCGTATCACAAGATCCTCGAAGAATACCCTGGTATCACAAGAATAACTTCAATGAAATTAACACCGAAGAACGACGTTGAGCATTTCATCGACACCAATGGACCACCACTTCATTGTCGTGCACGTCCAATCGCACCACACCTATACGAGCAAGTTCGAAAGGAATTCGAAAACATGATTGAGCAAGGAATATGCCGTCCAAGCAAAAGCCCTTGGTCATCACCACTTCACATTGTACCGAAGAAGAACGGAGAATTACGAGTTTGTGGAGATTACAGAAGACTGAATTCTATTACCACTCCTGACCGATACCCAATACCGCGAGTCAGGGATTTCACTCATCAACTATCAGACAAGACTATATTCTCCACCATCGATCTCAACCGAGCTTACCAACAAATAAGAGTCCGCGATGAAGACATAGAGAAGACAGCAATAATTACCCCAATGGGATTATTCGAATTCCCAAGAATGATCCCAGGATTAAAGAACGGAGGTCAAACTTTCCAAAGATTCATACACGAAGTACTTCATGGACTGGATTTCGTTTTCGCATTTATTGATGATCTCCTTGTTGCAAGCCCTGATAAAGAAACGCACGAAACCCATCTACGCACCGTGCTACAGCGATTAGAAGACAACGGAATCACAATCAACCCTTCGAAATGCATATTTGGACAGCAAGAAGTTCAATTTCTTGGTTTCACCGTCAGCAAGGAAGGAATAAAACCGCCTGCCGAAAAAGTCAGAGCAATCATCGAGTATGCAAAACCTAAAACTATCGAAAAGCTAAGGCGTTTTCTTGGGATGATAAATTTTTACAGAGAACACATACCTAAAGCCGCTGAAATCCAAGCACCACTTCACGCCTACCTTCACAACACGAAGAAAAAAGATAAAACGTCAATCGAATGGAACGATGAAGCCACGAAGGCATTTGAAGCTTGTAAAATTGCGATCCAAAATGCAGCTTTACTCGCTCACCCATCACACGAAGCAACCCTTGCTATCTTCAGCGACGCATCCGATCTCTCAGCAGGAGCAGTTCTCCAACAATACAGCAATGGGAAATGGCAACCACTTGGATATTTTTCGAAGAAGTTCTCCGATACTCAACGTAACTACAGTACATTCGACCGAGAGCTACTCGCTATTTACATGGCTATCAAGCACTTCAGAAAAACGTTCGAGGGTCGAAACCTGATCGTTTTTACCGACCACAAGCCATTAACATATGTACTTCCAAAGAAACCATCACTATCGGAAACACCACGAAGAGCAAGACAACTTATTTTCATAAGTGAATTCACGACCGACATACGTCACATCAGTGGAAAGGACAACGTAGTTGCCGACGCACTCAGTCGCGTACCAATCGACAGTGTAACGTGCCCTACATCAATCGACTATCATAAGATCGCCGCAGCACAAGACAGAGATAGTGACAACATAAAACATCTATCGAAGCAAGGTAACTTGTCCATCAAGCAAGTTACAATGCCAATGACGCATCTACCTATATACTGTGAAGCCTCAACGACAACCATGCGACCATACATACCAGAAGAATGTCGTCGCGAAGTCTTCAATGCACTGCACAACATTAGTCATCCAGGTGTTAGAACAACAAGAAAAACTCATCACTGAAAAATTCTTTTGGCCTGCAATGCAAGCGGATGTTGGCAACTGGGCGAAGCAATGCATTCAATGCCAAAAATGCAAAGTTCAAAGGCATACATCAAGTAGTCTAGCTACATTTCCACCCACGGAGAGATTCGAACACTTGCACGTTGACATCGTTGGACCATTACCTACTTCACCGCAAGGACATCGTTATCTCGTAACAATGATCGACAGAACAACAAGATGGCCAGAAGCAATACCTACCGATGATACTTCAGCCGAATCCGTCGCGAAGATAATTTATGAAAATTGGATTACTCGTTTCGGATCACCTAAAACCATCACAACGGATCAAGGAAGGAATTTCGAAAGCAACCTATTCCTCAAACTTCTTCAAACTATGGGAATACAGAAGACCCGTACAAAAGCATACCATCCTCAGTCAAACGGAATAATCGAACGATGGCATCGTACATAAAAGACTGCACTCAAAACTCGTTTATCTCAACATACAAAGTGGATTGATGAGCTACCTACAGTGCTACTTGGACTACGAGCAACACCGCGTGCAGACACTAGTCTTAGCGCCGCTCAGCTAACCTACGGCTGCAGCATAAGGCTGCCGTGTGACTTCTTCAGTTCAGCAGCGTCAAACAAACAAGAAATGGATTACGATTTCGTAACTAAACTTCGAGAATCAATTAACAAAGCCTTATCGTTGAAATGCACCGAAATGCAATCACACAGAAATAATAAATCAGTATTCATTCACCAAGATTTGAAAACATGCAAGCAAGTTTTTGTAAGAAACGACGCAATGAAAAAACAATTTCAACCTACCTACGATGGACCGTATAAAGTATTAGAGAGAAATAGCAAGACTTTTAAACTACAAATACCCGGAAGGAAATCTACGATTATATCGATCGACCGACTAAAGCCTGCCTATATTATTAACGAGGATACTGCAGAGGATTCATCATCATCATCAAAACCACCAGCGAGGAAGCTTGAAACTTCATCATCTACATCAACCCAGTTGAAACCTATTTTAAAAACTACGAAATACGGGCGAGTCGTCAAGCCTCCGGTACGCTTTCGCTGGGGGGAGAGTGATGTAGCAGCCAGATTAATCAAACCTAAACGGGAATAAATAATATATACTCCGCTGCTACCATAACGCGGAAGGCGAGAATAAATAAAAAAACATTTTATTTCCTAATTATTCTTGGCTACTGAGATACTGCGGACTGTATATAGATAATTTGACGTTCTTATAAAGAAACAAGAAGCAGCCGCAAATATCATTCAGCGCCACACCGACTTCACACGCCGCTATCGTCACGTATCCGTCGACCAATGGTGAGCCGTTTCTTCAACGCCGCAGTTCGTTTCCTCTTGCTGTTCCGGAGCTGTATTCCACACCGCCGCCGCCCGCCGACTACGCGTGCGCACCGATCTGCATGTCTTATATAGCCCGGTCCAGCGACGTAGCTTCGTGAACAACAAACAAGTCTCACGCCGGGAAACGAAACGTAGATAATTGTATATTTTAAATAGTTTTCATTGGTCATAAAATAAGCAATATAATTGGCTAGTCAAAATATTAATTGTTACCATTGGCAAATCAATAGTGAGCCAGCCATATAAATATAGGCAAGGTTGATGCAAAAATATATTCCATTCCGAATCCCATTCGACAGTACATTCATAAACATAAACAGTAGTTTCATTTCTCCACCTTAAAGAAAACCACTCGGAGTCTGTTAATAGTGGACAGTTCGACTCCACTATTACAGAACGTTAGTGGTTCTCAGCAATGGAAATGGTTAGGAAGATTTAGTTTTCAGAAAGTCTCATATTCGGCACGGACGTTGCTACGTGACACTTTGTGAAGGTATGTGGATGACCAGGTAAGAACCTTAGTGGTTCTCAGCAATGGAAATGGTTAGGAAGATTTAGTTTTCAGAAAGTCTCATATTCAGCACGGACGTTGCTACGTGACACTTTGTGAAGGTATGTGGATGACCAGGTAAGAACGTTAGTGGTTCTCAGCAATGGAAATGGTTAGGAAAATTTAGTTTTCAGAAAGTCTCATATTCAGCACGGACGTTTCTACGTGACACTTTGTGAAGGTATGTGGATGACCAGGTAAGAACGTTAGTGGTTCTCAGCAATGGAAATGGTTAGGAAGATTTAGTTTTCAGAAAGTCTCATATTCAGCACGGACGTTGCTACGTGATACTTTGTGAAGGTATGTGGATGACCAGGTAAGAACGTTAGTGGTTCTCAGCAATGGAAATGGTTAGGAAGATTTAGTTTTCAGAAAGTCTCATATTCGGCACGGACGTTGCTACGTGACACTTTGTGAGGGTATGTGGATGACCAGGTAAGAACCTTAGTGGTTCTCAGCAATGGAAATGGTTAGGAAGATTTAGTTTTCAGAAAGTCTCATATTCAGCACGGACGTTGCTACGTGACACTTTGTGAAGGTATGTGGATGACCAGGTAAGAACGTTAGTGGTTCTCAGCAATGGAAATGGTTAGGAAGATTTAGTTTTCAGAAAGTCTCATATTCAGCACGGACGTTGCTACGTGACACTTTGTGAAGGTATGTGGATGACCAGGTAAGAACGTTAGTGGTTCTCAGCAATGGAAATGGTTAGGAAGATTTAGTTTTCAGAAAGTCTCATATTCAGCACGGACGTTGCTACGTGACACTTTGTGAAGGTATGTGGATGACCAGGTAAGAATGTTAGTGGTTCTCAGCAATGGAAATGGTTAGGAAGATTTAGTTTTCAGATAGTCTCATATTCAGCACGGACGTTGCTACGTGACACTTTGTGAAGGTATGTGGATGACCAGGTAAGAACGTTAGTGGTTCTCAGCAATGGAAATGGTTAGGAAGATTTAGTGTTCAGAAACTGTCATATTCGGCACGGGTTCTGTATACGTGACACTTTGTGAAGGTAGGTGGATGACCAGGTAAGAACGTTAGTGGTTCTCAGCAATGGAAATGGTTAGGAAGATTTAGTTTTCAGAAAGTCTCATATTCAGCACGGACGTTGCTACGTGACACTTTGTGAAGGTATGTGGATGACCAGGTAAGAACGTTAGTGGTTCTCAGCAATGGAAATGGTTAGGAAGATTTAGTTTTCAGAAAGTCTCATATTCAGCACGGACGTTGCTACGTGACACTTTGTGAAGGTATGTGGATGACCAGGTAAGAACCTTAGTGGTTCTCAGCAATGGAAATGGTTAGGAAGATTTAGTTTTCAGAAAGTCTCATATTCAGCACGGACGTTGCTACGTGACACTTTGTGAAGGTATGTGGATGACCAGGTAAGAACGTTAGTGGTTCTCAGCAATGGAAATGGTTAGGAAGATTTAGTTTTCAGAAAGTCTCATATTCAGCACGGACGTTGCTACGTGACACTTTGTGAAGGTATGTGGATGACCAGGTAAGAACCTTAGTGGTTCTCAGCAATGGAAATGGTTAGGAAGATTTAGTTTTCAGAAAGTCTCATATTCAGCACGGACGTTGCTACGTGACACTTTGTGAAGGTATGTGGATGACCAGGTAAGAACGTTAGTGGTTCTCAGCAATGGAAATGGTTAGGAAGATTTAGTTTTCAGAAAGTCTCATATTCAGCACGGACGTTGCTACGTGACACTTTGTGAAGGTATGTGGATGACCAGGTAAGAACGTTAGTGGTTCTCAGCAATGGAAATGGTTAGGAAGATTTAGTTTTCAGAAAGTCTCATATTCAGCACGGACGTTGCTACGTGACACTTTGTGAAGGTATGTGGATGACCAGGTAAGAATGTTAGTGGTTCTCAGCAATGGAAATGGTTAGGAAGATTTAGTTTTCAGATAGTCTCATATTCAGCACGGACGTTGCTACGTGACACTTTGTGAAGGTATGTGGATGACCAGGTAAGAACGTTAGTGGTTCTCAGCAATGGAAATGGTTAGGAAGATTTAGTGTTCAGAAAGTCTCATATGCAGCACGGACGTTGCTACGTGATACTTTGTGAAGGTATGTGGATGACCAGGTAAGAACGTTAGTGGTTCTCAGCAATGGAAATGGTTAGGAAGATTTAGTTTTCAGAAAGTCTCATATTCAGCACGGACGTTGCTACGTGACACTTTGTGAAGGTATGTGGATGACCAGGTAAGAACGTTAGTGGTTCTCAGCAATGGAAATGGTTAGGAAGATTTAGTTTTCAGAAAGTCTCATATTCAGCACGGACGTTGCTACGTGACACTTTGTGAAGGTATGTGGATGACCAGGTAAGAACGTTAGTCGTTCTCAGCAATGGAAATGGTTAGGAAGATTTAGTTTTCAGAAAGTCTCATATTCAGCACGGACGTTGCTACGTGACACTTTGTGAAGGTATGTGGATGACCAGGTAAGAACCTTAGTGGTTCTCAGCAATGGAAATGGTTAGGAAGATTTAGTTTTCAGAAAGTCTCATATTCAGCACGGACGTTGCTACGTGACACTTTGTGAAGGTATGTGGATGACCAGGTAAGAACGTTAGTGGTTCTCAGCAATGGAAATGGTTAGGAAGATTTAGTTTTCAGAAAGTCTCATATTCAGCACGGACGTTGCTACGTGACACTTTGTGAAGGTATGTGGATGACCAGGTAAGAACGTTAGTGGTTCTCAGCAATGGAAATGGTTAGGAAGATTTAGTTTTCAGAAAGTCTCATATTCAGCACGGACGTTGCTACGTGACACTTTGTGAAGGTATGTGGATGACCAGGTAAGAACCTTAGTGGTTCTCAGCAATGGAAATGGTTAGGAAGATTTAGTTTTCAGAAAGTCTCATATTCAGCACGGACGTTGCTACGTGACACTTTGTGAAGGTATGTGGATGACCAGGTAAGAACGTTAGTGGTTCTCAGCAATGGAAATGGTTAGGAAGATTTAGTTTTCAGAAAGTCTCATATTCAGCACGGACGTTGCTACGTGACACTTTGTGAAGGTATGTGGATGACCAGGTAAGAACCTTAGTGGTTCTCAGCAATGGAAATGGTTAGGAAGATTTAGTTTTCAGAAAGTCTCATATTCAGCACGGACGTTGCTACGTGACACTTTGTGAAGGTATGTGGATGACCAGGTAAGAACGTTAGTGGTTCTCAGCAATGGAAATGGTTAGGAAGATTTAGTGTTCAGAAACTGTCATATTCGGCACGGGTTCTGTATACGTGACACTTTGTGAAGGTATATGGATGACCACGTAAGTACCAAGCCTACCAAGTGGTTCTCAGCAATGGAAATGGTTAGACAGATTTAGTTTTCGGAAACTCTCATAATCAGCACGGACGTTGCTATATGACACTTTGTGAAGGTATGTGGATGACCAGGTAAGTACCAAGTGGTTGTTACCAATGGAAATGGTTAGGAAGATTTACTTTTTAGAAACTCTCATATTCAACGCAGACCCTACTGCGTGACACTTCGCGAAGATATGTGGATGACCAGGTAAGTACCAAGTGGTTCTCGGCAATGGAAATGGTTAGGAAGATTTAGTTTTCAGAAAGTCTCATATTCAGCACGGACGTTGCTACGTGACACTTTTTGAAGGTATGTGGATGACCAGGTAAGAACGTTAGTGGTTCTCAGCAATGGAAATGGTTAGGAAGATTTAGTTTTCAGAAAGTCTCATATTCAGCACGGACGTTGCTACGTGACACTTTGTGAAGGTATGTGGATGACCAGGTAAGAACCTTAGTGGTTCTCAGCAATGGAAATGGTTAGGAAGATTTAGTTTTCAGAAAGTCTCATATTCAGCACGGACGTTGCTACGTGACACTTTGTGAAGGTATGTGGATGACCAGGTAAGAACGTTAGTGGTTCTCAGCAATGGAAGTGGTTAGGAAGATTTAGTGTTCAGAAACTGTCATATTCGGCACGGGTTCTGTATACGTGACACTTTGTGAAGGTATATGGATGACCACGTAAGTACCAAGCCTACCAAGTGGTTCTCAGCAATGGAAATGGTTAGACAGATTTAGTTTTCGGAAACTCTCATAATCAGCACGGACGTTGCTATATGACACTTTGTGAAGGTATGTGGATGACCAGGTAAGTACCAAGTGGTTGTTACCAATGGAAATGGTTAGGAAGATTTACTTTTTTAGAAACTCTCATATTCAACGCAGACCCTACTGCGTGACACTTCGCGAAGATATGTGGATGACCAGGTAAGTACCAAGTGGTTCTCGGCAATGGAAATGGTTAGGAAGATTTAGTTTTCAGAAAGTCTCATATTCAGCACGGACGTTGCTACGTGATACTTTGTGAAGGTATGTGGATGACCAGGTAAGAACCTTAGTGGTTCTCAGCAATGGAAATGGTTAGGAAGATTTAGTTTTCAGAAAGTCTCATATTCAGCACGGACGTTGCTACGTGACACTTTGTGAAGGTATGTGGATGACCAGGTAAGAACGTTAGTGGTTCTCAGCAATGGAAATGGTTAGGAAGATTTAGTTTTCAGAAAGTCTCATATTCAGCACGGACGTTGCTACGTGACACTTTGTGAAGGTATGTGGATGACCAGGTAAGAACGTTAGTGGTTCTCAGCAATGGAAATGGTTAGGAAGATTTAGTTTTCAGAAAGTCTCATATTCAGCACGGACGTTGCTACGTGACACTTTGTGAAGGTATGTGGATGACCAGGTAAGAACCTTAGTGGTTCTCAGCAATGGAAATGGTTAGGAAGATTTAGTTTTCAGAAAGTCTCATATTCAGCACGGACGTTGCTACGTGACACTTTGTGAAGGTATGTGGATGACCAGGTAAGAACGTTAGTGGTTCTCAGCAATGGAAATGGTTAGGAAGATTTAGTTTTCAGAAAGTCTCATATTTAACGCAGACCCTACTGCGTGACACTTCGCGAAGATATGTGGATGACCAGGTAAGTACCAAGTGGTTCTCGGCAATGGAAATGGTTAGGAAGATTTAATTTTCAAAAACTCTCATATTCAGTACGGACGCTGCTACGTGACACTTTGTGAAGGTATGTGGATGAACAGGTAATTTTAAGGAGTTCTCGGCCATGGAAATAGTGAGAAAGATTTAGTTTTCAGTTACTGTCATATTTATCACGGACGTTGCTACGATCAATATTCTGAAGGTCTAGTGATGATCTGGCTCATATATGTAAGTGCTAAATTAATTAAAAGAGGAAACAAACTTTGCGTACTTTTTTTTAATTATTTTATGATAACATGTTAGGCACACCATAAATCTGTCAAGATTAAATCAACCGTTGAATATTTTTTGCAAGTTAAAATTCATTATAATCTAAGTATCGTGAACAGGTTGGCTGTTCCGCTTCTAGAATTACTGATGTTGATGACCGTGTCGATTCTTGATATAAGGAAAGCATTGTATTTTCTTCCTGCTCATCAATTGGAATTATACGTTGTATTTTCCTCTTGGAGATTTCAAGTTTTTTTTTTCTATTTTTTTAATAAATTCAATTATGTAGATTGGATTACGTATTTCCACATTTATAATATGTCTTGGGTCTAAAATTTCAAGCAATATACAATTTAAATAAAAATTGCATAATTTTGACTTCATTTTGGTTTCAAAAAATCATCATCCCTATAAATAACTTCCGTTTTCAGTGGTTGTGACTCACTGAACCATACAGCGAATACACATTTTGCTTTGCGAGCCACGTGCAACTGCCCTTATACCTGGTAGAACCAGTTGTGGTTTTTATTTATTTCTAAATTACCTGATAAACTACCTTATTCTTTTTGTAAGACCTATTACTCCGACATCCATCAGCAATAACATCTATAATAGGAATGGCATCAGTGGTCATACGACTTTTTTCTAAAGCAATCCTTTTTTCTCCTTCTGCGGCTTCTTGCATGGATTGACCAAGTGCTTTTTCCCAGGCGTTAGAAACAAACTCGTGCTATTTTTGGTACAGATGCTTGGTCATCATATCAAATAGGTAAATCGATCGCTGATAGTAATTCATCTAATTTTGTGTAGCCTATACCAACAGAAACTGCACCGGCAACCACAGCTGTATTTATGTCCAGATTACCGGAGACATTTAAAATACACTTTTCTTTACACATCGATGCACCAGCGACTGATTCTGTATTTTTCCAGATCACCTGGGATATTATTTAATAAAAAACTTTACTTTACACATTAAACATTCTAGAATAAACTTGGATAACAATCCAACTCGTTTCTCCCCAACAATTTTTAGACTTTTTACTCCACAGTTATATGGGCTATGATTGTTGATTTCTTGCAATTTTGAAAAAAAAAGGATTTTATATCAACAATTCGTCTGCTAGATATATTTCTTTTTTCTGTTTCTGGTTGATTCTTTTCAATAGTTAAATCCGGTAAAATTTCATCTTGTTGATGCTGAGAACAAAATAATTATCATGTAATACATTGCTTAATTCATATACAAAAAAACTTCCGTGTATAATATTATCTTGCTTATTTTTATTGACCATATAGGATAGGATTTCTCAAATTTTATGGGTTCTCAGACTTGTCGGTTTCCTCAGTACGTTTTATTTACCAAAAACGAATGGTTATTAATGCGCAATGGGGAACAAAGAGACAAGGTTCAATTTAACAATATTAAAAATAGACTGGTACTCTTAATTGTAAATAAGTAGCTACCATAATATCTGGCGACGAAGTCTCCGCTGCATCTGCATTAGATTCAGTTGACGAATCTTTGCCCAGATTTTCTGAATGGAATTTCCGCTGATTTCTCAATTGCCTAAAAACATAAAGTTAGATTAGAAATATTATCGCAACAGTCACTCTCAACAAAAGAGTACAATAAAAGCATTTTCACAAAAGGTAAGTGAAATCATCACAGACAGCTAGGTAACTGCGAGCCCTTTAAAATGAGTACATACACGATGGTTCTACGTGGTTCCGTCACTTAGATCCTGTACCCACCTTTGGAGTGCAGGACTGTAGCGTCAGACCAGCCAAAAATGGTCACGTTCATATTTGTTTTTCACTAGATGTTTTTGTAGTACCAAGCTTATTTACGGCTAAAGAAGTTCCCCGCCTATACAACAGGAGGGAACACGACAGTTTTTGGAACGCTGCCATACTCTGTATAAGTATTTACGCAAAAGAAAATAAATAAGGATAATTTACTTACCAATAGTTTTGAAGAGCTTGGCCACGCTTCACTTTTGTCTTGCTTTTGTATTGTTTTTGTATTTTGGCATTGTCAAGCTTAGTCGATTCTATGATACGATTATATACAAAACTAAAACTAGAAACAAGTTTATTTACATAAATCAACTTAATTCCTATAAATTTTTTATCATATATTACGTTTAATCTGTATTTTATAAATATGAAATATTGCGATTTACTTTTTAATATTTTTGTCAGAAAATAACGCGCGCACAATCCATTCGTCGCAAGAGTCGAACTGACGCTGAGTGGCGATTGGTGAATATCCGTAACGGGCCATAGCGGGGGAACTTCGTGTGGCAGAAAGGGGCCAAATTATGTTTTACTATATTTTAAGAAATATGTTTAACAAAAATAAAATAAAAACAATACATTTTTTTAATTATGATTTAACAAATTTTTTAATATAAATTTAATCTTTAACTATTGAGCAGTTCTTGAGAAAAAATACAAAATAGGTTTAAAACAGCCTTTGCCTTTGATTTTTTTTTTGTAATAATGGTCAAATATTAAAGAATTTTAAACAATACATATAAATTGTGACGATCTAAACTATAAAACCTAATTTTTTGTAGCAAATAAACAAAAGGATTCGGATATTACTATTTGTAAACCTGGGCGTTTTTCACGATTTGAGCAATGTAAAAGCCTTATGGTAACGTGACATCAATTACTCGTTTCAAGCTTGTAACTTATAATTATAAACACTTCCCGTATGGCATATCGAAGTGACACTGATCGGTCACCGCCATATTAATTAATTAATTGCTACAAAGTTATATCGACGCAGATACTTGCAGTTTTAAGATAGGCCTTCCGGCAAACGAAGACAAATTAAATGTGAATGACTGCTCTGCGCTGAAAATTAAAAAAATTCATCAGTTTTCTGGGTATCACAAAAGTCGACTCGGAGTAATTTTTTTTAATTTCTATAAACCAGTGCTTGACCACATCCCACCTGGTGATAAGTGGTGACGCAGCCTCAGATGGCAAATCGCACTGTCTTAGCGTAACAAAAGCCTATTCACTCTTGCCTTGAAGATGTCCAGATTGTATTCGGACGGATGATATATATATAATCCGTCCGAATATAATCTATATTCTATGTTCTATATTCTGTGTATATGTATTCTATGTTATGTATTATATGTTTATAATTCGAATGGCAACCATTTTTACACCGATTCTAGTCCTAAAGGTTCAAATATGTAACTCGTAGGTAAGTTAGTTTAAAATGTCACTGCTATTTGTACTAAATAGACAAATAAACAAACAGATAGACAAAACTGTGAGTTTATCCCAGCCTCCAGCTCAGAAATATACCTATATAAAGCTTCAAGACTCTAGTTCACCGAGAAGTTAGTTTAATTTCAATTCTACCGAAAAAACAGAAAACTAGTTACAACAAACAAACAAGTAGTAGTATGTAGTGAAATACCAGACTTCAATACAGATATATTAAAGGTGTACTTTATCCTTATGATTCATCCGTGTATATATAGCAAATCCTTATACTTCAAATGGGCCCATGTGCAGCATTGACTTATAAAAACATTAATATTTTTCCTTTTTTGTTATGACGCCCTTGTCACGAATTGTAAAAATCTTATATATAATGTCGTCTCAACTTCGTAACACCTACTCGTAATGGAAACAGAAACATTTAGCCCCATAACAAATCATTACAGTTTGTTTTGGTATGAAATTGACGGCTATAAATAAAGGCAACTAATGCCGGTATGCAGGTAATTGACACTCCATGTCGGCGTCTGAAATAACAATAGAATTAACTGTTCCACTTGCAACGGCTCGCGGGTGCAAAGTGAGAACTAGGAATACCATTTATCTTGAAACTTAGGACAATTCCTTTTGATTTTTTTATTAAAGCAATTTTATTATTTTTATAGGAGTAAGGGCGACAAACGAACACATAGTTTTGATGGTAAGCGGTTGCTCTAGCCCAAATACACCTACATCTTGCCTCGATTAAGAATCAAAATGCATATGCTTCATCGCTCCTGGGTACGATGTGGAATGTCTCGTTACCAGTTAAATGGTTCATCGATTCTTTACATACACCAAACAAAACACATCAGCGTTATGCTGCTATTCCATTCTGGTATTATGAGCGAACCAGGGTCTCTCCCGGTTGTGCCTTGAGTACTAAGATGGAATGTCTCGTTTTCAGTAAAAAGGATCACCGGTTCTATACACTCACCATATGAAATACAGCAGAAGTAAGCTTCTATTTTACGCTGGTATTCTGTGAGTACGTGATTGTCACCGTGTTTGTGACACTACAGATAGGTTTAGTTAACCCAAGCGGAGTCCCACCATAAGTCAGCAGCATGGTAACTCTAAAGGTACCTGCTCATTTTGCAAAGAAACAAGCTTTCTCTTTCGAGTCTGGCAATATATTAACTGTCTTATTGTTTCAATTATACGTAATTTCGCAGTAATTTCACCATTACTGCCTACCACAATCCACTGCTAAATATTGGTCTTGCCAAATAAATGCCATAAAGCACGGTCTTGAGCCTGCATCCATCGTCCTGCTGCATAGTAATACAGACCATACATATTACACACACACACACACACACACACACACACACGCACACACGCACACACGCACGCGCACGCGCACGCGCACACGCACACGCACACGCACACACACACACACACACGCACACACACACACACACACACACACACACACCCGCATATGTGTGTATATACATACATATATATATATAATTTAATTAGAATAAATATAAAGAATACTAACCGTCAATATACATAAAAGGATAAAAATTAAAAAAATTAAAGAGAAAATCACTGGATCACTGATTTGTATATCATTACATTGTGTAACAAACAACTTCAAATCGACTAGCGATATCGGGTAAGCGGAAGATATTAAGCTCTCATTCATATATCATTAATAATTATAAATTCCTTAAACAAACTTTAGATATTAATAAATCACGGTCGAATTTCGACCACTGGATTACCTCTAATATATATGTATATAAGATATCAGGTATGTTTATTGCAATAGTTGGAAGCTGAGGAATGATAAAATATATTGTTTAATGAACGATTTCAATTACGAACTCTAATTAACGAGTCGTATTGACACCTACGCATTCCTTACCGCTAATAAAATATAACTTTAGGTCGTTATAATTCAAATTTGAAGGAACAAATAAAATATTTTAAAAGGCACAAGTATCTGAATTGCCAGTGGAAATTAGATCTTACTTCCAATACTTACGTACTTTTCCTGAGGCCATTAATTTGACACCGTTGATTTTTCCGTTGATACGGACTGAATCCAACCATTCGGAATATTTTAATTAAATATTTTTTAATATAATATATCATTAAGGTCATCAACCCTACTCGTGGCTGGAACTATCTTTTTAATATTTATTTTTTACTGGCAACAATTTATAAACAACAGCGTCTTCGTAGTATCCCAGTAGCTGACACTACCCATTACGAGTAACTAGTACTCGCATATGGTTCCTTCTAAGGGTTTTATTAATCTTGAGACTTTAAGAGGTCAATTATTATATACGACGTAATATATTTGGTTTCACGGAAACAGCTCTACATACTTGAATATTTTTTATCCAGATAATGTTTGACTTTCCAAGTTTATCCATATAGACAGTAATAATAATTTATTTTTAATTTTCTTTGTTATAATAAATATTGTATGTATTATATCACTGAGAAGGCTACTGGTCCATTGTATTCCACTAGGATAATATATTTTTTATTGACATAACTGTGTAGATATTGCTATTTCGCGAAAAAAGGTATTAGGATCAACTTTTACACTTATGAAATTCGATTCCTCACAATTTTTCCATTACAATCGAACGTGATGAAGAAAGAGTTAATTATAAAATCATAGAGTAATTAGACTTAGTGATAGTGTTATTTGGGGGGCTGGCCCACACGCACACAAGCAAATGAGTAAAGTATGCAAGTAAATGACGATTTCCCCAAAAAATGGGCAAAGTGTAATAGTAGACATAGTCGTAAAATTTATATTTAGGTTGCGTTTAGAATTATTTATTAATAATTTACAAAGAGAGAAATATAAAATTACTTATATTTGTTAACTAATATTTTATTAAAATTATTTATATACGTAATATCACATGCTATAATAATATTCACAAATCTATTATGTCATTATATTATTCTGTTAGAAGAGATATATTTATATAAGTATATAAAGTGTTATATAAACGTCTTTATATAAATATATGATATTACCTGCATCTGCAACTGTTTTCTAAATAACTGCCGATTTGATGATGCTATCCGCGAAATATTATCTTTTTTGGATACATATAAGAATCGAACTCTTACATAACGTTCTACAATAAGCCGCGCCAGATTTGCGTCGTGATGTTGCGAATTGATGTGCTCTTCTACAATAGGAAATAGAGAACAACCAACGAGTTTGGCAGTAACTTCGAGAGATAGCTCTTTCTCTGAATTGTTTTCCTGTGCATTATGCTTAATATGATTTCGCAGATTATTTTCAGCAATACTACAAATGGAGTAAACTACATTAGAAACGTAAATTAGTTAGTTTTCGTTAGTTTTCTTTGCGATTAAGTCTAATTTTTTCAATTCATTGAGCAGCACAGACCACCTAGCCTACGAGATATGTAAAGAAAGGCGACAAATTTCTGTACTTCATCTGCTCTAAAGTTTTTCATAACGACTATATATCAATAGCACGCTACGGACTATAAACTATAAATTTCTAGCGCGCTATTAAATACGTTATGTTATAGCGCGCTATTTATAAGAAAGCGTGTAGGAAGCCGGTAAGCGCGTTAAATTTTACAGCACGTTATATCTCTTAGCACTTTACATTACATGTCGTTCATTAGATAGATCGCGTGCTATATATGAACATTATTTCGTATTTTAGACTAAAATAAAATAAAGCGGTAAAGAAAAACCAATGCACGCGTTTTCATACTTTTCAGGCTTACTACTTTCATTAATCTTAAAAATATTTTTAAGTTATGTACTATTTAAAATAGGATTAATTTTATTTTTAGAATCGAGATAAATTAATTACTTTTTATCTATTTTTTATCATAATTGATGTAAACGTTATTTTAACCTTAAAATAAAAAGTTTATTTAATGTATTTATAAAAATCAATAATTTACATACACAAAAGTGTACATAACACTTTTGTATCTATATTTTATTTACATTTAAAAACATTAGTTATGCTTCTTTTATCACAACTGTGTCCTTTGATCATTTATAAATATACAGTATACATTAACTAAACAACGTCTAACATTAAATTAGGCCGCGCAACGAGATCAAATTTGCGTCACACGTCCTCTCCCAACAGCACTGCTGCTAGAACTAAACTAATTTCCGCTAGATATTAATACTTGATAGCGCCAAAGCGCCATAGCGCAATAGCGCCATGGCGACTACTTACATAACACTCGCTATGTGTTATGAAGAGATAGCGCGCTATAATATGGCGCTATGCGTTATATTAACCACCATTAATCTGCTCAACCAGAGCCTCTACAGTTGAACACGAACGCTACCCTGTTTAGTAGTGACCAGACAACAGACCTGTGCACTGCGTCCTTAGCACTACAATTTTTTTTAAATTAAAACAGTAAAACATGCCCACTTGCGCATTAAAGTGGTGTGATAGTGATAGCAGGAAACGTAATTTCAAGAAGGATAAAGTCACGTTTCACCGACAAATGCATCATTTAATAATCTTAAAATACTAAAACCGTGAGGGTTGAACGTGTTTTGGTCGTAGTTCTGAGGTTGTCCTTGTCAAGCACGCAGTATTATAGTTGCGTCTCTGTCTATCAATCAGAGGGGCTGCAGGCGGCACATGTAAGTAGAAATGCCCAAAAAAGTATCGATGCAATTTTATCGACTATTTATTGTGTTATTATTTTTTGTGTAGACGAACAGTCATACTATTATATTTGTGTATATTAATCTATATGTAATTATATTTTGAAATCCAAATTACAGTTTTACAAACCCTAATTAATAAAAAATAAAGGTAATTTTTGTTTACATATTTATATTACGTTAATTTTACCTAATGTAGATATTTTCACCTGACCGTCGCGGCCGGGGCCGAAACAAAGTCATGGTTTTCGAGAGTATGTATTATGTTTGTGTATTTCTTAGGCACATTGCGCTCTTAACGGATTTATGGTAAGCGATTAGCGTTGTAAATGACATGTAAAATACATGTATATATTTTAAAGAATTTCACTTGTATTATACGGTGTATTTTACGCATCATTAATTTCTTTATAATTACGTTACGTTTTCATGGTCTCCCATATTTACGCGTACTATTTATGGATGTGACACATCTCTAAGTTACATCTCACGCGCCACCCGCACACCTTTCTTTCTTCTAACCTTGACAGACTAATTTAATTAGAAAATCGTAATGGTTTCATGTCTTGTAGGCTGGGTGGTCTGTGTTGAGCAGCAACAGTCGGACCAGACGAAAATCTAAAAACGAATACGTTTAAATTGGCAATAATATTCACGTTATTATCCACTTCATTAAAAACAAATAAATAATTTTGTGCTATTTTGGCTAAACGTGAACTTTTGTCTTTACCATAATTTAATACACCACTGTTGGCTAGTGGTAAAACGTATCGTCTTTTTAGGAAATGGTGAAGGTATGTAAATCATTATTCGAATTTAAAAAAATGTTCATAGGGTATTTATCCTAAAACACATACTATAAAAAGAAAATAACTGCACATTAACAAAACAAAATAAAATCAACACATTTTTTTTCTTGGCAAGTGGGAACCCTATAATAGTAATTGGCAATTAAAAATACCTACTCATGCGTGAATATTGTAGGTATTTTTATTTGTCAAATAAAAATACAACAATAATAGTCCCATATTGGCAGTATGTAATTATAATAATAAGAAAATATGGGGTAAAATATTTTACTATGCCTAGCAACATTTTCATTATATTGGCGTCTGTCAAATTTAAGATTTATTATTATGTTTTGATGAATGTTTTTAAAAATATAAGATGCTAGGCAGTAATTACCAGTGAAATGAGATTTTTAGATTTTTTTCATGATTATGTGATGAGTTGTGACACCCTTTTAAAGTACAGTAAGTTGTTTTTTGCAAAATGGCGCGAGCTCTTTACACGACTACGTGGACTCGAGTACTGTACTGACACGCTGAAAGTCGTACTTAGCCTTAAAAGGCTAACTTGAAACGGCTTCACTTTGCGTGCGCCTGTTGCGGTTCTAAGCCTAATAATTCTATGTTTAAAATTATATGTGTATAATATAATATAATAATTAATATAATATTATATGAAGTTAATATATCCGGTAACTGATAGCGCTAAGACTTAATCCAACTTACGCTGATACTGACGTCCGAGCCAATTACAAAGTTGTGATATTCGCTTAGATGATTAATAATTGCTATGATACTTTTGAATGGAATGGAATATACTAAATTTAAATTTAATATGGGTTACAAGTTTGATTGGAAAAAATTTTTAAACTTTTTGATTTTGTTCTTCCCAGAGAATCAACAAGAAACTTAGCAGAATTATTTTATGTGCAATTTAAAAATATTAGAAATGCTAGTTATCACTTAACTCCTGGGAGTTCATCATCTATTCTATAAAATGTCGTGTACTATAATATTTTGAAGTACGGGTGTTTCTGATACGGCCTTTTTTTTTTATAAATTGGAGCAGACAGACGATCTTACAGTCCATACGTTGGTAAGCTGCTACTGCAGACTATGGACACAAGACTATGGAACAACTTCAGGTAATGAGGGCTAAACATGCGTTGTCACCTCTAAGGACTAAAATGGAATGCCTTGCAGCGTCTGATTATACTGGCTCTCTCTCTCTCTCTATAACTACGGCGTTGGTCTAATGGTTGCAGTAGGTCGACTACTGATCTTGAGGTCCTTGGTTGGAATCCCGGGTCGGGCCAAAAAATCGATTATTGACCTTTCCGTCAAGAAATTTTCAGTAGCTGCCCGGAGTCAAGAAGTTGGCGGTGTCTCACCGGTCGTGTCGGTTTACCGTCCCATCGGATTATGAGAGTGAGGGAATAGAGAGTGCACCTGTGCTTGCGCATACACTTGTGCAATATAATCCTGTGCTGTGCCGATGGTTAGTCTCCGTTGAGGTTGGTCACCGTGACCACTGCTTGCCGCCATAAATAGGTTAAAGCGTGACACCTACTTCGGCCGACACCTTTTTTTTATAGGATAGGATGACAAACGAGCACACAGTTCACCTGATGGTAAGTGGTTGCTGCGGCCCATAGACATCTACAGCTATCCTCGATTACAAATCAAAATGCAAATGCGTTGTCACCCGTGAGGACTAATATGGAATGCCTCGATTCCAGTACTACTCCCCATACGCAACACAACAGCGTTAAGCTGCTACTTTACGCTGGTACTCTGTGAGAGCGTGGTCCTTCCCAGGTCGAGCCGACCCATTCGTGCTACAACTATACTACTAATATAACTGCAGAAAGGCTCTACCACGTATAAAACCCTAAGTAGAAAAAGTCCTACCATCTTATACCATATTATATTCGTATGATAAAAGTAACTATATATTATTATCGTCATTATAATATAGATATTCACAAATCCACTTCTGAACATAGGGCTTCCTCATGGAATGCCACAAAACACGGTCCTGAACCACCTGCATCCATCAACCTGGTGAAACATGCAGATTTGGTATATTATTCATTTGTTACTGAATGAGGAAAATTATCGCAGCCAAGTGACGCCAGAAGATAAACTTGCAGTATGAAACACAAAAATAAACAGCGATCATTTAAATGTCCAATGATGCCGAAAATATTGTGCGACAGTTATGAATTGATCGGTCAGAAGTATCAAACAAATATTTTAAGATGCCCGTCCAAAATTATACTTGTTAACATCTCTAATTTGAGAATATAAACAATTTTTTTCGTACTCACGTTTTTTTTTCTCATATTTTTTCGTTTTTTATTTTTATATCAACCAAGGACAGCCAAGAATGCATTGTCCCTATGACGACAGGATTGCCTATTATCGTCACGCCCGACTGTCGCTGGTGGTATCACTAAAGCAAATCGATACCGTTACCGACACCGTTCTAGCCTATCAAAGTCCATAACATAGGTATTCCCATAAGATATTTGTCATAATGTCCTCCAGACCGAATTTCGGTCACGGCGGCCAGCCTCAATGGAAACTAGCCATTGGCGCAGGACAGGATTATAGTGCCCAAGTGTATGCGCTAGCACAGGTGCAATCTGGGATGTGACGGTAAACCAACACAACCGGAGAGAAATCAGGCGCAGGGTCAACGGCTTTACGTGCTTTCCGAGGTACGGGGGTGAGAGACACCGCCAGTTTCCTGACTCCGGGTAGCTATTAAGAATTTCTTAATGTAAAAACTCAATAACTGAAATTATTTAGGCCCGCCCCGGGATTCGAACCCGCAACTCATGATCAGCAGTCGCACTACTGCAACCACTAGACAAACGAGGCAGTCAAAAAAATGCCATAGTTGTGCCATAGTTGCACGCTTAATGGACCGGCTGGCAACCGCAGTTTTTTTTATTTCGGTTTATATCAGGAAGACGCTGCTGCCCATCTCCTGGTTTGTTTCCCACTGTCGCTTCTTACGACACCCAGGGGACGATATGGGGTGTATTCTTACACCGCCACTACACGGTACTTAGACTTACTCCACCTGAAGATTTATAGATAGTGTAAATTAAATATACAAAAAATTTATTCGCTTAAGTATATGAAGCGGTTTAAATGGAAACACTGGAAATTATTGCATTATTAAGTTCTCTTCACAATTACTTGTAATAATTTTTTGCACCTTTAGCCTTGGAGTGGTTTGCTACCTATCTTCGCGGGCGCCAGCAGTCGGTTCATGTAGGAAAAGAGTGCTCAATGTGGACTGATCTACAAACTGGCGTCCCGCAGGGCGGAATACTTTCTTCGATAATTTTCTCAGATTTTATAAACTACATCACTTCTAATTTCAACTGTTCGTACCATTTGTATGCTGACGACCTACAAAAGAACGTGCAGGCTACTATTGATGAACTCCATAACGCTATTGCGAACTTAAATAAGAACTTAAATGCTGTTAGTGATTGGTCTAGGCGCTTTGGTGTTACAGTCAACCCAAAAAAATGTCAAGTAGTAGTTGTGGGTAGCTCGAGAATATTGTCCATGATATGCCTATCAAATCTACCTGCGGTCTATTACAATGACATCTTAATACCCTTCTCGAGCTCCGTAAAATATCTAGGTCTGTACATGGACAGCACATTGAAATGGAACACACATATCACGGAAATCTGTCGCAAAGTCTTTGTCACCTTACGGTCTCTGTATCGTCTAAAGAATTTTCTACCTGTAAACACAAATTGTTAATTATGCGTATG
Source organism: Parnassius apollo (assembly GCA_907164705.1). Lineage (NCBI taxonomy): Eukaryota > Metazoa > Arthropoda > Insecta > Lepidoptera > Papilionidae > Parnassius > Parnassius apollo. The sequence goes on along the minus strand of CAJQZP010000644.1, from coordinate 2,742,758 downwards.
TTTTTTACCCAGATTTGAACCAATATCTTCTCAACAAGCTAGAACGTCTCCTTAATAATTGCATTAGATACGTATATGGGCTTCGAAACTCATACTATCATGTTTCTCTTTATCGTAATCGCCTAAAATGGCTCACAGTCAGAGACGCAGCTATAGAATTCTGCTTGTTCTCTTTTCTATATTAAACAATCCAGCTTCTACTTTATTTGTTTTTATATCTCTTTTTTGTGTATTATGTAATTTTTACGTGCTGTATATATTTATATATATTACAAGAATGTATATGATATATTTATATTTACGTAGTTTGAATCGACATAGGTATCGAATCGACATAATGCGTAACAATTAAGAATAAATAAATAAAATATTTTAAATAAACAGTTTTCACAAAAACAAAATGGATGCTCCGGTTTCCTCCCTTTTCCTCGAGGTCTAGTTATCGACATCGATATTATCGATACGCTCATTAACCTTATTGAGGCTAACTGAAGCTTCTAAGGGCATGGATAATAAATTGACGTATATTAAATACAAAACGTATCCTCTTTTATATCAACAATTTTAACTGTTCATCTACAGAAGGCGTAAAGAAATGTTTAGTAATTTATACCGACAATTAAAGAAGATTAAATAGAACGACGAGATGCAATCAACGAGAGACATAATCTATTGAGAATTAGGTACCTATATATTCATATATTATATTAGACACATATATTATATATATTAGACACAATTTGATATTATGAGAGACAATTATGTGACCAGATTATAGATAAATTTTGTTTTACAATTTTCCAGGACAGTTTGCCGCTAGGTACTGGTACTTACAAGTGCCCGTATTTTCTAGCACATTACCTTTTACGTATACGTACGTAAAGATATTACTATTTTAATACGCAACCATTCGCTTAATTAAATACAATGATGTGTCTTACCTGGATTGAGATTGAGAGCACCTCCCGCCCTCCCTCAATTGCATACACTAATCCCGTCACCACTAGTCCAAGCACCACTACTCCCAACACCACTGCTCCCGGCACTACTACTCTCAACACCACTATTCCGGGAAAGACCCACCATCGACGATAATACGACACGTGTTTCGCCTCTACATGAGGCATCTTCGGGTGATGTAGACTCTACGGCGGCTGAACGCTAAATTAAATAGAAATATCTTTATTATAATGAATTTCCGCAAAGTAACGTCTGATTCTATCAAGTATACGTACGTAACAAACTCAGGAGAAAGAAGGGTGGGGGAAGGGGATTGAGGTGAAGATTGAGGCCGATCAGGAAATCGCGCCTTGTTTTATGTTGTGGGTTGGCGTTGGTGGAGCCGCACACATGTGGAAAGAAACGTTTCCAAGGCCTTACCGACACGATATACGCCTAAGATTGAAACCACGAATTTATGCCATTCGATAGTCAAAGGGAAGTGAGGGGATACGATACATTACTCTTGGGTTTCAAATGATTAAGTGAGAACTCGAGACCTGGTTAATAGAATATAATATAACATTTTTCAATTTAAGAGCACAAAGCCCACCATATGGTAAACGGATGCTGTAGCGCATAGACATCTACATTAATCCTCGATTAAGAACCAAAATGCTGATGTTTTTTCGCGTTTCCACTAAAAAGTATCTCCGGTTATCTACACTCACCAAACCACAGCAGCCACAAAAAAGACAGCAGCATTAAGCAGCTATTTTACGCTAGTATTCTGTGAGAGCGTGGTTCTACCCAGACGAACCGGCCCATTCGTGCTAAAATCGTAACATAAAGTACGTGAGATACGTACCTTAAGATTTACCACCCTATAACACCAAAACTAGAAAAAGGACAGAAACAAAAACACTAAGTCATATGCTATAACTAGTACATTAATAAAAAATAGCAAACAAGCTTTGACAATAATTAGTAACACTTTGAAAAGTCTACTTAAAAAAAACTAAATACACTATACCGTAATAAAATCGACTAAAATATTTCAGAGTCAAAATGGCGTCGATAAAGCATTGCGCTTTTCACTCTTTATTATTTGATTGATTGATAAAAAGCTTTCTTATCACAAAGCCATCTATGCAAACAAGGCTGTGGTTTTTGAGTTATTGGAAAGTGAACATATTAACCGGATGACAATATTATACCTTCACGTACTATAGTTGCCGCATGGTACGTTAAAAATTACAAGAATACTTGATGAAAGCCATTTATGCTTTCACCACTGGTTCGGAAAAAACCTCTGTCTTGGAAAGAACCATCAAGAAGTCCAGGTCTTGAGTAAAGTATTGTTAATATTAATTAGTAAATATTCTATTTCACCTTACACGTCAAAGATAAAGACACTCTTAAATATAGGTACTTGTGAAAAATGGTGTTGATATAAATGCTATAATTAAATGATTTATACCAAATTACTTGCCCATAATACCAATAACCTTCACAAGAAACGAAAATAAAAAAGAACCTGAAATGATATTGCTAACTTGAGCTTAAATTTTTCCGCAAGGCTAAAATATTACAGGTAATGAACGAGTATCACAAAAATAACTGATTCGTAAAAATTCTAAAGAAAGGAACGCATTGTAAGAGTTTTTTGTATTCACTTATTGCGTGTGTAATTTGCGTTATATACTCACCTACATGCAATTTAATAATGACGTAATAAACAATTTCCTTTGGATGTAAAGATCTGTGAACCGAAATACTTAAAGGTTTTTATTGCTCTTTTTATATCCTGACCGCACGAATGGGCTTTCAGATATTTTATTTTAAAACCACATTAATGAAAGTTACAAATTTTACAAAGTACTTAAATGTTTTATCTATTACAAAATGTACGGTATTCAAAAGTGATTTTTATTACCCTTTTTGTGCATTTTAACTGTGGCACTCTTGAGAAGGTATAATTTAGTGCAAAAGTTATAAAACTTATAAACGTTAATGTTAAAAAATCAGGCAGTATATTTAGCACACTTATTTGACTGCGAAATGTTACGTTTTTTACAATATATGAAAACAAATATATCTAATAGTGTTTTAACAGCCTAATAAAATAACAAAAAATTCATCCATTTACAAGAGAAAATCCTAGTGAGGGGAAACATTTAAAAAAACAGAAAAAATATATAAAAAAAGATGTTATTAGAAACCCACTTCTATAAATATACTAACCTATGAAGACTTCAAAGCAGTCCGTTAAAGTCCACGGCTGGACGTGGGCATCCCGTCGCAAGGTGATTACGCTGCAGTTGTCCAAGGCAGACGGACTTCGCATTTTGACGCTGTTTCCTAGGTATTTTATGACAACAAAAACCTAAAAACTTTTTTTTTTTACTTTTTGTGTGTTGGGTCTTTTTTGCATAACGACGTCCAGTTATGAGCTATTAGCAATACGAATAAATAAAATTGAAGTGTCTGTTCCTAATGTCAAAATAACAGCTTTTTACTAAATGCATATGGAAGTATAGGTTACTTGTACTAAATAAACAATTTTTTAAAATTTTGTCTGTCTGTCTGTTTGTCTGGCTAATCCCCGAAATGGCTGGATCGATTTTGACGGAACTTTCACTGGCAAATTTAATAAGCTAATGTTATAAGTAGTGACATAGGCTACTTTTATTTTAGAAAAATAATTAGGGTTTCACGGAGATGAAGTTGCGGGGAACAGCTAGTACTTTCATATAATTAAAACCGAAAGAGAAAGGCGCAATTCCTTAAAAGCAAAATTACAATCAAGTAGATTTCAAATATCAATACAGAACGTATCTACTTATTTGTGACTTGAATCATTTATGCATAACAACGTCCAATTATGTACGTCCAATTATAATATTATTATTATTATTATTTAATTATTCGTAATGGAACGAGTAATGGTTTTTTAATTAGTTGCAATATGTTATTAACATTAATTTCTAAAACGGAATAAACGGAAATGACACTTACATAAAGTCCCATAAATGTAAATTATATTAAGATATAGCGACAGTAGCCTAATTGGCAGGGTTAGGATCGTGAACTCAAAAGGTCGTGGGTTCGAGTCCACTATTCGACTACTGTTGTAAACCACTCCTAACACAAGCATTTTAAGCTTAGCGGGAATGTTTAAAGGGAATATTAGTAATGTTGATAGCATTGTTAATATTTAAAAAAAAGAAACGATTCAAAACTACAGTGGAGCAAATGTAAGCAAGTGAACATATTCGTATGTAGCGCTAGCATCCTACGTACGTATATAACTTTAAAGAATTTCGTTTTATACGAGCACATACAATTTGAATTATGACACACGTCAAGTTTTCAAGGTAACCCACAATGGCGCGCGTTAATAAAATGCCGTTTATTTTTTCCTTTCAAGAGAAACAGCCTCCGGTGAACGGGTTGGATCTGTATCTGGAGTAATACGATGCTAGAAAAACGTCGCGCTCGCGATGTAGACGCAAGTAATGGCTAACTTCATGTAAACTTTGTTTGTGCTTGACTTTGTGACGCGTGACACACTTCTGCATAGTTCCGCAATCTTATTAAATATTTTCTAACGTAAAGATAATCTTATCTCATTTCGTCTTTATTAAAGATAAACCATTATAGTTTACCTTTTCACACCGCAGTACAACACTCATTTTTTTTCGCGGTAGAGCCGGGCTGCAGTTATATTAGTTGTATAGTTGTAGCACGAATGGGTCGGCTCGACCGGGGAAGCACCACGCTTTCACAAAATAGCAGCGTCAAATAGTAGCTTAATGCTGCCGTGTTTCGTATAGTGAGTGTAGAGAACCGGAGACCCTTTTTACTGGAAACGAGGCACTCCATCTTAGTCCTCACGGGTGACAACGCATCTGCATTTTGATTTGCAATTGAGGATAGATGTAGATGTCTATGGGCCGCATCAACCACTTACCATCAGGTGGACTGTGTGCTCGTTTCTCACCATATCCTATAAAAAAAGAAACACCTCTTATTTCTATCTACACAGGTATTTGAAGTTGTGTATGCTAGTGTGATTTTATCTGTCCAATTTTGTACTGCTAAAGCTTATTAGAGCGTTGTAAATAGTGATTGAAAACTACTTAAATAACTCGTAATAATATTAGCTTATTCCACTGAATCTTATATTTTTAATAAATTTTGTTTTATCTTATTATTGCAGGTAATTATTTGAATGAGACCCCCCCTAGCAGTAATAGTAAGTAGTCTCCAAGCAGCCATTCTTTTTCTTCCTTCTCGCTCACTACACTTAAAATAAATACTGAAGGGGAAAGTAAACAAAACACATTTTTGCTTTTGTTTTTTTTTTCATTGACTATCGTGTAGAATGTTTTTGGATTATTAAATTAAAATTATATTATTATGAGCATATTATGTAATTTAGGTCTGGGGAGGCCTTAACTATAAATGTTATCCATAAAAATTATTTGTTTAAATTTACGTTTTATGTTGCAAACCAACTCGTATTTGGATGTCGTTAAATACATTCATCATAAGATACAAGAAGCTTCTAAAGTTTTGTATAAAACTGTAAATATCATTTCGCAGCGGGTCGTCCGTTCTTTGTAGCCGTGAGTCACCTTATGAATTGTTGTAGTGGAATGCAGAATTTTCTGAACCTTAGCTTCGCTAACTTTATAGCCTTACTTAGAGCTCTGAACGATGACTCAGGCATTACATTCCCTTAGAAAGTTTATCAATGGCAAAATCAATCTCTTTGACATATCACATACTTGCTCTTTATGACATCCACGGGAAGAAATGGGTTGATGAATTCTTTTACACTGTGACAACAGCGCTAGCTTTACTTAAATTTATAAAGAATTGATTACTTAAATTAAAAAAACGTTACCACTAGGTACACCACGATTTTCTCCTGTACCGCAAAAACGGTCAGCATATGCATATATTTCACAAAGACGAACATCCAGACCCAGAACAATTATTTATAGACCGTACAAGCTACGAAGCCGTCAAATAATTTTTTTTAAATCCATTACTTAGATCATTGATGACAGTGCTTGATGCGGTGACGGATGATTTCTGGATCTCGACAACAGCTCCACCTACCGGATCCAGTTGTGAATCTAAACCATGTGCAAGCCCACTCAAATACACACAAAAAATTTCATCAAAATCAGTCGAGCCATTTTCGAGTTTTAGCGATACTAATGGACACCAATTAATTTTTATATATCGAGATGTTAATGTATGTTTTTGTAGACATATTTGAATGATAAACGAGCACAAAACCCACCTTACGGGTAACCACATAAGGGGCATTGAGCTCAAGGGTTATGTGGCCCATACACACAAATTGGTATATGTATCTTCTATTAAGAATCTCGATTTAGATGCGTTGTTAACTGTGAGGACTTAATTGGATTTTATTACCAATGAAAGGTATCTCTATTTTTCGTAAAAAGCTTGCCTGCTATTTTGTGCTCGTATTATCTGAGATTGTGGCCCTCTAGCGGTGTTCATATCAAAACCCTAAGAATCTTAGCAGCGCTATTCTGCGATTTTACGCTGGTATTCTCTAATAGCGTGATTCACCGTGCCGACCTTATGAGCGGATCTATTCGCTAGATGCAGCCGGAATACAGGTGCCATGTGGCGCTACCACGTATACAACAACAGATTTATCGCTACCGAGCTTAGTTTTAAGTCCGGTTTACATTTTGAGAAGTGACAAGTGCGAGTAGCAAGTGAGAAGTGACAAGTGCGTATTTTATTCCCACTTATCATTTGTCACTGCCCGTTTACACGCACTAAGCACTTGTCATTTGTCAGTTGCACTCGCCACTCGTACTTGTTACTTCTCAAAATGTTAACAGGGCCTTAGTAATTCGAGACACGAAGTTCGTGTGAGCGCATTAATAGCAAACGTGACTTATGCCAATAGACTTACAAAGTTTTCTTCTATAGTCGAATACGTACTCACAATAGACGCATCATATTATGGAAATAAGAATTTTTTTGCATCGCGCTGTCTACCATAAATGATTGAATATGTTTAAAAGTATCCACACAACGTGATTTCTATATAGAATAAGGGTGGTGACCACGGATTGTATTTGCCCCGTGGTGGTGACAAACGAGCACACAGTCCACCTGATTGTAAGGCTGAGGCCCATATAGACGTCTACCCTCAGTTAAGACTCAAAATGCAAATGCGTTGTCACCCCTGAGAACTAAAATGGAATGCCTCGTTTCCAGTAAAAAGGGGCATTTAGCTGCTATTTTACGCTGGTATTTTGTAAGAGCGTGGTCCCTCCCCGGTCGAGCTGATCGTCGTGCTACAACCATAATATGCAGCGTGGCTCTACCACGTATAACTTGTAGGACTACTTACCTTGTAGGAATACTTTAAATCAAATCAAATAGTTTATTTGTATTTCACGGGTTACACAAAAGTCATAGTTAAATACAAATAGAGTTCAGTCTGCGATCAGCCTCATGGGCACACACATGTCAAATATCACATTCGTAATTCATTGATTACATTATTCATTATAATAGATTAAATTATTATATTAAATTATTCATCTTAAATAATATTAGTTACATTACATATTATATAAATAGATTATTCATATTAGATTAGATTATTCTTAAATTTTTATTATATATACAATTTATTATATTATGTCATGTAATACAATCAATCAGTACTTGTAATGTTTTAAGCTATTGCATAGCTTCTATCGCGGGCCTTGAGCGCGGGGCCCGAATCCAGAAATTCCGTAACGAAAAAAAACCTCACGCTCCCCACTCCGACGGGCACGGAAGTGTGGCGTTGAAAGCCGTGCATCGTCTAACGACGTTTCAGTTCGGCAGACTTCGGCACTCGGCAGAGTTGGCACGGTGTTTATGTGTGTGCGACAAGACGTATGCGTGTACACTAGCTGCTAACTGAATGATAAAAATTCCTGAATAACCTACATGTATTGTAAGATATTAAAAATATATTAAACAATATTAACTTCTCAATAAGAGAAAAAAAATTGTTTTCTTATCGGTCACCTCGCTCAAAAAGTGTAACTTGATTTAATATCAAAGACTTAACTGCATAAATAAAATAAATAAATAATTATAATTGCATAAGTTGATAAAAAATGCTATGCAATAGCTTTACCGCGGCAGTCACCGAGTGCCACACGTATTTTTTTTAAATTAATTATGATATAAGAAATGTCATAGGGATCAGTGGAACTTAAAAAAAGGAATATGATAAATTATACGTGCATGTTTGCTTTTTGAGGGGATTATTTATATTTTGAGATTTAACCAAATCTTCATAGTAATTTTTATTATTCTTTTGTATAATATATGTTAATGCAAAATGCACCATAAAAATGGATCCGGGCTTAGATAAACAGATATATTCATATTTTAGTGACATTTTAGTGGCGGTATAAGAATAATACCACTACCCCATTTCATCTTGTAGGTGTTCTAACAGGTGACAGAGGGAAATTGAACCAGGAGATGGGCAGCGGATCTTTCAGCATAATCAGCCAACCCGCTTGCATAAAATATTTCGCAACTATGGAAATATAACAATCTGTGGTGGAGCCCTATGTTCAATAAGGACCTTTGATAGGATGTAATGATAATGATTATGATATAGAGATATATAATATATCACCTAGTTTTGACACAGTTACAATTACTCGTGGACGTGAAGAGCCATGGTAGCTCAGATGGTTAACGCTCGCTGTAAATATAACAGAACGCGAGTAACCCGGGTTCGAGCCCCGCCGGCACCAATGGAAATTGTTAATTGCAATTTTAAGTGCTGATTTACCACGTGCTCGGCGGTGAAGGAAAACATCGTGAGGAAACCTGCATGTCTGAGGATAAAGAAAAAAAATTAATTTCGAAGACATGTGAAGTTCGCCAACACGCATTGGGGCAGCGCGGCGGACACTTCCTTGCCCTAAAACCCCCTCAGAAATGAGGGGAGGCCTGTGCCCAGCAGTGGGACGTATATAGGCTGTAACTTTACTTTACTTTTACAATTACTCGTCCTAACACAGCTTTATTCAGTGCAATGCTTCTTCGATAAAATCGTTAATGCAATATCACAGAAGACAATTTTCTATTAATTACGGTATATCGTTAAAGATTGAAAAGAGCTCTCAGTATTTTATGTATATTGGAACTGTAATAAGTAAATCTGTGCTTGATAATCTTGTTTAAACTGTCTCAGTTAAAGTTGCTGGGGACTGAACGTTTAATAGATTAACTTATATAGAAATAAGGTTAATTACAAAACAGCTCTCATCTTTCAGTAGATAAAGTATACGCTTATAGCACCATCCCGTCGGATATCGAAGTAGAAATGTTCTGTTTACGTACATGTTAATACCGTTTGCATTCATAGACGTCCAATTAGCTCCAAGACTGATGCATAATATCTCTGATACTCTCCTAACTAACGCCCAAGATACATGTTGCTAAGTAAATATACAGGAAAACAGTAAGTAACTAGACATGAACGTATTCAATAGAGATAAGATCATTTAATGAGTAACCAACTGTCAATGAAAGTACTATGCGTAACACTTTGTAAGGTAATGTTTTTTATAGAATAAGGTTGGCAAACGAGCACACAGTCCACTTGGTGGTAAGTGGATGCTGTGGAACATAAGACATCTACATTTATCCTCGATTAAGAATCAAACCGCAGATGCGTTGTCGCCCCTGAGGACTAAGATGGAATGCCTCGTTTCCAGTAAATAAGGGTCTCCGGTTCACTACACTCACGATACGAAACACAGTAGTATTATACTGCTAATTTACGCTGGTATTCTGTGAGAGCGTATCTTCTCTAGTCGAGCCGGCCCATTCGTGCTACAACCATACTATAGCTGCAGCGTGGCTCTGCCGTGTATAATTGTATGTAGTGACATAATTAGAAGTGTACTAAGTGAAGTGACTATATTCAGTATAGTGACAACTCAAGAAAAGAAAATCCAACATCCCATATAGTACTGCTGTCTTAAGATGAGACTATGCAAAATCTCAGAAAGATTTCATAGCATACTATATATATATATATATATATATATATATATATATATATATATATATATATATATATATATATATATATATAAGTAAAATTACCTAGTACCTTGTAAAATATTAAGACCGGCGATAGATAGCATTCTCAATGCTGCAAGTCATGCGACCAGGTTTTGATTTAGGGTGAGACACAAAATAAAAAAAATTGCAGAAGATACCAAAAATGTTTTTAATTATACAATAAGCTGTGGTAGCTAAGGGGCTGAGCACTCACTGTAAATTTCACAGTACGCGAGTGACCCGAGTTCAAACCCCGTCGGCGCGAATTCAATCGTTAATTGAAATTTCAAGCGCTGATTTACCACGTGCTCGGCGGTGAAAGAAAACAGAAAAATAAGAGAAAAAAATTTCATAGACATGACAGGTTTGCCAACACGCATTGGAGAAGCGTTTCCCGACATTTTCTTATCTTAAAACCCTCTCAGAGAGGAGGCATGTGCCCAGCAGTGAGACGTCTATAGACTGTAATTTTAACTTTTTTATACAATAATAAATTGTAAACTAAAAACCACTTTGGAAACTATTTTTATAATAAAATTAATATTACTACTTACTGTGTTAAATGTTTAAATTTTTAACACAGCAAGTTTATTTAAAAACTAGTCCACAAAGATTCTGGCTAAATCTTGTCAATATTTCAGTTTCAAATTTATTTTTGCTTTCTAAAACCCTTTTTTATGTACAACATCTCAAGGCTAACAAGCCGGCTTGATTTTGTTGTAGACTGTAACCAAGTTTTCACACTGCTCTTTTATGATCTTTAGTCAGTCTCATCCTGCCTCGCCACGTCTATGCCCAGCTGCGAAATGTCTTATAATACGATTGCCAGTCAGCCTCACTAGCGTGGCAATTATAGCAAAGAAAGGAAATAAATATTCTAATAACTAGTCAATATTAAACGATTTCTCTGACCATTCTGAAGTCTTGAATGTCGTAAGATCTTCTAATTGTATAAGATTTATCTTCGGGCTTCATAAGTGTGACCATATTTCGCAATATAGATCTAAGCTAAAGTGGCTTGTGGCTTACAATCCAGCAGAGGTGCAATTGCAGAATATTGCTTGTACTTTTTTCCATATTACTATCTTGCGTCCTACGCGCATCTTTTGACAACAAAATCTGTATACCTGTTCACTTCATCGAGTTCTATGGTAACTCCTTCACACGCCTTTGGTTCAGGCTACACGCCTTTGGAACTCCTTGCACGACGACATCAGAAAAGCACCCAATAAGCGTGCTTTTAAAAAGTTGCTCCGTGATTATCTATTAAAGTAATTTTACATGACTCATCCGTTTAATATGTATTGCTAAACGGACGTTTATATTCATAGTCATTTGTTTGTACTAATTATGTATGTATTTATATGTATATATATATATATATATGTATGGTTGGTTCATATATGTATAGTTTATTTATTAATAATAATATGTATATTTTATGTAGTTAACTATCATGTTTTGTGTTCTTTTATTCGATATTGCCACACCTACGTCAAATTCTCACCACTCCATGGGTTGACTGGTACAGAATTCCTCAAGGCATTTAGTCCCCCTTTGTATTCTTTTGTTTTAAGAAATGCAAGAAAGAATAAATAAAATATATAGATTTCTTTTTTTACCACAAGTAATTAAGTTTGTACCTTTTTAACTTACTTTTGAAGAATATCTATAAAATTTTATTTATCAGAAAGCAGAGACAAAATGACTAAAAAAATTTCTCTCGTATACTCCTGATGAAATACGACTTAAAATTACATTTAAGCCATGTCAGTCTAGGTTAACCACAAGAGTGCATTAACAGTAAAGGAAACCTCATAACATACGAAACTGAGTACTAGACTTTGTACATCATAGTATGCCGTTAGTTCCACCAATGTTCAATACAGATAAACCAAGTTAACCTCATTCGGCGTGTGCACAGTTAGTGTAAGGATAAAGATATGATTAAAATCTATGGAATGTACTAATATGACGTGAAATAATGCGTCTAAATTTTTCTCGGATTTCTTTTAAAAAACAAACACACCGGAAAATGTAATGTAAGCGAACGCATGCACAACCGGGAAAGTGTGAAAAGACCTTTCCTGTTGACAGTGCGCCGATTAGATTCAAATTTTGAAAAAAAAGTTGAGATGATATGACGATAGACAAAACTACAACATTAATAGTCAGGTTCTGCTTGTTATCCTATCCCAAGATTGGTGCCACAAGTCGTCCTGAACATAGGCGTCCACCATAGATTGCCATAACATACGGTCCTTAACCACCTGCATCCATCGACTAATTTCATGTTTTATCTAGTCTTTATTCCATCTGGGTAGTCTTCTAACACTGCTCTTGCCGGTTCGAGATACTACCACCTTTCTTCCCTATCGGTTGTCGAATCTTCGATTTATATAGCCGGCCTATTGCAACTTCAGCTTACTTATCCGTTGGTATATGTCATAGTCATAGTTATTCATGTTCTTATGCGAACATACTCGTTGCATATTTTATTATTCAATGTGAATGATTACTTAATGTACTCATTTATTTATTTCTACATACATACTACTACCAATGTCTTATTGGGGTATGTTTTTATCCTTCAGTCAGTTTTTGGTCCATCAATTTTTATATCTCTCATCGTTTTTCTTTTATTTTAAATTACTACACATGTATACGTACGTTGGGCTATGTTTTGCTGGTTTGTAAAATATTATTGCTTTTTTGAATAATAGAAGCATTTTCTTATTCCTTTGTTTTTCTTTTTGAAGTCAGTAATATGGCATAAAAGACAGTTGATAACTTTTATTATTTTGTTTTAATTAACTGGTATAAATACAACAAATAATTTAAGACTAGATTAAAGACAATAATGATAATATCCTCCAACCGAATTCGGTCAAGGCGAACAGTCTCAGAGGACTGGATACACAAGTGAGTGTGCTGGTACTGGTACACTCTCTATTCTCTCACTCTCTTAGTCCAGTGGGACGATAATCACCCACAACTTTTCCGACCCGAAATTGGAACAGCAGTAAACTTACAACCAGTAGATCAAAGGCAGGCACATAAGGTAAGAAACAAAAGCTAATAAATATGCAAGTTAATTTTCACACAATAATCAGATCTGCCTGCGAATCGAGAGCAGGAAGACCTAATAATACCCGTCTGGCGACTAGGAACGCGCGTGACATCTTATCGATAAAACAAATAACATCTTGACAAGTGGCAATGGTGAGTGGGGATTAATTCCAATTAAAGGGCCACGTGCACTGTTACTTGGCTTGAACAGACAACTGCAAATTTTAAGGATCTTAGTGTGTTGAAACAAACAAATCTTCAATATAGTTGATGTTTATTACGTTACGACGTTATTTTAATATATTCTGAATATTGTCTTCTTTTCTTTGCGCAAGGTTGTAGTGAAGTGCACAAGCGTGAAACCGAACGGAGTTGACATCCGCTTTATGTTTTAAGTTTATTTAAACAATGCACCTGCCGTTTGTACGATGCACGCAACTTAATATAATGTTGCATTTGCTGTTTTACTCTAATATTTAATTTTTATTTAAATACTCTTTAGTCTAAATAGATTTATTCAACTATTTTTATTCTGAAACTTTTATGCGGTTCCGATAAACGCACGTCGATAAAAATTCCTGCACACTATGCACAACATCAGGAATAAACCTGAACACTTACGCATTACTAGCAAATATAGGTTAAAATTACAGATCAAGCACAATAAGTCTAATAATATGAAACAATTAATTGTGAAAACCCCATTTATCTTCTGCTTTTATAACTTATGGGACATAAATAAACTATTTTAGTGTCTGAACTAACCTTAATTATATTTATCGTTTCCATTAGTTCAAGATTTACGTTAACAGCCTATCAATGAGTTGATTACTTGTCGCATCTTACACGCAATATGACTTTAAAATAGACTTTTTAGTAATCAGGTTACTTAGTTTTCTAGAGCAGAATATCCGGGCTGATATAATAAGGACTGTTACACAAGCTAAATTATCTATATAATTAATATAGGATGGTACAGGTATGTTATTTATATTTGAACTTAAATAAAGTAAAATTAATCTACAGGAGATCCTTCACTGAACATTCTGACCGCCTATATCTCTGTATTTTTCGACCTTTTAAAATAAATTTGGTAATTTGAAACATTATTCTATTATTTTTAATATAAACCTACCACACATATACATATTGATACTCATATCGATAGTTTTAGAAATTAGAGGAACCTCACTACAGGTGTGAAGTTACGACCGGTCGGTATTGAATCCAGCCTGTTGCGAAGCCTTCCCGACAATACGGGACTACTACACCGAGTTATCTTTATGAAGACAGACACTGAGCGCATTACATTATCTTCTTGGCCGAGTATCAGGTTAATGTTGCAGTGATAACAATCTTCGTGCTCCGTCAAAGAGACCATACGTATATAGTAACGAGTATATAACTGCTAACAATTCTCTCGACCGTTGCTTTTATAAATTATTTAAAAGAGTAACTTTGTAATATTAACAGCTTCTTAAACAAAATTAAAAAAATGAATGAAGTGCTTGGTATTAAGTAAAAGATTTTTTAAAATTATTTAATTGTAATATTTACAAAATTTCCGCAACAATAAAACTATTTTATGCAGCGTAAGCGACAGGAACCAAGCTTACGCGCCGATAGTTTAGGTAATTTCTTTTTTACAGTGAAAATAATGATATTTTAAAAAAAGTAAATAACATAAGCACTGCTTTATGGTTAGTTCAGTTAGTATGCAAAGTTTCATGATCTTATTTAAAGTATTTTATGAATAACAGCGGTTTATTGTTCAGTTTGGAGGTAATTTTGGATTTTTTTTCTATCGAGAAAATTTTACGGAATCGTGTTTTCGTCTAACATAAACCTTAACATTAATCCTCAACTTTACCATATATTTATTTCAAAATTAATGCTGCAATACTTTCGGCATAACGGAGGATCTTGCTAAGCCATGTGAGGTTATATTTCCCCTTAAGGTCAGTAAACAACGTTAATCTTATTAGTTACTATAATACTAATACAAAATTCAAAATAAATATAAATAAAATACTATAAATATAATTTATGTTTATGACTTTTTAGATATTTTTCAGCGATCCTTTCAAAGATACGGTAAAGGATAGTTAACGACGCATTTCTCGCTAATATGCGGATTGAGTGTGCGGCTCACCTGATGGTAGAACCCACCTCAAATAATTCTTAACACCCTTCATTACGATCAAAAGAAATATTAGTCTCAAATTTAAACCTCACTTTTTTCATACGGGCCTTGAAATTAAAGCTTATGTGAGATATTCTACGAGAATCTGCACCAGAAACAAAAATCGAGGCAAGGAATATTAAACATTTCATAAACATCACATATACATACAATAATATTCTTTAAAATTACATACATAAACAACATAGCAGATGGGTCCTCCTAGTAAGTTTAAAAGAAAACCTGTGTCAGGAGTCCCCGCTCTTCCTTATCTATAACAGTCATAAATAGGAAAGCATTTCATTACATTGTTATAAATTACACGATTTACATTGTTCTAAATTAGCGGTGATTTAAATAAGGTTATTAATGTATTACTTGAACGTATTTAAATGAAAACGCAAATGGTATGGGTGATGAATGGTGCGTGCGTGCGTGCGATCGTGCGTGCGTGCGTGCGTGTGTGTGTGTGTGTGTGTGTGTGTGTGTGTGTGTGTGTGTGTGTGTGTGTGTGTGTGTGTGTGTGTGTGTGTGTGTGTGTGTGTGTGTGTGTGTGTGTGTGTGTGTGTGTGTGTGTGTGAATGATGTATGTGTGTGATATGTGTGTATTGAGTTGTGTTTTTAACCAAGTAGTTACAGATTTTTTGAAATCATGGTGAGTTGTTGTATGAATGTCCAATAAACCGTTAATGCTGTTGTAAAGGTACACAGAATTTGCAGTATATTGGCGTTTGGCAAACACTGTTTTAGTGCGAATAGTTTTGGTTACATATTTTTTTCTTCTTCTATTATCTACAGTGGAGTCAAACGGTATAGTTTTACGAATATTTGTAAAACTATACCGTTTGCCTCCAATCCGAAATCCGAAAATGTATAACTGTCTCACGGTTAGCACGTCGCAAAATTTATATAATGCCGTAGTGGGGTACCAGCGTGGTTTGAAATACATGACTTTAAGAAGGTAGCGTTGACCACGTTCAACCTCCAAGAATTTGCTTTTAGTAGCCCCACCCCATACAAAATGCAATATCCTAAGACAGATTGTACCAAAGTAATGTATATCTGTTTTATTAATTTATGTGATTTAATATGTCTCAGAGTTTTGAAAATCGAAATAAGTTTACGCACTCTGGATCTACAAAGATTAGTTCTGTATCCGACTGTTCGCCCTTGTACAATTTATTTGTACAAAACGTCTAGTTTAAATTGAGGGATGGATTGGCAATAGGGATTCCCCTGTTACGATGTAGCCGTTACTTAAGGGGGCAATTATATTTTTTTAGAATTATCTTAACAAACGAGGACACAGTTCACGCGATAGTAAGTGGATACTGTGGCCCATAGACATTTACATTTATCCAGAAGAGTCTCCGGTTCTCTACACTCACCATACGAAACACAGCAGCATTAAGCTGCTACGAGGGTGGATTGAAAAGTACTCGGCCTAACCAAGAAAATAAACACATACTAAATCAGTTATATTTTTATTTTTCTACATAATCACCATCAAGTTCAATACGCTTTTGCCACCTCCCCTTCCAAGCATTTAGACCGTTGAAAAAAAAAACGATTCTTCCTTAGAGTCAAAATATGCGTCTACAGCTGCTTTGACCTCGTTGTTTGTCGAAAATCTTTGACCTCCCAAGTATTTTTTTAGGTTAGGGAACAGAAAGAAGTCTGATGGTGCCAGATCAGGTGAATACGGCGGATGCGGTAACAGTTCAAAGCCACAGTTGTGAATTTCAGCCATTGACTGTACTGACGTGTGAACACGGGCGTTATCTTGATGAAACAGGACTTTTCTTCTGAGCATTCCTCGACGTTTTTCTTTTATTTCCTCTCGTAAACGACGTAGTAAGGTGCAGTAGTAATCTGAGTTTATAGTCTGACCCCTTTCAAGATAATCAATCATAATTACAACTTTCGAGTCCCAGAATACTGAAGCCATCACCTTATTTGCCGACAAAATCGACTTAGCCTTTTTTAGGGGGTGGTGAACCAGGTCTTCTCCACTGTTTTGATTGTTGTTTTGTTTCCGGTGTACAGTAATGAACCCATGTTTCGTCCATAGTAACAAAACGATTCAAAAAATCATCTGCATCGGCTTCAAATTACTCAAAACAGTCGCGTGAAATAGTCAATCGCGTCCTTTTTTGTTCAACTGAAAGCAGTCGCGAAACCCACCTCGCAGACAACTTGTGGAAACCCAACTCGTTGACAATGATGTTTTGAGTTCGTTCATAAGAGATGCCTATAATCTCGGCTATCTCTCTAATTTTTAATCTGCGGTCTCCCATTATTAAATCAAGTACTTTTTTAATATTTTCGTCAGTAGTTGACGTCGAAGGCCTTCCAGAGCGGGGTTCATCTTTCACACTCTCTCTACCACGCTTAAATTCTGCTATCCATTTTTTGACGGATGAATATGACAGAGCACAATCGCCTAATGTACTGACCATGTCATCATGGATGGCTTTTGTTGATAGCCCCTTCTTATGGAGGTACTTAATGACGACACGCTGCTCGATTTGCTCCATTCGCGGAAATTATGTCCGATTACTTTGTTAATAAATTTATAAAATCACAACTAATTATCGCACACGTTTCGAACTTCACACAATGAACTAGTCTGAACTGAACTAAATAATGTGGGTAGATTTGATTTTTAGAATTGAATGGATCTGTGTTAGGCCGAGTACTTTTCAATCCACCCTCGTAGGTGGGTATTGCGTCCGTAATACGAGTATGGCTGCAGTATGGCTCTATCATGTAAAAACATTATGTGTATATGCATAATTAGTGTTAATGGAAATTTCTTGGGATGTATTAAAAAAATAACCTACTAAACTGAAGACAGTCCATCTGATAGTGGGCGAGTAATGAGGAATTTCATTTATTTATAGACTTAAAATATAAACTTAAATAAAATTTATTATTTCTTTAATAATATGGTACCCAAATAAAGGGCGGACTTAATGCCTTTTGACACTCTCTCCTAGTCAACCCCGGTGTAGTGAAATATAAGTGAATTGTGTTCGCGTCACTGAAGGCTATCTTACTAGGTGCTTTTCTTATGTCTATATGGATTTTGACACCTACATATTTCCACTGTTAAGAATTAAAACGAAACCAACCCATTAAAAAGTTTCCGGTTTTCGTCATACGAAACACAAACAGTATTCATAAAGAAATACAAAATGATATAGGTATAGATTCAGAACGAAGAAATAGGTTCACGTAAACAGCACTGTGGTGGCTTTACCAAAGCATTTTGTTCAAACATTGAAACAAAATGATATGCAATTCGAAAAGCACACGAAATAAGCATAAACACAGAGCGTAGGGGCAACAGTTGCCAATTGAAATAGCAATTCGTAAGTCCGCACTTTCGACGCCGCAGGCTTCCGCTCGTGCACTCTGCGGACTCGCGAGGGAGCTCTCAAGACCCTCTACAGATCTTTGAGACCGATAAAACGTATGCAGCTATTGTAAATTTCTATTTTATTGGTAAATCTTCAGGTCAATAATTTAGTGTGTGAGAGTATTTTACAAGAATATTCCGCTTTATTTTCTATGAATGCATCGCTTTAAGCATTTCATTTGAAGAATTTAGGTGCTAGTTTAAGCGATAGTAGCATAATGGATTACCAATCGCGAGCTTAACTACTAACTACTATAGTTCGACTACTGTCTTGAACCACTACTAACACAAGTATTTTACCTGGAGTACCTTATCTGGAGTGGTTAATGAGAATATAGTTATGTTGATAGCATTGCTAGTATTTTATTTAAAAAAATTGAAAATTTAAATTTAGGCACCGAGTTATGTAGTTCACATAATATGATGAATGTGGGTTTTTCCTTTGCAGAACCGCAAGCTGAGTTGTGCTGTGCTTTAAACTCCATACTAGTCTAAGCTTCTATGTGAACTGTATCTTACCTGGTGCCGATTTTGTTACTGCAGTTAAATATTATATTTTCTATTTCGCATCACAACCCTCTTTCCTCTTAGAAGGGAGGGGAGGCATGTGGCCAGCCGTGGTACGTATATAATCTTTATTTTTTTTTAAATGTAACCTTAAGTACTTAGTCTCTGTGTCTTGGATCCAGGTTTTAGGGTCTAGTTCTGTAGTGATTGCTCTTGTGTCTCTTTCAGTGCTTCTCTGCTTATCTTATCGCATAGACTTTACGAATAAATGTAGGTTAGGATGAGTGAGTGCCGTGTGGTGGCAGTATAATTATTTATATGTGGTAGAGACATGCGGCTGCTATATTATGGTTGTTGCATGAATGGGTCGGCCTGACCGCTGAAGGATCACGCTCTCACAGAATACCAGCGTAAAAAAGCAGCTTAATGTTTCTGTGGTTCGTATGGTGAGTGGAGAAAAACGAAGATCCTTTTAATCGAAGCTTAAAAAGTTATTATTATCAATTTCATTCTTAATCGATCGGATAAATAGATGTCTATGTGCTACAGTATCCGCTTACTATTATCAGATGGACTGTGTGACTTTTCAATTGAATAATTTCTATTCTATTCTATTAACTGGATGTCCAGTTCTCATCTTATCATTTGAAACCCATAAGCACCTACTTTACTGTATCTCCTCACTGCCCTTTGACTATCAAGAGGCAAGAATTCATGCTATTCGACAGTCAAATGCTACAGCTTAATGCTGCTGTGTTTCGTATAGAGAGTGTATAGGTCAGGAGACCCTTTTTACTCGACACGAGGTATTCCATCTTAGCCATCAGGAAAGACAACGCATCTGCATTTTGATTCTTAATCGAGGGTAGATGTAGGTGACTAAGAATAACATCATCCACTTATCATCAGATGGACTGTGTGCAAGTTTGTCACGCCTATTTATTATAAAAAATATTCATCACCGATTTCCGCCTCGTAAATGTCATACGAGGCGACAACAGGAAATGCCTGAAAAGTCTTATGATAAGCATTATAGCGGTATAAATATCTCAATTCAGTAAGTTTAATAACGAATTAATAAACAGTTTTACCCCAGATCTGTTCCAGCTGTTAAGAGCTAGGTAGTTAGGTAATTTTTTAAAGCGACTTTTGTGTCTATTTTATTGGAGATAATCGTGTAGTGGGTATTGTGAGGGGCAGAGAGAGAAGCTGAACCAGGTGATGGAGAGAGATGGAAGCTGAATTAAAAAACTGCGGTTGCCAATCCGCGTGCCAAGCGTCTGCCATATAGGGGATTTTAGCCATTGTTGCCACGCTTGGCAAGTGGCTTGGCAACTGCAGTTTATTTTAGTTATTATTAAGAAGACGCTGCTGCTCATCTCCTGATTTGTTTCCCTCTGTCGCCTCTTACGACTCCTCACGTGGTGATATGTGGTAGTGGAAATTCTTACACCGCCGCTACACGTTAAATAGGAATTTTAAGGTGCTGTAATGGTATTTCATGGTTATTTTTTGATAGGTACTAAAAATTATATTTGTCAAGGTATACAATGATTTTCTCGTAAAAATTTAAACACGCAGTTTGAGACCAGATCAAGCACTGTCGGAGTCAACGTACCGTTGATGGACAGTGTTTTATGACTCAGGTTTAGCTACTGACTTGACGGCCAATATTGCCCTAAATTGGAAAGATTTACTCATATACATACAATAATTTTATATATATATATATATATATATATATATATATATATATATATATATATATATATATATATATATATATATATGTATACGCTAATTTGTCATATCGTTAAATACAACAAACAGTTCAATAAAAAGTCTTGAATACTGTGATCGAACAAATTTCATCCACAAGACTCAGAAACTGCCTAATTGTGCAAAAGCTTCAAACTCAAAACACAAACCGGATGTTCAACAAGGATTAAAATACTTTATAAATTACATATTTCATATCAAAATCGATTTGTTCTCAATTCTAAATTGATTTTACTCTCATCTTATTACCTCGGAATTTTTATAAGAAATAATAATCCTTTCGAAATTGCATTCAATATCTTGCTGAAACGAGGCTTTAAAACAGTTTGAAAGCACCTGACATCTGCTGTGGTGTTTAAGAAGTTTTTAACCGAGTGCGAAAAGCAAGAAGGTTCTATATTCGACGCGTATGTTTTTATGCATGTTTACTGATTTCTCGGAAATGGTTGAACCGATTAAAATAATTCTTGGTTGTTCTGAAAGCGAGGAAGTTTAAATGTTATCTTAATATCAATATACATTTTACGACACTAGTTTTACGGATTTTATCGCGTTTATTAACTTATTTTCAGTCCTCCTGCAGTTCTGTTCCATTATGAGCGAATGATGCTCAAAACTTGTTACATAAGCAGTCAGTCAGGTCATCGAACAATCCAAAAGTATTCCATTCCACAGTCAACATTCCTGTGAACAAAACAAAAGTCGCATTGGTAATGAGGAAGTTGTAGTTAGCATTTCGATCGAACATTTCTAAATTACTTAATTCGGGCATGATGACTAATGGCTAATTCCTAATTATTTTCAATATTACTATGAAAATCAATCAATATCATTTTACAAGGAACAGTTATGAATATAATATTTTTATTTTATTTATGTTCCTACTATTACTTGCTAGCAACACACCTGCAAATCTCCTAATGTTGCAGATGTTCATGGGCGTCAGTGATCACTAAAATCAGGTGAGCTGTATGCTCGTTTACCTATCCTTTAATAATAATATTTATTACACACACTTGTAATATTGTTATGTTTTGTAATATAGGGTTAGTGTTGTAATATAGGGTGAAATAACTTAAATAACTTATTAAAAACTTTAAAAACCCTCGAAACAAAAGGAGCTGATGATCTCCAAACGCCTGAACAAATTTCCTTAATGCATAGCTAAGAACACTGAAAAAGAAACTGTTCTTCCATTCAGGATACACACTACAAATATATAACTTTAGGGTCCACTCTTTTTATCGGGGGTTAAAAAATACTAGCTTGATGTACTTTGCCACTCTATGAATCTTATCGATTCAATCGGAACATACAGTGGGGAGCCCTACAGCAGACGTCTTGATAGGCTGTTATAAATGAAATGAAATGAATGAACGAATGTGGATCGAATGAATCAATAAGTTAAAAAAAAAAACTAAACCCGAAAAAACAACCCTTATATGCTCTTAATCTTGCAATTTTCGCTAGAGATTTAAAAGCTAAACTAAACTTAAGATAAAGATGCGTATGTATTGGATAGAAGATGTCCTTGCTAAAATAAGTTTATGTTAGAAGTTAGTTTATTTAAATAAAACTATTTTTACGGGTTTTATCGCGTATATTAACTTATTTTATATTCGCGACGTTTTGAGCACTTTACAGCACCCATGGGCACGGGCTGTTTTATTGAAATTAGGCTGTTCTTTTATTTCAATAGCCTCGCGAATCATCCTTGGAAGGAATCGGTGTTTTAGCGAGGATTTGTGGTCTATCAAATCTGATGTATGGACGGGGGTGACCCTGTACGTGTTCACAGACTGCAGACTTCCCGGAGCGTCGATTCTTCACATGACCTATGTATTCTTTTATGTACCAGAGTTAGTTCCAGAGTTAGTTTATATTCCATCATACCATAACGACGTTAAATAGTGGACTGTGTAATGTAAAACTGAGAGTATAACTTACCATTAGGTCCTCACGACACAGGTATGCCTAGTGAGAACTCCAGCTTATTTGGTGTGATAAGACCATAGTTCTTAATTATATATTAAAGAATTAAGACTACTGTACTTTTATTTCATTATCTTATATTGTATATTATAATCTGTACCACCTTAGCTGTAAATAAACATTTTTTCATTTTTATTTTCTTTTTTTGTCGTTTTCATGTTTCTACTATTTATCATTCTTTTTATTTAGTAATTAACAAATTTATTAATTAACAATGCCTTAATCAGTATGTTAATAATTATAGTGTTATAACTCTTGCCGGATAATTGTTTCACACCATATATTGTTGTATCAATTTAGATTATACCATTTATATCCAGTAGGAAGATGTATACCATAGTTATACGTTAATTATTTGCATAAACGTTATATTTTATTTATTATATACAAGACTGTCTCGTTTATGTAGTGGCCGGAAGCGCAACTGCTGATCATGAGGTCCCGGATTTGAGTTCCAGGTTGGATCAAAATCATATGGCGGTGTTTCACCCCCTGTGCCCCAGAAAGCGTGTAAAGTCGTTGGTCTCGCGTCTGATCTTTCTCCGGTCGTGTCGGATTGCGGTCCCATTGAACTATGATAGTAACGGAATAGAGGGTGCCCCTCTGTTTGCGCACACAATCCTGACTATGGTTACCAACTCTCGAAAGGACCGACCCAAGGGAGAATTTTAGATAATCAAGTACGGGGGGATGTAGTTTATATTTAATTTGCTTTCGAGCAACATCTAATATTTGTCGATTTCGCATAGCGTGTGCGAGTGACGGATGCAAATAATTTTTAGAAAAACCTAAGAAATTATTGCACCCCGGGAGGTCGGGACATTAACCATTACTACCGGAGTCTCCCGGGCAATCCGGGAGGGTTTGGCACCCTAATCGTGACCTATAATATTTTCCAACGCAGATGACTATGTCTTGAGTGAGACATGCGACCGTGACCGAGACGCGGTCTGGAGGACATTATTATTTTAAACAAATTGCATTTCTGTTTATCTTAAATTCTTTCTTTTATACCTTTTCGCTTACCTTTATACCTTATCTTAATTCTCTATATACTTACAGGTTGATTAATCTCTACTAATAATGTAATTGCCTCAAGGCAAGTCCGTCTTTACACTTTTTGTGCAACGCAGTTAAATCGAAGCTTAAAAAATTAAAACTGTATAATTAGGTACTTATAAAATATATTTACCTCAGAGGTTGCATGTGTCGTTTTTGTATTCAAGAATTTCTCTATAAATAAAGAAGTCAATTTTCTTTAGCATAAAATCTTAAATCTCCGGAAGTTTCTCACCGATTGCTTTGAAATTTTAAAACAATGCCATCTGTTGAATGTGCAAACAACACATTCTTACAGCTTTCTGGCTACAGCTATTAAAAATATACTCTTTTTTTGAATCTAAAATACCATCTTTACATATGGAGAGTAAATTCATAATCTTCTGCAACCCTTACAGACTGCACGAGACTTAAGGGAATCTTAAAATTTGAGTATTAAGCGTTATTAGTTAAGTAGAGCAGATTAAACGCATGCTGTTTTGAGTGAGTAAATTTTTAAATAAATAGTTATTTCCAACGTTAAACTATTACGTTACATACGTTATTAAAGTCTTTTGCAGTCGCTTAATTAGACTAATAAAACTAAAGTCAACAGGCGCAATTAAATATCTCAAATGGTCAGATTAACGATCACTTAAAAACTTGCTAAATAACTCGACCGTTATTGCGAAACAGACAACGCCGTGTTAAATATAACGGATATTAACGTTAAATTGATACATACATAATTATATTTACTGCTGGACGTATGAGGACGCTCAAAGTCGCTCAACGAGCTATGGAGCTTTCATAGCCCGCATAGCCCTATGCGGGGTTTCTCTGCTTGATAAACTCAGAATTTAGGATATCCGTAGTCAAACCAGAGTAACCGACATAGTCCAACGGATTAGTAAGCTGAAGTGGCAATGGGCCGGCAATATAGCTCGAAGAACCGATAACCGATGGGGAAGAAACGTTCTCGAGTGGCCTTCGTACCGTTAGGCGTAGTGTAGGGTGACCCCCCACTAGATGGAGTGACGACCTGGTAGGACATGCAGGAAGTCGATGGATGCTTTTTGTGGTATTACTTGCGGGAGGCCTATGTTCAGCATACTTAGAAAGCTGCCATTGTTTTATTTTTTTATAGAATAAGGGTGACAAACGAGCACATAGACCATCTGATTAGTAAGTGGTTACTGTAGCAAATAGACAACTACAGCTATCCTCGATTACGAATTTAAATGCAGCTGCGTTGTAACCGTGAAGACTAAGATGGAATGCCTCGTTACCAGTAAAAAGGGTCTCCGGTTCTCTCCATTCACCATACCAAACCATAGGTATTCTGTGAGAACGTGGTTATACCCCAGTCGACCCGACCCATTCGTGCTAAAATCATAATATAGCTTTAGTATAGCTTTACCATGCAGATTACGGATTACATCCTCCACTCCACTCACCATCAGGTAGACTGTGTGCTGATTTGTCACCACGATTTCTATAAAAAGCTATTTCGGATAACATTAATTAAAAGAACTCAACCGACGTGTGTGGTAACCTACAATTAGTCGAGGTCCAATCAGTGTTCGCATAAATACGTCATTCGGAACCCAAGCCGGCGTCACGGGCGCCACGCACGACGTTATTGCTCATAAATACAATCCACCGTAGATAACAAGGCCCGCCTTAATACCAACGTATTTCATTCGATTGAATACATCATGCCATTCCTTATATCTATTTTTAAGTGTATTGCACTGAATTTTTTGAACTAGAGAAGCGACGGATACATTTTGTGCTGAGTAACCGCGTACCAAGCTACTGAGTATAATTTGGTTTTATGTTAAATATTTTATTGACATGCAAGTTTCCTCAGTATTTCTTTGCCGAGGACTTGAATAATTTCATTCGTGCCAGTATTTATAAAATAAGATTATTCGTGTACATATAAAATTTATTGACGTGGTAGAACCATACTGCAGTTGTATTAGTAGTATAGTTGTAGCACGAATGGGTCGGCTCGACCAGGGAAGGACCACGCTCTCACAGAATACCAGCGTGAAGTAGCAGCCCAACGCTGCTGTGTTTCGTATGGTGAATGTAGAGAACTGGACACCCATTTTACTGGAATTGAGGCATTCCATCTTAGTCGTCACGGGTGACAACGTATCAGCATTTTGATTCCTAATCGAGGAAAGATATATATGTCTATGGGCCACAGCAACCACTTACCATCAGGTGGACTGTGTGCTCGTTGGACACCCTTGTACAGTAGTAAAAAAAAATATATTACAGAGGCAGCTATCTGGCCTCATATATTATAATATAGGTAAATCATCTTCGGAATAAATAATAATACCAATCGAAATATTTGTCAATTATACCGAGTGTTTCGAAGTATTTCAGAGTTTTGGTAGATCCTATCACTTTTATCACATGAAATAGATTAAAAACGAAAAAATCTACTAACGACAATACGGTTATCAAGGGTGCGCACTCAAACTAAAGAATTATTTTATTTATTTAATACAGTAAATGCAACAAAATCTACCAACAATGTAAGAGAAGTGCGTGCAGTTTGTGATTAGACGATCTTTATCAAATGTTGCAGAATATACCGAGTAGGTACCGAATGACTGTAATCGTAAACCGTAAATGAGTACACTGAACATCTCTACTGTGTCTCTGCTTTGAACTTTGGTATATCTTAACTACTTAAATGTGATCATTCGTATTAAGCTTCTCAATTGGAACACTTATGATCACGTGTAAAGAAACTTTGATCGATCTAAGGTCAATCATGGTTCGGTCAATGTTAAAATAGATATTACGAACTGGTATTCAAATTATGAATAATGATATAATATATGTTTTAGTGTTAAAAAAAACGACGTATTTATAAACTTAAGCATTTATACATCTCTCTGCTGGGCACGACTCTCTCTCTGAGACTCTCCCTCCGCTGTTATATTCCGTGTTTGGAGACTTCACATTTTCACAAATATTTCTCGGATATACAGGTTTTCTCACGATGTTCTCTTCGCGTAGTTAATAAGGACTTAAAATTGTAATTAAGAATATCCGACTAATTGAACTGTTTTTATCTAAGCTATAAAGTTTAAAATAAACCAAAGACAAGATATTTATTCCATGTAAAAGTAAAACTTAAAAGGATTGTACGCACTTATATTTTTTATATACCCATTAATTAAAATACCCTTTGGTCGTTTCAACGATTCGTGTTGTCGACTTCAAACGAGGGATCAGTGTCAATAAATTTTATATTAAAAAGAAAAAGGCAATAGGCAGCAGGCTCATAAAATACTTCCCTATCAATTTAAAGGATTTAAGACCTTCAAAATTCTTCCCCTTTAATGTTCATTCACCATTCATTAATATCAAAGTCTAATGCTGAATATAGGCCCATAGATTGTCTCATAATCTATTTAATAGTTGCGAAGCTGGTAGTGGTAGTTTGAGGGGAAAAAAAATACAATCAAAAAAAAATACTATCTCAAATGGCTTAGGAAGATCCTCTGTAATTCCGAAAATATTACAGCATTAAATTTGAAATAAATATATGGTAAAGTTGAGGATTGATTTTAAGTTAATGTAAAATTTTCTCGATATAAAAAATCCACAGTTACCTCCAAAGTGAACAATAAACCGCTGTTATCCAAAAAATATTTCAAATTAGATCACGAAACTTTGCATACTAAGACATAAGGGAGGCAGGGATTATGTGTTTTTTTTTAATTACCATTATTTTCACTGTAAAAATAAATTACCTAAACTATCGGCGTCTCGAAAGTTGTTTCCTGCCGCTCGGTTAGTCTCGCTTCGGCTTTTGGAAGAGGAAGATGTGCCACTTACGATCAGAACACACATTACGCAACAGGACGACGTAAAATTAAAATGGGAAATAACCGTAATAAAAATAAGAAGCAACTGGGTTGCAGTAAAGAAACAGGCAAACTAATGAAATAAGTATCTAACAACCTATCTACTTACAGCATTAGTGATTACAAACATGTCGGTACATAGTATACGACGCGCCAGGAAATGGGGGTGAAATTAGAATTTGAACTGAGTTACTATATCGCCTTAACAATATCTACAACTGTATCGTCCATACCGTCCCGTGGCTATTGTAAGAGGCGACCGAGGAAAACAAACCAAGAGATGGAGAGCAACAACTTTCTAATAACATCTAAAAATATAACACTGCGAATATGAAAAATTACTGCTACTATATAATTATGGGGTATGTTAAAGTGCAGTATGGTGCTAGCGTAAGGAGATCTATCACTCAATTTCGGTAAGATTCGGTTTGATTACAGGAAAGGCTGTAATTCATAGCCCACAAGAGTGACAAAGCACATCAACTAGTATTTTTCAACCCCCGACGAAAACAGAGGGTTTTTTTTAATAGAATAAGAGTGACAAATGAGCACACAATCCACATGATGGTGTGGATGCTGTGGCCGATAGACATCTACATTTATCCTCGATTAAGAATCAAAACGCAGATGCGTTGTAACCCCTGAGGACTAAGATGGAATGCCTCGTATCCAGTGGAAAAGGGTCTCCAGATCTCTACACTCACCATACGAAACTTTTCCGGAGACCCTTTTTACTGGAAACGAGGCATTCCATCTTAGTCCTCACGGGTGACAACGCATCTGCATTTTGATTCGTAATCGAGGATAGATGTAGATGTCTATGGGCCACAGCAACCACTTACCATCAGGTGGACTGTGTGCTCGTTTGTCACCCTATCCTATAAAAAAAAAAAAAAAAAAAAAAAGAAACACAGCAGCATTAAGCTGCTGTTTTACGCTGGTATTCTGTGAGAGCGTGTTCCTTCCCCGGTCGATCATCATCGTCATTACAATCCATCACAAGTTTACCGCAGAATATAGACAGCACAAAAAGCTCAAAATAGCACGCTGAACTGTAATGCCATTACTGAAACGAATCTGTACTTTAACATGATCATAATGTATAAATTACCTCAAAGCCGTAAATACTGTCACTCTTATAACACACCTGTAAATTGTTAATAAATTTATCGTATTAATCCGCTTTTTTGTTATCAGCGATATTATAGCCGCTACAGGTTTAACGATATTTACTTTTGTAAATTTCAATCATCAATTTCTTTAAATTTCTATCTAGTTAGCCTTCTTTTAACTATAACTGTCACCAGTTACGAGTTCTGTGGCATTTATTACGTGATAAAGCCACGCTGCAGCTATACTCGTATTATAGATGTAGCACGAATGGGTCGGCTCGGCCGAGTCAGGGCCACGCTCTTACAGAACACCAGCGTAAAATAGCAGCTTAATGCTGCTGTATTTCGTATGTTGGGCTTAGAGAACCGAAGGCTCTTTTTACTAGAAACAGGGCGTTCTATCTTAGTCCTGAGGAGTAAGAACTTATATAAAAACGCATTTGCATTTTGATTCTTAATAACGTGTTCTTAAAAACGTGGATGTCTATGAGCCATAGCATCATCTTACCATTAGTCGGATTGTCTGTCACCCAATGCTACAATTAAATTTGGAGTACATTTTGGTTCTCTGGTTGAAGATGTCTGCCTGCAGCAGAATCCTGATCCTGCATTAAGTAGACAATCATGTCCCTTGTCATTCCAATATTTAAATAATTCAAAGAGTATCAGGTTCAAGTTTTGGCATCTTATAAAGAAGACCGTATATATTATTTTCCAGTAAAAAACTAGGTATAAAATAAAATAAAAAAGATTTGAAAGTAATTCTTGTTTTTGCTATTTTTTATGTTTTCAAGCTCAAGTAGGTACAACTTTCAGACTTTAATAGTGAAAACTTTAATTTTAACGTTTTCGATGTATATTAACTGTAAAACGGTAAATTATTCACGTAATAAGGTCAAATTGCAATAAAATGTAACATTGTTATCGTTCAATAATTATTAAATTAGAGCGAGAATACTTAATCTGTTTTAAATAATAGAAATATATGCAAAATAGTTAAAGACATTACTACATGTTTTATTATAACAACTTTGATCAACTTCATATTTACACATTGGCTTCAGAGAATTTAATTTCCTGAAATCTACGTAATAAGGTTTGTTGTCGTAATAATTTGCTTCAATTTACTGCGTTTCCGTTTCGATGCTTATATAACCACTGTTGCGTGGAGCCGGTCAAAAACCAATTAAACAGCTCATAAAATCGTTCGCGTCAAATTAAATTAAAATCAGGTTGCACTAAAAGCCTTCCAAGCACACAATAAAGATCATGAAGATATGAGCAAGTATCTGAACAAATAAGGAATTTTCTTTTCTCTTTTTCAAGATGATTCTATTAGGGAAAATTAATATTGTTAGAAATTAGCAAAATATTCTATGTAATTTTTTAAATAACTTTTCTATATGGTAAAATGTGATTACGTCATTTTGAAATAAAAACTTTTATGTACGTTTGTGAATAAATCTAATTAAAGAACGGTGTCAGAAATCCTCAAAAGCAATGAAAGGCTCTAAAGCCGCGCTAAAATAACTTAATGTTGTCTGATTATACAAAAGAAAACATTAAAAATAAATAAAAGATAAACGCCAGTTTAAGATTTTGGATTTCGGGCATTTCACGTCTTTGCGTTGGTGGGTATTTATTTATTTTTAAAGCTTTGTGAGAATGCCTGCTGTAATTTTAAATTTGGAATTGTTTGCTTGATCCAATTAAAATTAATGATTATATCGGTTATATTTTACCATTTAAAAACAAAAGTATTTAATTTGCTCTTATATTCGACTAGAAAGATTAAGTTATCCTTTTCTTAATATAGCTATAAACTAATTTAAATATATAGTATATAATTATAAGCATAAGTTTACGAATTATTCTCACGTAAATGCAATAAATAATTTATATTGCAAATTTTTCTAAATGAATACTTCTTAACTGCTTTTCTTCAAGTAATGATGATATGGCTTTTAAACGGTTATCATCACAATTCCTTCAAACTGACTCCTAGAGACTGGAAACTGATTTAAAGATAACATTGTACCGAAAATTGCATGTTATGTAGAAATGTTTTAACAATAACTCGCACACCTAAACTTTTCATGTAGAAGTCACTGAACTTACGGCTTAATTTAGAAAGAAAACACACTCCAACTATGAAACGCTCCATTAAATTATAATTTGTGCAAATCGAATAAAAAACATTGGAATATAATCGATAAAATCGAATTCAAAACAATTAGCTGGATTGCGACAACGAATGAGCCGGAGACCCGTAAACAATTACCTCAGACCGGTTCAAGAGTTTCAAACCAAACAGGTCTCTCTTCTCAGTTCTGAACCCGAGAGTATTTTCAATCATTACACCACAATATTAAATAACCATATGAGATGCAAATGTCGTAGTTGGAAATTTGTATACTATGATATTTTAGGACGAACGCCTATGATCGTCGAAACAACGATTAACCAATATCACCTTGCTTGCTTGCTTTTTAGCATTTAAGTGTTAGGTTAATAATTGCTATTGTTAGATTAATAACCACTATATTATTGTTTATAACGGAATTACTCGATAAGTGATTTGACTTTATATTATAATAATTATTAGTTACTTACATTAATGATTGCGGATAATGGATAGAGTAATATAATGTAACCGGAAGGATAATGTTTTGATTGCTGTAAAAGAGTGGGGCGGAAATGATGCCGCCCCACCCTGATAACAAGTGCTAAAGGTTGATTAGAAAAATGGAGAGCGCCACTAGCTCAACTCGAGCCGTCGCAGTAAGACGTGAAGTTAAGTTGAATTGTGTATAAGTTTAAATTGTAAAGTGAGCCAAAGTGTAATAGTTTGAATCTACCGTTTTGTTTTCTACCTGGCCTCGAAATAGTATTGTAGAAAGTGAAATAAAATGTAATAGTTGGAATCAACCTTTTATTTTCTACCTGATCTCGAAATAGTACAAAAGGTCAGAAGTGGGATAAATAAGGCTCTAGAAAACTACCCTTACTACGTCCACGGCTCGGAAAAGCTTTCAGTTACGCTCAACTGTGAGATGGAGGACGACACTAGCCGAGGGGAAGGGTCTAGTGCTCGTCTAGGAAGAGGAAGTGGCTCAATGATAAAAGGAGCCCATGTGCTTAGTCGAGGGGAAGGACTAACACATGGGAGTGACCAAGGAGCATCCGAGGTTGAGGATGTAGGTCAACAGGAAAGGATTAGGAGGATGAGCTCGAGGATAGAGCGACCGGTACCATTGGATAAAATGGACAAGGATACGATGATTCGGAGAGGACGGTCGCATGGAAGGCGATCGAGTGGACGACGATCGCGTGGACAACGATCAAGCGACTCTGACGACAGGGACGAATACGAAAGGCGGATAAACAAGATACATATTTAATTATCTTGCCACGTGCACCGATCGAATAATGTAAGTATTTTTCGTGTATATAAATTGATATTTCGCATATTTTCCTACTAAGTATAACTGTAATTGTTGATTTTAAAGTTTGAGGAATAATGAAATAGATCATTTATACGATTATTTTTTTTATTATTCTACCGTCTTTTTCGTATAAGTCGTGAAAAAAAAAAAAAAAAAACGTAATACTGATAATGCAACTCTGTTTCTTTTGATAATACACGACATTATGAAAACGAAATAAATTTGTTAATGTTATAACTATTGCAGTATGATGAATCTGTACCAATAATAAATATAATGATAAAAAAATAACCTACACAGCTTAACTATTTACGGTGCAACTTTTACAATGAAGGTCAGGTTCTAATTATAGAAATAATTTGCTATGTACTTTAAAAGAAAATCTCTGGACAAGTTCTAAGCTTATACCTGTAAGTTTCAGATAATCGGAGCTATTATGGATGATGAATTTGCTCAAGGACAAGAGCAAGGACGGATGACCCGAGGTAAGGGTTGAATGAGATTAGTGATGATGCGATCAGTCGAGGGGAAGGACTGGCGCATCTATCTAATCAAGGAGCACCCAGGATAGTTTGGTCAAGGACAAGACCAAGGACGGATGACCCGAGGTAAGGGTTGAATGAGATTAGTGATGATGCGATCAGTCGAGGGGAAGGACTGGCGCATCTATCTAATCAAGGAGCACCCAGGATAGTTTGGTCAAGGACAAGGCCAAGGACGGATGACCCGAGGTAAGGGTTGAATGAGATTAGTGATGATGCGACCAGTCGAGGGGAAGGACTGGCGCATCTATCTAATCAAGGAGTTGATGATGTGACCAGTCGAGGTGAAGGACTGGCGCATCTATCTAATCAAGGACTTGATGATGCGACCAGTCAAGGAGAAGGACTGGCGCATCTTTCTAATCAAGGAGCGCCCAGGATAGAGGTGCAAGGACGGAATTTCAGCCCGGTATTGATACAGAAAACTCCCTGCTCGAGGATAGAGCAGGAATTTTCCAAGGATGAGGAAGGACGACCAAGGAAGGGAGTCCAAACATGGTATCAGACTAATGAGTCTGGTAGTGAGGATGGAAATGATGGAAGAAAGAAAAGGGGTAAACGGTCAACTCACCATAGATTGGAATCGGAGAGTAAGAGGAAGCGCGATCATTTGACATCTTCGGAGGATGGCGCCTCACAGCATACTAGGTGTCAGCGGCAAAGGAGTATAAGTAAGGAACCAGGTACTAATATTATCGGATAGGCCTTAACTTGTTTTCAACACTAACGTCATACCGGAATTTGACCCTTTGTCGAAAGAGCAAACTATTTTAACTTGGATAAACAAAGTAGAAGGGTGCGCGGAAATTTATAACTGGGATGAAAAAGAAATTATTCATTATTCATTACCTAAGCTTAGTGGTATTGCCAAGACCTAGTTTCATGGTTTGCCTCCACTATTGTATACATGACCCGAGTGGAAAAAGAACTTGATAGAATCATTGCCCTGTCGCGAAGACTATGCCGAGCTTCTGACTGAAATATTATCTAAATAAGTAAAATACGGCAAGTCATTGGAGCACTACTACTATGCAAAGATCTATTTATTAAATCGCTATAAAATTTTCGGTAGACAAGCTGTGGACTGCCTTCTTTACGGTGTTGAGAATTGTGCTACAAAAGTCGGGGCTCAGGCCGCCCATTTCTCGGAGCCTGAGCAGGTTCTTAAATATTTTAAGACTGTCAAAACAAGCTTCGACGCACCAATACAAAATCATAGTGATCGTAAGGTTACGCTAGCGTCAAACAGACCCGGGTCGTCTAAATCTGACTCATTCAATAATAATATTAGGTGTTTTAACTGTAGCGATATAGAGCATCCTAGCTTTAGGCGCGATACGCCTCTTACAAAATGCACAGTTTGTGAAAGATTAGGTCATAAATCTAACGATTGTTTTAGAAAGAAGTTAGCATCTGAGCCGGGATATAACAGGAATAGTCAAACTTCTAGTAATTCTAAATGTGAGAAACACGTATCGAAAGTAACTTTAGGTGTTTGCCCCTGTGATAAATATATAATCAACATAAAAGTTAACGGATTTTCTACAACCTGTTACGTTGACTTGGGGAGTCAATGTTCTTTAGTTAGGTTAAGTGATGCAGAAACTATGGGGCTCGACATTAATTCCCAAACTAAGTTGCCTGTACTAAAAGGGATAGGGTCTAACTTAGTAAGACGTAGCGCTAGCCTCCGTAACAGTGCAAGGCTTAACGGAGGATATAGAGCTTTACATAGTTGACGATTACGTTCTTAATCACCCAGTTTTGTTGGGGGCACTCATTTACAGAAAAATCTGATATTTTGATTATCAAAACTCCTAGTAAATTGATCTTCCAAAGGATAACTCATAACAAAATTCGTTTATTAACTGAAAACATCGCCAATATTCCTAGTAATGCATTGCAAACGGTGGAAGTATGTGCCAATACGGACATTGATTGTAACATTTGCGTTATCGGATCGCTACGTGGTTCAGCTGGAAAAGAGTTTTATATTCTACCTGGAGAATACGAAATCAAGAATGGTCGAGGTGTTCTCTTAATATGTAATATATCAACAAATGATATATGCATAGGAAAGAATTCACTTTTAACACGTGCCCTACAGAAACATTTAATGCCTACGGGTTCTACAACTCACGTATTGGATTCGTATAAAGTCACCCTTGATTCAACTGGAATAGATGAAACAATTAACTGTAGTTCTCAACTTACTAATGAACAAACACTTGAGTTACAGAGATTACTTTCGAAATACAAAGAATGTTTCTCAAATGGACTTTATGATCTCGGGTTTACAAATGCTACAGAAATGGTAATTGAGTTGGAAAACTCTGAACCAGTCGTTTACCGTCCCTACCGCATGTCTTATACTGAGCGACAACTAGTAAGGGACATGATAAAAGAGATGGCCGACAGTGGAATCATAAGAGAGTCTTCATCGCCCTATGCCAGCCCAATTGTATTGGTACAAAAGAAGACTGGTGAGAAACGGCTATGTGTCGACTACAGGGCTCTTAACAGAAAGACGAAGAAAACTCATTATCCATTACCTCGAATCGAAGATCAATTAGATTTACTAGCAGGTAATACTTTATTTACATCATTGGATTTGGCTTCTGGCTATTACCAGATACCAATTTCTGAAGAATCTCGAAGCAAGACTGCTTTTGTAACGCCCGATGGGCAGTATGAATTTAATCGTATGCCGTTTGGGTTGGTAAATGCACCATCTGTGTTTCAACGCACCATCAACGAAATACTTATGGAGGCTAAAATCAAGTATGCCATTGTATACATGGATGATGTGCTTATCCCGTCTAAAACCTTTGACGAAGGCATTGTTAGACTAGAAGAAGTACTCAAACTCTTGAAGAGAGGAGGTCTAACCCTCAAGTTAAGTAAATGCAATTTCTTCTATGAAACTATTGACTTTTTAGGATTTGAAGTAAGTGCTAATGGAATCCGCCCAGGCAGTAGGAAAACAGACGCTGTCTCAAAATTTCCGAAACCTCGCAACCAACATGAATTAAGACAGTTCCTTGGGTTATCTGGATTTTTTAGGCGTTTTATCAAAGGTTATGCTACAATCACGGCATCATTGACTAGCCTTTTAAAGAAGGACTCTTGCTGGACATGGGGACCAAGCCAAGAAGAGTCCTTTTTAAAAATTAAGGAAATACTAGTCAACCGCCCATTGCTAGCTCTTTATGACCCTTGTGCAGAAACAGAACTTCACACAGACGCAAGTAAGGAAGGTGTGGCAGGAATATTACTGCAGCGAAATTCAAAGAACACATTACAGCCCATATCTTATTTTAGTAGGAAAACAAATGCACACGAGCGTCAACTTCACTCATTCGAACTCGAAACTTTAGCAGTGGTTGCGTCATTGAATCGCTTTAGAGTCTATCTTATAGGAATACACTTTAAAATTGTAACTGATTGTAACGCCCTTAGATCCACTCTGACTAAACGAGATTTAGTAGCTCGTATTGCGCGCTGGTGGATCCAGCTACAAGAATACGACTGCACGATTGAATATCGACCAAGGCAGACCAATGTGTAGACATAATTAAAAACTACAAACTTAAAAATGAGCGCGTCTATCGAATTGTTGGCGATTCACTAAGATGGGTAGTACCTAAGGGAGTACGTTGGCAAATACTCAAAATGAACCACGACGACATCAGGCATTGTGGTTTTGAAAAAACATTGAAACGAATCCAAGAACATTATTGGTTCGCTAAAATGCGCCGCTTTGTAAAAAAATATGTGACGTCTTGTCTCGAGTGCGCACATCACAAAGCGCCGGGAGGAAAACGTGAAGGAGAGTTACATACAATAAATAAGGTCAGTATTCCCTTCCACACAGTCCACGCAGATCACTTAGGACCCTTTGTGAAAAGTAAGAAAGGGAATAGCTATTTGTTAGTTTTGATTGATGGCTTTACAAAATATATTAACATTACTCCTGTTAAGAATACAAAGTCCGTGACAAGCATACAAGTTATTAAAAACCACATAAGTTACTTCGGCGTACCCACGAGACTGATCACCGATAAGGGAACTAGCTTCACGAGTAAAATTTTTCAGGATTTTATTATGTCTTATGGTATCAAACACATCACAAATGCCGTTGCTACTCCAAGAGCTAACGGTCAAGTAGAACGTTTTAATAGGACCATTTTAGATGCTTTATCGGCATCTGGACATGGTAAAGACGATAAATCTTGGGACAATTATGTACAGGATATTCAAGTCGGTATAAATACAACTAAGCATAAAACTACACAAAGGTCCCCATCTGAGTTACTTTTTGGATTTAATATAACCGGTAAATCAGAAGGCATCCTAAGCTCTGTTATCAATGACACATTAAATGGAACTCCATTAGAAAAGTTAGACGAACTTAGGCAAGATGCTAGTACAAAAATTAAAGCACAACAAATTGAAGATGCAAAAAGATTTAATGAACGTAGAAAGCCCGCAACTAAACACAATGAAGGTGACTTAATACGTTTAGAAAAGCAAGTCCCACACGACGGAAAATCACAAAAACTTGTAATTAAATTTCAAGGCCCGTATCGCATAGTAAAAGTGCTACCAAATGACAGATTTCTAGTTGAAGATACGCCGCTTACCCGTAAAAACAGTAGAAAATATGAAGCTATAGTGTCAATTGACAAAATTCATCCGTGGATGAATTTCAATAGAGATTTTGAGTCTGATTCAACTGATAATAATACAGTTGACACTGAATAGTTAAAATTAGATATTCATTGGTTATATTATACAAACATAAAAAAAGATAACTATGCATTTAACACCAATTATAGATTTTATGACGGAAGGTCAATTTTAAATTTTGATTTTATTATTTTGATTAATATTGTATTTATATCTATCATGCTTAGTCTAGTTTAGGATATGTTAAATGTAATAAAAAAAAAAAAAAAAAGAAAAAAAAATGTAATTTCGTTACTTTCTTTTATACTTGCGGGGTTTTTTTTTAAGTGTAGAAGCGATGGGACTCGCTTTGAGTAGGATGGCCGAGCTGTTAGGTTAATAATTGCTATTGTTAGATTAATAACCACTATATTATTGTTTATAACGGAATTACTCGATAAGTGATTTGACTTTATATTATAATAATTATTAGTTACTTACATTAATGATTGCGGATAATGGATAGAGTAATATAATGTAACCGGAAGGATAATGTTTTGATTGCTGTAAAAGAGTGGGGCGGAAATGACGCCGCCCCACCTTGCTAACAAGTGCTAAAGGTTGATTAGAAAAATGGAGAGTGGCATTAGCTCAACGCGAGCCGTCGCAGTAAGACGTGAAGTTAAGTTGAATTGTGTATAAGTTTAAATTGTAAAGTGAGCCAAAGTGTAATAGTTTGAATCTACCGTTTTGTTTTCTACCTGGCCTCGAAATAGTATTGTAGAAAGTGAAATAAAATGTAATAGTTGGAATCAACCTTTTATTTTCTACCTGATCTCGAAATAGTACAAAATAAGTTACTACCAATTTCCTTATTTGTAAGAATTGACTCAAAAAATCGGTCAAGTTCGGCTTCGCGCATGATGGGTTCCGTACCATCGTAAAAACACGTTTCTAGTAGGGTAGTCACCTTTAATTTTATTGTATTATTTGTTGTTATAGCGGCAACAAAAATACACATTCTGTGAAAATTAAATTGTCTACATATTACGGATCATGGGATACAGCCCGCTCACAGATAAACGAACGCACGAACGGACGGACGAATGAACGGACGGACAGCGGAGGCATGGTAGTAGGGTCTCGTTGGTACCCTTAGTAAATTTAAAAAAAATTACTAAAATTGCATTTAAAGATTATAGATATGAGACTCACCACCCCATATCGTCCCGTGGGTGTCGTAAGAGGCAACATAGTATAACTAATAGTATATAGTATAACTATACTATAACTATAGTATAACTATAAAAACAAACCAGGAGATGGGCTGCAGAGTCTTTTAATAACAACTAAAAATAAAAAATAAACTACAGTTGCCAAGCGTGATAACTATGGCAAATATCCCCTTATGTGGGAGTCTTTGGGGGAGTCTTCTCTTCAGCAGTAGACTGGGTAACCTGTAACGGTAACGGTAACGGTAACGGTAACGGAAATAATTACTCAAGGTGTTTAAGCTTTGTTCGCTCGTTCCCCTTTCTTTGTAGAATAATTGCTACACCCACGTCTCAATGTCACCACTCCATGGGTTGACTAGTTAAGTTCGTAATGATTTCCTATATTAACGCAAACACTACATATTTAAATAAAACCAGTTTTTGCGGATTTTATCGCGTATATTAACTTGTTTTACGTTCCCGACGTTTCGAGCACTTTACAGCCATGGTCTAGGGGGGCGCAGAGGTGTTCGATGTTTCAATGTCATAGTTAAAAGGATACCTTGAAAATGAATCGAAGTTTTGGGGGCGTGGCTAATTCCTTTGTCGGTGAATCTAACGGACTGAGGGAGTGTCATCTATCAGAGTGCTATCTACAGATTAAAATTATTAATTTTTGTTCCGATCTACGCAGTATGAACTTATAGTAGATTGAAAGTCTTGCAGTTATATTCTTGGATTGGTATTTAATTTAATTAATTATAGGATCCCGACCACATGGTAGCACCCAGGCATCTTCTTTATTGAAATTAGGATGTTTTTTTGATTTCACTTACCTCGCGAATCGTCCTTGGAAGGAATCAGTGTTCTTTAGCGAGGACTTCTGGTCTATCAAATCTGATGTAGTGACGGGGACGATTATGTACGTTACAGACTGCAGTTCTTTCCGGTTCGTCGATTTTTTACATCGGCTATGTATTCTTAAACGCGGATTTTTATTGATCGTTTTATTTATATAGTTAATTTCATCCTTATGTTTTTTTTAAAGAACCATGCAATAAATAATTTAATAAATGAAAAATAATATTCAAATTAAGAAGACAGGGGAGCACTCGGGCGACAATATATTAAAAATTATTTAATATCAGAGAGGACTGCAAAAGAGATTGTAAATCAAATATGAAACCAAATAATTACAAAATGGCCGTCGTAAAAACATATAACGTAATAAATTCATAAAATATAATAAGGATCCGTTCATTACATCTGGTTTCAAAAAAAAAAGAACCATGAAATTTCTCACCAATTGCCCATTCAAATGACCTCGTGTCGTTATGATATTCCACGACAACGATTTACACCAGCGCCGTCTTAAGAAACCCTTAATAAATCTTCTATCCTAAGCTTTCAATAAGGCAAGTGATAAGCAACCGGTTAGTGAGTGTTCTGTGACTCGCGAAACCTTGCGTACAAAATAACATACAAATACTAAAGTAAACACATACTTGAGCACGAATTGTTAATCGATTGACCTGGTATTGAATATATAGCTTTATATCTTCTTTTACATATGACTGTAAATGGAAGCAGTGATTTTTTTATAGAATATAGGTGACAAACGAGCACACAGTCCACCTGATGGTAAGTGTTTTGGCCCATAGACATCTACATTTATCCTCGATTAAGAATCAAAACGCGGATGCGTTGTCACACGTGAGGACTAGGATGGAATGCCTCGTTTACAGTAAAAAAGGTCTCCGGATCTCTACACTAACCATACGAAACGCAGCAGTATTAAGCTGCTATTTTATGCTGGTATTCTGTGAGAGCGTGGTCCTTCCCCGGTCGAGCCGACCCATTCGTGCTACAACCATAATATAGCTGCAGCGTGGCTCTACCATATAAATAATTATCGAAAAAAATATTGGGATGATGGTATAAAGGATCCTATCTCCTTTTTACGGTCCCGTGTGTGTTTTTATATGTAACTAAGGGAAAAGCAGTGCAATTCTTATAGCCTACGATAGTACAGTATAATCTCAGCTCGTAAACTTACAATACTGCGAGACTGCGATGTCTAATCCATCTGCTAAGTGTGACGACTGTTGAAAATCCTATCTACATGAGAAGCCTGTATCGTATCCATCAGTAAACTTGGGCTGATATGGAAAAAATAATCATATTTAAGCTACGATTTTTTAAAATATAGTGTGTTCAAAACTGCTTTTATTAAATGTTTTTAATATCAGAGTTCTTAAATTTTTATGTCTAATGTTTAAACATTCCAATTTTAAAAAGAATTTATAAAAGTAACATATGCCTTTATTATAATGAAAGTAAACTTTTATATGGTGTTATACGCCATTTCCAGGTAAGCTTAGTATATCTGGCGTTCACTCGACAACCATCAACGTAGTCTTTGATAGTGAACATTTCATGACCATCACCATCATAATCATCATCATCGTTACAGTCCTTCACAAGTCCACTGCTGAATATAGGCCTCCCCCAAAAAATGCCACAACATTTATTTTAATCAAACATTATTTATTTTGCTTTTAATGAAGGCATTATAATGTAATTAACTTTTATAGGGATTTTGTTAATGAATTTAGTAGCAACTCGGGTGTTTAAAATTAAATTAAGTGTGATAACTTTTAATTTTTCACCTTATTATACACGAGATATACTTCTAAAGTTGGTAATTATGTTTTGATATTTTTTTCCGATTTTGTTTTGCCTTTAAACTGTTACTATCTTCTAAATGGGAACCGCCGGTGTAGATACAGAAACATTTTCATATTTATTAGCCCGCGATATATTTTCTCTTTTTTTCTCTTATAGCTCAAATGGTTAGCGCTCGCTGTAAATTTCACAGTACACGAGCAAACCGGGTTCGATCCCCGGCGACATTGAAATTGCTAATTGCAATTTTATGTGCTGATTTACCACGTGCTCGGCGGTGAAGGAAAACATCGGGAGGAAACCTGCATATCTGAAAAATAAGAAAAAAAATTCGAGACATGTGAAGTTCGCCAACACGCATTGGGACAGCGCGGACAATTCCTTACCCCAAAACCCTCTCAGAAATGAGAGGCGGCCTGTGCCCACGTATGTCTGTGGACGTATATAGGCTTTAACTTTATAACTTAAAATTTTCTCTTTTTAATAATAACTATGATACTTTAATCTCAGATACGATCTTTCTGAGTACTTAATTTCATCCAAATCCGTTTAGTAGTATTGCGCGATAGAATAAAAACACCCAAACATCTGTTAT
Organism: Parnassius apollo; assembly: GCA_907164705.1. Classification (NCBI taxonomy): domain Eukaryota; kingdom Metazoa; phylum Arthropoda; class Insecta; order Lepidoptera; family Papilionidae; genus Parnassius; species Parnassius apollo. The sequence goes on along the minus strand of CAJQZP010000644.1, from coordinate 2,700,517 downwards.
AAATTTTCACCCATACATACCACAATTTTGCGTAGATTTTCAATACGTGTGTTAACACTTTTGAACGCTGAAATTAAATATGATAGATAAACATCTTAAAATATTAGTGTCAATTTTGTTAATAGTTTTTTTTTACATTTCCCTATCAAGTGCATATTTTTTACGCAATTGCTATCGAAACACATTTTATTAGTAACAATTTTAGTTTAAAATATAAATGACACTATATTTTAACGAAATCGATGTTAATCGTGACTCTATTCCGTATCCATAGCAATAATTGTTTCTCTCGCGGAGAAGATAATGTTCGATCCTTTTCCGTCATCTTTTGATATTGTAACGTAGTGTTTACACATAGCTGAAGCTTTTATGTTATAAAATTTAAAAAATCAATATTACCATCGATAAAATAAATTCATGTGGAATCACCTCCTAGGAAAAATAAAAATAAAATCATCAATCATAAACAGAACAGACATCGGTTTTATGTTTTAATGTTATTTATGTTTTAATTTATGTCGTTTCATGTATGTCGTTATTTGTTTTTCGGTAAATAAGTATATAATATAAACATTCAAATATCCTTCTCTTACCGCCACGACACATACTGAAACCTGCTAATTGGATAGGCTGAATACAAATTGTTCTTAAAAAAATTAAATAAATTTGTAGCTAAACTAAACTACACTAAATACACCATTTTTAAAAGAAAAATTTTTTTCCTACTTTTATATCATATCATTTCTTATATATATATATATATATATTTAAAATCTCGAACCAAACTGCAGGTTGAAGTTTACTCTTTACAATCGTTACCGCTAATAGAAAACTATAAATTAATAATATCAACGTTAAGTCATGTGACATCTCACTGCCATTCATTTATTTTCTACTGGTGTTGAAAATATTTTTTTCATGCAACTTCCAAACGGTATTTAATCACTAGAATATATACGACAATCATTCAGTCGTTATCGCGTATTTAGGAAATGAGAAAGCTTCTTTAGTTGTTACAAAATCGACCACGCTATCGGACTCATGCTTACACAACCCTGTTCTAAGAGGTATACCTTAAAGGGTAAGATGTCGGTGCCTTTACAAGCTGACATTTTAATTTGAAATGTCTTTTGCGTGTTAGAGATTAGTATAGTGTGAGCACTGAAATGGAACTTTGATTATGTTTGCATTCATGGAATAGTGATTGACATTATGACTAAATTCGTTCCACTATTATTAAGCAGATAGAAATTTAGCAACTCAGTTATAGCAGCAGATGGTGAATGATTAGGTACTAAATTTACGAAATATAAATTAATAGTAGATATATTACAAATTATTTTAATATATTTCTTTTGCCCTAAAGCATCTTAGCCAACTTAACGATATCTGACAGATAACTGATATTTAATTATTTACTTTGGTTTTGTGTTGAACTTTCAATATAAATATAAATATAAAATAGGCAATATAGTGTAGTGGAAAGGCTTCCACTACACTATATTGCCTATTTTTTATACATCTTCATTTAATAACATCAATATTTACAGCATTTAAAAGCTAAATACTTAAATTATGATATTATAACTCTAAATAACTCCTTGATCCTAATTGTCCTCCTAATTTATCGTATAGCTACAGGAACGCTAGCTGCGTTACCTTGCTGAGTATTTTTGTGATTGATTTCTATCTCTCACTTATACGTCAAAACGTATATAAACCTAGTCATTATAAAACAAACAAGTTATTTATTTGATCAATGTATTTTTTTATTGGATAAGGATGACTAACGATCACACAGTCCACCTGATGGTAAGTGGTTGCTGTAGCCCATAGACATCTACATCTATCCTCCATTACGAATCAGAATGCAAATGCGTTTTCACCCGTGAGGACTAAGATGGAATGCCTTGTTTCCAGTAAAAAGGGTCTCCGATTCTCTACACTCAACATACGAAATACAGCAGCATTAAGCTACCATTTCACGCTGGTACTGTGAGAGCGTGGTCCTTCCCCGGTCGAGCCGACCCATTCGTGCTACAACTATACGTCTAATATAACTGCAGCATGGCTCTACCACGTATAAAATCTCGCATATCTCGAGGACAAATGTCGTCTCCAAACCAATTCAACACCCGAATAAGAGTAATTTCATTTAATTACATTTAGTAATTATAACCAAACTGCAAACAGTCACCAAATGGGAAAGGACAGTGTGGGCTGAGTAAATGGCACCCACACTCATATTATTCATTCAGCTGTCGATAATACTGACTGCTGAATTAGATTGTCAACTCGAACTCGATATGTCTTTCTTTAGATCTCGACTGTACTATCAGATGTTATTTAGGCTAAGCGTGCTGGCGCATTATGTTCAAAAGATCTTTATTATTCGTAATAATAAAGATATATATATATATATATATATATATATATATATATATATATATATATATATATATGTTAACAACGATAGTTAGTTGTTCGTCATTCACGTCACTATCAAGAAAAGGCGATAAATATGCTACCACGCCATTAACAAGTAATACGATGTATAGAAAATAATTTCAACATACAAGTCACGCTTTGTATGTAGCTACAAGATATAATAAATCAAATGCTTTCACGCAGCAGGCAAATGAAATGTTCTGTGCCGATGATATATGCGGCTAATTCATGAATACAATTGTGCATAATCAAAGTTGAAGGTAGGTAGGTACCTAGCTGGGCTTCTGTAACGTCTCTGAATGATGAAATGTAGAAGAAATTAATGATTGCAACCACGTACAAATGTGTTGTTGCGTTCGAACTTAGGTTTGTAGTGATCGGAATTTCCAATGTTCTTTTGTATGTTTTGTTGGAGATAAACAACCAATTTCTGACTAACCTACCTCGCTATGATAGCGTGAAACAAAAGATAGTAAATTCATATTTTAAATAATAATAATAATAATAAATGCTTTACTTCACTTATTATTATTATTATTATTATTTAACTTTAACAAAAAAAATGTAAAGTCCCCGGCTCCTAATATAGGTGAACCTTTATCTCTAGAGCTGTCTTCCTACAAAATTAATGTACAAATTAGATGTTGGCAAAAATAAAATTTCTATTTAATAAAACTAAAATTCTACTATATAGGTGTGTATGTTAATTGGAACAATATTCTCGTTTACATTAAATCGCCGCATATTTTAGGGCGACTATCTGAGCAGTGTTGAAGTCTTAATTTAAAAAAATACACCACAAGGGTAGTTAAGCTATCCGCGAATGGAGGCTAGTCATCGGTCAGATAAAATATTTATGAAATCGTTATTTTTATTTTATATAATTCTTTATTAATACCTACTTTTCATCAACCACTATAGGCATTTCATTTGACAATATCGTCGCTCTGGTAACGCTATTCTATTCAGCAATTTTGCATAGATTTTCTGCCATTGATAAGTCACAAAAGTTTTTTATAGGAGAAAGGTGACAAAGAAGCACACAGTTCACTTGATGGTAAGTGGTTGATGTGGCAAATAGACGATTACGAATCTAAATGCAAATGCGTAGTCACCCGTGAGGACTAAGATTGAATGCCTCCTTTCCAGTAAAAAGGGTCTCCGGTTCTTTACACTCACCATACGAAATACAGCAGTATTAAGCTAGTATTCTGTGAGATCGTGGTCCTTCACCGGTCGGGCCGACCCATTCTTAATACTACCATAATATAGCTGTAGCGTGGCTCTGCCACGTATAATCAAAGTCACCAAAGTTTCGACCCGTTGCAATTAGCAGTGTGCCCCGTTCAGGTAAAAGGTCTAACTAAAGTGGCTGCTTAGATTTGTTGGAATATTCTCTCTAAACAAGGTTGGAATATTCCCCCATGCTCCAATTTTAAATTAATTAAGAATTAAGAAATTTAGATGCAGAAAGTCGATGGATGCAGTTGGCTCAGGACTGTACTTTGTTTTATTCTTTGGCAGAGGCCTGTTCATCATTGGACTTGTGAAGGTCTGTATTGAATGTAGTCCAATTCGAGACATAAAAAAATTGTGATACCAGACAAACCAAAAAGCCAAAGCCGTAAAATGCAAATTTGATACAAGTCGTGGTACCTACGCTCCCAAAAGTAAATATTTTAAACACAAAGCGAAAACATGGTAAAGGCGGGCTAGCTAAAGCTTCAGGCGCGGTCAATTCTAGTTTATATGGCCTAATCGCGTTTAATTTTATTACTCTCTGTAGACTTTCTTGTTCGTTTACAGCTTTATATTTCAATATAGAATTTTGTTCATTCATTTTATTCTACTTTTCAATATCTTTTGTTCACAGGTAAACGTCGCTGCTCAACATCTTTGATATGATATAAGTACACGTTCAATATTTAATGTAACATTTTTATATTGTTAGTAAAGTTAGAAATTGCTAATAACAGTGACTACGTAAAAGATTTCATTTGACACCTATATGGCTTCCGAACTTAACGGAAGTGAAAAAAATTATGGTAGGTATAGAATTGATTTGTTATTTATTTAAAAGGCACTATGTTTAATTTTTTTATTTTTTTAATATATTTAATATAAGGAAGAAGCAAAGAAAATAAATTTATTTAGTAACACAAAGTAACAATTTGCTTACAACAAGGGCATATTTTAAATTTGGTAAATGGCTACAAATCTCAGCGTAGTTAAGCGTAGGTGCCAATAAATATTTAAAATATATATATATAAAAATATATATAGGAAAGTTGACGCTGTTGTAGAATCCAGATATATATTAATTAACCTAAAAAACATTATCTTCACTCAAATAAACCTACATCGTAGACTTCATTATACGGTAAGCTCACTATGCGTAGATTGGACCAAAAATTAATAATTTGAAGTTGAAGGTAGCCTTCGTCAGCTATGACATCAGGACGTCAAACACCTCAGTCTCTCTTTGGACCATGTATGCTGAAAAGTGTCCGAAATGTCGTGAATTAAAAAAGTTTAAATTAAACGCGATAACATCCGTAAAATTAGTTTCATTCTGTGTGTAATATAGATGTAAATATAAGAAATAGTTACAATGAACGGAAATTGAACTCCTGTCCACACAAGGCCAAAGGCAAAGGCAAGGATATTGCAATCACTAATCCAATTGCGAAGCATATCGATTACATCAAATCCTCCCAAATTAGGAAATTCCTTTATTCCCCCGGTAGGCTTCTTTTCATACAATTAAGGATGACAACTCATTTAACAGTAAGTGAGTGCAGTGACCTATAGTCAACTACATCAATCCTCTATTAAAAATCATAATGCAGATCCGTTGTCACCCCTGAGCACTAAGATGGAATGTTTCACTAGCAAAAAGAATCTCCGATTCTCGCCACACATAATACGAAGCACAACAATTAAGGATAATATTGTACATACTTCTTTATGTCGAAAGGTGATGACTTCAATTAACCCAATCCCGTTCTCGTGGTCCCTTTAGTATTCTAGTCATCATAATGTGGCCTACTAACGCTGTGGCCTACTGTTTTGCAAGAATATCCGCTGTAGCGTCTACCCACAAATCCAAAAAGGGAGACAATGAGAAAGGAAGGGTCACTATTTTCGCCAAACATTTTTTTATAGAAGAAGGGGCAAACGAGCATGCGGCTCACCTGATGTTAAGTGACTACCGTCGCCCATGATCAACCGCAACACCAGGAGAATTGCGGGTGCGCTGCCGGCCCTTTAGAAAGGAGTAAGCTCTTTTCTTGAAGGTCCCCGGGTCGTATCGGTCCGGAAAAATCGCCGGTGGTAAACTATTCCACAGAGAGGTTGTACGTGGAAGAAAACTCCTTGTGAAACGTACAGTGGTGGACCGCCAAGCATCCAGAGGTGTGGATGGTATCGGGACGTTTGCCGTGTGTCACTTGACGGCTGGGATTAATCCGAACAATTCCTCAGAGCACTCCCCGTGATAGATGCGATAAAATACGCAAAGAGATGCAACATCTCTTCGCAGCGCCAGTGAATCGAGCCGATCGGAAAGATCGTCTCAGCCGCTCTGCGCTGGATGCGGTCAAGTGAAAGGAGCTGGTACTGGGGGGCCCATTTCCAGAGCAAACGTCTAACTAGTTAAGTTTCAAATCCTATTACGTTAACTTTATGAATGATTTATCTTTCAATCTAATGTAAAAAAACGCATACTAAAAAAATCTATAACCGTGCCTGCTTGGCACCGGCCTCCTCTCATTTCTAAGAGTTATGGAGCAATTATTACTCACAATTACTTCTCGTGTCCTCAAAATATATATAAATTAATTTAATTTAATTTTTATAGACATGTGGCTTTCCCCACACGTGTAAAATGAACATTTAATATTACTGTAATTAACTTATAGGTGGTAGTGCCAAGCTGCAGCTATTATGCTAGTGTGACTCGACCGGGGGAGGACCACGCTCTCACAAAAAACCAGCGGAGAATAGCAGCTTAATGCGGCTGTGTTTCGTTTGGTGAGTGTAGAGAACCGGAGACCCGTTTTTACTGGAATTGAGGCATTCCATCTTAGTCCTCAAGGGTGACAACGCATGTTGATTCTTAATCGAGGTTAAATGTAGACGTCTGTCGTTCACAGCATCCACTTACCTTCAGGTGGACTGTGTGCTCGTTTGTTACCCTTTTCCTATAAAAAAACAATTACAATTTTTGGTGCCGGCGGTGATCGAATGCCGGTTAATCGCATATTATGAAATTTACAGCGGGCGCTTAGCCCTTGAGTTACCACGGCTCTCTATTTTTTAGTCTGTTAATGTTTCCGTTACAGCTTTCTAAAGTCCACTGCAGAACATAGGCCTCCACCATAGGTAACATTGCTTCATAGCAGGCGGATTGGTAACTGAAGTTTTTTTTTTTTAAAGTTGTTATTAATAAGACATTGCTGTCAATCTTTGTTTCCCTGTGTCGACTTTTGCGACACCTTCGAGACGACATGGGGTAGTGGATACTCTTACAATCTTCTACTCTTGGACTGAATAATGCATAGAGCTCTTTATTTCACACGATTGCAATCTATGATCGGCTTCACACTACGCGATAATCTCGATTAACACCCAACAGGCTTCCCGAGATCGGAATATATTTAAGCGGAGGTAGTGGATTATTTCATGTTATATTTTAAATTAAAAGCCTGTTTTATACACGACTCAGTACGGAAATTTTACAAAATATTATTGAAAATTTATTTAAACTACTTTTACAGATTTTATCTATCTAATCAAATACCTTTGAACGAGCAATTCTTGTATATATATAACCGGAATCTCAGAAACGGCTCCAACGATTTTCATAAAATTTTGTGTCCAGGTAGTTTCGGGGGCAATAAATTGATCTATTTGCTAGGATTTATTTTAAGAAAATGTCTTTTTGTCCGTGTTTTCAGGAAATGAAAAACTGCTACAATATAAGAAGGTAAATTTTGACATTGTGTTAATGATCGTAATAGCTCAAGTGGAAGTCCTGTAATATCTTGGTTTGCGTCCTGTCTTCGGTCCGACTTTTTTTCCTTTTTTTTTTCAAGTTCCCTTCTTTTGTGAGAAAATCTACTATTTCGAGCCCTTTTTTTTAGTATTTTTTTTAAAATACGAAAAATTTAATTAAACTAATTGCAAATTTTTTTAAAAAATTAAAACCGAGCATAGCTCGGTCATCCAGGTACTTACGTTTAATTGATTTGATTTTTAATTCCCGACGTTTCGGAATTAAAACGCCGACGTCGACGGAATTAAAAATCAAATAAATTAGACGCGATAAAATCCGTAAAAGTAGTTTTAGTCAATGTGTAGTGTTCGCGTAAATATAACAAATCATTAAATTATTGAAAAGTTTATTTTACAGAATTGAAGGTTATATATATATAAATGAGAACACTTGACGTTAATTACGTTATTATGTGATGGAACTATGATACAGCTATATAATGGCTGCAGCACGAATGAGTCGGCTCGACCGGGCTAGGACCACGCTCTCACGAAATACAAGCAGAATAACATCGTGTTTCATATGGTGATATGATGGAGAAAGCCGGATACCCTTTTTGCTAGAAACGAGGCATTCCATCTTAGTCCGAAGGGGTGACAGCGCATCCGCATTTTGATTCTTAATTATGGATAGATATAGATAACTATATCTATCCATGATTAAGAATCAAAGTTTAGTTAAAGTTTTTCAATGTTTGCAGTCTTTTCCCTTTGCGCTAACTTTTTTCTTTTTTAAAATATTGACGATACTACAGTATAATAATGTCTTAAAAACTACAACATAGCTTCAAATGCTTGTGCAGGAATGGTTCACGAAAGTATTGGGGTGGCGAATTTGAACTTACGACTTCGCAATTTTTATCCTTAACTCATTATATCTATATAGGCTATTATCGCTTAAGTGTATTTTGCAATGATTATACTACTCTAAATATACTGCATAATGTAACTTATTATTTAAAAAGTTTCAAACATCACTGGTTGCCAAACTATACCTACCATAACATAGATCGTTTGTATAGTGTTCGTAGTAGTTACAATTGATAATGTTGTGGTCCGACCTTCGAATTTCGGGTCAAACCAAAATCAATAATTAGGTGTATTTGTCAAGAAGTTCTCAGTACCAGCCTAGAGTTAGAAGGTCGGCGGCATTTCTCTTCCGTGCCGGTGGTCCTGCGCCTGATCTCTCTCCACTTGTGTAATATGGCCGTCCCATGGGTCTACATTAATTTTAAAAAAATACTACTTTTTTAAATGTACCCTTCGTTTTTGCTTTTCTTCATTTCATTTCCATAAGTGCCTATGACGTAAGCACTTAAGCAATATCAGCATCAATATCTCAGATCCAGTCAGCGCTTGGCAAGCCCTCATTAGAGGCAGTACAATTGCGACGTCGAAGCCTAAATAGGGCTGACCCGCCCGAATTTAATTGGCCTCACTCGTTATGGAGATACAGAGAGCAACGAGTATTTAAAGAAACGAAGCCGGAACAGTATACAGGGTATCCATAATAACTTTTAATAATTATAAACGTTCATTTATACTCCTAACGGGATGGATTACTTATATAGTAAGGTGATCTAAAATTAAATTATTAAATACAAACCCTGTACCGTACCTGTCCAAATATTATAATCTCAGCCCTCGTGTCTGACGACATTAATATTCGTATTCTGATGTAACGATAATGCAATTTTGATGACTCTGTCGCACAGGGTTCGAATCCCGCACTGAACGAGTATTTGTATGGCTTACAGTAATTGTTTTATAACACTACACCCATACTAAATGACACAAGCGCCAATGGTATAACGAATGAGGCGCGTCTCACCCGTAGGCAGGCACTACGCGTTCCAGCACAGACCGGTTCCCACCGCCCAGAATATCGAATGACACGAGATGAGCAGTCAGAGGCGGGGGTCCGTACTCCCCCACTCGGACAACGGTTACATAGCTCAAAAACCACCACAGAGGGGACATGATGATTGTTAACAACACCAAATCATAAACCATCATCGTCATCATCCTCATCATCATTGCCTTTCCCTTTTTAATCAGCTCGCGGCCTATCAGACAGCTAGCCCTGAGTCAGATAAAGCTGTAAGGGCCGATAGGCTAACGGCGCTAACATCAAAGAATAAAATAATAAACATAAAGAAGTTCCAGGTCTGGGATGTAACGATAATGAAATTTTCACGCCTCCTTCGAGTAGGGTTCGAATTCCGCACGGGAAAAGTATTTGTATGGCTCACACTAATTGTTCCTGGTCTGGATTTTTATCCTTGTGCAGCATCTTCCCAACCAACCAACAACAGCCAACACTTGCCAAACGTAGCAACTATGGCAAATATTCCTGCTATGATCGATAAGGGAAACCTATAATAAGCAATGGTCTTTTGATTGGCTATGGTAGTGGAACACCTTATGTAAGGTCAAGTTCAACTGCTCGTCTATAATTTTCATAAACCTCTTAATTCGGAAAAGGGTTCAGGGCAAAGACGATTACGTCGCGCTGCCACAATGGCGTATTTTACATGACTTCTAATTATTTTTTATTTCTTAGACATGCAGGTTTCCTCACGATATTTTCATCTCAATTTTTCTCAAAACCCTCTTAGAAATAAGAGTAAGCCTGTGTCTAGCAGGAGAACATTGGTAAATACCTACTGTTACTTTACCTATACCTCCTAACTCTAACGGTTTCATGCAGATAATAAACTGATAAACTATCCGTGGGAAACTTATGTTTAAGTAACTTGATTTAATGCTTACAAGTTTATTTAGTAAATTGCTTTAATTGCTTATTCGTGTTTATAGTGGAGTAAAGCTTAAGTATTTATTAACTTAGAATCCCTTCACGAACTTTCATAAAACTAACTTTCATAAAATATGTTTTTTTTAATTTATATATTTTTCCTTATTTATACACAGTACACATACGTGGTAGAGCGACACTGTAGCTATATTATGGTGGTATTACGCCTCGACCGGGGAAGAACTACGCTGTCACAGAATACCAGCGTAAAATGGTAGCTTAATACTGCTGTGTTTCGTATGGTGAGTGTAAAGATCCGGAGACCCTTTTTTACTAGAAACGAGACATTCCATCTTAGTCCTCAGGGGAGACAACGCATCTGCATTTTGATTCCTAATTGAGGATACACGTAGATGTTTACGGGCCACAACATCCACTTATCATCAGGCGGACTGGTGCTCGTATTATATATTATAACCTGTGAAAACCCACTGCTGAAAATGGATCTCTCCCATAGGGGGAATTTGCATCAGTTGCCACGCTTTGCAGACGGGTAGGCAGCCCCAGTTTTTTTTTAAATTATTTTGAGTTGTAGTGAGGAAGATGCTGCTGCCTGATTTCCTGATTTAGTTTCCATCTGTCGTACGACACTCACGGGACGAGATGGGATAGTGGATATTCTTACACTGCCACTACACGGCGTTTTGTTTATGTCATCTTACGGTTCTAAGTAAAGTAGACTTTACTTTTTACTTCTTCTCTTACATAAGTAAAGTAAAAAGTGAAGGTACAGCCTATATACGTCCCACTGCTGGGCACAGGCCTCCCCCTCATTTCTGAGAGGGTTTTAGGGCAAGGAAGTGTCCGCCGCGCAGCCCCAATGCGTGTTGGCGAACTTCACATGTCTTCGAAATATTTTTTTCTCTTATTCCTCAGATACGCAGGTTTCCTCACTATGTTTTCCTTCACCGCCGAGCACGTGGTAATCGGCACTTAAAATTGCAATTAACAATTTCATTGGTGCCGTCGGGGATCGAACCCGGGTTACTCGCGTTGTGTTATATTTACAGCGTGCGTTAACCATCTGAGCTACCACGGCTCTAACTCGTTCTGTTTTCCTTCGGTTCTAACTCGTCTGCAAATATTTAGATTATTCAGGAAACCGGAAGTGGGTAAGAACTAAATAAAAAATTCTCTTACACTGATATATAACTTTCTTTAATAATATAAATTTATAGATTACATAAAATATTACAAAACTATAATAAAGAAAAAATAATACTAAAAATTATCATACGGGACTGTAACCCGCGGTATATTGCCAAGAATGCTGACTGCGTTTCAGTGAGGAATCACTGAAACTTAGCCTTTGAGCGAGAAAATAACCAGGCCTCCTATCATTAGCAGCGACGACCAGTCGCAGATACAGTTCCTTTTTATATAAAAACAAACATATACATACGTACAGGTCAACCTAATAAAAGCGAGTTGATATCCTCCTACGGACTGAACATCGGTCGCAGTGGCCTGTCGGAACGGAGACACCAGCCGAGTGTGGTATAAACATTCAGTATAATTACATACTACGAAGTATACCATCTCAGTCCGTATGTAAATCCTTAGTTAAAGTCAGGTACACACTAGAACCAATCAGTAATCACTTAATAAGAAAACAGTGAAATCGATCTCTAACTTTCTATCGCTCGAATCTCAGCTAACGTTCGCATTTTACATGTTTTAGATCAGTGAGAGGTTCTCAACAAGCATTTACCACAAATAAAGATGTCGGACGAAACTTTGAAATGTGAATTCGCAAGCCAGTTTAGATCGTGCACGTTTTAACGTGTTTAGGAACCAACGTGGATTGTAGAACTAGATCTCTTTCGTATTGCATACAAATACGATCATTATCCTGCCCTATTTAAATAAATGTTAGAGTTGTTTTAAATAATAGCAGCTGTAAGTATATACGAGTAAAATACCGTGTACTTAATCAATGATCTCTACTCGGATGGATACCACTTTTTATTTAAATTGAAGCCTACAAACGTACATACAGACTATCTGATTGTAAATAGATATGATGAGGTCCTCTACCATCATCACCATTTGTATTCTTTGGTATACATATATTGAACTTCGATTACGAATCAAAAAGTACAGACCGTGTAGCGGCGGTGTAAGCATCCACTACGCCACATCTTCCCGTGGGTGTCGTACGAGGCGGCAGAGAAAAACAAAAAAGGAGATGGGCACCAGCGTCTTCCTCATACCAACTACGAGGGGCACACTGAAATGATCGGGAATAAGAAAAACCACATGCACGGTATAGCTAAATTGTATTTTATTGTTTTTCTAAGTATTCTCCGTACAACTTAATGCACTTTTCCATTCGTGCAAACCAATCATTAAAACAACTTCAGTCTGAAGTTGATGTTGACAAAATGACTGATTTGTACGCTTCCTTCCACAGCTGCTTCGGGGTCTCCGAAACGTTGACCGCGTAATAAATCTTTCATTTTAGGGAATGTAAAGAAATCGTTTGGGCTCAGGTCAGGACTGTACGGAGGATGGCTCATCAGCTTCACGTTTTCCTGCTTCAAAAAATCATTTGTCTTCCGAGCCGTAAGGGAGCTGGCATTATCGTGATGTAAGATGATGCGACGTTCCGGGTTATTTTTTCGGAGTTTGGCTATCATTTCTGGCAAACAAACCGTGATATATCACTCAGTGGTAACCGATCTGCGTTCCTGTAAAAGAATTGTAGCAACATGCCCCTTTTTCGAGACAAACGTAGCAACCATCTTCTGTGACACGCTGATGGTAAGTGAATGCTGTGGCGCATACACATTTACATCTATTCTCGACTAAGAATCAAAATGCAGATGCATTGCCACCGCTGAAGACTAAGATGGAATGCTTTGTTTCCACTAAAAAGGTTGCCTGGTTCTATACACTCTCGTGGAGAGCGTGGTCCATACCCGGTCGAACCGACCCATTCTTGCTACAACCATACAAATATAGCTGCATAACGACTCTACCACGTATTATAGTAGGTATATAGAAAAGTAGGTGTAGAAAAAAGGCACTGTAACAGAATCAAATACAGTTCAAAGCAATAATAAACACAAAACAAAATAATGAAATAAATTTCTCATTCTCATTGAAATTCAATTAAGATTAAAAATATGTGTATTATATCGGTTATTTTTTAACGCACATTGTTGGCACAGGACAACATTATTGTTTATCTAAAGATGTTTCTTTTTTTAACATTAACAAAGTGCAAACGGGCTGTAATAAAAGCCTGAGGTTCCGGCGTTAAACACGTTAGAATCGTATCACGGTACGTCACATCAGCGACTATGGTGATACCATCGCCACGATCTCGTTCCACGACAAGTCGCAAAGTTGGCGTGTCGCAACTACTCCGGCGAATGTTCGAATTTGTCCTCACGATTACACTACAGATTATCATCTTTACTCATCACGAAATAACACAGCAGGTTAGTGAATTACTGCTGCAACTCGAAGTAAATCGAGATGAATGTGAATCTAAAAACTTTAAAGTAATCCATCAAACTGTGTTTCATCACAAACAAAACACGCATTTGTGAACAGATTTTACATACATATTTTAGGACCATTTCTATATAATAAGCTAAACAAGTCACTAAAGATATATGGCAGTGATGGCGAACCAATGGCACGCGTGCCATCGATGGCACGCGACATAATATTTTGGGCACGCCACCGATCGCAAAGCAAAGTTCACTATGAAGTATTATATTACGAACGAATGCGAGTGATCCTAGTTACATCGTGGACTACCTTTGCTAATGACGCATAGCTTATTTCACCATCATCATCATCATTACAGCCCTTCACAAGTCCACGCCTTCCCCAAGGAATGCATAGTTCGTTTACGCATAGCATAATAGTCAATCACGTTAACACAACTGTATTTAAAAATTCATTTGTGTTATATTTAGGATTTGACTAATATACGTTATTTGTCATCTAATCTGTAACAACAGAAGTCACACTAATGTTACTTTAATTTCAATTACGCGTTTAACTGAAACATTTAATATTATACATTGCAAAATATATTTTACAATGTATAATAGTAAATGTCTGAACTCAAGACTCTTTATTTATTTTTGTAGTAAAAAAGAGTTTTGTGTCGATAGTATTTAGTACTATTATTTTCCCCATAATCACGAAGTCAAAATTATTTTACGGCACGTCTATTACCTAATTAAATTTTTTTTAGAAAAATGGCACGTTGATACATAAAGGTTCGCCAACCCTGATATTTAGTGACACAGAAATAGTAATAACATTGTCTTGTTATTACGATTTTATAGGTAAGTTATAAGAAATGTAATATAATTGTAAGAGAATTTCTGAGTAAATTAAATTAAGAAAACACAGAGAAGTTGTTAAAAATTCTAAAATAGTTTTATTTTAATTGTAGGTAACGAATATTTGTTATTTAGTTATTTTATTTGTTATATAATATAGTTTATTTATTTAAATTATCTAGTGTCCTACATTATTAAACCCATAGTGTAAGTGATTGTCTGAAACAAACTCAACCTAGTTCAGGGAGGTAGCTATTGTTATAAACTTGATTTTTCAATCTTTCTTTTGTTAGATCATACATTATTAAGCTACACATAGTTTTAATTTTTATTATTGCTTGTTATTTTTATTAGGCTCATTGTTACTTTATTTAATTGTAATCATATTTGTTCCTGTATGTAAAACATGTGTAATTTGAAATGAAATAAAATTTATTATTATTATTATTATATCATCAACATTAAAGCACGGTTATGAACCAACTGCATCCATCGATTTCCTGCTTGCCTTACCAGGTCGTCACTAAGTCCATATAAGGCCTTCTAAGATATCTCTAAGTCTTCTACCTTTTTTGGATAATATCAATATTTATATTCCACTAAATTTCTCCTCGGATCTTTAAGTTACAACTCATTCCAAGCACGGCGGGCGTATCAACAAGCTATTATGGCATATAAAATAATTCGCGGTAAGATAGACCTAAGTGCTTCAGACCTAAGTGCCGAACTGTGTCGATCCTTCGTACCAAATTACCACTGTTGTATTCACAAACATACACTGTGTCTCGCGCCATCGGCGCCAACGGTCGTGTCTATCAGCAGTCTAGAGCTGACATAAATGAGATGTTTTTACTGCCATTCTGAAGTAACAAGATCTTTCTAGCATATTCCATATTCGACCGTTACGATACCCATGCGACAAAACGAGGTGATAGGCAAAACTATCTGCGTGTGTGATGAAATAAAGTTTAGTTTCTTTTTTAAATATAACACTAACGAAACCAATTAGTACGTTCAGAAATAAATATCTCCTTAGCTATCACTTTCGAGTACCCTTGGTAATCATTTGAAAAATCATGTCTGATCCGCCAAAACAGAGTCACGACGCAACAAGTCTGCCACCGCTCCGTATTTACGAGCGACGTTCTCGCGCTAAGTGGGAATTGTATCGAGCGACCAACGGTACGGGATTTAGAACTTAATCGGACAATCACCTTTAATTTGTTTTGCCAGAAACAGCACTCTCAAGAATTCTTCACAAATATTTTTGATGCTTTTAAAATAACTGAATATCAGAATTAGGTTAGTTGGCTAGTTACATAAATTTTGAAACAACTAAAAGAAAACAAAAAAGAGAAAGTCGTTTTGGAATTAGTATAATATTTTCAAAATTCGAAATTCCAAAGGTAACAGCTCGATTTCCAAAGTGACCATTGTTACTAGTGATTGCAATTTTAAGCCGATTTACCACGTGTCCAACGGTGAATAAAAACACTGCGAGGAATATCATATATGAGAAATCATGAAATATTCGAGTTCACTAAAAACTCGCTATAGAGAAATGAAACAGGAGGTGGACAATATTATCAATAGTATCTTCTTGGAATCGACTGAATTTTTTTAAAGAGGCTGCGGTTGCCTACCTGCCTGCTTATCGTGGCAACTATGGCAGATCATCAATCTACGGGCGAGGCCTATTATATGCTCAACACAGGACCTTTGATAGGCTTTGTAATTAATTAATTAATTTTTGTTAAGTTACTTTAATAATTAAAATAATACTCGTTTTTACGGATTATATCGCGTATATTAACTTTTTTATCGCGTATATTATTTTTTTACGTGGTAGAGCCATGCTACAGCTATATTACTAGTATAGTTGTAGCACGAATGAGTCAGCTCGACCGGGGAAGGACCACGCTCTCACAGAATACCAGCGTCAAATAGTAGCTTGACGCTGCTGTGTTTCGTATGGTGAGTGTAGAGAACCGGAGACCCTTTTTAATGGAAACGAGGCATTTCATCTTAGTCCTCACGGGTGACAACGCATGTGCATTTTGATTTGTAATCGAGGATAGATATAGATGTCTATGGGCCACAGAAACCACTTACCATCAGGTGGACTGTGTGCTCGTTTGTCACCTTTATCCTATAAAAAGAACCCGACGTTTCGAGTACTTTACAGCAGCCATGGTCACGGTGGACTGAGATGTTCAACGTTTAGATGTCATAGTTACGCAATCACCACAGATTAAAATTTCTATTAATTTTTGTTCTGATCTACGCAGCATGAACATATAGTATCTTGAAGTCTTGCAGTTGTATACTTGGGTTAGGATTTAATTTTATTAAGTATAAGATAGTAGCACCGAGCCATATTCTTCTTTATCTTCTCTATTGAAATTAGGATATTTTTTGATTTCAATAGCCTCGCGAATCACCCTTGGAAGGAATCGGTGTTCTTTAGCGAGGATTTGTGGTCTATCAAAACTGATGTAATGGTGGGGGCAATGACCTTAGGACCTTACAATGATGAAAGGATGATACGCCTTAGGTACCGTTATCTTCACAGCCCATAAATGAACATAGGCCTCCCCTATAGATTGCCTCACAGGGGCTTGCCACAGTTGCCACGCTTGGCAAGCAGGTTGGCAACCACAGTTTTTTTATTTTTAGACGTTATTAGGAAGATGCTACTGCCCAACTGCCGAACTCCTGATTGGTTACCCTCTATTGCCTCTTATGACGTCCACGGAACCATATGTGGTATTGGATATAATTACACCAACACCACGGTAAGCCCTTAGAGCAAGTTGTAAAAATATTTTGTATACCGTACATTCTTCTCAAATTGTACATAATTTTTCTGTAATTGAATGTCACACGTCTGAATTACTAAATCTATTCACACGTCGGATGATGATTCTGACATTTTCGAAGAATGAAAAGGGTACTGGCAACGGCTCGTGGGCGGGTTGACACGTGCACTTACCGGGATCGAACGCAGGCCATTGTAAGTACACTTTGGTTATTAGGCCCGGCGTTATTAACTTGTTGGAAAGTCGTGAGAAGGTATGCTCTCGTCGATTTGATATTAATTGCTCAAGTAGTGCAGAGAATGGGCCTCTTTATGTTGCGTAACAGCTATTGTTAGGCAATTTTTTATTTATTTTATTTATTGAATAAAACTATTATTTACGGATTTTATCGCGTTTAATATATTTAATTTATTTTTATTATTATCCCGACGTTTCGGGTGCTTTACAGCGCCCATGGTCACGGGGGGGGACTGAGACGTTAGACGTCCCAATGTCATAGTTAGTCCGGCTACCTTCAGTTTTTTAATATTAATTTTTGGTCCGATTTACGCAAAACGAGCTTATAGTATCATGAAGTCTTGCAGAGGTATGCTTGGGTTTGGGTTTAATTTTGTTGATTATAGGATCCCAAGCAGATGGTAGCACCCAACCATCTTCTCTATTGAAATTTGGATGTTTTTTAATTTCAATAGCCTCGCGTATCATCCTTGGTAGGAATCGGTGTTCTTTTGCGAGAATTTGTGGTTTATCAAATCTAATGTAATGGTGGGGACGATCTTGAACATGTTCGCAGACTGCAGACTTCCCGGAGCGTCGGTGCTTCACATCAGCTATATGTTCCTTCACGCGGGTTTTTATAGATCTCTTTGTTTGACCTATGTAAGAGAGACCACATTCACAATCTAGCTTGTACACACCTGCATCTTGTAGAGGAATATTACATTTGATGGATGGTAAAAATTGACTAATCTTCTTCAGCGGCTTGTAGTATGTCTTAATGGACGCTCGCTTCAAGATGTAGCCAATCTTGTCCGTGACTCCTCCAACATATGGTAGTAGAGCAGGTGCGCGCTCGACTGTTGCCGGCTTCACTCGTTCACTGTGACGTAGGCGCGGGACCCGAAGCTTGTTGTCTTGCAATACTTGCTTGACGTGCTGAAGCTCCGCGGCCAGATGTTTTCTGTCACAGATCCCTCGTGCTCTCTGAAACAAAGATTTACCCACGGTAGCTAACTGTGAAGGATGATGGTGAGATTCACCATTTAGATATCGGTTGGTATGGGTCTTTTTCCTATACACAGTGTGACCAATAGTGTTATCAGGATTTCGGATGACTAAAACATCTAGGAAAGCTAAAGAATTATTTGCCTCTAACTCCATTGTGAATTGTATTTTAGAGTTTATGGAGTTAAGGTGGTCTAAAAATGCAGTTACTTTGTCAGATGGTAAAATTGTGAAAGTGTCGTCTACGTACCGCTTGTAGAACCTTGGATTTACAGGAGCACTAAGAAGGGCTTTCTCCTCAAAGTCCTCCATGAATATGTCGGCGACTATGGGAGACACAGGTGAGCCCATCGCCACACCATCTACTTGCTTGTAGAACTCCTCCTTCCACAATAGATAGCCAGATGTGAGGCAATGTTCAAGTAGTATTGCATATTCTTGAGGCATGTTATTTTCTTCTAGCTTCCTAGTTACAATTGAGATGCAGTCCACAATAGGTAGGCATGTAAATAGTGACTGAACATCAAAACTGACCATAGTTTCATTGTTAGCGAGATGTAGGTCTTTTATCTCACTCACAAAATGGTATGAATCCTTTGTGTGTGCTCTGGTATGTCCTCTCAGTGGTGATAGTATTTTTGCTAAGTATTGTGCCAGCTTATAAGTTGGTGAATCGATCTGGCTCACTATGGGACGTAGTGGAGCGTTTGGTTTGTGTATCTTCGGTAACCCATACAACCTCGGTGGTTTGGCACATGATGGTATTAGCGAATTCACGTCGAGATTTAATTTTTCGGAGTATTTCTTTATTAAATCGCTAGTTGTTTTAAGCGTGTTAGTTGTAGGGTCTGTTTTGACCTTTTTATATGTACTTTCGTCCGATAAAAGTTGTTGTATTTTAAAATTATATTCCGACGTGTCCATTACTACCGTAGCATTTCCTTTATCCGCGCGGAGAATCGTGAGTTCTGGTCTGTTCCGTAAGTTATTTAGCGCTGTAAATTCGTCTTTGGGAAGGTTTGGTTTCGGCACTGAACTGCGACGTAACAAGGATGAAATATCTTGACGTATGGCCTCCAAATCTTCCTTACCGATATTATTCTTAAACAGACAATCCTCAACACTGCAGATAATTTCTTCGTACGGGATTTTTCGCGGAGTTAATGCGAAGTTCATTCCCTTCGCTAATACTTTCATTGTCGGTTCGTCCAGTGTATGTTTTGACAAATTACAGACAGTGCGTTGTTTATAGTTTGTGTCTATGGTCAACGGTTGTTTATTGTTCTGGCGTTGACTTGGATGTTTGGCATTTGATTTGATCGTTAATTTTTGGTATTTTTCTATTTGTTTATTTTTGCATTCATTGTATTTTGATGTTTCTCGTTTGTTTAAAGTTTCGATGCAATTATTAAAATCAAATGTCGTTAAAATTGTCTTTAGTTCACTGGACAAATTGTCTATGGTGTTGTTTATGAAATGTAAATCGAACCGTTTCTGCTGAATCACCGTCCGTAACAACTTTTTACTTGCCTGATTTAAGATCTTAGCGCTTCCTCGAATGTCCTTCTTTGTTGATATTTTGACACACGTAGGAATGAGATTATGGTCTCTGCATCTCTTCAAGAAATTTAAAGATGTTATATATCTTGCGCGCTTGGTTTTAAGATCTTCTAATCGGCGAATTTTATTTGCTATTACCAAGGATGATACGCGAGGCTATTGAAATTAAAAAACATCCAAATTTCAATAGAGAAGATGGTTGGGTGCTACCATCTGCTTGGGATCCTATAATCAACAAAATTAAACCCAAACCCAAGCATACCTCTGCAAGACTTCATGATACTATAAGCTCGTTTTGCGTAAATCGGACCAAAAATTAATATTAAAAAACTGAAGGTAGCCGGACTAACTATGACATTGGGACGTCAAACGTCTCAGTCCCCCCCCGTGACCATGGGCGCTGTAAAGCACCCGAAACGTCGGGATAATAATAAAAATAAATTAAAGATATTAAACGCGATAAAATCCGTAAATAATAGTTTTATTCAATGTGTAGTGTTCGCGTAAATTTAAGAAATCATTATTTTATTTATTTAATCTTTATTATACACCTTATACTAAGGGATATAAAGGGCGGACTTAATGCCTTATGGAATGCTCTGCCAGTCAACCCTAAGGCATATGTATATATAATATATATAAATGAAATTGGTATTTGCATGCCATTAATGATAGACTCAGAAATGAGGATATCCGCAGTAAAACCAGATTGACCGACATAGCCCAACGGATTAGTAAGCTGAAGTGGCAATGGGCCGGCCATATAGCTCGAAGAACCGATAACCGATGGGGAAGAAAGGTTCTCGAGTGGCAGCCTCGTACCGGTAGGCGTAGTGTAGGGCGACCCCCACTAGATGGAGTGACGACCTGGTAAGATATGCAGGAAGTCGATGGATGCAGGTGGCTCAGGACCGTGCTTTGTGGCATTACTTGGGGGAGGCCTATGTTCAGCAGTGGACTTGTGAAGGGCTGTGATGATGATGATGATGATGATGCCATTAAGGCATAAATATAGGGTTGCCACCTGTACTACAATATGTATATATACGAGGATGCGCTTTTAAGTTCGCGGAATGGGGGGTAAGGAGTGGAAATAAAATCCAAATTTATTTTTCCTTCTCAATATATTCACCTGCTACCCTAATACATTTTTCGGATCTTTCAATTAACTTATCTATAACCTCAAAATAATGAATTTCTTAGTCTAAAAAATACGACGAAACTGCTTCCTTCACTTCTTCATCAATTAAAACTTTTTCCCACGAAGTTCTTTTTTTAAGTTTGGAAATAGATAATAATCACTGGGGGCCAGGTCAGGACTATATGGGTGGGTGTGGCAAAATTTTGAAGACCACCTTCTATAGGGCAGCCATCGCAACATGGCACTTGTGAACAAGCTCGTTGTCGTGCAGAAGAAGGATTCCTTTGGTCAATTTTCCCCTTCTTTTCTATTTTATGGCTTACTTTAATTGTTCTAGGATTGAAGCGTAGTAATTTCCGGTTATTGGGACACCTTTATCTTTATAATTAATCAATAGGATTCCTTCTGAGTCCCAAAAGACTGCCGCCATTATTTTCACAGACGATTGTGCCGCCTTAAATTTCTAGGGTGGTGGTGTGCCTTTTTTGTGCCACTGCATAGAGTCCTATTTGAACTCAGGTTCATAATGGTGAACCCAAATTTCGGCACCAGTAACTATTTGAGCCAACACTCCATCTTTGTCTTTCATACAGAGGTCCAAAAAATGCACGAGAACACTCCACGCGCTGTGCTATTGAGGCGGCGTGAGCATTCTAGGCACCCATCTTGCGCTGACTTTAGTCATGCCAAGATGGTCATGAAGAATTTTGGAAATGGTTGTGTCTGATACTCCAACTATTTTTGCGATCTGTTTTATCTATAGGCGGGCATCTTCTAATACCAATTTTTCAACTTTTTGAATTATTTCCGAAGTGGTCACCTCGATCGGCCTTCCTACCGTGGATCGTCTTCAAGTGACTTTCTGCCTTGCTTAAAAAGGGTATGCCACTTGTAAACCATAGTTTTACTTGGACAAGAGTCTCCGTAAACAGATGACATCTCCTCCAGTACAGTCTGAACTGATTTTCCGTGCTTGATAAGGAACTTTATAACGGCACGGAACTCGATTTTCTCTATATTTCACAATTTCTTCCCGATTGACTTGTTTGGTTGACGATAACTCAGACTAATGATCTAACTACAATAATATCCGGTATTTATACTAATAATGAGTTGCTCAATTATCACGTAATTCAGCGACGTCCCCACTTATTACCTACCTACCCATTCCGTGAACTTAAAAACGCACCCTCGTAGTATCATACTATATTTTAGTATATTATTGTACTTTATATTAAAGAAAAATAATATAGTACGAAGAATACTATATTTTTGTCCCTAATTCAACTGTCCTTTTGTTATATTAACTGTGATTGGAAATCTGGAATTAGTATGTTTTACGGAAAGAATTTTTCCATCACGAATGTAAAATTGAGGGAAGAAAGAAAAAGAGCAAGTATTAATTTAACTAAAAATTAATTTTTGAAATGAATTTAAATGAATCTAAATTGTTTAGACCACTATAATTATTAATTGATTTAAAAGTGTGGTAGAAAGTATGATGGTTAGATTATTGTTGGTCAAAGCAAAAAGCAATAACAATATATATATATATATATATATATATATATATATATATATATATATTGATACGCGAGGCTATTGAAATTAAAAAAACATCCTAATAAGAGAAGATGGATGGGCGCTGTCATTTGCTTGGGATCCTATAATTAACAAAACTAAATCCAAACCCAGGCATATCACTGCAAGACTTCAAGACTAATCAAACTACTGCACGCTCGTTCTGCGTAGATCGGACCAAAAATTATTAATAATAAACTGAATGTAGCCGGGCTAATCACGACATTGGGACATCAAACATCTCACCCCCCCCCCCTCCCCCGAAGCACCTGAAATGTCGGAAATAAAAATAAGTTAATTAAACGCGATAAAATCCGTATAAATAGTTTTATTTAATATGTAGTGTTCGTGTAAATATAAGAGGATAAATGTACGTAATGGATGAACGTATGCTCGCTTGTGACACTTATTCTATAAAAAAAATAACAATATTATGATTTCTTACATTTACGCGAATCCTACACATTGATTAAAACTACTTTTACGGATTTTATCGCGTTTATTTTACCATTATTTTTAATTCCCGGCGTTTAGAGCGCTTTCCAGCACCCATGGTCACGGGGGGACTGAGATGACTGACGTCCCAATGTCATTGTTAAACCCGGAGTACCTTCAGCTTTTTTTAACTATTGTTTATTGTCCGATCTATGCAAAATGAACTGACTATGTCCTGAGGTCTTGCAGTGGTATGCTTGGGTTTAGTTTTAATTTTATTGATTATAGGATCCCAAGCAGGTGGTAGTACCCAGCCTCCTTCTCTATTGAAATTAGGATGTTTTTTAATTTCAATAGCCTCACGTATCATCCTTGGTAGGAATCGGTGTTCTTTCGCGAGGATTTGTGGTCTATCAAATCTGATGTAATGGTTGGGGCCGTCTAGGATATGATCGCAAACTGCGGACTTCCGGGAACGTTGATGCTTCACATCAGCTATATGTTCTTTTACGCGGGTTGTAATTGATCTTTTTGTTTGTCCTATATAAGAGAGACCACATTCACAATCAAGCTTGTACACTCCTGCATCTTGTAGAGGAATATGACACTTGACTGATGGTAGGAACTGACTAATCTTCTTCGGCGGCTTGTAGAATGTTCTAATAGAAGCTCGCTTCAAGATGTAGCCAATCTTGTCTGTGACACCTCTAACATATGGTAGTACAGCAGGCACACGCTCGACTGTGGCCGGCTTCACTCGGTCACTGTGCCGTAGGCGCGGGACCCGACGCTTGTTGTCGTGCAGAACGTGCTTGACGTGCTAAAGCTCGGCGGCCAGGTGTTTGCTGTCACAGATCCCTCGTGCTCTCTGTAACAAAGATTTGCCCACGGTAGCTAACTGTGAAGGATGGTGGTGAAATTCACCGTTTAAATATCGGTTTGTACTTATGGGTCTTTTTCCTATACACAGTGTGACCAATGGTGTTGTTAGGATTTCGGATGACTAACACATCTAGGAAAGGTAAGAAATTATTTGCCTCTAACTCCATAGTAAATTGAATTTTAGAGTTTATGGAATTAAGATGTTCTAAAAATGCAGTTACTTTGTCTGATGGTAAAATTGTGAAAGTATCGTCTACGTACCGCTTGTAGATCCTTGGTGTAACAGGTGCAGTAAGGAGGGCTTTCTTCTCAAAGCCTTCCATGAATATATCGGCAACAATGGGAGATACAGGTGAGCCCATCGCGACACCATCTACTTGCTTGTAAAACTCTTCCTTCCACAATAGATAGCCAGATGTAAGGCAATGTCTGAGTAATACTGCATATTCTGCTGGCATATTATTTTCCTCTAGTTTCCTAGTTATAATTGAGATACAGTCTTCAACAGGTAGGCATGTAAATAGAGACTGAACATCAAAACTAACCATAGTTTCATTATCAGTAAGACGTAGAAGTCCATAAACTCTAAAATTCAATTTACTATGGAGTTAGAGGCAAATAATTCCTTACCTTTCCTAGATGTGTTAGTCATCCGAAATCCTAACAACACCATTGGTCACACTGTGTATAGGAAAAAGACCCATACAAACCGATATTTAAACGGTGAATCTCACCACCATCCTTCACAGTTAGCTACCGTGGACAAATCTTTGTTACAGAGAGCACGAGGGATCTGTGACAGCAAACACCTGGCCGCCGAGCTTCAGCACGTCAAGCAAGTTCTGCACGACAACAAGCTTCAGGTCTCGCGCCTACGGCACAGTGACCGAGTGAAGCCGGCCACAGTTGAGCGTATGCCTGCTGTACTACCATATGTTAGAGGTGTCACAGACAAGATTGGCTACATCACAAGAACATTCTACAAGCCGCCGAAGAAGATTAGTCAGTTCCTACCATCAGTCAGGTGTCATATTCCTCTACAAGATGCAAGAGTGTACAAGCTATGATTGTGAATGTGGTCTCTCTTATATAGGACAAACAAAAAGATCAATTAGAACCCGCGTAAAAGAACATACAGCTGATGTGAAGCATCATCGTTCCGGGAAGTCTGCAGTTTGCGATCATATCCTAGACGGCCCCAACCATTACATCAGATTTGATAGACCACAAATCCTCGCGAAAGAACACCGATTCCTACCAAGGATGATACGTGAGGCTATTGAAATTAAAAAACATCCTAATTTCAATAGAGAAGGAGGCTGGGTACTACCACCTGCTTGGGATCCTATTATCAATAAAATTAAAAGTAAACCCAAGCATACCACTGCAAGACCTCAGGACATAGTTCATTTTGCATAGATCGGACCTTAAACAATAATTAAAAAAAAGCTGAAGGTACTCCGGGTTTAACAATGACATTGGGACGTCAGTCATCTCAGTCCCCCGTGACCATGGGTGCTGGAAAGCGCTCGAAACGTCGGGAATTAAAAATAATAGTAAAATAAACGCGATAAAATCCGTAAAAGTAGTTTTAATCAATAACAATATTATTTTGTTAGTATTCATTAGGTCATTTGAATGTTGAAGTAGTCATTTCACATATCGCGTTCAGGTCACAGGTCAGTTCCGCCTCTCAAACCTAACGAGCTGCCTGACATTGAGTTCCCTAAATATTGTTACATATCTCATTTAGTAGTATTATAATAGAATCGTTCATTGTCAGCTCTTACGATATAGCGCACCATTTTCACAATGAATGAATCAATCGTTTATTCGGCACACGCAACAAAATGCATTTTACAAAGAAAACAAAATAATAATATGCACAAAATACATTAGCGCAAATAAAGAAAGGAGCCGTGGTAGCTCAGTGGTTAACGCTCGCTGTAAATATAACAGAACGCGAGAGTAACCCGGGTTCGATCCACGCCGGCACCAATGAAATTGTTAATTGCTATTTTAAGTGCTGATTTACCACGTGCTCGGCGGTGAAGGAAAACATCGTGAGGAAACCTGCATGTCTGAGGAATAAGAAAAATATTTCGAAGACATGTGAAGTTCGTCAACACGCATTTGGGCAGCGCGGCGGACACTTCCTTGCCCTAAACCCTCTCAGAAATGAGGGGAGGTCTGAGCCCAGCAGTGGGACGTATATAGGCTGTAACTTTACTTTTTACTTTTAAATAAAGAAAACCAATTTATTTGTGCATATAGTTTCTGTTTATAGAATAATGTCACCCTTATTAACGAGCACCGAGTCCACCTGATCGTAAGTGGATGCTGTGACCCTTAGACATCTACATTTATCTTCAGTTAAGAATCAAAATGCATACGCGGTGCCCGCCCTGAGGACTGAGATGGAGCACCTAGTTTCCAGTAAAAAGGGTCTCCGGTTCTCCACACTCACCATACGTAACACAGCAGCATTAAGCTGCTATTTCACGCTGTTATTCTGTGAAAGCGTGGCCCTACCCCAGTCGAGGCGACCCATTGGTGCTGCATCCACAATATAGCTGCAGCGTGGCTGTACCACGTACAAACTGTTTATCGTGTAGTGGCGGTGAAGAATATCCAACAGCCCATATCGTCCCGTGCGTATCGTAAGAGGTGAACGGGAAACAAGCCAGGAGATGCGATAATGGGCGACACCTTCTTTCTGATGACAACGCAAAATTATAAAAAATTGCAGTTAGCTACCCGCCCGGCAAGCGTGGCAAAATGAAGCAATCTACGGGGAGGCCTATGTTCAGCTGTGGACTTTTATAGCAGTGTTGCCACGGCCACAGCGCTGTTATTCTGTCACTGCCTCATATTATTACCGAACAGTTGTGGTACATACTTCCGTTATCATGCATAATGAAATAAAAATTAGTAAAATAAAAGTTATAACCTTATAAGCTAATTAATAGGAAACAAATTAAAGTAAAAAAAAAAAACAGAACCATGGTAGAGAAATAAATAAGTGGATGTGTCTATTTGTAGTGTCAAAGTAACAGCTGTTTACTAAATCTATATGAAAGTCTATGAGGTACATAAAACAAAAAAAACAATTTTCAAAATTTTGTCTATTTTTCTGTTTATCTGAATAGGTTACTTTTATTTTAGAAACAGAATTAGGGTTCCTCTTAAAAAATTAAGACTCATGAAATTCAATTGTAACAAATTCCACGCGGTCGAAGTTGCGGGCAACAGCTAGTCTTACATAATTGAATAAAAAGGATTAAAATAAAATATTAAAATAAATAATAAAAAATAACCTTAAATTATAAGTTAATTAAAAGTAAACAAATCAAAGTAAAAAAAGCTGAATTATAATAACAAATTGTATAATAATACGCATAATATTTATAAGTACTTTTTAAGCGACAGTAGCCTAATGGCAGGGCGCGGACCGCGAACTCAAAAAGGTCGTGGGTTCGAATCCGCCATTCGACTACTGGCGTGAACCACTCGTAACACAAGCAATTTAAGCTTACCACGAGTGGTTAAGGTGAATATTAGTAATGTTTATAGCATTGTTAATATTCTTTTTTTTAGGTACTTGCACAAAAATATTTAAGTAAATGATAATTATATGTAATAATAGTTAAAGTGACTAATGCACAACTACAATAAAATATAAGTAAAAGTAGCTGATGTATAAACAGTAGAAATACATTGCTTTTGGCCTTTGGCCAAAACGACCACAAGGATATTAAAGTGCAACCAATATAACGAAACTGAAGGGAACTAAAAAGTATTCATTATACTAAGTAATTCGTTATGTATATGTTTGTTACAACAAACGGTCGATTATTGTAGTATAAGGGACGTTTTAACAAGGTCTTTTACAAGGTTTAACGTGTCTGAATCTGTTGAAACATGATTTATTGTGTAATTAAGTGGGAATAATTAATTGGATACATTATATCAAGCTTTTAAGTCGAAAAAATTCGTTAAATAGAGGTAAATAATATCTTCTTAATATATTCTGCCATGATTAAAAAACGTTATAAAAAGGTTTGTGATAAATGTAAGTACATATTCATAATGTAGAGGTATATTTTGAATTAGATCTTATGGGCAGTTCTAGGGATTTCGAAAAATTCTTTAAATCTAGCAATTATGTTACGTTATATTGAGGCTCGTTATATCAAGGTTACACTGTATATCATTGAATATAAACAGTAAAAAGTTTTCTCACATAGTAAATAAATACAAATATAAAACGAGCATATTACCACAGAGTGTGGTAGTGCTAAGCTACAGACATGTTATAGATGCACAATTGGGTTGTTTCAACTAGAGAAGGATCACACAAAAAAAATTGTGTGAAAATCCCCATATCAGAGAAATTACAAAAGGCCGAGCTCATGAGAAGTCTGCCAAAATTAAAGTAGGCAGCAAGGCGGACCTATCCTTAAAAACCCTATCAGGGATAAGAGAAGGCATAAGCACAGTAATAATAATAATAATAAACTTTATTAGCATAATTACATTCCTTTCCTTTACAATAAGCTTTTTTACAATATGTTTAAAATAAGCTATGCACAAAGTTGCTTACTTCGGTTCCTGCCGGCTGTACTAGGCCGAGCCTGTATCACAGACGGCAGTTCCTTCCTCCATGACACAAAATATATTATATCATATCAGTACGACGTATCTATACTGTTTCTTAACTTTTACAGATATTAATACCATAATTGATACAGTTTTCTTCTGCTATAGGTACCGGACTGTAGGCGACGCCTCGTCGTTCGTGAGTTAACTTGTATAGTAATAAACTGACTTACCGGTTGGTTTATGGTGAACAGCTTACCCTAATAACAAAATCCTAACAAAATCCTACAAAGTCTAACAAAAAGCAAACATAGTAAATGCATATATTAATTTCAATAAGCTTACCCTTTGGCTGTACTAATGTTGCCAAAAAATAAATACGCAGAGCTTTTTGGCGTAAAAACATTTTCTGTGTTTTTAAGAACGAACCCATTTACCAACGATACATTATTCATAAACATTTTTAAACACTTGATTAGCTAAATAGTGTTTTGTCACTTTCTAGCAACAAGTGACTCGCAAATGTCAAAATGAGACAAAACATTATTTAACAAATCAAGCGTTTAATTGTTTTATGAATAAGTGGGTAATAATACGACGAGGAAGTTTGTTATATGAATATGTCTATGGGCCATTGTATCTTTACCATGAAGTGAACTGTGTGCTCGCTTGTCACCCTTATGTGTATAAAAAACATAATTTTGTGAAGGCTTCGTTTACGTTTTGCAAGAATTTCATTATAATTGCTCAAGTTTGATACTCTGTCTGAACATAATTTAGGACAAAATCTGTCTAATTTTGTCCTAAATTTATGTTCAAATAACCTTGAAAACCACCTCCATTTTTTGTTTCCTTTAATCGTTTAGATATACCGATCATTTATATGCAAATTAGAAAATTGTGGCCTATCATAGAAATAACTGTTATTTGGTTTATTATCAACTCGATAAATAATTTAAATCGAAACTCATCTATTCTTTATATGCTTTGTTTAATTAATTGAAAATAGTAATTTACTTTATAGCTGTGACAGTAAATCAATTTAGTAATTTATAAGAAATGGACACAACGTAATTGAACTAAAGGAAGTTTTTAAATAAATTATTGAAAAAATATGATAAATAATTTATAAACGATTAAAAAGATTTACCGTTGTAAAATTTGCTAACGTTGAAACTCAGAAATAATCCCCATTTGAATGGTAATATTTGTGGGTGTTTTGGAACTGTTCTCTGGACGCTTACACTACCTACGGTGGCAGTGTCTAAAAAAAATCACAGATTATATAAGACTATGAAATCCCTGAAATATAAAGTGTATTACATATTAGTAGATGGCATTCCATCTTAATCTTCAAGGGTGACAGAGTATCTACATTCGATTCTTAATAGAGGATAGATGTCGGTATCTATCCTCCACAATATCTATCACCTTGATAATAATATTCCCTAGACCGAATTTCGATCAAGGCGACCAGCCTAAACAGAGACTAGCCATCTGCTCAGGATAGGATTATAGAGGCCCATGTATGAGTAAGCACAGGCACACTCGATATCCCTCACTCTCAAAGTCCGATGTGACGGTGAACCGATATGACCGAGGAGATATCAGGTACAGGAGCAACGGCTTTACGTTCTTTCCGAATCACGGGGCTGAAACACGAACTGACTTTTCCGACCTCATGATGAGTAGGCACGTTCACGAACACTAGATCAACAAAGTAGTTCAGCATCCACTTACCATCAGATGAACTGTTTACTCATTTGTTACTGCTGTAATTTCTATGAAAAAAAATTATAATAATTCAAAATACCAGGAGAACATCGTCATTATTCAAAGGGAAATGACTAACGCTGCGTGTAATGTTACATTTTTAACGAGTTAACTAACTGTAATTAATTTTACGCGAGCGTTAATTGTCTGAACTCTGGCAGCGAGTGAATGTCACGGAGCTAGGACATTTGAATAAACAATATCTATATCATATAATGGAGCCATAAAGAGGGTAGAGGACGTTTATTAATATTTTATTTAAAAAAAACAGATGGCATCGTGGAATATTTGAAATTGAGTAATAATGATAATTTATTACATTAAAACAAGAAGTAAGTTGTTACAATATTGTTATTGTAATTATTAGTTATTACAATATTATTAAGTAGAAACAAAACAACAATTATGTACTTGGTAGAGCCAAGTTGCGGTGTCGTGCTGGGGTATACTAGCGTAAAATAACAGGTTAATGCTGCTGTATTTTGAGTGTAGCGAACCGGCTACAACTCATGTACATTTCGATACTTATTACTTAACGAGGATAAACGTAGATGACTATGGGCCATAGCATCTACTTACCATTGGGTGGACTGTGTGCTTGCTTGTCCTATCCTATCCTATTTTTATAAGAACAAACATTACGGCAAACTCTGCGCTATGTGTGTGACATTATGGCAATATCCGACAACAAAGGACGCAAACAGCTTTATCATATGGTGGTTTCTATTGCCGATCTGTAACTTTCCCAATGGATTGCAGCAGCCTTCCCTATTTTTAACAGGTTTTTTATGAAATTAAAGTCAACCGCGTTCCTGAAACATGGTAACTTCCTCGCGGGTAGGCTCAGCGTGTATATTCAGTAGTAGACTTTTATTAGACTTTCATTAGACTTTTAATAGACTGTAACGTTAACGTTAACAATCAAAGTGCACGTGGCAAGCTACGTGCTAACACGTAGACCAGGCAGGGCTAGTGAGGGCCGTTGTGTATTAACACTGACTCTATATCTCCCGTGATATCTATATTATTCCGACAGTAGCAGAATTTTAGTAGATTGTAACGTTAACGTTAACAATCAAAATGCACATGGCAAGCTACGTGCTACCACGTAGACCAGGCAGGGCTAGTGAGGGCCGTTGTGTATTAACACTTTGGCTCTGTATCTCCCGTGATATCGATATTATTCCGAATATACAATGGGACTTGTTGCAACGCTCAACACGTGGTAAACCAGCATTTAAAATTGCAATTAACAACTTTTCTGTGTTGGCGCAGATGAAACTAGGTTTGCTTGCGTATTGTTTTTAATGTTACCACTTTGCTACCACTGCTTATGAACAGAATGGATGAAGCTTCGGATTTACCAGAGATCTAATCTAAACAATTGAAAAATCTCGTATGATAAGATATTTTATGTAACGTTATCCCCACTATAGAAAAACAAAGGTTCTGTAGAAATTACCTTTACCGTCACAGCCTATTAAAGGCTATTGCTGGACATAGACCTCCCCCATAGGAGAGATGTTTACCAAAGCTGCCAAGCTTGGCAAGGGTTTTGGCAACCACAGTTTTTTATTTGTAGTCGTTATTAGGAAGACACTGCCCATCTCCTAAGTTTCCCTCTGTCGCCTGTTACGACACCCACGGGATGATATGGGGTAGTAGATATTCTTACGCTATTACATGGTAAGTCTCTAGAAGTTATCTCGATTCAAAACTTGAACCGTTTTGAGAAACACCATTGGACTTGCCGAGATTCAAACAATGTATTCCAAACAACTTAATCTCGCGGCAACGTTTAGAAATCTGAAAGTTGGTTCCGAAGCTTCACTGAAATTATCACCGATTCGTGTACCCAGTTTCGTGGTGTAACGTCGTCAAACAAAGCGTTGTTGCGGTAAATACTATAAGTCTATACGAAATTTACGATCCATCAACTCGTCTCTTCTTCATACAATCGATATGTTTTGTTTTCACGTTTTGCCTTACAATTTGAGCCTCTATATATTACCATTTAGTGGCGGTGTAAGAATATCATCTACCCCATATTGTCCCGAGAGTGTCGTAATAGGCGAAAGAGAGAATATGAAACAGGAGATAGCCAGCATCATCTTCCTGATAACTACTCCAAATAAAAAAAAACTATGGTTGCCAATCCGAATGCCAAGCGTGGCAACTATGGAAAATTTTCCCCATGATCTATGATAGAGGCTTGTGATCAGCTGTGGATTTTTATAGTCTGGAATTGATGAAACTGACTGAGGCTGAAGTATGCCGGTGTTTTATAAAAGAGAGCTTACTCCTTTCTATCCATGGGCAGCGGCAGTCACTTATCATTGAGTAAACCTCTACTCCAATACAAAACCAATTGTACAAAATATCCCATTGGCTCGCACAGTGAATAGTCGCCAGTCTATTCCTAAAATATTCAAAAATTAAACTTATATAACTGAATTTATTGTGTAAGGACCTCTTTATGCCTAGCAGTTCGTCCGGGTGGCCAGCCTCTTTGTTATTTCTGTCGCCAAACACCAGTTTGGACTTCCCATCAGGTGAACCGTTAACTCAGTTACCACTCAATATTTTTTTATAAATTACAAAGTACAAAGTATTTATACTAATGCGTACTACCCGAATTACGTATTTTTGTGCAAATCTATTTAATAATATAATATATAGATAGCAGTAATCTTACGATTCAATAAACAAAAACTCTATCAAGCGGGCTCTTTATAGTGTATCTAAAAAAACACAGCCAGACAACAAAATAAAATAAAGCACAATATAACGAGAACACGTAATGATGCCGTCTAGCCCCAACCGCATCGAACAAAAAATCTAACAGCTACGAAATTGATGAGTTCCTTACCGAAAATTGTTCAAAATTCGTGACCTGAGGTTCTTTAACGCGGTAACATTAATATGCTTGACTATAAGGTCGATAATCCGTTACGAAAAGTGGGTTAATTTGATATGATTTTCTTTTTTCAATTCCTTTAGCTAATCTTTAATGACTCAGCGTTGGTCGGATTCATTCTATTCTAAGCTATCAGAATAAACATTCTTTCTTTGTTTAGAGGCACACGATTTGAAGGAAGAAAGGAAGGTGAAATTTTCTGAATGAGCCGAGGCATAGTGTCTATAATACTGTATTTCTTACTATTTTATAAATATAATAGAACATGGTTTTCTATTTACTTTTATTGCAACTATTATATCAATTGAACTCGTAATAATTGCCACGGCAGCTTCTGGTTGAAAATAGTTAATAACTTATGTAAAACAAAGCCTCTACTATACATACTATTATGTGTTTTTTGCTTTGTCTTACGTTTAATGTTTAACAATACTCGTAGAACGAAAAAGGTTATTTGCTAGTCGTAGGTCAACTCTTAAGCTAGCGATTAGTTTTAGAAGTTATAAGGTCTGTCGCATTAATTGTTAAAATTGTAAACCTACGATTACATTTCAGTTCGAAATTTATTGTATATTGCTTATCTGACAAAATTAGTAAAACGTAACAAATTAAGAGATTGCCTCGACATCTGTCGGTATAAAAGTTTCCTCAAAACTACTAATGGGTCAGCTTTTTTGGGAAGGACCACGCTCTAGCAGAATACCATTTTGAAATAGCAGCTTGATGCTGCTGTTTTTCATATGGTGAGTGTAGACAACTTGATACTATTTTTACTGCTAACGAGGCGCCCATCTTAGTCCTCAGAGATGACGACGCATCTGCATTTGGAATCTTAATCGCCAATATTCTGTACTTGTTTATCGTCCCTATTCCATGAAAAACGAAATCAACTTAAAATCGATTCATAACAAACCTGCCTTGTTGTTTTTATACTTCACATACGACATTCTGCTGGCCGTATGAGGACGCTCAAGGTCGCTCAGCGAGCTATGGAGAGGGCTATGCCCGGAGTTTCTCTGCGTGATAGACTCAGAAATGAGGATATCCGCAGTAAAACCAGAGTGACCGATATAGCCCAACGGATTAGTAAGCTGAAGTGGCAATGGGCCGGCCATGTAGCTCGAAGAACCAATAACCGATGGGGAAGAAAGGTTCTCGAGTGGCAGCCTCGTACCGGTAGGCGTAGTGTAGGGCGACCCCCACTAGATGGAGTGACGACCTGGTAAGACATGCAGGAAGTCGATGGATGCAGGTGGCTCAGGACCGTTCTTTGTGGCGTTACTTGGGAGAGGCCTACGTTCAGCAGTGGACTTGTGAAGGGCTGTAATGATGATGATGATGATGATACGACATTCAACATTATACCGGTGTTAAAAAGTAGTACATATCAAAAATATTATTAAATTTACGTAAGATAAAAGCGATTACCAATTTATCGAAGTTGAAACTGAAATATTTGTTGAGAAAGCTCCCGTCTGTAAGGAAATCTGATCACTCAATAAATGTCTTTCTTTATGAGAGGCCTAGCTAATTGCGTGTTACGGAGCTTTAATTCAACCAAATTACAGTTATCAAGGGACATTAACAAAGTAGCCTTTTTTTGGTAGGCGGCGGTAAATATAGGAATGGGGAAAGATAAAAATGACCGGGTTGATTTATAAGAGTAAATTTGGTTTGGATAACAAGCGTACAGCGGAACGCACGCTACAGCCGTTAATAGTTCGTCTCTTTAGATCACGAGAGTAACTTCTCGGAGAGTACACATAAGCGAATTTAGCTTAACGAATCTTAGATGATAGCTTCTGCAACGTAATTTTTGTGGCATGGATATAGAAAGTCTGCGTAAGGATGCGTTCCTATGGGGCTGGTCAAAAATTTTAAGCGCAGATAATAAAGTTTTAATCTTCACATCTGTACTTATAAAAATCTTTGATATACTGATAATAGCTGTCAAAATCAAACATCGCCCATCACCTTGACTTACTGATGATATCAAATCTATTATCAATAAAAAAATCGGTAGCCAAGGTTAAGTATAAACTTAAGCCGAATGCGTTTAATAGGGAAAGTATATTAATTTTCGCAATCACTGCAATAAGGTGTGCATAAATCAGTCGAAAACGGTGATATAGCAAATGTCTGGAAATTTCTCAGATCATTGGGTGTTGAGAAATCCTAAAATACTTTAACGACAAACGATTTAAACGTTAATATTTAAAATAAACTTTTCTCTTCTTTGTCTTGCTTAGATAGTACTACTAAAGCTAATATAATAACATATCTTTCAACTATTCCCACTCCCAATTGCTCTTCTTTTGTTTTTAAACCATTGTCTTGCTTGGGACGTGAAGAAAAGTGTTCTTTTTACTTCCAATGCAGTGGAAGGTGACTGTGTCAGTCGTAACATGATAATTTCTATTCTTGATATTATTCTTCCTATGATTAGTCATGTCCTTAATTTCTCTATTTCTACAAGTAATTTTCCATCATCTTTGAAAAATGCTGAAGATATTCCTATCCCGAAGAAAGCTAATCTTACTTCCTTTTGTGAATATCTCTTTATTGCCCTTTTTATCTAAAGTCCTTGAACGCCTTATTTCCACCCAGTTCAACAGATTTCTTTGTGCAAATTCTCTTCTTAATCTGTTACAATCAGGATATCAACCTGGACACAGTGCTACCACAGCATTGATGAACATCACCGACGATATCCGATTAGGAATGGAAAACGGTGAAGTGACTGTTCTTTGGTTTTTAGATTTCAGTAATAATTTTAATACCGTTGTCCATGATGTTCTACTCGATTTAATACGCTCTCTTTACGTATCAACAGCGCTTGTTTGGTTTTAAAGTTACCTGACTGGTCGCCAGCAACGTATACGAATCGGTACGATATATTGTCATCTTGGCCTAACGTATGTGTTGGTGTGGAGAGAGAGTTGGGTCGATGGAGGCGTTTTATCTCCTATGCTCTTTGCAGTTTTTATAAACTAAACATCCAATCATTTAACTTCTTTCTACCACCTTTATGCAGATGATCTATAAATATGCACAAAAGCCTATCCTAACGATCTCCCCAATGCTATTAATGACATCAATGGAGATCTCGTACGGAATACTTGAATTTAGTAATGCATACGGCCTTCACGTTAACCCAACAAAATCGCAAGCCATTATCATCGGTAGCGCGCAAATATTGAATAAGCCCTGCCTTGATCACCTACCTCAAATAGTATTTGATAAAACTATTATCCCTTACAGAGATTCAGTAAAGAACTTGGGGATCCACATAGATAAAAATCTGTCATGGGACCATCACATCAAAGAGATTCATCCTAAAGTTTATTCTTCTTCTGCAGCCTCTTTGCTTAGATTACGTAACTTTCTTCCCATTTCCATCAAAACTGTGCTTACCAAGTCACTTCTTTTCCCTATTTTCGACTATGCGGACGTCAGCTATCTAGATCTCACCGAAGCTGAGCTTAATAAACTTGAGCGAATTCAGAATTATTGTATAGGGTTTATATTTGGATTACGTAAATATGAACATGTCCCTTTTTTCGTACTAGGCTTAAGTGGTTACCAGTACGACTTAATGGAAATGCTTACATACTTCAACTTCTCTATAGTGTCCTCTTTAATCCTTCTTGACATTCCCCATCGGCAGTGAAACGCGCAACATCCCTACCAGTATTTGAAAAAACTACTAATCATATTATTTATTTATTTAATTAATTACAACCTTTTTTACATATGTTCATTGATTCCTGGTCCCTGAGTAGAGTCATTATTCTAGCTCCTTAAATTGTAACTTCGCTTCCACACTAACCATTAAGTATAATAATATAATGTGTAGTATATTGATTGAATTTAACTAAATAATTGAATATACATATATGTATTTTATATAATAGCACTTGAGCAATTATGGGCAATAAAAAGTCACAAGTCATCGCCGCACGACAGCCAGTCAGAGCACTTTCATTTTTTGACCTTTGCGTAAAAATTGCTCCTTTCCGTTGTTATTGATTATGCCGCTTAAAACTGACGGCAGCTGTGACACTACCTATCGATAACGAAGCTGACTGAAACTAATATATTTACACATATTTAATGATGCTAAATTATTCTTATGGAATTGACCAGATATTAAACCAAATTTTATTTAATGTAAGGGTGACAAACGAGCACATAATGCACCTGACGGTAACCCGGTAAAATATTCTACCTCGAAATAAATCTATAAAGAAGGTCTATCTCTAATCTTATCTAATCTATCAGCAATGAATTTTTATAGATTGTAGTGATAATGATGTCTAGAATAAAGTCGTCTTTTCTGCTAAAAATAAATATATTGACAATTGTTTATCTTAAAAAATATATCAAACTGTGCAGAGTTCGACTGCAAAAAATAAATTAGGTAGTATCAATTGGCACACCCTTGAAATTACGAAGTGATTAGAGTGAATAGTCAGTACTATATGCATTTTTGTATTGTTTAGATATATGTTCGTGTTTGTATACTTTTTATTACATTTCCTGTTCTCTGTAACCGCTTTCGTAGTATTATCACTGTTCTAGCAAACAATGTATGCTTTTAGCATTACGTCCGCCTTTTGATGTTGTACTCTTTTTGTAAGGTTCCATAAAAATTAAATAAATAAATAAATTTTTCTGGTTACGTTGCGTTGCTTACATTTAAACAAGTGATTCAGAAGCATTGTTAAATACATATATGGTAGAGCCACGCTGCAGCTATATTATGGTTGAGTCAATTGAAATAGAGACACGCTCTCACAGAATATCACAACTTTGTGTATTATGAGTGTAGAGAACAGAAGGTCCTATTTACTGAGGCATTCCATCTTGATTGTTAATCAAGGATAAAAATGTAGATATCTATGGACCACAGCATCTACTTGCCATCAGGTAGACTGTGTGTTTTTGATCGCCCTTATTCTGTAAATTAAAATATGCAAGTGTGAGAGTAAGGCATCAATTAAAAGCAAACCACTTACCACCTGCCGTATAGTGCCTTCTGAAATCTTATTCTGCGTCTTAAACTTGTTGATTTAGTAACTTTAAAAATGACTGTACTTTCGGCGCTCGAAGCGGCAAACGACAATAAATCACATGTTTATGCAAATTGAACCGCAATAAACAAGGATTTTAATTATTCGAAACGCCTGTTCATTTGTGGGCCAACAATCAATATCAACTTTTTTATTAACATCATTATAGATTTATTGAAACATACTACCGGATTCTTCAATAAAAGTCAATGCACCAATAAGCAGTAACTTATTAATAAAAACTTAAGAAATATTATCTTAAAATTTTTTAACATAATTTAATACACATTTTTATTTTATTCCGATTGAAAAATGGAAACTGGTCCAGACTATATATAAAACACGAAAAAGTGGACAAACATTATTTTTACCTTCATAATTTATATCCCTCGCGGAACATTTCAATATAAGTGTTTGATAATTTTTGTATCAAGTTCTATTCTTTTAAAAATAATAATTTTTCGATTATATTTTTAGTTTATTACTTAACTACACGTTTCACCCGAGAAAAGGTTCTACATAATGAGCTAACGTCGTAAAAACTTGTTCTTTTTTTCTATGGGACTACTGCTACAACTTTTTTATTTCAATAACTCGTTTCTATTTCTTCCTTATCGTTCATATGATCAAGTACAACCTTACCTCACCTTAATTAAAATCAATTCAAAGGGCGGTATTCTTTATGGACGTTTGATTCCCTTAATTCTCCAAATTACTTCTTATATTTACGCGAACACTACACATTGATTAAAACTACTTTTACGTATTTTACCGCGTTTAATTTGAATTAATTTTAAATTCCGACGTTTTGCGTGCTTGTCGGCACCCATGGTCACGGGGGACTGAGATGACTGATGTCCCGATGTCAATGTTAACCTGGAGTACCTTCAGCTTTTTTTAATTATTGTTTATGCATAGATCGGACCATAGTTTTAATCAATACTTAATCTTCCTATTTATTATATTATTGTTTTTTCGTGAAACACGATCTAAATGACGACATTTTGGTTTCAGACCTGGCTGCCCTAAGACAACTGCTCGAGAACGAAACGGGTGGTACATCTTGTCCCAGTTGTAACATGCCCTTTGATAAGGGTAAAAAGAGAAAATTAATCGACACATGCGGGCATGAGCGCTGTTACGCGTGCATGTTCAGAAACGAGGCTTGCCCCATCTGCGCCAGGAATAGCCAGGGAAGGCGCCAAGTGATGGAGAGGTACACACCGTCGCCGCAGAGGCAGTTTGACCACGACTGGCAGTCACCAATGCGGTTGCCAAAACCACCGAAACAGCCATCAAGCTTAGCGCAAAGCTGTCCCACGCCACCACACACCAGAAGAAGATTCTTCCTCAGCCCTAAATCTCTCAGGAGTCCTTTCGGACAACGAGCATCGCGACATTCTCACGAAAACCACGTACCGCTATCTGGTAAGTCATTGTACAGTCAATTAAAAAATGAAATATGAATATTGGATAATTATTGATGCCTGATTGACCCATTCCTATATTTGTAAGAGTAGAAATGCAATCGAAAATGGAAAAGATTCCAGTCATAAATAACAGAGCGACGATTGCGACATGGCGACACTGCGCCTACGCCCGCACCGGATATACGTAGGGGTTCCTTAAAAGACCGGTTGTCTGCTACGTATTTATTAACCTAACCACAGATCCGATAGACTTTTGCAACGCTGCCCGCGCAGACGTGCCGGCTGCGAACTTTATCTTTTACATCTGTTACATTTTCTATTAATTGCGTCACTCATTCTCCATCGTTATTTATCAATCTAAACAGTGTCGCAGCTGTTATTTCCAAGTAAATCGAGTTTCATTCACTACGTTTGTTCCTTTTGTTCTTCACTGACTTTGTGTTTGATTTATTTTGTCTTCTATTTATCTTCGAGTACATGGCATGCTGTTGTTACTATTTCTGGTAGAAAGAACAATGATGTAAAGTGATTTTTAGCTTCATGAAAATATTCCTGCAGGATTACCAGAAGAAGGAGCGAGGAACGCGGCCTGGCCTAGCCTGGTATTCAATAAGATCAGGTCTCTATGGTCAACGCACTCATCTGTACCGCAGGGATTAAACCAGTTGGCAGGCA
Source organism: Parnassius apollo (assembly GCA_907164705.1). Taxonomy (NCBI): domain Eukaryota; kingdom Metazoa; phylum Arthropoda; class Insecta; order Lepidoptera; family Papilionidae; genus Parnassius; species Parnassius apollo. The sequence goes on along the minus strand of CAJQZP010000644.1, from coordinate 2,659,784 downwards.
CGGACAATACTTAATTATATTAGAGGAATGTGGAAATAATTATCTCAAAATATAATATCGGAATTTCCAATATAAAAATGTTCTTAATATGGAAATAACGAAATACGCACCTTCAATCGACTAGTTATTATAAATTTACAAAAAAAAACTTAAAGAATGCCTAATGACCTTAAATGTCTGATAAGGTTAATGAGATCAATTTTTTTATGAAGTACTTATTAGTATTTAAATATTTTATAAAAGCAACTTATTCACCAAACAAATTACAGAGACAGCGGTGTCCACATTCCTCTGATCCAAATCCGGCACGACCGCTCGATTTTTGCACATCTTTTTGCCTGTTGTACATCGCCCGCCTCGGTTTGTTTGATGTGAAGCTTTCTGAGGCGGATTGTTTGCGTGTTTTTGTGCTTGCATTTTAATTTATTGTGTATTCACTACCGTGTTAAGCACTAGAAACCAACCCCACAAATTGTTCACTTAATCTGTTAGACTTTGTATTACTATTGAACATATTTTTAGGTTTGCATGGTCTACCACAGTTATATCCTTAATAAGTGCACTATTTAAAATATTTGTCATCATCATTATTAATATCTTCGATAACACGAAATTCTTCCAATTATAAGTGTAGTCCTAATAAAAATAAAAAGAATTGCGAATGATGTAAATCTTATTTACATCATTCGCAATTCTTACAAAATGGCGAAAGAGATAAAAGTTTTACAGAAAACAATTAGAAACAGAATCCTCCTAGGTAGCTTCCGTGTAGCTCCGTGTGTAAATGCATAATTATTAGACAATACGTGTCTGTGTTATTTTTCGATAGATTCATTTTATTTGTTTTTGTCTTGTTTCGTGTGCTTGACTGTGTGTTTTATAGTATTTGATAGAGGTTTTCGAATTGTTTGTGTGAATGGAAATGAGTAGAATTATCGTCAACGAATCGTTTAATTACCTTCGTAGTATACCGATACAGCCGTTAACCATGGTTACCAAATAGTGTTATTTATTATCTGACATTTAAATACAAATATTATTATAAGAATACTTGCCCAATACATTTTATATTATATTGTATACAGATGCTAATGCAGAGAGTTCTAAACATTACTACGTTTTAAATAAGGTCACAAGTACCGTGAGGATAAGCTTTTCTTTTTGTATGTTCGCTTCGGCTTTCCAATGGCTCGTAATTTTATATCCTTAGTTACATTTAAAATGCGGTTTAAGGAGGATAATAAATGTTCACTTTGACGTTTACTAATTCAAATACACTACATTTTAAAAGGTCGTAAAGGATTTTTTAACATGGCTTATCACCTGTATGTATTAGAAAAAGGTAGACGGAGCTGTTTTTACTTTGAATTTAATGAAACGGATGATTATACATATATTTGTATAGATTTTTTTGTATGAAACACGTATCTTATAACGGCTCTATGGTACAATAGCTTAGCAAAGAGTTACAACGCTTTTGCGTCTAATTGCGTCCTAAACACATAAAGAAATCCTAGTTTGGGGTAAAAATGTTTGTAAAAATAAAAATAAAAACAAATAAATCTATATAACTTATTCTACGGATTTCAACACACTTAAATTTAATATGTTTTTTAATATCCAACGATCGAGTCCTTTTCAGGACTCATGTTCACGTGTGGACTGAGGTTCTACGTCTCGATGTCATAATTAATCCGGTACCTATGCTTTTAATAGTTTTTACTATGATCTAAGATCCAATATGGAATAAGGATACGAATAATCGCACCATATTTCAATATTGTTCAATATAATTTGGTATAAATCGCAGGTACTTCGTAAATGAAAGAGAATTTAGAGATATAGAGTTTTAGAGAAGAATTTTATTTCCTTTTATTTTATTTTTATGTGAAAATTATCTTAAAAAGGTCAGTGACATTACATAGGCAAAAAAGGCTTTCCCCTTTTAACGTGGTAGAGCCACGCTAAAAGAGGCGACTGGAACGGGGAATGGATCATATTATACGAGCATATCCGAGGAAAGGTTTGACGATCTCCGTCCGATACGCCTTGTACCTTCAACTCTACTTTCTTTAGTTATTCTGGTATTTTAGGACATAAACAAGATGGTTACATTGTCACATATCGGAAGTTCTATCATTTTTGACACATCCTATAATGATCTATTATAACACTCACCGGAATAAATGGGATGATTGATTTTCTTACACTGCCACCAAATTGCAGTTATACGTCAGTTAGTTACAAGTTTGTGATAGCGTTGCCTGTTTTTTTTTTTTTTTTTTTTTGGAAAGAAGTGGAATTTTGAAACCTTTTTGAATAAAGCTTGCCACAGAATACCGGCGTAAAATAGCAGTTTAATGCTGATTTGTTTCGTATGGTGAGTGTAGAGAAATGGAGACCCTTTTTACTGGGAATGAGGCATTCCATATTAGTCGTCAGATGTGTCAGTCAAAAGTATCTATTTACCATCAGGTGAACTGTGTGTTACTTTATCACTCAAATTCAATAAAAAGTGAAGAAGGTAATATTATAACGTAATATATATACGTAACTGAAAATTGTTTGGTGTCACCACTCAAAAGTGATTGGCTAATCAAACGGTGGGCGCTCGAAGGTTGATCTGATTTAATGTCCCCAAACAATATCAGGTCTGTAAGAACTATAGACCAAGGCGAAAGACGCCTTCGTAGAATACGAACATTGATGAATTTGCATCCTTTTGCCCTCAATCTTCAATAACGTGATGTAATCGCCTCAGATACGTCGTACATATCTAAATTATTTTTGAGATGAAAAATTACCTATATTAAAAATTATAGGAATCGATTCAGTAAACGATTCTGAACAAACTACTTTCTCAAAGTGCGTTAATTATGTTACATGTTGTATACCTATTAAAATTTATAATTTCTGATTCAATGTTTGGCATGTGTATGTGTGGAGGTCTATATGGCCTCCCCCACAGGTTGCCTTAAGCTTGCCAGGCGGGTTGGCAACCGCAGTTTTTTTATCATTTTGAGTTGTTCTCAGGAATAAGCTGCTATTCATCTTCCGTTTCATTTCTCTAAGTCGCCTCTTACGACACATTACAATAACATACACACATGTATTGCAGGCATTGAAGCAAGTGCTGTGGACTAATTACTGCTCTAAAACCCTCTTTGAACTGAGAGAAGACCTGTGCCCAGCTAGGGTTGCCAGGTCTTAAAACTGAAAAGGCGGACAGACCAGCGAGCTTAGCCGAACATTTTCGTAAAAACCCTTAACTTTTTAGTCTTTGCACAGAATAAATAATAGTACAAGAACATGACATTTTTTTAAATAAAACAATGTTTTTATTGTTAACCATAATATATTCTTAAAATGAAATAACAATAAAATTTAAAAGCCTAATAAAAGACGGACGGGCCGGACATCTAATTTGGCCGAATACGCAACCAAAAAGCCTGTCTGTGTCCGGCTTTATCCGGACACCTGACAACTCTATGCCCAGCTGAAAGATGTATGAAAGTTGTTACTTTATTAAATCGATCCTTTATTTCTTCTGCAGCAATCATATTAAATACAATTTTTTTACGCAACTATCTCAATATTTTTATCTGTCAACAGTACCTCAGTCATATAACTTTAATACGTCGCTTCAGTCAAGTAAAATCAACCGCAACTCAAGCGTAATAACCCACTGTACGTAGGGCTGCCAACTATTTTTTATTTATTTGTAATTGGAAGAAATATAGTATTTAGCTGCGTTATTTTAATTACATGGTAGAGCCACGCTGCAGGTATATTATGGTTGTAGCACGAATGGGTCGACTCAACCGGGGACAGACCACGCTCTCACAGAATACCAGCGTAGAATAGCAGCTTAATGTAACCGTGTTTTGTATGGTAAGTATAGAGAACAGGAGATCCTTTTTACTTGAAACGAGACATTCCATCGTAGTCCACAGGGGTGACAACGCATTTTGATTCTTAATCCGAAATAAATGTAGATGTCTACGGGCCACAGCATCCAATTACCATCAGGTGGACTTTGTGCTCGTTTTTCACCCCATTTTATAAAAAAATTACGAACAAAATTACGAAGTAATATGAAAATATAGTATTCTACGAAAGTAAAAAAAAATGTTGCGAGTATTCATGTTTTTAAAAAAATATAGTTAAATTATTATAAATTTTGTGACGCTCAAATTATAGTATTTTTGCAAACAATGTATTTTTTCGTAACAGCTAGAACTACACTACACTTACTGAAAATATAGTAAAATACTCTATTATGTAGTACAGTTGGCAACCCTAACTGTACGCCATTGATATAAGTTTGGACATTTTTACACTCGATCTATTGACGTCTGTGTTCAGTTCACGCATAATAAACCCAACCTTGACAATGCCCGTGAATAGCAACGTTGTGGTACAGTCGAGCGCCGGGAGGCCTCACTGACATTTCCAATCGTACCACAATAGGACGTGAAAGGTTTCCACGGTCAATGTTTTTCATCGTTACGCCTCAATGCCCGATGTTCCGGTGCTTGACTATCCGCTGGAGGCGTCTGGATCGATACCGGTTTTGAATAAACGTGTAGATTTTGACGCTGTGGTTTAGGTACAATTGGCATTTTACTATTATGGTTTGAAGCTGATTATGATCTACATAACATTGTTTTGTTGAATAACGGCGTTACAGTTGGCGTTACAGTCTTCATGAAGACTGTAAGGCCACGGCTAAGAATCTTCTTTTAATGAAAAAGATTCTTCTGAAACCATTAAATCATGTATTGTAATTTGTAATAAGACAGTAAAGGTTTTATTATCAAACGTAATACTATAAACTATTAAATATGAATGTGCGTAGTTTCCATTTTCGAAGTCGTTACTAAAATATCTGATTCCGGTTCTCCAACGATGTGGAGACATGTAAATATCTGATTCATGGTGCAACCTACCCAGGTTCAGATAAGGATGCTGATCCCCGTTCCTACCAACCATGGCAAATGGACAATTATGTAAAATCTTACTTAACAAGATAGAGGCTGGCCCAATGTCTATCTATTGACTGTTGATGGATCAATGATCTTATAAGACTTACATTATTGTTACGGACTTATCAAAAATTAATATCGCCACTGTAAAAAAAAATTTTATCTTACGTCGCCCATCATTAAGTAGAATAACTAATAAACGTCGCAAAAACATAACAAAAACAGAAATATGAACTATTTTATATTAATATTTATCAACACAAAATATTACTTTTTCAATGGAGTCGCCCCTGTTCTCATCCATAGATTTGAAAGTAAAAAATTAATACTCTGACCATATGGTTTTTAACTTTATATTTTATTCACTGCATCGCCATTCAATAACAGACAGCGTATCCAGTTGTAGCCCACAACTGAACCGGCACTCGAACCTGCTCCGGTGGCGTGGGAGAGCCCACTTTTTATATGTATTTCGTCCTACTCGCGCCCCTAATACCGCAAACCTAAATATACTAAAAGCGACATTGAATCCGTCATTTATACTTTGTTTATGTGTAGACATTTTTTCGATTAAAATCTAGTTTCATGATTAAGTAACAAAGAGGCTTACATCTGTCTTTAGAGATCTCATGTACTATGAGTCTTTTTTTATATAATAAGGTTGACAAAAGAGCACACAGATCACGTGATGGTAAGTTCATACTGTGTGCCCATAGACATCTACATTTATACTTAATTAAGAATTGAAATGCAGATACGTTGTCACTCCTAAAGATTAAGATGGGATGCCTCATTTCAAGTAAAAATGGTCTCCGGCCCTCTACGCTCAGCATACGAAACACAGCAGCGTTAAACTGCTATTTTACGCTGGTATTCTGTGAGAGCATGATTCTTCCCCGGTCGAGCCGACCCATCCACATAAAAGAGTATAAAGATATATTACATTTTGTTAATATACCTTTTATATAAGTAAATACATGTATATAAGTCATCAAGGACAAGACAAGGTGTATAAGAATCGCACTTTATGGTAATATAAGCAGGTCATATTTACAGTAATTGTAATGTGAAAATATAACACTTTCACGCTGATTGTTTGTTTTAAATTTACGTAGATAGTTCGATATTATTCCATAAGCTTTCCAATTTAAAGCTAATGGAATAACATTGGACACAGACTCGCTAGGGCAAGTGGGTATTTCCTGCACTCTAAAATAAACTCAAAGAATTTTTTATAATCTTTTTTTAAGGCTCATTATTTAATAGACAGTATATAAAAGTTAGTAAGAAGGATAAAATCATCCCAAGTAGGTATAGTAATAAATAATAACGTCTTAGATATTTTAGACTTTATATTTTAAATTTTATGTCTCCGGCCAAAATTCAATAAAATAATTATTATTATAATCTAAAAGTTAAATAACAAATTAAACGATGTATACAATTAACCCTCGAAAACGTTAATATTTTTATAGAAAAACAATTGCAAATGTTTATCTCTTCCATGAGCTTTGTATCTGTTTAAAGCTCAGCGACGTAATAAATCCATTGTAAACCCGCCCCTATGATTGTTAACAGTCGGTCGACGATTGTCATCTCCAAGATACGAATGCATCGTTAAACGTCACAGAAATTATAACTATGCGATATGATGCCTTATTCAAGATAAGAGATTTTATCATTGATCTAAACAATTCGTATGGACTACTTGGAACTACCATGTATCTGAAAATACATTGATATTTATAAAAAGCCTTGGAATATATTTTCCTCGGAAAGATATTGCTTATTAAAGATATTAAATTTATTAAGTTAAGATCCGCGTAAAAAAATAAACAGGTGAAATTATTTAAATAAAAAATGTCGCTTTTTTATATTCTTGCATTGTCCAAATTTGAACTACATATATTCAAAATGTCAAGTTTCCAGCTCATCTGGAAATTAGTTTAAAATCAGTTACTAAATTCCACCCGGAACAACAGAAACAAATAAATGTGAAGCTTTGCACCTTTATATGTGGTCGAGCCACGCTGCAGCTATATTACGGTTGTAGCACGAATGAGTCGGCTCGACCGGGGAAGGACCACGCTCTCACATAATATCAGGTGTTTCATCTTAGTCCTCACGGGTGACAACGCATCTGCATTTTGATTTTTAATCGAGGATAGATGTAGATGTCTATGGGCCGCAGCAACCACTTACCATCAGGTGGACTGTGTGGTCGTTTGTGATCCTATCCTACAAAAAAAAGTTTAACGAAAGGTATATAATAAGTAAGACTATTCTCGAAGCTGCTCTGATAAATACTGTGAAAAATGAACATATCCGCAGAAGAACCATAGTAACAGATTGAGCCCGACTGATAAGTTGAAGTGGCATTCGGAAAGCCTCATAGCTCGGAGATCCGACAACCGATGGGGAAGAAATGTTCCCGAATTTAAGAATAAAAAAAACATAAACAGTAATTTATTCGATCCAGCATAAAAACTTCCTTGTATATCCTCCGTGAAAAAACAAAACAACTTTCGAAAGAAATTTCATTTAACGAAATAAATTGCAATCAGCTCCTAACAGATAACCGTCAAATCATATTAAAATCGCGGATTCACGTCGCCGCGCTCCCACGGTGGTATCGGAGCAACTTCCGCAGGTGTAGCAGTCTCGTCTTACACCGCGGAGACCTTATCAGGCGCGTCCTGACCCCGTCTCCATACGTGATGTGGAGACGTCTATATACATATGCAGATGTGAAACAGTTACATCTTATTTAAAATATAGATTTAGCACATCCTGTTTTTTTTAAAGTCTCTCTTTATATAAGGGCGACAAACAAACACACAGTCTACCCCATGGTAACTGGTTACTATGGCCTATAGGCATCTAGATTTATTCACGATAATAAATTAAATAATAATAATAATGACAGGACAGGATTATAGTGCCCAAGTGTATGCGCAAGCACAAGCGCACTCTCTATTCCCTCACTCTCATAATCCGATGTGACGGTAAACCAACGCGACTAGGAGAGAGATCAGGCGCAGGATCAACGGCTTTACGTGCTTTTCGAGGCACGGGGGCGAGACACCGCCAACTTCCTGACTCCGCGCAGCTACTGAGAATTTCTTGACAGAAAAACTCAATAATTGATTTTTGACCCGACCCGGGATTCGAACCCTCACCTCATGATTAGCAGTCGCACTACTACAACCATTAGACCAACGAGGCAGTCAAAATATCAAATACTGATGTCGATGTCATCCCTGAGGACTAAGATAGAATGCCTCGTTTTTAGTAAAATAAGTAGTTCTCTAGCCTTATTTGAGGTAGTTTGCAAGTGTCCACTACAGTAGCCACGTACTATCAGATGGACTGCAAATTCGTTTATGTCTTAAATTGTATAAAAGATTATACCTATTAAAAACAAATAAACAAAAACTATTACAAGTTTTACCGAATACAGCCTTATTATTACATAAGTTAATTGATAAACAAATCGAACGATCACGCAATTTAATTTAACTTACTTAATCAAAAAAACATGTCATAAGCTTACAATAGGATCTCACATGAAACACTAAGCTGGGAAAGAAATCCAAGTGCAAATATGAGAGCCTGTCCACGGCCGTTTCCCGTTAATATCATTAAATATCATGGGAACTTAAAAACTGCTTCCGATTTTTTGCGCGTCGGAGTGTGATTGTAAACAAACCTAGTCATTTTTTAATTGAATACTTTTATTTAATTCTCGTCTTATATAAAAGAAACAAATATATCTGTGACTTTTAACTCGTAAATAATATGACCTTTATACGATGTAGAGCCACGCTGCAGTTTTATTATGGTTGTATCATATATTCCCTTTTCCTGGAAACAAGGCAGTCCTCAGGAGTGACAACGCACCTGCATTTTGATTCTTAATCGATGATAGATGTAGATGGCTATGGTGCAGGGGACTGTGTGCTCGTTTGTCATCCTTATTCTTTATAAGGAAATATGTTGACTTAGTAATTTACGCAGTTACGTTATATAATACGTAGTAAGCGATTCATAAATCAAACCATATTTGCGAAGATATTTGGGTGTTTATTATACTCAATCATGCGTAAACGCGTTCCAGTGACCAAAAACCTTTGTCACGGGAAAATAAATTGCACCCGAGAACAGTTTAGTATTTGATTTTTATTCTGAAATTAACATAAAGATATTTTTTATTTTCATACGATTTACGATTCGGGGACTGGAGCAACATTAAACAACAAATTTATAATAATGAATCGCATTTTTAAAATAAAACTTTACTCCAAGTGTACAAAATTATAAAGAGGAAAATTTATTCAAAAGATATTAATATTTATATTATGAACATATTTGTTTATTTTTTTTTTACTTTTGTTGTGTTAAAGCATGCAGTGTGTTGATACTTTCACTAAATATTTGTTTAAGTATTTATGAATAGTTATAAGATATGGATATAGATATTAGAGATATTAGACCAATTGTTATTATTTTTATATTAGGGTCACGAATGCTACGTTTTGAAAAGGCACTACAATAAAATACGTATATTTAAATGAAAATCACCAATTTTCTTTTGATATTTCTATAAATTATAACTAACTATAAATCAGCATGTCTTTTTTGAAGCTTGTGTGCCAATCACCCTCCATAACATCCATGATATTAAATTCAATTTAAAAATTTGCAGATGACGAGGGCGGTCACATCAAGCAGGGCTACGAATCCAGGCGGCAGAATGACCTGTACATGCGGCTGGGTCTACTCCTGGGCGAGAGACGAAGTTCCCGTAACAAGTCGCGGGACAGCTGCACGTCTCTGGCCTCCCTGGATGCGCATACCCTGGCTTCGCATAACACTAGCCCGGTTTGTATTAAATAAACAAATTATTTATAAAATAAAGTAATCCTTTACTTTGTGTAGTAGATGTAGGATCTTTAAGTTTTAATGCGGCTTTACATTTAAATGTGTGTCATTTTTCTCACCACTCACAGTCGTCTGGTGTCGTGGCTACTGCCGCTTATGGACTAACAGATTCAACGTCCATAGATTCGTTATTTTTGCTGAATACTAGGATGAAATGCCTCCCAGCTTTTAAACCATATTAATCCACTTATCTTTCAAACCTTTTTTACGTGGTAGAGCCACGCTGCAGTTAAATCACATAGTTGAAGCACTAATGGGTCGGCTCGACCGGGGAAGGACCACGCTATCACAGAATACCAGCGTAAAATAGCAGCGTAATGCTGCTGTGTTTCGTATGTTGAGTATAGAGAACCGGAGACCTCTTTTACTGGAATCGATGCATTTCATCTTAGTCCTCAGGGTGACAACGCATTTGCATTTTAATTCTCTAATTCATAAATGGGGATGTCTATGGGCCACTGAACCACTTACCATCAGGTGGACTGTGTGCTCGCTTGTCACCCAATTCTATGAAATAAAATAAACCGGAACACATTATTATAAGTAGAAGAGAGGAAACCCATCCAAAACATATTATTTAGAACCGCAATTAACAAAGAAACTCAGTCACCTAGGGTATCTTCAAATAGGATCATTTATTACATTATAACAATCATATATAAATAATTACTTATAATCAAACATATAATAATTTGTGTGATAAGAGAAAATTGTGGTTTGCAAGATGATGTTGTGACCAGGATTAAGCATGGAATGCTTTGGCCTTTGATTATATACTATATAATTAAAGGCTTTGGTTTAGTCTTGTAGCATCGATAAATTAGAAAAGAATGACAAGGCAAATGAGTGTTGTTGAAGTGAATAGCAGAGTCGGCAAGGGATGTCCTATAAGGAAGTTTATCAACCAAATTGGCGATATATTAACGGTGGGCTAAATTAAGAGTACTCTTCACCGATAACCATGTAAGCAGGTATATAGACGTGAAGGGAGCGACGGGAGTCTGTCAGGATCGTACCAAATGGACGTTCGTAGTCTGTGCTTACCACTTTGGACGACAGGCGTGAGTGTTTATGTATGTATATACGTATTCATAATAAATTGCAATGTAATATCATGTTTTTTTTAGGTGTCTACGCTAACCGGCTCCTCTGAAGTGGACGCGGCGACGCCTCTGGGTCGAGAATCGCTTGGATCCCTGGCTTCTATGTCATTATCAGCTGCAAGCAACTGCTCTTCGTCAAGCCCGGGGAGCAGGCGACATTCTGTTAATAGTGAGCTAAAACAAATGCCTTTTTTTTCTTGTTTCGTACGGATAACACTCTTTTGTAACAATGAAACTACGACTTTTTCTGCCATTAGGGCGGTGTTACTTTGGAATGAGGTGAACTATTTAACAGATATGAAAGCGGGAATGTTAATTTGTTAAGAAATTATAAGGGTTGATGTTTCTTTCTGTAATATTAGTTTTATTTTATATTAATTAGATTAGAAATGAATAAAAGAATTACGAATATTCTTAAGAGTGGAAAAATTTAAATAAATTTTTGTATTAATATAATACCCTAAAAACCGATAAACCTTTATTTGAAACTAACTTCTCAATTTAATGACATTGTGTAACAAAAAACTTTACCTCAGTGTCAACTAACGCCATCTGGCGAGCGGAGATAATTAACCCTCATTGTTAGCCTTTCGGTAACACAACAAAGTTTTCTAGAACTACCACAGTCGTTATTATAGGATATTATTATTATTATATTTTTTTAAATATTTAATTACTTATAAAAATTAATTGATAAAAATTAATAATAAAAATCAATTACTAAAAAAATAATTTTTTTTATATCATGTGAGCTAAATTTATCAACCTGGGCTTGAAATGAGCCCTTGTATAACTTTTCATCATGATGTGTCCTCTTCCTTGCTTGTGTGTACATAAATTGTTAAATAAATAAATAAACACTAAAGCAGAAATAAAACAAGAATTATAACATCCATACTATTTATTTTATAGCTATCGAGTCAAAATATAAAGTAAAAACACGGAGTAACTTCGAAAACATTACAGCCCTACAAAGCCGGCCGGAGGAGTTAACACGCATGTCGAGTGGGTTCTTCAAGAACCGCAAAACTGCCGCACGGCGATCCGCGAGGCTCGGTAGCAGTAAGTCCTCCACTTCCTCGGAACTTAAAAAAGGTAAGTGTCTTATTGAATTAAATAAAGTTAAGGCCCACATGTACATTATCTTACAGAATCTTAAACCCCATATAATGATGTGGGTGTAGTAAGAGGCGACGAAAAAACGAACCAGGTGTCGATATCCCGGCCCGCGTGGCTACTGTGACAAGTATAACCCTTATGAGGCAAAGTTTGAGGAGGCCTATGTTATGCAGTGAACAAGTAGGTTATTTCAGCAGTGGAGAGATTAGAGTAGGCTGTAATGACGATGGTAATGAATCTTTTGTTTTATTTTTGAAACCATAAATTTAAAGGCGTGCCGCTCTAAAGAGAAAAGTAAAATGTCATATTAACCACACTCCGTCGGATTTAAAAAACCCAAGCTCTGAGAGTATCATGAACAATTCCTAAAGTAAAAAGTCAACGGGCCAGTCTGAGTACTAAAAACTTGATCCCGGAAAACTTCTTCCTGTGGGACACCGCAAACTCCTGTACGACCGGTATCCACTTTTTGTACCTCATTAACAGAGACATCGTTTTGTATTGATGACCGTTCGCGAAGCCCGCTTATCACTTGATTTAGTTCATTTTTCTTGTGTACGTTCCCTCATATTGATAAAAACTATCATTGTTTATGTTGGTTCATTGATGAGTCCCCTCATATAAAATTTATAAGCATGCTACAAATTGCAAAAACTAAGATTAATCATGGATCTACACTCGAATATCGCGCATTATTTATAGATCCATGCAAGTCCAAAAACGTTTTAATATAACCAAAAATTAGAGTTTAATAATACCTACTTTTTTACTTTACACGGTAGTGTAACCCACTACAGTACGGTTAAAACACATATTTTCATGAGTTGTATTTCTTAACTTATTTTAAGCTAGTGTTTGGCTACAATCATACAACTTCAACAATCACCGGTCAAGGTAATAAAAAAGTATTAAAAACGAACTGCTCTCTACTTAGGTGTCTAAAAAAATCGGTGCTGTTTATTTTAGCTAAACAAAAAGCTACGCTCAAGATTTACTTACGTGACATTACGCCACGTGTGTCTGTATCTATATGTAACTGAAGACTAAAAAATAACAAGCATAGGATGACTTATAGCAATGATTGTTGTTTTTCACAACCACAGACAATTAACCATCTCGATTGCTTGTTTTTTTTTTGACACGCTTCGCGTTCTTCTAATCTATCTATTTATGTAACGGAAACTTTTAATGTAATTTTTACGAACTTGTAGACGACCGATTGACTTGAAATTTTGCACTCGTATCAAGAACCGATGATAATAAAATAATTATACAACTTTATTGTTGAGTGTGGAGGTAAGGGGTACAGACTTTGTTTAAAAAGTGTCCATAGGAAAGCGTTAATTAAGGGTGGCGCCACTGTAGCTACAGTCTAAATTTTAAAGAACTTTTTATATTTTTCTTTACTGCACAGACTTTCACCATAATTTGTTTTACAATAATTATTTTATTGCTTTCAAAATTTTTATTATCAAAATTACTCTCAACGTATTTTGCGGCGATTTATCATACCCTCTAGCTACTCGAGCGCTGTTATGGAGAGTTTTTGAACTGTTATTTACTACTTACAGAAGGACACATTTTCAACTATTCTCCTATGGGAGATTGTCCTCCTTACCTTTATACTTCATGCACTTTATTCTAGTATCCTGACAAGAATCACTAGAAAATAACAAAATAACAATCAGGATCACTACAGCTCAAGATCAATGCGTGTTGTTAAGTTGTAAGCCCTTAACAACACTAGCGCCATCTAGTGACGGTCACCGGCACTAGATGGCGCTAGTGCCGGGTAATGACGTCAACTTAGGCGCGCAACAATATTATTAAACACAGATACAAATTACAATTTACAAATTTAAGAATTTATTGTACTGCGGGTGTTGTTAGAGACGACAGTGCGAAATTGAAACAGGAGATGAGAAACAGCATCTTCCTGTTCAAAACTTAATAATAAAACCTATGGTAGCCATCCCGCAGCCCATGGTGGAGGCCTATGTTCAATAGTGTACTTTTGATAGATTTCAATGAATTGATATATGAATTAGCAACCTTAATAAATTACGTGGTAATTGTTGTTAATTCATGTTATTGTTGTATTAAGGACCCAGCGTGAATATATCGGCACCAACCAACGCCGGATCTAACTTTTTGGTGCACTAGGTTTTTATAGCAAATAGTGCAATAACTTTTACCAATATACAAGCTGTTCCCTGCTAGACCCCGCTCTCCGCGTGGAATTTCCTATGATTGGATTTCATGGGTTCTAATTTTTATGCGCAATACATGAATACATGAATTATTTTTCTAGAATAAAAATAGCCTAAGTTAGTTCATAAAACATCAGCTGTCTGTGAAAGTCCTATCAAAATTGGTCAAGTCATTTCGGAAATTAGCTGGAACAAACAAACAAAAATTGTAAAATTTGCTTTTTTGTCATAAATACCGTGTATTTTTTCATTTGCATAGCTGTTATTTTGCCATTACAAAAAGACACTTTAATTTTCTTTATTTGTATAGATTGGTTTCCTCTTGACTATCGATTCGCATAGAGTTATCAAGAAATATAAGGAAAAAAATATTGATATCCATATGCAAATCAATGGCTCGCTAAATTTTCAAAAAAAATTTTTTTTCCATAGTCTATTAGATAGGTATCGTTCAACTTTAATGAATGTGTTATCATTCCCAATTAAACAACATAACCCTTCCAAATTTAAAACTATATTTCCACAATTATTTCTTCTGCGGCAGCAACGTGCCGGGTAAAGTTACAGCCTATATACGTTCTACTCCTGGGCACATGTCTTCTCTCATTTCTGCTGCCCCAATGCTTCAATGCCCATGAACCTCACATGTCTTCGAAATTTTTTTTTTCTTATTTCTCAGACATGCCGCTTTTCTTAGATGTTTTCCTTCACCGCCCAGCACGTGCTAAATGCACTTAAAATTGCAATTAATTGAACCTGTGTTACTCGCGTACTGTTTTTACATTTACAGCGAGCGCATAGCCCCTGAACTACCACGGCTCTTACTTACTAACGCGCCGGGTACCAGCCTTTTTTTCAGAAGTTCAATAACCGATGCCCTCTCTGGTATGGATTATAAATCCATCACTGGTGACAACGCATGTGAATTTTGATTCTTAATCGAAGATAATTATAAGCGTTTTGTACTTTGTAGATCACAACGTCCGCCTACTATCAGTCATGTACATCACGGTCATGTTTGCATTCACAGTACACCCAGAACCGCAACTAAATCTTCGACCGTTATTCTTCGAAGTGCCATCGACTGACAATCAAGATTGTTTCTCCGGTAGACAGTGGCTGTTGAAAGACATGGAGAAGTCCTTGGAGTCTACTTCATCAGGTATTTATTGCATTGTAGTTTTAATGTTATATACCGTGTAGTTGCAGTGTAAGAATATCCACTATACCCTGATATTCCATGGGTGTCGTAAGAGGTGATAGAGGGAAATAAAACAAGAGATGGGCAACAGCGTGTTACTTATCACAACCTCATAATAAAAACTATGGTTGGCAACCCGGAGCCTATAAGGTGAGGCTTCTATAGCAAATGGTGCAGCACTGAACTTTCGATAGATTTGATAGATCAGTATCTGATAACAACATCATGGGTATGTTCCAAAATAGAACCCAGTGTACTGTCCAATGCAAATGACGTCATGAATCGACGCTATACTGGTGATTCGTTCCAAAACATAGGACGGTATATGACGTCATACATTTGCGCCATATTGGAAAAGTATTGGCGATTATTTTGTGATTTTGTGCTCCATAAATCATTATATCCTCCTAATATATAATACCAGTAATTAAACTATATTTTTTGTGTTGAATAAATAACAACAAATTATGGCATGCTTCATTCAGCGCACACACAATTAAAAATTGTTTTATTATGGCCGGATATCCGACACAATATTGCGGCCGCACGCCAGTACAATATAGTGTCAATTGATGACGTCATTTGTATTCGGCAGCAACTGAAAACGTTACAGAACATACCCCATAAAAATGCCTTTGTTAACACCCATACCTAGCGAGGCAACTACCTTGGGGAACAATTAACTATAACGCCTCTGTTCAGCGGTGGACAGCTGAAATGTTGTGATGGTAATAATAGTAATGCATTTGAAATCTAATTATTATTATAATATCACTTATACTCTAGTATGGCACAAAAGTGGTTTAAGACATTTCTTTTTTAACCAACTACTCTATAAGGATAATGATTTTGGGTTGTATGTCTATTTCTTTATGCTCTGTATCCTAAAGGGCTTGATAGATTTTAATATATAGAAGTCGTTAGATTCATTTTAGCTGTGTAAGTGACATATAGTGATACGTATTTTTTTTCTCTTTTTAGTAGACATTTTAAACATCCGACTACGACATTGTTACTGATGATTATATTATTGTTATTTAATTATTATTATTGTATACTATTTAATCATTTATTTACATATCATTCAAATATATACAATATTTATTATTAAAAAAAAAGTTAAAACTAAAAACTAATATTACCATACAGTCATACGCCCCTTGGTATATTGCCGAGAACGCTGACTGCGTTTCCTCACTGAATAGCTTATATTTAACGTTTTTGCGAGTGAAAAGAATCAACGCTCTTATCACCAGCAGCGGCGACCAGTCATGGATTTAGTTCCTTTACGAACTTTAGCTTATTGCTTATTATTTTATTTATATTGAAATATTTAATTTATCACTATGTTGTGTCATATCCTTTACACTTCCAGGTATCCTAATATCAGGTAGCCCAGGTACCGGCAAGACTGCATTGATCCTGCAACTAGTGGAACACTCGTGCTTCGGCAGGAAACGAAACTTTGAATACGAGGAGTTGAGGGAGCAATCGGACATGGGAGAAATTCTACCGGAGGAATTGGTAGAGGGAATGTTCACGCATCTTGCGTCCCAAGTCGTCGCTTATCACTTCTGCCAGGTGAGTTGTTGTTGTTTTAATAAGCTATAAAAATTCGATGAAAGGTAATTACTTAACTGGCGTAACTGAGTAGATAGTTTATTAATTACTAATGCTGTTGTTTTCTCGACGTTTTTGATAATTTCATTCATATTGTCACTTTTATTATAATTCATGTTGGTTGCTTTAAATGTCAAAAATGTATTACGGATCCGCATCCGATCATCGATATAAAAATAAGTCTATGCATCCGATATATTTTTTTAAACCTAAGGAAATAGACGTCAGTCTATTTTTTGAACGACGTTACCGTGCGCACGCTCTTCTATTTTAATTTATTTCTTCTGTCTTTCCTCTGATGTTGGATGTTTTTGTACATTTTTGCATTTGTTTTGTCAATAATTAGCCGGTATTCCGTTTTAAGTGAAATTTTATTGTTTAAAAGTAAACAAATAAGATGTTTATTTGACTTCAAAAAAGCTATGACGTCATTTACTAATTCTCAAATAAATTCGCTAATATAAAAATTTTACTTCAAGGTCTTATAAAATTATTTCAATTGAAGTCTGTTTCCCGCCTAATAATGTTACGCGCCATTTTTCTTCTTTCTGATTTATACTAGATGACTTTTTTTAACACCGTCTGGAAAAAATAGGGTATAACTTGCGAACGGAGTAGAAGCCTCTGGCACTGATATTTTACAAAAAATAAAAACAAAAATTTTGAATTAAATAAATAAATTCATTAAAATCTATCAAAATTCAAATCATATCCACTCTACTTTACGAACGGCAATGAAACAATACATTTACATTTTTTTAACTTGTACAGTTTAGTGTGTTATTCTTAAAGATGAGACCGTGATAGAGATTGATCTGGAATCATAAAATATATTTATTTATTTACAGGCGGACAATAACAGCACTTGCTTAGTTGGCGAATTTGTGCACTCGCTTGCCGCACAGCTGTGTCAAGCACCCAGACTGCAAGCCTATAGGGAATACTTACTCAGCGAACCACATTTGCTCGCCTGCCTTTCGCTGAAAGAATGCATAGCTGACCCAGATCTCGCCTTCATAAGAGGCATCATAGAACCATTAACAATACTCCGAAAGAACGGGAGTATAGATTCCACCAATGGTATCATCCTCGTCGATGGACTGTGCGAAGCAGAGTACCATAGACCAGACCATGGTTACACCATCGCGTCGTTCATAGCGCGGCATATAACGGAGATGCCGACTTGGCTTAAAATCGTCGCAACTGTGAGGACCCAGTTCCTGGAGCTTACCAAACAACTTCCATACACGAGGCTGAGTCTAGACGAATCCGAAAATGTTCACAAGGATCTGCTCAAGTATTTCAACGTGAGATTGCAGGCGGCGCCTATTATAGAAACAAACATAAAATGCTCGACAGGAAAATCGGAAGGTGCTCACAATTCGGTGATGAAATTCGCACAATACGTCCTCCATTTGAGCCAAGGCTCGTTTCTGTTCCTAAAACTTATCCTTGATCTTCTGGAAAGGAGTCATATAGTCGTTAAATCAACTAATTACAAAGTGGTCCCTATTTCACTGGCGCAGATATTTCTGCTGCAGTTCAATCTGCGATTCCCGACTGTCCAGTCCTTTGAGAAAGTGACCCACATCCTAAGTGTTTGCTTGGCCGCTTTATATCCATTGACACTGGTTGAAATTTACTACTCGGTAAACTCGTTGCTTGTGGACACGTTCCTGCCGTGGGACGAATTCTGCCATCGCTTCGACTCACTTACGGATTTCCTCGTGAAAAGAATTGACAACACGTACATGTTCTTCCACCCGTCGTTCAGGGAATGGTTAATACGGCGTGATGATAATGAGAGCCCAAAATTCCTCTGTGACTTGAGAGCGGGTCACTGCAGCATCGCGTACCGACTGTCGAGGGTACAGGCGCCTTTGGACCCGGAGAAGACGATGGAGCTGGGCCACCATATTTTGAAAGCTCATATGTATAGAAATCTGGGTCCAGCACAGTTAGGACTTTGCCCAAGGGATCTGCAGGCGATGATGGTGGCGACTAGTTCAGCTAATGTCGGTGAAGCGATCGCCAACTTGAGGAACATCTATACGCCAAACGTAAAGGTGTCACGATTGATGCTCCTTGCTGGTGGTTCTCCTAACCAGATCACGGAATGCCTTGGGAACGCACCGCTTCTATGTATGTACGCTTACCAGGGAATCCTATCAATGGTGGGATTGCTAATTGAGTTTGGAGCTGATTTGGAGATGACGAACTCCCAAGGCTGTTCCGCACTTTCTCTTGCGTGCCAGAGGGGACATACCGATGTCGCGAAGAGGCTCATCGCTGCTGGTAAGAGTTATTGTCACATTTTTAATTTTTGTTTCTATAAAAAATAGACAGAAAAAAAACTTAAATTTTTTTAGGTTCATCCCTCAGTCACACCGATACTGCAGAACAGACGCCATTGGTGCACGCTGCTAAGAACGGCCATCGCGATACAGTTATATACCTTCTGGGTTGCCAGACTGGTAGAGACGACAGAAATTCTATAGAGATAGATGATGGCAACATCGAACAACTCGTGCCCGGCTCCAGGCACGCGCTCATAGCCGCGGCACAAAACGGACATTTGGATATCGTAGAATATCTGCTGGACACCGCTGAATTGATCGTAAGCAAGCTTCAAACAAAATATTTAATAATTTTATTTAAGAATTTAAAACGTGGCGTTTTTCAATTATCGTGTTTATCTTGATACGAGTATATAAAATTCAGGTTATTGTGTGGTTATTATAATTCTTCGCCCGATAAATGTTTAGGCCGATTTTGATAAAAAAATTATGGGGTACTTATGCGGTCACATGGATGTTTCTCCACTATAGTTGGACCCGGTAGGTGGCACTATTGTCGAAATCTAGAAATCACCCATGCGAAGCCGAGGCAAATCGTTAGTGTTTTCTTTTTGAAAATTACTATTTGTCGATAATTTGAAACTGACGTAATTAAGTACCGTAACTTTTAGTTTACTCAACCCGATTTAAAGTTTTTAATTCTCATAGATAGGTAATTTAATACTTTAATAGTTATCTTAAAAATATTAGTTAATTTCTTGGTTTCTTGATAAATCTTCTCAAGACAAAGGCAAAAGCAAAAAGACTTAAATTTAGAATTTGTTTGAAAAACAACAAAGATCTATCACAATTTTTCGAATAAGAACGATTTTTTTACGTGATAGAGCATACATATATTATTACATACATACATTGCAGCTGTTTGGTTGTAGCGTGGATGGGTCGGCTCGACTAGGGAAGAACCACGCTCTCACAGAATACCGGCGTAAAATAGCAGCTTACTGCTGCTGTGTTTCGTGAGTATAGAGACCCGGAGACCCGTTTTACTGGAACCTTGATTCCAGTAAAACGGGTCTATGGGTCTCTATCATTCCATCTTAGTCCTCAAGGGTCTCTGCATTTCGATTCATAAGCGAGGTTAACTGTAGATGTCAATGGGCCACATTATCCACTTACCATCAGGTGGAGTGTGTCTTATGACCTGGAAAGACATGCAGGAAGTCGATGGATGCAGGTGGCTCAGGACCGTGCTTTGTTGCATTCGTTGGGGGAGGCCTTTGTTCAGCAGTGGACTTATGAAGTGCTGTATTGATTATGATGATGATTGTTTATTCTATGTAATAGTTTTCTTCTTTTTAATTTCTATTTTGTTTCAATTTACTCTGTAACTGGTAGTGCTGTCACACACTAGTCTGTGAAATTAAGTTGAACACTTTGGAAGAATTTGACATTAAGAATGATGGCAATTTAACATTAAGAAAGAATGAATGGCAGAGCCAAGAGCACAATGCATTTTTCAAGCTAGTACTCGATTAAAACTTTATATTTCCCCACATAACGATATTTATGCAATAAGTAACAATAATAACATAAAAAATATAAACTCCAAGCATTTGCAATAAAGCACGTTTTCCCTTACAGCCGGACGGGATCTGCCCAGTGACCGGCGAGACGGCGCTGACGGCGGCCTGCAGCACCGGACACGCCGCCATCGCGGACGCGTTACTCGTGCGCGGCGCCACGCCGTACTCGCTGAACGCGCGCCAGATGTCGCCACTCGCGTTGGCGGCCAAAAACGGCCGCACTGCTCTCGTGCTGCGACTTTTGGACTCAGGGGCTGACGTGATGGGCTCCGGTGGGAAGAACCCACTCATACTGGCCGCTGCAGAAGGACACGCCGACGTTGTAGAGATGCTTTTGGATCATGGTAAGTTTTAACTACGTTAAACTTCTCATGTTCTCCCAGTCTACTTTCATTAACTGATTCAGAGTAGCACCTTTTGTCAATTATATTTACTGTCTATTCTCTAAGAGATTGTAAACATAGTAAATTTGGACTCAATGTCTTTTGCATTCAATCCAAAACCTCGGCTACTCCATCTCCTTTTCATCATCAGATGGAAAGGGTTTATTATTCGTTCGTAATGCCTGTCTGTCAGTGGATGTTTAAGACAGGAGTACTTTTAATAAGCCAAGTCAGCCAGCGTTTCACCATCTTCGACTGGATCACCACTTACATCAGGTGAGGTAGATGTCGAACACTGGTTTAATAGTAGTTAATAGTTAAAAACAAAGAATGGCCATATCACTAGTGACCAGAATTTTTAGCAACACCAAATATATCCAAAATATATTCTTAAACTAACTGTGCCCCGCTGTTTAACCGCGTATATCATGCGTGACACGACACCTCACTCAATTAGTTCAATCATTTTAGCTAAAAAATTGGCAAAATTAATGGAGTACTTTTATCTATCGGCATATGTACCTACGTTATATTATACAGTATCATTATCCACTGTCCCTCCCCCTCCCGAGTGGTCTTTGAGTTGATTTTTTTGCTCAAAGTTTAGTTTTACTAAAGTTTCCAACTTTACCGCCAAAATATTTACAACTATAGTAAAGAGATTATATAGGAGAGAAGATTTCTCATAATGAAAAAATTAAGAAATAATAATTTATTTGGATAGGAATTAATACTACGATACGAATGTAACTAACTTTTGTTTCAACCGGCGATCTATTTAAATTTTAGAACACAAAAGCTACTATTGCGATTTAACTATGATAGTTAAATAGATTCCCATACGGACATTTTTTGTAGGTAAATGAGTTTATTACCTACAAAAAAGTCCACGTACTTACGATCGCGATACTTTAATTATGTGGTATATAATTTTTGTATTTGCGCGTATGATCTTAATCAAAAAGAAAACCATCATCGACACTATGTTCAAATTATTTTTTTAAATATTTTATCCAGTACACACAATTACACAAATAGACGGCCCCCAGTCCCCGGCGGCCCCGCTATTCCTGGCTACGGTGGCGACCATGGTAACGGCGGGGCAGGGGGTGCCCCGCCGTTACCATGGTCGAATCTCCGGTGAAGGTTCGGTTGCCACCTACGACGACTCGATCTGGCAACATTTAACGCACACACACTGAGGACTGACGAGAAGATCCTGGAGCTGGAAGAAGAGATAGACAAGTTGCGCTGGAGTATTATAGGATTATCCGAGGTCCGAAGAGAGGGGGAGGACACGGTGATTCTCGAATCCGGCAACTTGTTCTATCACCGGGAGGGCGACCATCTGTCCCAAGGAGGTGTCGGATTTATCGTCCACAAGTCTCTCGTCAACAACGTTGTAAAGATTGGGACTGTGTCGACGAGGGTCGCGTACCTAATACTCAGAATCACCAAACGGTATTCACTGAAGGTCATACAGGTTTACTCACCAACCTCGGCACATTCCGAGGAGGAGGTGGAGGAAATGTATGAGGATATTTCCAAAGCCATGCATTCCTCCAAAACCCACTACACGGTGTTGATGGGAGACTTCAACGCAAAACTAGGCACAAGAGAAAACGGTGAGCTGAAGTTAGGGAAATTTGGAGTAGGGCAACGGAACCGAAGGGGCCAGCAGCTGGCCGACTTTATGGAGAAAGAGGGACTCTTTATGATGAACTCTTTCTTCCAGAAGCGGCCCCACAGGAAGTGGACCTGGTCGAGCCCCGACGGTTCGACAAAAAATGAGATTGACTTCATTATGACGACCAGACGCCAACTGTTCAGTGATGTCTCAGTGATCGCAAGGGTGAAAACTGGCAGCGATCACCGAATGGTTAGAGGCACACTGAACCTAAACGTTAAGTTGGAGAGGTCTCGTCTAATGAAGTCAACGCTCCGTCCCCCCTCGTGCTCTAATTCAAAATCCCGAAAACTTTCAGCTCGAGTTACACAACCGCTTTCAGTGCCTACAAGATTGCAATGCAGTGGACGATGTGAATGACAAGCTCGTGGAAACTGTCCATGCGGTCGGAGCTAAGTTCTGCAAGACCCGCCGCAGAAGAACACAAAAACTCTCCAATCACACTCTTAATCTCATGACTGTTAGACGGGAGATGAGGCTGCAATCGTCAACAGATTTGACAGCATACAGGCAACTGAACAGACAGATCTCCAAATGCATGCGGCGAGACTTACGCAACTTTAATACTGCTCGTATTAAAGAAGCGATCGAGCAGAACCAGGGCTCCAAAGTCTTTGCCAGAGATCTGTCTGCCCGTAAGAGCCAACTGTCAAGGCTGAAGACTGAGTGTGGCAGCATCGTTTCCGGGACACCTGATATTTTGAGTGAGATTGAGAGGTTCTATGGGCAGCTGTACACATCATCGCTGGAGCCACACGCAAGTGTGAGTAACGATCCAAGAGCAAGTCTTATCCGACACTATTCCGATGATATTCCGGACGTCAGTCTAAGCGAGATTAGAATGGCTCTCCAGCACCTTAAAAACGGCAGGGCCCCAGGCGAGGATGGAATTACAGCGGAGCTTCTGAAAGCGGGTGGAACACCGGTACTTGAAGTCCTTCAGAAGCTCTTCAATTCCGTCCTCCATGGTAGCACTACTCCAGAGGCGTGGAGCAGAAGTGCGGTGGTCTTGTTCTTTAAGAAAGGCGACAACGCTCTCTTGAAGAACTACAGACCGATTTCCCTTCTGAGCCGCGTCTACGTGCTGTTTTCGAGAGTCATTACGAATCGTCTCGCACGCAGACTCGACGACTTCCAGCCTCCCGAACAAGCCGGTTTCCGAAAAGGCTTCAGTACCATAGACCACATGCATACCCTGCGGCAGATTGTACAGAAGACTGAAGAGTACAATTTGCCACTTTGCCTGGCGTATGTGGACTATGAGAAAGCCTTTGATTCCGTCGAAATTTGGGCGGTGCTGCAGTCCCTTCAGCGGTGCCAAGTTGACTGTCGGTATATCGAAGTGCTGAAGTGTTTGTACAGTAGGGCTACGATGGCTATCCGAGTACAGAACCAGAGCTCGAAACCTATCCAACTGCAGAGAGGTGTAAGACAGGGTGACGTTATATCCCCGAAACTCTTCACCGCTGCTTTGGAAGACGTTTTCAAGCTACTGGACTGGAAAGGATACGGTATTAACATCAATGGCGAGTACATCACTCACCTTCGATTTGCCGACGATATAGTCCTTATGGCTGAATCGCTGGAGGACTTAAGCACTATGCTCAATGACCTCAATAGTGCCTCCCAACGGATAGGTCTTAAGATGAACATGGACAAAACAAAGATCATGTTTAATGTCCATGTCACACCTATGCCGGTAGTTGTTGGGAGCACTATGCTCGAAGTTGTTGACGAGTACGTTTACCTGGGACAAATAGTCCGACTAGGTAAGTCCAACTTCGACCGAGAGGTCAATCGACGGATTCAACTCGGCTGGGCAGCGTTCGGGAAATTACGACACATCTTCTCGTCAGGTATACCTCAATCTCTGAAAACTAAAGTGTACAACCAGTGCGTGTTGCCAGTGATGACTTACGGATTAGAGACGTGGTCCTTCACTGCTGGCCGTATGAGGACGCTCAAGGTCGCTCAGCGAGCTATATAGTGTAGGGCGACCCCCCACTAGATGGAGTGACGACCTGGTAAGATATGCAGGAAGTCGATGGATGCAGGTGGCTCAGGACCGTGCTTTGTGGCATTACTTGGGGGAGGCCTATGTTCAGCAGTGGACTTGTGAAGGGCTGTGATGATGATGATGATGATGATCCAGTACATCTTATTTATCTGCCCATAATTCTCCTTAACGTGTAGGTATCTAAGTAAAACGAATATTTATAAAGTAACAAATTTTCAGGTGCCGATCCGGACGCGAGTGATGCTGATGGTATATCGGCACTTGGCTGGGCGAGTCTTCGATCCAGGATTCCGACAATCATGGTCTTACTTGATAAGGGCGCTTCAATCGGTAAGTAAACTACGTTTTATTCCTTATTTAGAATGCTATATTATGATAATAACAATTTAAACATTTAAATAAAATGTACAAAGGCGAGTTTAACCATACTAATAAGAATTTTCTCCAGAAAACCCTCGGGAAAAGAGAAATAATTTTAGACATAGAGCAAGTAGATAGGTTAGAGCAAGTAGAAATTAAAACTTATATCTAAATTTAATATAATAGTAATAGAAAATAGAATCTTTGCCTATAAATTTCCGTTTTTTTATGAAATGAGTTAAAAAATAAAGTAAGTAATTTTTTCTATATTTTTTATTTCTATTAATAAAATTAATCACTCATACAATCGATGCATCTTTGCCAACGCAGTGGCAGTACATGTTTCGGTTGAACCTTCATTTGTTAAATTCATTGTTTAAATTGTTAGTATTAGATACTTTTGAGTGCTGCATGGCATTTTTCACTGTTGTATATTTACCTTTGTAGTATTCACAAAGGTGAATTCACAGTGAGTACCTTTAATTGGCTAACTGTAGTTATTAGTATTATCTATCCTAATTAGGTATTGGTCTTCCATATAAAAAATGACCGTATGGCTGCACCCTTCAGGAATCCATAGCCTCATATTATCACGTGCGTGTTATAAGACTATGAAAATTCCAGAAACACTTCATGACGGATATATGGCAGTATATTAATTTACAGTTTATATCAAAGAACCAATATTTTGTATAGGGCCAGGATACTGCTCGATGACACTCCATAGAGAATTTGCCAGGAATTTCAAGGAATTTTAGTGAGAAACATGCGGTCGGTTATACTAGTTAAATTGTACATAGAAACAGTCAAATACAAAAATACAATTTATTTCGTACGTATACAATGTTACAATTCTAAAATACATCAAAATTTCTGTTGCAATACGAATTTTCTCTATTTAATAAAGTTAATAATGGTCAGATACAATCAGGTAGCGCAGTGCCTAATCATTTTTCATTAATAGTATTCATTTTATTAATGTTATTGCTTTGTTTGAATCCCGCATGGAACAAGTATCAGTATGCGTAAAAACTTTTTTCTTAGTCCGTACTCCGTACTATGTAGTAAATAGTCCGTAATATAAATATGGAATTTATGCATGTAAAACGCTCCCACAACACGGGATGAAATCCAAACATTTTAAGTACAAAGCAAGCAGCAGGGTGTTTAGTATATATGGCTCAGAACATCGCTTTGTGGTAGTCTTTAAAAGAGTCCTACAATGTAGTCTTAATGGACTGCAATGACGTGAACATCTTCACGATTGCAGAACAAACTGACAACAGCGGGCGCACAGCACTGGCGCTAGCGTGTGGCGGGCCGGCAGAACTCGCCGAGCTGCTGCTGGAGCGCGGCGCCTCGCTCGAGCGCGTCGACCTCAGCGGTCTGCGCCCGCTCGACCGCGCCATCGGCCAGCGGAACGTGCCCGTGAGTGTGCAGCTCTCTCTATCTCTGTCTTTCTGTGTCTCCGTCTCTATCGCTCGAGTGTGTGCGGCGCCTCGCTCGAGCGCGTCGACCTCAGCGGTCTGCGCCCGCTCGACCGCGCCATCGGCCAGCGGAACGTGCCCGTGAGTGTGCAGCTCTCTCTATCTCTGTCTTTCTGTGTCTCCGTCTCTATCGCTCTTTCCGCTCGAGCGCGTCGACCTCAGCGATTTGTAAAAATCGCAGAAATAACCAATTCCTTAAAAACAAAAAACAAACCTCTCTTTCTCTCTTGAATATTTTAATTTTCTTTATCTCAATTTTTATGCCTGCTTGATTAGGTAACTGTTGTTGATTCACTCAGTTTAATAATTAAACTATAATTATTATAGAATACAAATCGTTGATCCGATTTAAATTTACTGTAAGTTACTTAAAGCACTTTAAACTTATCCAGTTTTTTCTTTGCTGCATTTAAAGTGATCATAAAAACACCTGATTGTCATGTAAGAAAC
This sequence comes from Parnassius apollo, assembly GCA_907164705.1. Lineage (NCBI taxonomy): Eukaryota > Metazoa > Arthropoda > Insecta > Lepidoptera > Papilionidae > Parnassius > Parnassius apollo. Next base: position 2,632,341 of record CAJQZP010000644.1, on the reverse strand, counting down.
ATATTTTAGTTAGAGTCATTTATGGACTCCCTCGGCGTTATCTTATAAATCATTTTTAATGTTATAAATAACATTTATAAAAGAATTGTTCTGAGAACTCTTATATATGGTTCTGGAGGGGTCCACAAATTGGCATATTCTAAATCGTTGTGTTGGACAGGGATGATTAACGTTGTATAAATAACACATTTAAAAAAGCATTATACAACCAAAATTCTATAAATTTTATTACAATTAGTCTCTAGATTATACGAGAAATAAATTAAGAGAATTTACTTCAAATGACTACCTTCCGCCATTACGTTACTTTACTATTAAAATATGGAGGGTAGAGTGAAAAAGTGTCCGTCGAAATGTGTTAAAAGGGTGAAGGGTGGCGCTACAATAGCAACAGGGTAAATTTTAAGAACATTTTTATATATTTAAAATTAATTTGTACTATTAAAAAAATTTATAACAGTTCACACTAAAAAATTACTATTATTAATTGCTATTTACTATTAGTTATTTTAGGTTATATTTAAAAAAATAATTTGGGACTACATGAATAGTTGAAGTTTTGTATACTGTACTGCAACTAACTAATGTAGTCACCAAAAATATTAAATGTTTAACTCGGCACACTTCAATCCATCTAAAACTGCTACATTCATACCATACTCCGTTATACGCTAGCGCCATTCTGTAAGATTTTTGAACTGTTATTTACAGCTTACAACTGGTCACTTTTTCATCTTGTCCCCTATATGAGAGTACTCCTTACCTCTACTCTCCATATTAAAACTACGTTGGCTTCGCAGGTCGATGTAGTACTTGCCAAACCATATAGATGGCGCAGTTACAAAATTATTTCATTTGTAATATCTGCTTTACCAGATTTCTACCTTTAAGTTGCCAATTTATTTGCAAACTTCTAAAATGGGAGTATTCGGCTATTGATTTTGTATCTATCCATTTACTTTAAAATAATATGTTGTTTTTTCTGTAAAAATAATACTGTAACACCTCCATCTACACGGTTTATTAAGTACTACATCGATCTGCGATGTAGACGTAGTTCTCCGGAAATTTCATTAAATGGTGCTATTAATGCGCATAAATTCCATAGATTTATAGTTGACAGGGTCTGGTTTTGAGAATAAAAAAAATATGATTGACTTTGGCCTGACGGAGTTGGTCCGATACAATGTCGAGATCTGAGTGGTTAAACTAACTTTCTTAATTTGTTCTAGGTTGTGAATTGTTTCCTGAGGAAAGGTGCTAAGCTTGGTCCAACCACGTGGGTTATGGCGTCAGGCAAACCAGAATTTATGTAAGTGTTTTTACAGATCCTTCTTTCCTTTTACGAAATTATTTTTACTATATTCCAAAAAATCCCTTAACTTATCTTTCAACTCCAGGCTAATACTGCTGAACAAATTGCTGGAGGACGGGAACATGCTGTACAGGAAGAACCGTCCGTCGGAAGCGGCCCACCGCTACCAGTATGCGCTGAAGAAGGTGAACCCGCTGATCAGTGATGAAGGAGTCAGCACGCCGTCAACACAGCCCGTGCCTCACGAACACGTTTCCGCCTTCGTCCAGCTGAAGACTAACCTGCTGCTTAATTTGTCCAGGTGTAAACGGAAATTGAACGTGAGTAAGACTTATGTTACTTCTTCTTCAGATATGGGTACGACACTAAAATAATCCACCATTGTAGAAAGATAATTCCTATAATGTCACGTTTGGCAAGCGAATTGACGATCGCAGTCTCGTCTCTCGGCTTTGACAGTGCTTTCGTCGCCATTATGAAAATGTACGCCTAATGTAAAGCCATAAATAACATCTTTTTGAAATTCCCTTATCGCCTCTTACGAAACCCACGGAACGAAATGGAATGTTGGATTCATATAATTTCTAATGATTAGGGAACACTGCATGTTGAATGAAACTAGCTTTTACGGATTAAATCGCGTTTCCATCACCTTATTTTATATTCTTAGATATATTTAATCTTCCCTTGACTAGTTCAAGGCAACTTATTTTAGACAACCGTTATTCAGCCCATACGGCCTATAAAAGTCCACTGATGAAAAAATGCCTCTCCCATAGGTTAACTAATAGGGAGAATTTTGCCACTGTTGTCACGCTCGGCATAATGTTGAGTTATTATCAGGAAGATGCTGCTGCCTATCCCCGGTTTCAGTTTCCCTCTGGCGCCTCTTACAACAGACTACTTACGATATGAGGTAGTGGATTATAGTGGATAAGTTAAGAAGTTAAGTTAAAGTTATATCCACTCCTTTGTCCGCCGCGCTGCCCCAATGCTTTTGTACTTGAACTTCACATGTCTTCGAAATTTGTTTATATAATTTATTTATATATATTAACAAACAATGAATTAATTTTATATTACAGGAACCATCAGAAGCGTTAGACTTAGCGGCTCGGGCATCCGTTCTGAGACCGAACGCGTTCGAGTGCGCATACGCAATGGCCCGTGCCATTCTCGCACTCAACAAACCCTCGGAGGCACTACCACACGCACGCAGGGCTTTGCTGCTAGCGCCACCCACAGACCTAGCCGCTGTTCGAACCCTGAAGTCTCTCCAACAAGAGATTCTCACAAGGATCAACGTTGGCTCCCACAGTTTAAACGGCGACAACCGATCTATTAGGAACTTTGACAGCATCAGCCTGAACATGCCTTGATTTAGAAACAAATGTACGACATATACGAATTTATATAATATATTTGTAATAACGAAGATGAATTTAGCTTTGTGAAATCGTTAAAGATCTTGATCTAAGCGCCATCTCCGGAAACTGGTCCCAAACCCTCTCACTGCTTTACATGTCATTGTATTTTAAGATCAAATTTGGCTTCGGTAGCCATGCAACTGCCTACCACAACCTGAAATAGACCTAGCGTTCAAAAGAGACGACGTAGCCTAAAACGGCAAGTAGGATTCTATCTTTGTGAAATTGATTGTTGATGTGATCAATTTTTTATATTGTTTATTTATTAGGAAACGTGTAATTTTATTAACTAAATAAATCACACTTATCATTTGAAAGTTTAACTTGATATGGTTTTTCCTATATATTTATAATTATACTAGTAAGAATATTTTTTAATTTCGAGCACATTTAGTGCTAAAATCATATTTGTGAATTTCTTACAACGTTTACTTTCTTTGATAGAAAAATTTATAATAACTTGTGATTTAAGTTTCGTATGTGATGGAATAATAAATAACTGTGTAAATATATAATCAATTACCGTAAACTATTGTAATCAGAATGTATAATAGTGTTGAATACAATCACTCGAATAGTTCAGTTATTTTATACCTTGCCATTATAATTTTATAATGCTTTAATTAGACGAAAAATTAGTAAACAGAACATACATGGACATTTATGGAACTAAAACCTCTGGTGCCTTAATTTTTTTTTATTTAGTATACCTTTGGTATGTACCTACGTATTATTTTTGATTGTTATTTTTTTTTTCTTATAGGTTAAAATTTTGAGTTAAACTCGCGTGCCCATTTTCTTGCTTTGTTCTATTTTAATTTATTGAAAATTGTATTCCTTTTTTATAAGAAAATTTTGGTTATTAATTTAATTAAAAACGCATTTTTGTGTTTAATTTTTATTCAATTAGTAAATGGAATTGTCATACGTGTAACATCCAGGAAAAATATTTAAGTATTTTAAACGAAATTAATTTAAATTTAAATAATTAAAATGAATGTTACAAACTATAGAAACGGAATTAATGATATAAGATATATCTTAAGAATGTTTATAGCTAAGCGATTGATTTTTGAAACATGCAAGGTGAAACAACATTCGACATTTCTGCCGTCCGAGTTTTTAGACTGTTAAAATAGCATTCGTTTAGTTCAATCAGTTCTAGTAGAACAACAACCGACTAACATCAGTATAAAAACTACCCAACCTACACTTACTAAAAAGTTCTTGAGCATCTTTCTAATTTAATTTTATACTTTTGCAGACCTTAAGATCATGATATGCTACTTAACGGTCTTTTACGGGACGCCAGAATCTGAAAGACTGAAAGGACGAAGTTTTTGGTACAATAAGTAAATTAAAAAGTTTATACAATATAAGTACAATAAGTACTGTGACAGTATATAATTATAAATAAAATATTGCTTCAGTTTGTTTTCTTTTATTTATTTTTTAATCCTTAACGCTTTCAATTGTTAGACCTTAAAAATTAAAATTGAAGCCACACAATAATTTTGATACTTTAATTTCGGCGTGCAAGACAAAGCAACGGCGGTTATTGGTTTAAATTAATAATTATTGTATTAATATAAGTCTTCCATACATATATCTTTTTTTAAATTTATGATCATTTTTGAATACAGCCTGGTTTAATAAATATACGAATTAAAAATGAAGATACTTGGTTACTCCCGTGTAGATCGGACCAAAAATTAATAATTTTAAACCAGAGCTCCGACATGTGCATAGGAAAATTAAAGTCCAGTCTAATAAACTAGCTTAAACCCACTGAGCAGACAAGTTTGGGGTCATCAGAAGTGGGTGTGATCATTGCAATCTATGTGCGCGCGTTTTATACATAACTTATAATTTTAAAACACTTATGAAATTTAAAAAAGGCAACTGTTGACAAACTTTATTTATTAAACACAGGTTACATTATATCGGAATATAACCTCTCCACACACCGTCATTATTGTTAGGTCTCTTTAGATTCTGTTGCATTCGCTGATATACAGGCAAAAGAACCAGGGGTTTTCTTTCAACAGTCGGCTGTTTCGTCGGTACCACGTCTATCACACGAACTACCGGCTCCTTCATGTTACTTAGAATGTCCACGTTAAATTTGTATCTCGGATAAACAACCGTTTTCTGAGGCGGCGGATAGTTCAAATGCGGTATCTGTCCGGCAAGGAATACATGCTGAAAACGTCTTAGCAGTTCCTCCAGGATGGTGCTGTTAATGTTTTGCTGATAGCCGGGTACAGTGGTGGAGAGCTCCGTGAACATTCGTTTGCAGTTGGCAGCTTGCCTTCTCTTTGATATAGGACAAGTCTGAAAATAAACAGGAATGTTGCATTTGTAAACAAAATGACAGGCGTCGCTCAACATACGAGGATGACCTTCTATGACCTATTGTACCTTCTATACAATTTATTTAATTTTGTTTTCGTTTTAATGTGTTAGTTAAAAAGTTAAAGTTACAGTCTATATACGCCCTACTGCTGGGCACAGGCCTACCCTTATTTCTGAAGGGGTTTTAAGGCACGGAAGTGTCCGCCGCGCTGCCCCAATGCGTGTTGGCGAACTTCACATGTCTTCGAAATTTTTTTTTCTTATTCCTCATAAGTGCAGGTTTCCTCACGATGTTTTCCTTCACCGCCGAGCACGTGGTAAATCAGCACTTAAAATTGCAATTAATAATTTTATTGGTGACAGCGGGGATCGAACCCGGGTTACTCGCGTTCTGTTATATTTGCAGCGAGCGTTAACCATCAGAACTACCACGGCTCTTGAGAGGCTTTGACTACATTGATAGCAAAATAGGTACCATACAAAGGTGCCGGACCCTAATCTGACAAACGTTTTTTTATAGAACAAGGGTGAGAAACGAGCACATAGTCCACCTCTACATTTATCCTCGATTAAGAATCAAAGCGTAGATGTGTTGTCACCCCTGAGGACTAAGATAGAATGCCTCGTTTCCAGTAAAAAAGGTCTCCGGATCTTTACACTCACTATACGAAACACAGCAGTATTTAGGGGGGCTATTTTAAGCTGGTGTTCTGTGAGAGCGTGTTCTTTCCCCGGTCGAACCGACGCATATGTGCTACAACCGTAATATAGCTGCAGCGTGGCTCTACCACGTATGATATTACGACTTAAAATTAAAAACTTGTGTTGGACAGCAGTTTCGCCTCCAGTAACCAACCCGTCCAGCAGCATCACGAGGCTTTCGCCTCCTCAGTAACCAACCGTCCAGCAGCATCACGAGGCTTTCGCCTCCTCAGTAACCAACCCGTCCAGCAGCATCACGAGGCTTTCACCTCCTCAGTAACCAACCCGTCCAGCAGCATCACGAGGCTTTCACCTCCTCAGTAACCAACCGTCCAGCAGCATCACGAGGCTTTCGCCTCCTCAGTAACCAACCCGTCCAGCAGCATCACGAGGCTTTCACCTCCTCAGTAACCAACCCGTCCAGCAGCATCACGAGGCTTTCGCCTCCTCAGTAACCAACCCGTCCAGCAGCATCACGAGGCTTTCGCCTCCTCAGTAACCAACCCGTCCAGCAGCATCACGAGGCTTTCGCCTCCTCAGTAACCAACCCGTCCAGCAGCATCACGAGGCTTTCGCCTCCTCAGTAACCAACCCGTCCAGCAGCATCACGAGGCTTTCGCCTCCTCAGTAACCAACCCGTCCAGCAGCATCACGAGGCTTTCGCCTCCTCAGTAACCAACCCGTCCAGCAGCATCACGAGGCTTTCGCCTCCTCAGTAACCAACCCGTCCAGCAGCATCACGAGGCTTTCGCCTCCTCAGTAACCAACCCGTCCAGCAGCATCACGAGGCTTTCGCCTCCTCAGTAACCAACCCGTCCAGCAGCATCACGAGGCTTTCGCCTCCTCAGTAACCAACCCGTCCAGCAGCATCACGAGGCTTTCGCCTCCTCAGTAACCAACCCGTCCAGCAGCATCACGAGGCTTTCGCCTCCTCAGTAACCAACCCGTCCAGCAGCATCACGAGGCTTTCGCCTCCTCAGTAACCAACCCGTCCAGCAGCATCACGAGGCTTTCGCCTCCTCAGTAACCAACCCGTCCAGCAGCATCACGAGGCTTTCGCCTCCTCAGTAACCAACCCGTCCAGCAGCATCACGAGGCTTTCGCCTCCTCAGTAACCAACCCGTCCAGCAGCATCACGAGGCTTTCGCCTCCTCAGTAACCAACCCGTCCAGCAGCATCACGAGGCTTTCGCCTCCTCAGTAACCAACCCGTCCAGCAGCATCACGAGGCTTTCGCCTCCTCAGTAACCAACCCGTCCAGCAGCATCACGAGGCTTTCGCCTCCTCAGTAACCAACCCGTCCAGCAGCATCACGAGGCTTTCACCTCCTCAGTAACCAACCCGTCCAGCAGCATCACGAGGCTTTCGCCTCCTCAGTAACCAACCCGTCCAGCAGCATCACGAGGCTTTCACCTCCTCAGTAACCAACCCGTCCAGCAGCATCACGAGGCTTTCGCCTCCTCAGTAACCAACCCGTCCAGCAGCATCACGAGGCTTTCGCCTCCTCAGTAACCAACCCGTCCAGCAGCATCACGAGGCTTTCGCCTCCTCAGTAACCAACCCGTCCAGCAGCATCACGAGGCTTTCGCCTCCTCAGTAACCAACCCGTCCAGCAGCATCACGAGGCTTTCGCCTCCTCAGTAACCAACCCGTCCAGCAGCATCACGAGGCTTTCGCCTACTCAGTAACCAACCCGTCCAGCAGCATCACGAGGCTTTCGCCTCCTCAGTAACCAACCCGTCCAGCAGCATCACGAGGCTTTCGCCTACTCAGTAACCAACCCGTCCAGCAGCATCACGAGGCTTTCGCCTCCTCAGTAACCAACCCGTCCACCAAGCGTGGAACAGGTGAACACTCCTGAGCTACCATGGCTCAGCGAGGAGTTAACATGATTTAAACCTTAACCTTTTTATTGCTGTAGCCGTTGTAGCTCAAAACCTAAACGCTGGCTGTAAATTTTACAATACTCGAACAACCCAAATTCGATCCCTACCGGCGCCAAAGAAATTGTTGATTGCAATTTTAAGTGCTTATTATCACTTGCTCGGAGATGAAGGAAAACATCGCGAAGAAACCTGCATGTTTAATGCTCCTACTCCACACACTGCAGCAGCGTGGTGAACTAATAACTATACTGTAGATTATTTTGTTAATTTGTATTGTGAAGCAATATTGTAATTTTGCTATTTGTTTATTTTTTTTGGAAATATTGTACGTTATTGAAATGGAAATCAATATTAGTGTACATTGTATATTTTATATAAGTGGTAGAGTAATGCTGCAAGTGTATTATGGTTATATCGCATATCGGTCGGCTCGACCGGAGAAGGACCACGCTCTCATATTATACCAGCTAAACGCTGCATGCTGCTCAATGCTGTTGTGTTTGTGAAGTAGTGTAGTCCTCAGGGATAACAACGCGTCTCCATTTTGATCCTATGATGAGATAGATGTAGATGTGTATGGACCACATCATCCACTTACTATCAGGTGGACTGTGTGCCCGTTGGTCACCGTTATTCTATAAAAATAAGTTTTGAATAAATTGATTTCGAGAAAATTTAATAAATAAAAAACAACTTACTATCAACATTGTGTCTAGGACATTCAGCAGCTTCTGCTGTGAACTGCAGTGTTCCTTGTACAGCGGCACCGAACTAAAAGCAGCAGTGTAGGCGGCCCGCATAGGATACCACGCGCCTTGGCAGAATTCCCGTAACTTGTCTTTCAACTTGAAATAGTCTATGAAGTTGTATTTGTTAAGAACGTCCATTTTTCTCATGATGCACGTTGTTGACGGGAGTTCTTCTTTACACTGATAGAAAATAGCCTTAAATTAGTAATGTCAACAGAATCATCAAAAATGATTGTTAGTTTCAAGAATACTTTCTTGTTTAAGGCACTTATCCCACCGCCGACGAAGAAACGAACAATAGATATAGATCCTGTATCAACAAAACCTCTGTCTGTTCACACTACCAGCGAGAACTCTCTTTCTACTAGTAGTTAGTCGCAGCGACAAGAGCTAACAAAGATAAATCTCGCTCAGCGGTGCTCGCGCTGAGAGACCAACCGGCGGTCATTTTACTCTATAGTGCGGATCTGAGTGCACTCGCTTGTAGCCCAGCGACAAAACTGTCAGAACTACACAATCGTTTCTCGCTGCTCACCAACTCTTATCAAGTTTCTAGCTCCACCCGCTTCCTGCTCATCGTTGGCGTTGAGACAAGTGCCTAATGACATGCTCTCTCTCACCAATCAGCTTTTAATTGTCGCCACACACGGTCAGTTAAAATGATAAGTTGAACTTACGTCCCTACTTACTTACTTAGGTACTTACATCCAAAAACTGACCGTGAGTGTGAAATCTTAAGTTGAAAATTTTAACTGACGGCTGTTATATCTAAAATCCGATATTTTAAGAGATATCAACAGTCCTAGTTTGAACTGATTAGTTGAACTGACCGTGTGTGTGGAACTTTCTTTGGCTTAAATCCGTTTGAACTGATACCAGTTCAATTGATCAGTTTAACTGACCGTGTATGTCGTCCATTAGATTATATTAACAAACAAAAACGATAATAAGTAGAATAAAAAAATAATCAATCTTCTTCAAACTTCTATCTTAATATAAAAGAAACTTACCCTTCCACCTGGCAACCACCCACGCCTGGGTGCGGGTGTCTCGGGAGCGTATTCAAGCCGAGTGATGGAGCTCACTCCACATTCCTTCAGTATCTCATGGTCGATAAAATCAGGGACATTACAAAGCTGACGCCGGTTTCTCTAAAAATGTAATAGTTATTAGTAGTCAAATAACAACTTAAAAAACCGACTCCACTTATCTTTATGTATATAATTCTTCTGTCAGTTTGTATATGATGGAACTTCTAAACGGTTGGACCAATTTTGATAAAATTTTATGTGTGTGATTAACTTAATTCGAGAATAGCTTAGATTTACGATTGGGCCCGGTAGGCGGCCCAGTTGTCCAGATCCAGAAATCATCCGAGCGTAGCTGGGGCAGTTCACAGTCAAACTATATAAACAATATAATATGTATGTTTATTACTACCCCTCGCTTCGCCGAACCTATATACGCAAATGGAAATTGATGAAATCCTCCACCTTCACCCCGAACTTCATAGCTATTTTAAGTACCCCTTGTCGATATGCCAATTTTACGAGGTTCAATACCCGTGATACGGGGCGTTTCATTTCTCTTATTCCTTGAGTCACATCGAGCCCTCCCCCCCCCCAGGTTGAGGATCCACACTCGAAAAGCAGGGGCCAGGGTGCCACGGAACTGCAGTGCCAGCATAGTTGCAACTCAATAGCTCTTACGTCCTCCCTTGAGTATGAGTCTACTTTGACGAAGCTGTGAAGACCGCAGAACTAACAGCATATTTTTTTATGGAATTATGATGACAGAGTCCACTTCATAGTAAACGGATGCTGTGGCCCTTAGACATCTACACATATCCACGATTAAGAATCAAAATGCAGATGCGTTATCACCCCTGAGGACTAAGATGGAATGCCTCGTTTTACAGTCCACCCGATGGCAAGTGGGTGCTGTGGCCTGTAGATATCCACACTAATCCTTGATTAATAATCAAAATGCAGATGCGTTGTCACCCCCGAGGACTAAGATAGAATGCCTCGTTTTCAGTAAAAAGGGTTTCTGGTACACTCATCGTTCGAATCACAGCAGATGAACCTGTTATTTTACGCTGGTATTCTATAATTACATTCGTACTACAACCATAATATAGCTAGAGCTTGGATCTACCACGTAAAAAATGCAGTAATTTTTAGACGATAAATAGATGTCAATTAATTTCATACATTTTTGATAAATTAAATACCATCCTATAATTCTAAGACCTATAAATTATATCAAAATAGGGTTTATAAATGAACAATATCACAATGGTTCAAAAATCAGCATGGCACAAAATTTTCTCTAAATACCAACGACTACACAGCCCGATTCGGGCTGTTATATCAACATTTTTTTGTCAAAATCCGACGTAAGTCTAGGAGTTGGATGTTAAACGTCTTAGAGTAATTAAATACATACGTATGTTAAACGTAGTGTTCATAGACTTACAATATACTGGCGTACAGTATATTCTTAGTCTATGATAGTGATCCGACCTTTTAAGTTGTGTAAGCGTAGAGTTTGATACCAAAAATATAAATAATTAAGACTTTATGATAGCAATTTAATAATTATATCAGAATGCAGATACAGTATACTTACCGGTCTAATTTTAGATGAGCTTATTTGACAAGTTATGTTACTCTGTAAGCCGCTCGAATGCCTAAAAAATAAACACACTCGTACATTATGTTTAACTACACACTAAGCCGGAACCGAAACAAATTTTAAGTAACGGAAATTTCTGTAAAACTGTTCAACGGTGATTTTTTTTCACTAAGTACACAGTGAAAGAAAGAACTATATAACTGTATAAATGAATAGTGCAATCAGTTAATGAGTTTTCAGTAAAAAAGCACATATATATCGTAACCCATTGAGTCTAATGGGTGTTGGGTGGTGTCTAATATATGTGCTTTTTTATAAACTTCTAAGTAGCATTGCAAATCAAATAAATGAATATTTCAATTCCATCAGACTTCTTAGCTTTGGAAATAAATTTCAAATATTGAAGAGTCACTCTGCGCTCTATAGATACCTGGCATAATAGGTCATTGATATGCAGTAGGAATAGAGTTGAAGGGAGAACGGACCCTGAAACCCCCGGTTTTCGTCGCCATATCCATTGTCTCAGTGATATTATAATTTTCCAGTAATGGCCGAATTCAATTTATTTGCTTCTTATTTCTTCGATGCATTTTTTTATAAGACCCCAAATTTTTATATTCGTCGCCTCCAAAAAAATATCGCGAGCAAAAATCAAGCTATATTTCTTCAGTTGCGGACTGTACTCACGAGAAGACAAGACAGTTTTGTCAAGAAATTCACAGTAGCAGTCTGGAATCAGGAACTTGGTGATGTTTCACCCCCGTGCCCCGGAAAGCACGTAAAGCCGTTGGTCCTGCACCTGATCTCCCTCTGGTCGTGTCGGTTCACCGTCCCATCAGACTATGAGAGTGAGGGAATAGAGACTACACCTGTGATTGCGCTCATATTTATTATATATGATGTGTGTGCATCCAGCGGTGGACTTTTGCGGGTTGATAAAGAAAGAAAGAAAGGAGAAAGATGTGTGCGTGAATGCGTGTCAAGAGGTTGAACATGGTTTCGGCGTCACTTGATATGTACGTTGTGTTCTGACTTACTTTCTTTGTTGGTCTGAAATTATCAATAAATATTTTCCGAGGCATTGTCTCTAAATCAAATCAAATCTGATCTTTTTATCGAATAAGGGTGACAAACGAGCATACAGCAAACCTGATGGTGCTGGCGGACATGGATGCTGTGCCCATAGACATCTACATTTATCCTCGATTAAGAATCAAAACGTAGATGTCTCGTTTCCAGTAAAAAGGGTCTCTGGATCTCTACACCCCTTATGGTGGGTGGTAACACAGCAGTAATAAACTGCTATTTTACGCTGGTATTCTGTGGTCCTACCCCGGTCGAGCCGACCCATTCATGCTGCAACCATAATAGCTGCAACGTGGCTCTACCACGTATATATGGGTTTTAGGGCAAGTGTTCGCCGCGATGCCGTATTGCGTGTTGGCGAACTTCACACGTCTTCGAAATGTTTTTTTAATTCCTCAGACATTCAGGTTTCCTCACGATATTTTCCTTCACCGCCGAGCACGTGGTAAATCAGCACTCAAGATTGCTATTAACAATTTTATTGTTGTCGGCGGGGATCGAACACGGGTTACTCGCGTACTATCTGAGCTACCAGGACATACTAGCTACATTCATAGCTTACTATAATGAACTAATATTTGATATTAGTCGGTATTTAAATGTAATTTACACATTACCTGCACCTATCTTCTTTTTTAGCGTCAGGGCAATTCTGAAAAATTTAAAAATAAGTCCATTACAATATGTAAAAAGCGTAATTAATTTTAAGCTATTGCATAGCTTCTATCGCGGGCCTTGGGCGCGGGGACCGAATCCAGAAATTCCGTAACGAAAAAACCTCACGCTCCCCACTCCGACGGGCACGGAGGCGTGGCGTTGAAAGCCGTGCATCGTCTAACGTCGTTTCAGTTCGGCAGACTTCGGCACTCGGCAGACTTCGGCACGGTGTTTGTGTGCGTGCGACTAGACGTATGCGTGTACACTAGCTGCTAACTGAATGATAAAAATTCCTGAATAACCTGCATGTATTGTAAGATATTAAAAATATTTTAAACAATATTAACTTCCCATTTATTCAATAAGAGAAAAAAAATTGTTTTCTTATCGGTCACCACGCTCAAAAAGTGTAACTTGATTTAATATCAAGACTAACTGCATAAATAAAATAAATAAATAATTATAATTGCATAAGTTGATAAAAAATGCCATGCAATAGCTTTACCGCGGCAGTCACCGAGTGCCACACGTATTTTTTTATATTTTAATTATAATGATTTTTAAAATAGCACTTCCTTTTTTTCTCTCCTTTGATTCACTGGTTTACAATTATGATGATAATCACTAGTGGTAGAAGACTTTACAAAGAAGTCGATCGAGGAAGAAAACTCGCACAATCGTGAGGCTCCACGTATCCTGATAGTGTGGATGGTATCGTGAACTTTGTCGCGATCTGCGATAAATTGGCGGCTGTAATTAATCCGTACAATTCCTCTGAGTACTCCTTGTTCTTAATGCGATAAAAATGCAAAGTGAAGCACCATATCTTTGTAGCGCCATTGAGTCGAGACAATTAGAAAAAACTCTTATCGTCGATGATTCGAACTAATATTAGCTGGATGCGTTCAAGTGGAAGGAGCTGACACTAAGGTGTCCTAGCCCAGAGATGAGAACAGTATTCAATGTGAAACAGAACTTGCGCCTTGTAAAGTTGCAAGCGGTGTGCCGGCATTAAATACTTTCCTTCTCTCTTGAGCACGCCAAGCTTGTTAGAGGCCAGTTTAGCCTTTCTTTCCATGTGACCGCGGAACTGAACGTGAACTCGATATCTCGACGCCGAAAATTCCGATGCTGGATGAGGCAGCAATTGCGAATTGTTGGCTTACAAATGAATATTCGGGCGCTAATATGTTAATACAGATTATCATTAAAGGTATAATTCGGTTTGTTTGCCATTTAACTTAAACTGCAGTAACCTGAATTTATTATACTTATAGAATTAAGCGACAGTAGCCTAATGGCAGGGCGCGGACCGAGAACTTAAAAAGGTCGTGGGTTCGAATCCGCCATTCGACTACTGGCGTGAACCACCCGTAACACAAGCAATTTAAGCTTACCACTAGTGGTTAATGGGAATATTAGTAATGTTCATAGCATTATTAATATTCTTTAAAAAAAAAAGAACGCACACGCGAGGCTCCCTTGAGATAAAAATTTTTGAGGAGACTTTTACCCAATCTGCCGGGCTAGCATGAGCAGGGGATAAAAATTTTATCCACCGATTATATCCACTGACAAGGGATAAAATTGTCTTATACCTATGTCAAAGCTTTATCCACCCTGCGAGCATGGGCCTATGGTGGATATTAATATCGACAGTAGATAAACTTATCCCCGCGTATAGATAATATACCATAGTATAAAGCTATAAACTATACTAGCTATAAACTATACTAGCTATAAACTAGTTTTAAGATTAAGTAGATTTACATTAACTTATAATTTCTTTTACCTTTTCTTTATTATATTGCTAAACTGTTCATAATTTTTGTTAAACGATATGTCATTTATAATATTTGTTATATTTATTTTAAGCGTATTTCTGCCTTGTTTTTATTTTTTCTATTATTCTAATTATTTCTTTATTTTCTTTTATATAATATTTAAGTTAAATATACATTGCTTGTATCAAATCGCAGGTATTACTTCGCTTGTGATAGCATTTATTAAAAAATATGTGTTTAGAATTAAGCCAATTGTGAAACTGGACAATACAGACCCTTTGGAGGTGGTGTAACCTCTTGAAGAAATTAAAAAATATATATCCCCGCAATTACTGCCATTATGAGAAAATTACAAAATACATCAAAATTGATGTCTACTCTAAGTCACAAAGATTTAATTTTAATTGAAAATGATGAAGCATGAAGAATAAAAATGTAATGATTTCAAACAAATCAAGGAATAAATAATTTTATAATCATGAGTATAGTATATTTAGCAAGCTTTGCTAAAGAATTAACATATTTCTTAATTTAAACCTTTGAATTGTAACTTTACTAAGTTTGATAACTTTATTTTAAAACGTTATAATACTTACCTAAAATATAGTATAGACCGATTCTATTATCATTAAATTTGACTTGACCATGGACTCGCTTTGGGTATTGTTGACACAACCTATGTAATTAAATCATGGCATCGAGCTATTACCGGTAGTACCGGTAGGCGTAGTGTAGGGCGACCCCCCACTAGATGGAGTGACGACCTGGTAGGACATGCAGGAAGTCGATGGATGCAGGTCGCTAAGGACCGTGCTTTGTGGCATTACTTGGGGGAGGCCTATGTTCAGCAGTGGACTTGTGAAGGGTTGTAGTGATGATGATGATGATGATGATTGAGCTATTGAGACTTTTTTGGACAAGGTGGTTGTAATAGATGCTTACTTCAATGTGCACTGGTAGTCCATCCACAGAATTAATAGGCTTTAAAGCCTCATAGAGTTCTTTACACAAATACAAAACAATCTTTAAGCATCCGAAACCGGCGTAGAAATTCGTTGTCGGAGAATTCCAATAGATTAAGTATTCTGATCACGTATCAATCGCTGATGTAATTCTCTTTCTTGTTTTTCAATTTCTGACACGAAAATGTAGTTGCAATAGGCTCGAGACATCTTTTTTGTATTAAAATGGTATGAAGATAAACTTAAACCCACGTCCGCGAAAGAAGATAAAATTGTCCCTTTCAAATGTCAAAAAGGGATAATTTTTTCTCTTTCCCTTGGTCCCATGCTACGGACGGGGGAGATATATGTCCACTCGTTATGTCAAACGGGGATATACTATAGAGATAAGATAATTTTACCTCTTGTCAGTGGATATAATCGGGGGATATAATTTTTGTCTCTTGCCCATGCTCGCAGGGTGGATAAAACTAAGCAAGGGATAAAAATTATATCCTCTCTCCGGGGATATATTCTCTCCGGCTCATGCTAGCCCGGCTGGGGTACTAGAAACTAGTACTACTAGTACTAGTACTAGGTAGTAAAAAACTAATAAATAATACTAAGAAATAACATAACTAACGGCAGCTTATACTAAATCTATGGTTTTTGGTAATTAATAATAACTGCTAAAATTACCAGTAACATATATATTTCATTGTCAAAAACATTGGGATAAGGGCAGAAAGAAGAGGAAGTAAAATTACATTAGAACTCTTAAAAATAACAGCATAACTGCTGAAATTATGAAAGCCCCGGAAATTGTGAAAATGAAATTATGAAACCCTCGGTTTTCGTCGCCATATCCATTGTCTCAGTGATATTATAATTTTCCAGTAACGGCCGAATTCAATTTATTTGCTTCTTATTTCTTCGATGCATTTTTTTATAAGACCCCAAATTTTTATATTCGTCGCCTCCAAAAAAATATCGCGAGCAAAAATCAAGCTATATTTCTTCAGTTGCGGACTGTACTCATGAGAAGACAAGACAGTTTTGTCAAGAAATTCACAGTAGCAGTCTGGAGTCAGGAACTTGGTGATGTTTCACCTTATGTACTTCAATGTCGAAAACATTGAAAAAAGATGTTGAACCTTATGTACTTCAATGTCGAAAACATTGAAATACATAAAATTTCAATTATATAGAGTAGTACTAACTAATGGTATGTGGCTACTGCAGTCAATGGGCATCTGCAGCTAACTTCAAACAAAGAAGCTACAGGTACGTTGTCAGCTCTGAGAACTAAGATGGAATCGTTACTAGAAGAAACGGTATTTGCATTCACCATACAATATTGAATCACGTCAGCATTGTGCTACTATTTCACGTTGGGATCCCGTGCGAGCGTGATACTTCCCCGACCTATTCGTGCTGTAACCATAATTTAGCTACAGCGTGGCTCTACCACATATACCACTCGTGACCACACTCTTACTGTTACCGTTACATTATTATCAAAAGTTCACTGCTAAAGATAGACCGCCATCATAGATTTCCTCATAGGGGGATAATTGTCATAGTTGCCACGTTTGGCAGGCAGATTGGCAACCGCATTTTTTATATTTTTGTTGTTATTATAAAGACGCTGCCCATTTCCTGGATTGATTTCCTCAGTCGTGTCTATCGACACTTACTGGACGATAAAAAGTAGTGATGACTTATAGAACTGAGACATGGTCTTTCACGGCTGGCCGTATAAGGACGCTCAAGGTCGCTGAGCGAGCTATGGAGAAGGCTATACTCGGGGTTTCTCTGCATAATAAACTTAAAAATGGAGATATTCGCAGTAGAACCAGAGTAAGCGACATAGCCCAACGGATTAGTAAGCTAAAGTGGCAATGGACCGGCCATATAGTTTGAAGAACCGACAGCCGATGGTGAACAAAGGTTAGAGAGGCAGCCTTGTACCGATAGGCGAAGTGTAGGGCGACCCCCTACTAGATGAAGTGAAGACCTGGTAAAACACGCAGGAAGTCGATGGATGCAGGTGGCTCAGGACCGTGCTTTGTGGCATTCCTTGTGGGAGGTCTACGTTCAGCAGTGGACTTATGAAGGGCTGTAATAATGATGACGATGATGATGATGACTAAGGTAAAGGACATTCTTACACCGTCTTCACACCGTCTACTACCAATTGTTAATTACTACATACCTCAGTAAGTACGTCAAGAGTGCAAGCTAGAACTTTGTTGATTTCACAGTCCGCCTCGTAGTCCATCACGGGCTTGGAGAGGCACTTGGTATAGGCGCGGGCCTTCGCGCTCGCCCAGCGGGAGTCCGCCGCCGCCATCTTGTCCAGCAGGCGAGACAACGCCAACGTGTCCACTTCACCCGACTCCGACACGACACCTACTCGTCTGAATATGCATGTTTCTTGATCGCACTGCAATGTTCACATTGTTTAAAAAGTTAGTTTTAGTAACGAACGAGAAGACAGTCCACCTGAGAGTAAATGGATGCTGTGGCCCATAGACGTCTACATTTATCCTCAATTAAAATTCAAAATGCAGATGCGTTGTCCCCCTTGGGGGCTAAGGTTGAAATCTAATCCAGTAAAAAGAGTCTCCAAGTCTCTACACACATACGCAACACAGCAGCATGTAGCTGCTACATTACCCTGGTTTTCTGTGAACATCATAATAATATGTATATAATTATATTGATAATCCTATACCTTTAAACGAGCAATCCTTGTGTATATTATATATATATATATATATATATATATATATATATATATATATATATATATATATATATATATATATATATAATGAGGAAATGTCGGAAACGGCTCCACCGATTTTCATAAACCGTTTATTTTTTACTTATTTAGTGTCCAGGGCGTTTCGGGGGAAATAAATCGAGGATTTATTTTTAGAAAATGTCTTTTTGTCCGTGTTTTCAGGCTATGAAAAACTGCTATAATATAAGAAGGTAAATTTTGACACTTTTTTAATGATCGTAATACTCAAGTGGATATCGAGCGGTCGTGAAATCGTAATGCCTTGGTTCGCGTCCCATCTTGGGTCCGACTTTTTTCCTTTTTTTTTTCAAGGTCCCTTCTTTTGTGAAAAAATCTATTATATCGAGCCCTTTTTTAGTATTTTGAAAATACGAAAATTTTAATTAAACTACTTGCACTCATGATTTTTTATTCAAATAACCAGTTCAGTTTTTTATATTATGTCAATAAGATCAAAAAATATTATTCATGTAATTTGTATCTAAATGTAATTTAAAAAAACCGAGCAAAGCTCGGTCATCCGGGTACTCACTAATAATAAACGAATTTAACAAAGTGATATTAAGGTATAAGATCAGTCCAATAAATTAATTGGAAAAAAATTGAAATTCGCTGTTATGGAATCAAGATTGTGTAGAAAAATAGATTTTTTATTACTAGATATATCTTTTTAATGACAAGTAGATAGCTCATAAAAACCTCACAAATAACGACTAGCGCGGCATTTTGCTCAAACACGCACCTAAACGTGGTGGTACGTGCAAATTCATGCGCATGATTTCGATATCAGTTGAAATGTACGCAGCGCTCCAAAGACTTCTACGAGTACGTATATTACTAGACTGACAATTCAGAACAAAAACTGTGAATCGCACGGGTACCGGTGACGCCGATTTTTAAAAGTAAAACCGTAACTTTTCCGTTATGAAATCTCACCGAGAGTGGTACAATTTTCACGTCCGTCACTTTTTTGACCTTCGTCGTCTCTGTGGTCGTGGAATACTCTGTGGCGGGGTTCATGTTTTCACTTATCACCAGGCGATCTTGTGTATTCCATGACAGCCGAAAGCCGCATTCCGATCGCCAATCCGGTGTGATGAACTCTCTTAAATCGCAGCAATCCAAGGGGTCGTTGATAGCCTAAAGGAAATCAATCATCATTAATACCATTACTATTGTTTGAAATGAAATTAGAGTTTATGAATATTATGTAAACTCACTTCATTTTCTTCGATCCCACTAAAATCTGCAACTTTCAATGTAGTTTCATCTTTTGGTTTAATATTTTTTCTTATAGGTATGTAATGTCTCAAGCTGGATCTTAAGTGATTTGAAGAAATTTTAGGCTGTAAATAGAAATACATATAATAATTAATCCATACTATCTTAATCACGTTAAAACGTATGACATTGAAGAATAAAATTATAAATGGCGGTAAGTACTTATTAAAGTATGTACAGCATTAAAATATTTTATTTTACTTCTAATCACATTTACTATTAAAATTATTTTTAATGAATAAATTACATTCAATTAGTTATGATAAGCAATTAACTTATGCTTGTTTCAGTTTGGATGAATTAGGTTATGCAAGTAAATATAATTATAAAAAAATTGTAAATTGCAGTCACAATTGACGGTGAAAGGAAAACATTGTGAGGAAAACTACATATATGACAAATTATAAATATTTTAAGGATATTCAATGAGTTGTTTATACGCATTAAGGCAACACGACGCACTCGCTGGCAACTTCACTATCTGAACTTCAATTTTCATGGAAAATATTATTAAATTATTATTAATCCTTAGCCCCATACTAGGTTTTTAGTGTATCATGGAGGCAGTTTACATATATAAATAAATTGCAGAAGGACAAACATACAGACCTGGAACACTTACTTGTAGGCCGTACAAATACTTGTTCCGTGCGGGAACCGAACCCGCGGTCCTCAGCGCTATAACTCATTGCTAAGCTACTGCACCACGGAGCCGTCAAAAATATGTACAACGGACGCGCAAAACGATGTTAATAACATTTTAATAGAAGCAAACATTTATTAAAGTGTCTTGTATTTTAATTTAACACACTAGACATCCTATTTGCATATCAACTCACTTGAAGTTAGTGCCCAATTCGGAACCAATTGTCACTTTGACAGCCATATTTTGGAGTTTTGTTTTGGCGGTAACTTGACCTCCGGCGGATTGTTAGATAATGTCCACCGAGACGCCTTAAGAACTTGAGAAATTGAAAGACATCAACTGCGCTGGCTCAAGCTGCCGTCAAAATCTGCCAAGGGCTTCGCAATGTGATGCATCAGCATTGTGAAGAAGTTTACGCTGGTATTCCGTGAGAGTGTGGTTCTTCCCCGGTCGAGCCGACCCATTAGTGCCACAACCATAATATAGCTGCAGAATGGCTCTATCGCAAAAGATAAATATTTATTGAGACGTACAGAGATAAATATTGATTACACTTACGAGTTTGTCTAACTTTAACTGCGAATCAGTTTGGGCGTCGTGCATGTGGTACAGCATGAAAGAATCGAACCCACACTCGCTTAATACGGTAGCATTGAAAAAATCGGGGATGTCACAACATTTTTCGCTGAAGTACTGAAAAATAAATTTGCATACAATAGATATGTATATTATTTTTTTAACAAAAGAATACTAGTAATTCGTTAACTTATTTATTTATTACAGCCTATTAGAAGCGATCCAGCTAAGCCAAGATAAAAATCTCCCTATAGATTGACCCGCAGGGAGGATATCTGCCATATTTGCCACACTTGGCAGGAGGATTGATAACCGCAGTCATTTTGCTAAAAGCATTTAAGAAAAGTCGACCATTAATCACTTTAACTAAGCAGAAAATGCTTGTGCCAGGAATGATTCCCGACAGTCATGAGGCGGATTTGAATCCATGACTTTTAAATTTCAATGTCTGAATCCATAACGAAAGTAATTCACAAAAATAAATATCAGTTTAATGGATTACAGCTTTTCCCTATAAAAGTCCAATGATGGCCATTTTTAAAATCGTTCAACAATATTGTATAGATCGCCTATTTCATGGAAAGATGAAAATAATTATGAAGTAGTAACCATAATATTTCATAACCAAGCCCATTCACAAAGCTCTCATTTCTGAAAGGGACGAACTACCTAAATACGTTCCCAAGCTCCTATTTCTGAAAGGGACAAACTACCTAAATACGTCCCAAAGCTCTCATTTTTGAAAGGGACAAAGTAGCTAAATACGTCAGCTCACATTTTTGAAAGCGATAAACTACCTAAATACGTTCCCAAGCTCTCATTTTTGGAAGGGACAAACTACCTAAATCCGTCAGCTCAGATATCTGAAAGGAACAAACTAGCTAAATACGTCAGCTCACATTTCTGAAAGCGATAAACTACCTAAATACGTTCCCAAGCTCTCATTTCTGAAAGGGACAAACTACCTAAATCCGTCAGCTCAGATATCTGAAAGGAACAAACTAGCTAAATAAGTCAGCTCACATTTTTGAAAGGGATAAACTACCTAAATACGTTCCCAAGCTCTCATTTCCGAAAGGGACAAACTACCTAAATCCGTCAGCTCAGATTTCTGAAAGGGACAAACTAGCTAAATAAGTTCAGCTCACATTTTTGAAAGGGACAAACTACCTAAATCCGTCAGCTCAGATTTTTGAAAGGGATAAACTACCTAAATACGTTCCCAAGCTCTCATTTCTGAAAGGGACAAACTACCTAAATCCGTCAGCTCAGATTTTTGAAAGGGACAAACTACCTAAATCCGTCAGCTCAGATTTTTGAAAGGGATAAACTACCTAAATACGTTCCCAAGCTCTCATTTCCGAAAGGGACAAACTACCTAAATCCGTCAGCTCAGATTTTTGAAAGGGACAAACTACCTAAATACGTTTCCAAGCTCTCATTTTTGAAAGGGATAAACTACCTAAATACGTTCCCAAGCTTTCATTTCTGAAAGGGACAAACTACCTAAATCCGTCAGCTCAAATTTTTGAAAGGGACAAACTACCTAAATACGTTCCCAAGCTTTCATTTTTGAAAGGGATAAACTACCTAAATACGTTCCCAATCTCTCATTTCCGAAAGGGACAAACTACCTAAATCCGTCAGCTCAGATTTTTGAAAGGGACAAACTACCTAAATACGTTCCCAAGCTCTCATTTCCGAAAGGGACAAACTACCTAAATCCGTCAGCTCAGATTTTTGAAAGGGACAAACTACCTAAATACGTTCCAAGCTTTCATTTTTGAAAGGGATAAACTACCTAAATATTCCCAAGCTCTCATTTCCGAAAGGGACAAACTACCTAAATCCGTCAGCTCAGATTTTTGAAAGGGACAAACTACCTAAATACGTTCCCAAGCTCTCATTTTTGAAAGGGACAAACGATGAAAGAAGGAAGGATCTGGTATGGGACAGTCGTGTTGTCGGTACTGAGTGCTTGATTGCTGATCGGCGAACGGGATAAATCCATGCAAATGAACTCTGTTTTCTCACACTAATGGCAGGACGCAGCACTACTAGTGTTGGCATTGGTTCTGCCTTTATCAACCCTCCTGCCAAGTGTGAGAATTAAAAAAGTGGTGACATCGTATAAGAAGTTATATTAGTAAAGCGACAGTAAAGTAACTGACGAGGAAGGCGCGCCTAGTGTGTTTTACCGGAGAAGAAGTGGGAATAGTTGCCCTCTCCTAAGGAAGAGCTACCACGGGACAGACGGCGCCGGTGAGGCACTCTCAATACACCACGAAGGTGGAACACCATTTTAGTCAGTGTGAGTCCGACATAACCCATCCTTGCCCGAGCGAGACAGGTATGCGTAGGCATTTTCTCTATTTAGAAAAAAGGATACAAATTGCAAACATAGAATATCGTGTGCTCGAATCCGCCATTCGCCTACTGCGATAACACAAGCGTTTTAGCTTTTTGGAGTGGTTAATTTTTTTTATACAGGGTGACAAACGAGCACACAGTCCACCTGTGTGGATGCTGTGGCCCACAGACATCTCCATTTAACCTTGATTAAGAATCAAAATGCAGATGCGTTGTCACCGCTGCGGACTAAGATGGAACGCCTCGATTACAGTACAATGGGTCTCCGGTTTTCTACACTCACCTTACGAAACACAGCAGCATTAAGCTGCTATTTTACGCTGGTATTCTGTAAGAGCGTGGGTCTTCCCCGGTCGAGCAGACCTATTCATGCTACAACCATAATATAGCTGCAACTTGGCTCTACCACGTATAATAAAAGTATTAGTGATGTTAGTAGCGCTACCAATATTATTTCTAAAAAATTCTTCTCCAAAATACATGATATTTAAAAAAAGCGTGGCCAAACGGTCTTCCGCAATCCATCTCGTGAGGCAGAATTATGTATGTGTATACATCACGCCCGTCACCCAGGGAGGTAAGCAGAGACTACGGACTTCCATACGGCATGATCCTAACACACCTCTCCTGCCTCCTTTGGAGCAGGGGTGCAATAATCTCCCAGAGTAACACCGCGCCAACTGTCAAATTCTGTCTCGTGAGATGGATTGCGGAAGTCCGTTTAGCTACGCTTTTGTTAAATATTAGCCTGAAAAAGCGCGAGATGGATCTCTTGCGTTCGGAGAATTTGCCTTATTCCCCATGCTTGGTAAGCGGATTGGCAAGATGTCTCGCACCTTTAAAGCTGCTGCCGTCGCCGATCTCGACATTTTACAATTGATTTCTTATATTTACGCGAACACTACACATTAGATAGATTTTGCATAAATCGGACCATAAACAATAATTAAAAAAGCTGAAGGTACTCCGGGTTTAACAATGACATCGGGACGTCAGTCATCTCAGTCCCCCGTGACCATGGGTGCTGGAAAGCGCCCGAAACGTCGGGAATTAAAAATAAAAGTAATTAAAAGCAAAAATAAACGCGATAAAATCCGTAAAAGTAGTTTTAATCATTTTACAATTGTTTATTGTTAATATTTGAAATGATAACCATATCTATTGAGCCCGTCACACGTAGCGGAACACAGAGACTACCTCTCTCGCTCCTTTTATACACCTTACATATCTATGCATACATCCTCGTCGGTTAAAAGATCTTCATTATATGACCAATTTGGTCGAAAAATTCTTTTACTCCTGCAACATCAATTTGCTATGTCATTCTTTCTTCATTCATTATTTCTGTGCGTCTGATACACCGAAGCATCTAAACATCTTGCAAACCACACTTTTATCTCCTCGCGTACTTTTTAATGGCTTCATTTCTACAGCTTCTTTCTCTCTTCTTCTTCTTTAACTCGCATGTTTCTTTTCTATCTATACTTAAGATACGACAAATTTTAATTTATATTAATTTACCACGAACCTATTGTTACGAGCTGAGGGATCGTGACAACAAAAACTGCCCATTGAATTACCAAAATTGACACTTTAATTATCGAACACCAATTAAAAGTTAAAACAACTAATAATTAATCACACTTAACACTTTAGTTCACTTTATTTCGCCTCGTAGTCTACACTTGTATCGCCAATTCAATACTGCCTCGGTCGCGCCCCTACCGAATTTATATAGGACCTTTTCCACCGAAAACCTTTAGAATGTTCGAGTAGAGCGTTGAAAGTTCTAGCAAAGAATCTTCCAGAAATCCCTCGCCACTCGAGACTAGATGGCGCTAGTACAAAAGTTCTACAAAGATCTTAACGTTCCTATTTCTGCTACTTGACACTGGATGGCGCTAATGATCACTCGCCATATGCCAGGCATTAATTATTGCGCGCAACACTATGTTGATTAGATAAATAAAGTTAAAATATTTTAAAATACTCAAATTGTGTACTTACGTGTTGCAAGAACCAAACAGGGCGGCGCTCAATCTGTATGTTTTTCTGAAGGTTCGCGTAACGGCTGAAAGAATTATTATTTTAAAGATTAATAATAAAACTAATATAACCATAATTAATGTATAATAAATTATAAGCAGCTGTTGATTAAAACTACTTTTACTCATTTTATCGCGTTTAATTTATAGTTCATCCCACCCAAGGTCACGGGGGAGTCTCCCGATAAAATCCGTAAAATTAGTTTTGATTACCGTATAGTGTTCAAGTAAATATAAGAATTCATTTATTAAGAGCAGCTGAACATATTATAGTGTATCAAAAAATAATTTGTTACTTGGGGAAGGCATATGTTCAGCAGTGGACTTGTTACAGAGCTGTTATGATGATGAAGACGATGACGTTAATTATATACGATCATCTACTATGTACGCTTATATGAAATATATATTTTATGGTACTCTAATAAAATAATTATAACTAGGTAGTTTAATACCGTTATTAATAAATTAATTTGGTACGTTTCGCATCATTTTGAAACTTAGTGGGTTTTTAATTTTAAGCAATTCTTCTTCATCATACATACATACATCACGCCCGTCACCCAGGGAGGTAAGCAGAGACTACGCACTTCCTACGACTAAAAATAAAAAACTGCGGTTACCAATCCCCTTGCAAAGTGTGGCAAACATTCCTAGGATATTTGGATATAAGAATCTCCAGTTCTATGTTCAGCAGTGGACTTTAATAGACTGTAACGGTAACGGCAATTAATTATGTGCGTGTTTCTTTATTGATTTAATTTTATAATTTATTATCGACCCTGCTTTACCTGTTTAGGAACTACCTAATATATTTAGTCATAAGATAATCATCAAAGACCCTATATTTTATCACCGTGTAAATAATAACCGCAGCTTAATAAAAGGCAGTTATTTTGATATTATAGTTTTTTTTTATAGGGAGGGGGCAAACGAGCATACGGTTACTACCTATCGAAATATGCTAAATTAATGATACAGGTAGTACTAGATCTTTTATCAGCCCCCGTAAGGCATACCAACACTTTTATCAATATATATCACATGAACCATTTGAAGTAGTCAGCACCCACGCCATCTTTTTTTTTTTTTTTTTTTTCCAACACCTTGGAAAATTGCAGGTGCGTTGCCGACCTTTTAAAAAGAGTAGGCTCTTTTCTTGAAGGTCCCTAAGTCATAGAGTATAGACAGACACTTCAATTTTATAATATATTTGTATGTTTGTAATGTATGTTGTATTGTGTGGTGGTATATATTTACAATATATATACCACCACCTCGCCGCACCATTGACACAGTTTCATAACCTCGATACCGTATATAGTAAAACTACTTCATTACTAGCTTGCTACATGTTTATTAATCTGTATTCTTTTTTTTTTATAAAAATCGCAAGCCGAGACGAACAGATTTATCATTTCTACCCATGTATGCGTTAAAGTTAATGTTGGTTGGGTTGACCATTATAAAAGATTATTATTATTATATCTAATATTATAATATTACCTTTGCAAAAACATGTATTTATTAGCAGCAAGCGATGACACCGGGGCGCATCCGTCTTCCTTCCGCCATTTGCCGTCAGGACAATTCTGTAAATGAGCGATAATATTTACGACATATTTAGTGTCCAGAGTACTGAGATGCTGGGTTCGGATCCCAGCCAGAGGGCCGAATTTGTTATGTCCATGAATTATAATTGTCTCAGTGTCTTTAATACTACATCAAATCCACCTTGTTTGAAGAATAAGGGTGACAAGCGAGCACACAGTCCCCCTAATGGTAAGTGGATGTTTATGTCTACAAGCCTAAGCTTCATAGACATCTTTATCTGTCCCCATTATTTTATAGCCTATTGGGAAAAACACTTAAAAGTAGTTGTCTCCAATAGCTATGAACAGTATTTTCCATCGAATACCTAAATTAGGTAAGCGTTATAATGCAAAGCATACACTAAGATAAATTTTAACTTATTATTGTGTTACGATTACCGCCTACAAAAAGTTCCACACAAGAACACAGACCTCCCCACAGTTTGCCCGAATGGAGGGATATTTATTATATTTACTGGAATCGAGGCATTTCTTAGTCTTCAGGTGTGACAACGCATCTGCATTTTGATTCTTGATCGAGGATAGATGTAGATATCTATGAGCCACAGCACTCACTTACCATCAGGTGGACTGTGTTTTATTTGTCACACTATATTATTCTATAAAAAAAATACGACAACCACCGGATGGTATGAGTGGATTCATTCACACCGCGCCGCCACTACACGGCACACTGCCACCACTACCTGTTTTAACACATTGCTTGAATATTATTTTTACAAATGTACGTACCGCGATCATATTATCCATAACACAGTGCATGAGCGCCTGCCCGGGACATGTGTTGGTGTACCGCCGGGTCCGCTTATCATAACACACGTCAATGGCAGTATTTGCCACATCGTGCCATTCGGCTGGTAGGAGCGATCTTAGAGCTGCAATGTATTGATCCCTAGGTGGAAGGGCGTCGGGTAGACCTAGCTTCACGTTCAAACAGTTCCATTGGTGACACTGCAAATAAGGGATAGTACGTATTAGCAACCGCATGTTTGGAAAACGCTACATATAAATTATAATTTTTAAAGAAAATATTGGAAAAGTTTCTTATTAATTATTGAGATAAATTAAGTATATAGTACCTGCCACCAACTGGTTGAAGACAGTCAGTCCTTCTAACTTGAACTTCTTTCAGCTTTATGTACGTTCTATTCTATTCTAAATAACGATATTTTATATTCGTTTGTAATTTTAAAATACCTACTTAGGTAATGGTTTTCATTCATTCACGACAAAACCTCCCTAGTACAATGGAAGAAATCCATGACCATAAGCCTAATGCGAAAATAAATTTTCAAACACCTCGTCACAAGATGTTTAAACCTTTTGTATCAATCTTCCAATAAGATATTTTAAAATTTTCCCTAATTATAATTAAGCTAGACTGTTAAAAAACCACATATACTCACCAGGCGCGAATTTCTTAAATACGAAGTGCCGAAACCAACTTGTGCCAATGCCTGTAAACATTATATTAGAATATTAGAATCTGGACCAACAAATAAGGACAGACGGAATACTGCGTCCGTTTTAAGAGATGCTGAAAACACGCTTAACATCTTGACATGCACTCACGCACATATATCTTTCTTCTCTATACCAGCACGTGCAAGTTTACAGCCGGACGCACACATAATGTAAACACCTAAATCCATGCTGATGGTATTGAAGTAACTTGTCCTAAGTACATTATACTTCAATGTTTGTTTGGTTGGAAATGATATTAAACGCATATTATGTGTTTGTGTGTTGTTATAATATGTTATGCATGATTTTAGTTTGGTTTTTTCATTACTTGTAATGCAGCTTTCTTTCTTTTTTTGTTGGTTTAAAATAAGACGAAAAGTTTTAAATTGTATATAAGTATATAATATATATTAATTGTAAGATTACAATTGTTAGGTACAATTTAATTTAATTTAATTTATTTGCACAATTACTTACAACAAACAGCTAAGCCATAATTAAAATCTTAATTTAGATAATATTATGTTAAGAAAAAAATCATTAGGTAAATATTTTAAAGCAAAACAACTAGTGATTTAAATATTAGTAATAAGTATACAAAAAATATTTAACTTACTTTGAAATTATATCGAACAGGTACTTGCGAAACTTGTACGAGGAAACAAAATTTATACCAGTTCGGCTACTTTTTTTATAGAAGAGGGGACGCTACGCGGCTCATCAGATGGTAAGTGACTACCGCCGTTCATGAACAACTGCAACACCAAGGGAATCACAGGTGTGTTGCCGGCCTTTTTTGAAAGGAGTAAGCTCTTTTCTTGAAGGTCCCTAAGTTGTATCAGTCCGGAAAAATCGCAGTGATAAACGATTCCCCAGAGGGGTCGTACGAGGAAGAAAACTCCTAGTAAACCGTACAGTGGTGGACCGCCAAGCATCCAGATGGTGTGAACGGTATCGTGAGATTTGTCACGATGTGCGTTCGTGAAATTTGACGACTGGAATTAATCCGAACAATTTGTCAGCACCCCCGTGGTTGAAAATTACTTACTCCATAATGATAAAGTTTACTAACCCTAGCTACAGGAAAATTTGTTAACAAGCAAAGCCATCGGAAATAGAGGGGCAAGTATATATTAAGTCAATATTATTCCCTGTTGATAGATATATTATATTAGTCCGTTGAACATATAATTTTTTTGACTAAATAAGCAACCAATTACAATTATTATGATATAGTTAATTAGTATGTCGCTTAGATATTTTGTTATAATTAGACTCTATTACGACTAATATATGTAGGCAATGCATACATTTCGTTTTTAAGTATGTTTTTGTACCTTTATACAGCCGAAACGGTTTAATTTACTTGTTGTATAAATATTAACTTCAATCGTAAACTCTCACACTTATCACCCAGTTGGGTATGCAGAGACTATGGGCTTTCATTCAGCACGATCTGATCACATATATCTACGCTACATGCAGAGTACCCCTGACCTGGTCCATCTTCAATATATTATCACTAATTTGATCGATAAAAATTCCTTTTAGGACGCCCCTTGCCGAATCATTTGTGCAGTATAAATTTGCTTTATCGCTCTTCATCTAATGTTGAATAAAATGATTTCAACTAGGGTTCAAATCCAGCACCCACGGCGTAGCAGAGTACTAACTCTACTAGTAATGACTAGTAGTACTCAATGGAGTACATTATTCCACATATTCCGTGATTAATATATATTACATTGACTGCAACTGGGATTCAAATCCATGATCAGCGGCGTAGTAGCTAATTACTCTAATCATTAGTCAACGACATCATTCCACTTGCTCCGAGTCACTATAGGCCACGTAGTCAAAAATAATTATCTTTAATCTCATCGTGTATACGGCAGATGTAGCAAAGACCTCGAAATGCACATGTGGCGCGATAACAAATATATTACTTGTTTTATTACAATAAACTTCGTTTAAAAAACGTTACTGGTTATCGTACACAACCAACCAGTGTTTTGCAACAATGTACGATAACTTAATTAAGAAGTAGACATTATAAAGATCGTTGATTTCTGTGTTGGTTATCGCAAAATTATGCCGACACAAACATAAACAACCTTTGTTGCTAATAATATAAACAAAGAACAGTACATAAGCTGGTAATAATTATATTTAAAAAAAAACGCGGAAATTTTATAAATTAATCTAACTATATCCTTCTACGCAACTAGAATATTTGTCATTCCGAATATGTAAAAATTGTACGTATATTATAATTCATAAACTAAAGTTAATAGAAAAAATTCTGCGAGTGGGCCAATGAAGAGTTACGATATATAAGAATAGAAAAATAAAAGGTATGCAATAAGATTTTTTGTATAATATAGAAGCGACAGTAAATTATTGGTTGTAAGGGTATAATAATCATAATAATAATGTCCTCCAGACCGAATTTCGGCCACGGCGGCCTGCCTCAACGGACACTAGCCATCGGCGCAAGACAGGATTTAGTTTCACTCTCTATTCCCTCACTCTCATAATCCGATGGGACGGTAAACCGACACGACCGGAGAGAGATCAGGCGCAGGACCAACGGCTTTACGTGCTTTCCGAGGCACGGGGGTGAGACACCGCCAACTTTCTGACTCCCGGCAACTACTGAGAATTTCTTGACGGAAACTTAATAATTA
This sequence comes from Parnassius apollo, assembly GCA_907164705.1. Classification (NCBI taxonomy): domain Eukaryota; kingdom Metazoa; phylum Arthropoda; class Insecta; order Lepidoptera; family Papilionidae; genus Parnassius; species Parnassius apollo. The sequence continues at coordinate 2,601,312 of CAJQZP010000644.1, read as the reverse complement.
ATTTTTGGCCCGACCCGGGATTCGAACCCAGGACCTCATGATCAGTCACACTACTACAACTGCTAGACCAACGAAACAGTCAATATAATAAAAAATGATTATTATAATATATGGTGTAATGGGCGTATTATAGGTAGTTAGTGTATGCACCGCATCACTAATAATTGGTGGATTTGAATCTGTCATTCGTTTACTGCCGTGAACCCTTTGAGTGTTCAGCCAAACTCAAAGCGTGAACTAGTCCCAGCACTAGCATTTTAAGCTGAGTTGGAGTAATTAGCAATATTTAAAAAGAAATATTATCGATGAAGAAATTAATCCTTAGGCAATTTAATTCGTAATAGTTAAAATAATAAAAAAATATGTGGAACAAATAAGGGGCTTGTAAAATAGAATTCCTGCGTTAGTGTGTATTAACAATAGTAATCATGTATCATAAAACCACACTTACATAGTGAAATAGCGCACAAAGCCACAATATCCGCATGTTCACTGTTATAAGTTTCAAGAAGTACTGGCATGCTGATAAAAGCGCTCGCAAACCTCTGTAGGTCACATGATAACTTTTAAAATTCAACGCTCGGATAACAGCATGGGTCAACAAATGAGTTTGTACCCAAGTAAACATACCAAGGAATAATCAGATAAAGAACATTTGTTTAGTTTTTAATTTAAAAACGGTTTATTAAATTTAATGAGTTTATCAGGACCTAGACATGTTATTAGTAGTTCATCTTGTCTGGTTCAGCTTGACTTGGATGATGAAATTCACCACAGCGATTTCAACCATCCGCATATTTCGTAACTACTCGAAACTGTCCCTGTGTAGACACTGACAAGTGTGATAGATTGTGTTAGGTATTTTGGTATTACCACGTCGTAGTTAAAAACAAATTCGTGGACATGTGAAGTTCACCAATACGCAGCGCGACGCCTGTGGGCTGCGGTAACCACTTACCATCAGGTGTTCTGAAATATTGTCTAGTTTTATAAAAAATAACTGTGTAATTAACAATGTTTTTCCACCATAAAACAGAATTATCAATTTTCGCGGTATTAAATTGCGTTTGCTCATGCAGCTTAAAGTTAAAAGCAAGTGTCATATCCTTGAGCTACCATAATTCGAATCGACGGCGCGCTATGGTTACAAGTGCCATTTATTAAAGCGCCTAGCCTCAGAGTAATTACATTCATTACTTCAAGCGCTATTATAAGTTTTAACTACCTCCTTGGTATAATCACTAGACTCAAGTAGTTATAACCGTGAATGCTGATCATGTGAGATTCAAATCCGGGGCCGAGTCAAAATACGTGGTAGAGGTAGAGCTACGATGCAGCTATATTATACTGGGGTGAGACCACGCTCCTACAGAATACCAGCTTAAAATAGCAGCTTACGCTGCTGCTTCGTATGGTGATTGTAGAGAACCGGGTCCTTTTTACTGGAAACGAGGCATTCCATATTAATCTTCAGGGTGGTGACAATGCATCTGTATTTTGATTCTTCATCATTACAGCCCTTCACAAGTCCACTGCCGAACATAGGCCTCCCCCAAGGCATACCACAAAGATCTTATTTTATTCTTAATTAATGATAAATGTAGATGTCTAAGGGCCACAGCATCCACTTAATATCAGGTGGACTGTGTGCTCATTTATCACCCTATTCTATAAAATAAATCAGTTATTTGGTTTTATGCTTAGACTATTCAACAGAATTTTGGGTTGAATGATCTAAGGTTTTATGTCAAGAAATTGTTTATCTTGCACATAAGTTACCGTCGCAAAATCACGTCATCTTAGAGTACTTATACATAAGCACATCACTTTTTAAGTGAAACTTTACATATTAAAATCCACTTAACACAATTATTTAAGTGATAATGCGTGAATCCGCCGCCGGTCCAGTGATTCACATCATTTAAGTTGGTTTCTACCAAACCCAAAATAGTCTAATTTTTTATATAATCTTATTACATTTATTATTGTAGCACGAATGAGTCAGCTTGGCTGTGGAAGAACCATGCTCTCACAGAATACCAGCATAAAATAGCAGCTTAATGTTGATGTGTTTTATTGTAGAGAACCGGAGACTCTCTTTACTGGTAATGAGGTATTTCATCTTAGTCCACAGCAGTGACAACATATTTTGCATTCTGAGGATAGATGTAGATGTCCTTGGTCTACAGCATCTACTACCTCCAGGTGGACTGTGGCAGTGAGCTCATTTGTCATCCTTATTTAACTTAAAACACTGCGTGTAAATTTGCACACATAAGCAAGAAATATAATTTTTTGCTACACTATATACATACCAATAGACCTCTAAAGCAGAACAATAAATAAAACTCAGACTTAAACCTATCATAATTTATTGGAAAATCCATAAATTAATCCCTAGATTTACGCGATCAGCTACTTAAATTCATAATAAGCAATTAACATACACTTTCGAGGCGAATTTTTTACCACTGCAAAGATATTTGTCATAGAAATAAAACAGTGCAAAAATATTTGTTTACAAACATCACAGTTTCCACTAAAAACAAATGAATTGCATTCCAGTACAATAGAGCGGAAGCAGATAGATAGCACTTCAATGGGATATTTCATATTATTTCCTCAGCATCAATTGGATCTGAAAATAGAAAACAAACTATGTAATAATTTTATTATTTACTCTTATGCAGATGACATTACAATTGTGGAGAGATACCAGCCGAATGCTCGAGCAAAAGAAGCTATGGTTGAACATGCGAATGTCAAATTCCTGTGAAATTCAGCACCTCCAAAACATAAGTGTGTCTCTTAATCGCTAACAAGAGCCTTCTGCCCAAACCCCGCCCTCCCCCCAATATGTGGCATACCAGTTGTGACTAGTTTCTTTCCTTACTCACTATTTGGGCATCTGCTTTATCTTAGCTTTAGTATACATTTTTCATAGATATGCTTGGAAACAAACCTAATTCGTCTATATGCGGTGGTGCAGTGATCACAGGAATGCTCCGAAGCCGAAGGCACGTTTAATACTATCAAAGTAGTAACGCTTCCAATTCTCACTGGTTTGTTCTACTTCGGAAGCAGGGACCAAGTCCTGTTTCAATTTCACTAGAGTGTGGTCATCCTGAAAAGTGAAAAGACCACTATTAAATAAACAAAACAATTTAAAACTTGATATTATAAATAGTAATAAACTAAATATTATAAAAAATAAAGTTAAGGCAACTTTGGAATACATCTAAACATTTTTTATTTATGTTACAAAAGATCTATGGTATTATTAAAAAAGTGTACTTTAACGGTGGTTGCACATAAATTTTAACCAGATATCACAATATTTCATGTTGATTTATACTTATAGGTTTAAAAAAACATGCAATAGGGTATTTGATACTATAGTGGGCACGAAAAATATTGGCACTTTTATTCAACAACAATATGGTGTCATTTTTTGACAGAGTTATATCATATGTGATAAATATACAACAGTCGATCTTCATATGATGTGATTCAGAGCTCAATGCTTCAATCACTGGCTTTGTATTTTACCAATAATTACTGTTACCGTTATTGCCTATTAAAGTATACTCCTGAACATAGGCCTTTCCCATAGATTGCCTCATAGGGGGATATTTGCCATAGTAGCCACGCTTGGCAAGCAGGTTGGCAACCACAGTCTTTATTTTTTTATAGGATATAGTGACAAACAAGCACACAGTCCACCTGATGGTAAGTGGTTGCTGCGGCCCATAGATATCTATCCTTGATTGCAAATCAAAATGCAGATGCAATGATCAATTTTGAAGACTCATCAGCCGTAAGGGCTAAGATGGAGTGCCTAGTTTCCAGTAAAAAGGGTCTCCGGTTCTCTACATTCACCATACGAAACCAGCAGCATTAAGCTACTTTTTACGCTGGTATTCGGTGAGAGTGAGGTCCTTCCCTGGTCTAGCTGACCCATTCGTGCTACAACTACGCTACTAATATAACTGGAGTATGGCTCTACCACGTATAAAAATTTTTGTTGTGTGAAAAACACTGCTGCCAACCTGATTTGATTCCCTCTGTCACCTCTTACAACACCCACATGATGATATTCTTATACCTCCACTACATGGTAATTAATGGTGATGGTAAGTGATTGCTGCGGCCCATAGACATAGATCAATCTTCAATCACAAATCAAAATGAACAAGATAAAATGCCTCTTCTCCAGTAAAAAGGGTCTCCGTTAAGCTATTTTATGCTGGTATTCTGTGAGTGTGGTCCTTCCCCGGTGGAGCGAACCCATTGGTACTACAACTTAAGGTGCTACTAATATAGATGCATCATGGCTGTACCACATACAAGTTTATTCTTCATAATTCTTCTTTACAACAATTATTTTTCGTAATGTCTTGATTAGCTAGTAACACTAATAAGAGTAACACATTATTTTTATTTATACTATTAAGAACAATAATATCTTACACACAATAACAACACCAATCAGTTAAAAATCAGTCATAAGTAGTGTGGTATGAATACGGCAAGGAATTGTGTTTGTAAGGCCTACATATGATTGTTCTAGGTCGAAATGATTGTTTCTGTGCAATTTATGTATGTAACTAATACTAGACAACTTTATAATATATGTAAATAATAAAAATAACTTTACCTTCTCCTCAATGGTGAAAGTGACCTCAGAAAAATGTTGTTCCGGCCACTGCTTGTATCTCCAGTACTGAACAATTTTCTTCCCTGGCACTAGTTCTTTAAACTCTCCAGTCACATTGCCCCCAAATAATGCAAACTTTCCTCCCTTCTCCACCTCCATTTTTACATGTCCCTGAGTGAAAGCAGTCACCATTTCTATCTTTGTCATGGCATTATAGAACTCATCAGCTCTGCATTGGAAAGTCTCTGACAGTTCAATAGTTTTTGTATCAAGCTTACAACCTATTTGCTTATTTTGTGTTGATATCACAGGTTCCATATTTATTTTTTTATTAAAGCCACTTGTTATTGTGGAGATACTATCTGGTTTCACAGTTGTTTCTCCTTTCTTCGGTAGTATTAAGCCTTTAGAGAATTCTTCCTTCAGACTTCTGACATACTCTTTGAGTTGTTTTCTGATTTCATCCCTTCCTACATTATGCATAAATGCCTTCAACCTCTGAGCTTCTTCTCCACTCCCCTTGATTGTTACCGTCATCTACAATGTGAAACAATAAATAATAATTACTTCTGAAGGTTGAAAGAGTATATAAAACTGACATGCTAATCTTTATTCTATATTGCAGACTTTGTGTGAAATAAAAATATAAAATGCTTAAATATAAAGAGAAAATATCCTTTTTGACAACTATCATACACATTACATCATCAGTCTTTCCAGCTGACTTTAGAAAAAGGAGAAAGTTCTCAAATCAAATGTATTTTTTAATGTGTGTTACCTCAGAACTTATTTCTAGGTGAAAAGGTTTTGATGATTCTTTATTTTATTTGAATGTTGGTTCTTCTCATAAATTTAATCAAGATCTGACTTTGAATACATTGATAATGTTCTCATTAAATTTATATTGTCAGTTGTACAATTTTTTAAATTTTACCACTTGTTCAGTCTACTGCTATACAGATTGCTGGTATAAAATTCTTAAGACGGGATAGTTTGGCTGGGATAAATCGGCTTATATAAGAAACTCATAACCTCAGCTGTCTGTGATATATTTAATGTATCAACAGAAGTAAGTAACAAGTACATTATTTAAAGTATCAACGTAAACAGTAGTTTTCACTCTTGTAAAGTATATAGGTATATGTGTTCTTATTGGAATTCCAACCAATAGGGAAAAAAGCTGGGGCTTAGTTACTGTTGAAAAATAACAATGAGCATGCAAAGCTTTATATGGACGGTGTGTCAAGATTGTGTCAAATAGTAAAGCCGTAGCAGAGTTAAGTGGAACTAGACTTTATAGATAAAATTGGTCGAATCGGTTCACTGAATTAGCACACCCCGACTCCAGTCGCCCTACCCCTAGTGTTTTTGTAAAGCCTTAGGCACGGAGGGAGAGCAGCCCCCGCCCGCTGTAGCAAATCACAGGCACCTAAGGGAGCCGTAGCGGCTGAGGCTGGTCGCCGAAGCTGCGGATGCGAGCATGGGTGCCTGTGATTTGCTACGCAAGGGCGAAGGGGCTGCACTTCCCACAGTGCCGAAGCCGTTGCAGAAGTAACTGCGTCAATATTCCTGTATAAAAAAGTGAGGTTATGATTTTACAAAAAAAAAGGGGGGTTACCGGCACTTCCCCCTTTTAGGGGGAGGTTCCTACCCCAGCCTCCCCCACTCGGCGACCATATATTCATGCGGCAGATTACTAAAAAAGTTCATAAAAAAGAGGGGGGGGATTTCCGGCACTTAACTCTTTTAGGGGGAGGCACCTACCCCTCCCCCCATCTAACCGCCCACTCGGTGACCATAAATTCGTGCGCCAAGTTACTAAAGAAATACCTATTGGTATTTCTTTAGTAGCATGTGTATGTTATGTTTTGAAAATCACAAGATTCTAGTTAACTGTTTTTTTATTATTGTTATACTTTAAATATATTGATTTGGGATCATTCCAAATATAAAATAAATTTGCAGGCTTAAGGCAGAAAAATACCGTGATTAGGATTAAGCATTATTACTATAATATAAAGACATTATTTTAGCGTGTATTGTGAAGCTCAAATTTTAAATGTATTGCTAGAATCATTGCATACCATAAATTTGTAAAGAATAACTATTCTATTCAGTGTCTCAATACTTACGTCTACCTCACTGACGTCATTTTCCTCCGATAGATTCGGGATGTGTACTTCGCCTTTTACGACATCCTTGGAGCCTGCGAGATGTCCTTCCCATTTCAGCTTAATATCCCATTCATAGAAAAATATTAATTTTCCTTTCCTATTATTCGCTGAAGCTTCTCCTTCGACCTTTTCTACCTCTGTTACCTTACAGTCCACACCATTCTGAGTTATTTTTAAATTATTTAGCAATTCTTTTAGACGGTCCTTTGACCAAGGTCCAGCATTTTTTTCAGTCCAGTGCCAATTATTTACATTAGTAGCATCAGGTCGTTCTTCTACAATCCATCGAGGATCTCCTTCGCCCCATTTGGCCATTTTTCTTAGCACGAGGCCAGTGATATGCAATTTTTAAGACTAAGATTTTAAGGTAACGTTGCTTACTGAAGCAAAAATAACCACTACTTGTAAATATTCACCGTTTCACACAGAATATCACCACAATAGACAGTAAACTTAAGAATAATTTAATTTTAGGTTTGGTCTAAGTGTGGTAGAACGTAATTCGTAATTTTCGAGAAACGTCGCGCGCACCAATACAATCGAATACCCGAGCATTAGTGACAATGACAGGAGAGGTATTAATGTTACCATTTATTAACTTTATACTACCTTACTAGGATCTAATATCAAATTTTACATAAGATTTCTTTTGTGATTTATTTTCTTAACACTCTTATCTTAGAAAGTTCTATGGAAATCATTTTAGCTTTTTTTTAGTTTTCTCTAGTTTTCACATTTAAGAGCGACGCTGAAAAGCATAAACTGTAATATAGGATGAGTTTGTCGATCTGACCGAAATAGAATGACGCTCTCAAGGAGTATCAAGGTGAAATAGCAGCACATTTCTACTGCGTTTCGTATTTTAAGTGTCAGGAATCAGAGGCATTCAATTTTATTCCATAGATTCATAATTGGATACGTCTTAGTCATATCATCCACTTAATGTCAGGTAAAAAATTAGCTCGTTTGTCGCTTATTAATTTAAAAAATGCAATCATATGAAAAAAAAACAATGCATTGTTATCACAAGTATTTCCTTATAAATACGTATACATTGTTAAGTGGGCAACATTAAAATTTTCTTTACGTTTCTAGAATTTTAGTACCAAATGAACCAGTAGATGGAGGTTAAATCTATGACACAGAGGTTAGAGAACTAACATCCATAGTCTATGCACAGAGTGAATCTACGCGCAATGACCAAGGTTTTTTAGTTTTTTAGGTTATTGAATCTGTGGTTTCAATTTAATTTCCGGATGTCATGTTTAAGTGTCCCGTTTTACGCAAGTATAGTGCCTCTCTTTGAATGCCACCAGCTTTACTGTTTAGAAGACAGAGTCGCAAGTGGCTTATTTTCGTCACTTAAGAAATTTACCGATGAAATAGGTGACTACATATATTTACACTGTTATTTGCACTTTTCACAATGAAATCAAACAAAACACACTTTTCACAATGAAATCAAACAAAGCTCTTTCCTCACAGCACAATAAATTACATAGTATATTATATATGCAGCGAAATGTCCAAGCTTAGTTTTTCCACCTAAACAGTTAAGTTGATGGCACTGTTTACGTTACTTTAATATAACATTTTGTCATTGGCATATTCGTTAAAAAATTTCCATCAACAAAAAAAAACAATAACATTACTATATTGTTATTATTTGAATTATCAGGTGTAGGTACTACGTGATAATTAGGCACCCTTAATTCTATTAAAATATATTAACATACACACCGAAAATAAACTAGTATATTTAAAGGGCACGTAAAAAAAGATAACATTTTATGTTTCAAGCCGCCAATATTTTAAAGTTAGCACTTTACTTTACCAAACAAAATTTAACAGTTAGCATGCTCCTAACTATTATAACTACCTGATGGATACGTAAAATATATTGTATATGTGCATATATATATATATATATATATATATATATATATATATATATATATATATATATATATATATATATATATATATATATATACATCACAAAATTGATTCTACGTCCTTTCATTCATTGTAACGTCCACCACTTGTAGGCAATTTTTATACATTATGACTGACAGCGAATATTGGTCTATTAAACAATTTCAAAGATAGTGTTTAACTCATTTCTTTGAAAATTTACCATATGTCGATATACAAATATTCGTATATTGCCAGACGGAGGGAAACCAATCAGGACTCCCTTCCATATTACAAATTATCCAGAATCCCCGTAATATACATAGTTTTTAATTCATTCTCCTGCTTAACGCAATTCCTTTGTATGGTGCGACGTTGCCACTCTAATTAGTTATTCCGCATTGTAATATTTTATTTATAGTAGGTGATATTTTGTTTATGTAGGTATTCGATAGATTCCTATAGTCTGTTTTTTTCGTAGGAGACAAAAATAACAGATCTTTATTAGATTCGTTTAGCACGAATAATACAGTTTTTATGATTCTGGTTCAGATTAGATTTAATTTTAGTCACTTAAGTTTCGTATATTGTTGAAAATAATGAAATAAATCCACAGAATGTGCAGTTATGAAAAATACACAATTTCATTTTTGTCTCCGGCGAAAAAAAACAGATAGATATCACGATTAATTTACCAACTAGTTATTCGTTTACTAAATACGAAAAAATATCTAGGATTGCCCAGCCGTGATACATTATAGATTGACTATATTATTATTTACTTTACTATTGTAAATAAGTACTAATTGTAAATATTGACAGGTTTAATAGAAGTTCATTTTCTTATATTGTGACTAATAACCTAATCATCGACCATGGTAACGGCGGGGCAGGGGGTCCTAAGAATCTCCGGTGGAGGTTCGGTTGCCACCTACGACGACTCGACCTGGCAACGTATAACGCACGCACCCTGAGGACTGACGAGAAGATACTGGAGCTGGAAGAAGAGGTAGACAAGTTGCGCTGGCATATTATTGGATTATCTGAGGTCCGAAGAGAGGGGGAGGACACGGTAATCCTCGAATCCGGCAACTTGTTCTATCACCGGGAGGGCGACCATCTGTCCCAAGGAGGTGTCGGATTTATCGTCCACAAGTCTCTCGTCAACAACGTTGTAAAGATTAGGAGTGTGTCGACGAGGGTCGCGTACCTGACACTCAGAATCACCAAACGGTATTCGCTGAAGGTCATACAGGTCTACGCACCAACCTCGGCACATCCCGATGAGGAGGTGGAGGAAATGTATGAGGATATTTCTAGAGCCATGCATTCCCCCCAAAACCCACTACACGGTGTTGATGGGAGACTTCAACGCAAAACTAGGCACAAGAGAAGGCGGTGAGCTGAAGTTAGGGAAATTTGGAGTAGGGGTGGCCAGCAGCTGGCTGACTTTATGGAGAAAGAGGGACTCTTTATGATGAACTCTTTCTTCCATAAGCGGCCCCACAGGAAGTGGACCTGGTCGAGCCCCGACGGTTCGACAAAAAATGAGATTGACTTCATTATGACGACCAGACGCCAACTGTTCAGTGATGTTTCAGTGATCGCAAGGGTGAAAACCGGCAGCGATCACCGAATGGTTAGAGCCACACTGAACCTAAACGTTAAGTTGGAGAGTTCTCGTCTAATGAAGTCAACGGTCCGTCCCCCTCGTGCTCTAATCCAGAATCCGGAGACTTTTCAGCTCGAGTTACGTAACCGCTTTCAGTGCCTAGAAGATTGCAATGCAGTGGACGATGTGAATGACAAGCTCGTGGAAACTGTCCATGCGTTCGGAGCTAAGTTCTGCAAGATCCGCCGCAGAAGAACACAAAAACTCTCCGATCACACTCTTAATCTCATGGCTGTTAGACGGGAGATGAGGCTGCAATCGTCAACAGATTTGACAGCATACAGGAAACTGAACAGACAGATCTCCAAATGCATGCGGCGAGACTTACGCAACTTTAATACTGCTCGTATTAAAGAAGCGATCGAGCGGAACCAGGGCTCCAAAGTCTTTGCCAGAGATCTGTCTGCCAGTAAGAGCCAACTGTCAACGCTGAAGACTGAGTGTGGCAGCATCGTTTCCGGGACACCTGAGATTTTGAGTGAGATTGAGAGGTTCTATAGGCAGCTGTACACATCATCGTTGGAGCCACACGCAAGTGTGAGTAACGATACAAGAGCAAGTCTTACCCGACACTATTCCGATGATATCCCGGACGTCGGTCTGAGCGAGATTAGAATGGCTCTCCAGCACCTTAAAAATGGCAGGGCCCCAGGCGAGGATGGAATAACAGCGGAGCTTCTGAAAGCGGGTGGAACACCGGTACTTGAAGTCCTTCAGAAGCTCTTCAATTCCGTCCTCTATGGTGGCACTACTCCGGAGACGTGGAGCAGAAGTGCGGTGGTCTTGTTCTTTAAGAAAGGCGACAACGCTCTCTTGAAGAACTACAGACTGATTTCCCTTCTGAGCCGCGTCTACGTGCTGTTTTCGAGAGTCATTACGAATCGTCTCGCACGCAGACTCGACGACTTCCAGCCTCCCGAACAAGCCGGTTTCCGAAAAGGCTTCAGTACCATAGACCACATACATACCCTGCGGCAGATTGTACAGAAGACCGAGGAGTACAATCTGCCACTTTGCCTGGCGTATGTGGACTATGAGAAAGCCTTTGATTCCGTCGAAATTTGGGCGGTGCTACAGTCCCTTCAGCGGTGCCAAGTTGATTGTCGGTATATCGAGGTGCTGAAGTGTTTGTACAGTAGGGCTACGATGGCTATCCGAGTACAGAACCAGAGTTCGAAACCTATCCAACTGCAGAGAGGTGTAAGACAGGGTGACGTTATATCCCCGAAACTCTTCACCGCTGCGTTGGAAGACGTTTTCAAGCTACTGGACTGGAAAGAATACGGTATTAACATCAATGGCGAGTACATCACTCACCTTCGATTTTCCGACGATATAGTTTTTATGGCAGAATCGCTGGAGGACCTTAGCACTATGCTCAATGACCTCAATGGTGTCTCCCAACGGATAGGTCTTAAGATGAACATGGACAAAACAAAGATTATGTTCAATGTCCATGTCACACCTATGCCGGTAGTTGTGGGGAGCACTATGCTCGAAGTTGTTGACGAGTACGTTTACCTGGGACAAATAGTCCGACTAGGTAAGTCCAACTTCGACCGAGAGGTCAATCGACGGATTCAACTCGGCTGGGCAGCGTTCGGGAAATTACGACACATATTCTCGTCAGGTATACCTCAATCTCTGAAAACTAAGTTGTACAACCAGTGCGTGTTGCCAGTGATGACTTACGGATCAGAGACGTGGTCTCTAGACGTGGAGAGGGCTATACTCGGAGTTTCTCTGCGTGATAGACTCAGAAATGAGGATATCCGCAGTAAAACCAGAGTGACCGACATAGCCCAACGGATTAGTAAGATGAAGTGGCAATGGGCCAGCCATATAGCTCGAAGGACCGATAACTGATGGGGAAAAAAGGTTCTCGAGTGACAGCCTCGTACCGGTAGGCGAAGTGTAGGGCGACGCCCCACTAGATGGAGTGACGACCTGGTAAGACATGCAGGAAGTCGATGAATGCAGGTGGCTCAGGACCGTGCTTTGTGGCATTACTTGGGGGAAGCCTATGTTCAGCAGTGGACTTGTGATGGGCTGTAATGATGATGATGATGATGATGAATAACCTAATATGACCTTGGCAAGAAACTCATTTTAATATAAGGTTTTACTGCATTAACTGCCAATGGGTTGTTAATTTCTACAATGGACCGTGGCGTATTGTTGCTGACATGAATCACTCCGAAAATATAATTTATTTACTTGATCGTATTGAGTTTTGGTGCTCCCACTGCGAGTTTACTTTTTTATGATCACTATCTTAAGGATGAGTGCGAATTATTAACCTAATCTGTACAAAATTACTCTCTACTTAACTAGATTCATTTTTGTGAAAGGCTACTTTTGTTAAATTATGATATTATGTTTGGTTTTGCAGTTAGTTGAAATACAATTTGTTTGTGTTGTTGTTATAAATATTGGACGCTATATTACTAAAAACATGCATATCGTGTTCTAATTGGCGTCCGTATTGTGACCTTGAGATTTTGACCGTGATTGTGACAATGAGAACTTTTCACGCTTATGCTTGCTTGCATTTAAGTTTCTTTGGTTATATTTAGTAACTTAGGTAAATAAACTTGTGTAAGTTGGTTAATGTACTTGACATGGACATTGAACGGAGTATTTACCCATATACGGACGTAAGAATATCCTAAAATATTCACACTAAGTTTTATTTGACGTCCAGTTCTTCGATATCCGATGTCCAAAGTTGTTGTTGATTATTGCATTTTACTATTTATTTATGTTGATTATTTATTTAGTGCTCAAGGCATATTTTGGTATTTTTGTCGGTTTATACTGTACTTAGTGCTAGTAGATAATTTTACTTTTCAATTTGTTTTCGTGTCCTTAGATTTAGCTACATATAATAATAGGGACGTCCGAATATCCTAAAACATTCATACTGAATGATATTTGACGTCCATATTTTGAATTTTATTATATTTCTATATGTGGACGCCAGCTTATCGGTAAAGTTTCATACCGCACGATATTTGACGTCCATATAACCATGAATATATTTATATTTTAATTTCTTGTGTATAAGACACACATTAATTATCATTACTTTAATGACATTTTTCTCTATTGTTTTATTTTTATTTTTAGTGTAGCCCATGCGTCACTTTTGTGTTTCATAAAATGCTCCATTCTAGAAACGACAAAACGCTTAGAAAACCTTTCTTATTTCTTTTTTGATAAATGTTTTGGGGCACTGTGTGCGCCAAAACTTTAACTTTAAATTACTACCTGTGTACACATAATTATATGGACGTCCGAATATCCTAAAACATTCATACTGAATGATATTTGACGTCCATATTTTGAATTTTGTTATATTTCTATATGTGGGTGTCATATTATCGGTAAAGTTTAATACCGCACGATATTTGACGTCCATATAACCATGAATACATTTATATTTTAATTCCTTGTGTATAAGACACACATTAATGACCATTGCTTTAATGACATTTTTCGCTATTGTTTTATTCGTATTTTAGTGTAGGGATGCGGTGTAAAATACTCACTTTGGTGTTTTATAAAATTTTTCGTTCTAGAAATGATAAAACGATTAGAAGCTTAGAAAAGGTGTGTGAAAAATTAAATTGTATTTCAATTAATTGCAAAACCAAACATAATATCATAATTTAACAAAAATAGCCTTTCACAAAAATGAATCTAGTTAAGTAGAGAGTAATTTCGTACAGATTAGGTACAATAGTCGCACTCATCCTTACGATGCAGTGAGAGCACCAAAACTCAACACGATCAAGTAAATAAATTATATTTTCGGAGTTATGTCAGCAACAATATGCCACGGTCTATTGTCGAAATTAACAACCTATTGAAGTTAATGCAGTAAACCCTTATATTAAAATGAGTTTCTTCGCCAGACCACATTAGGTTATTAGTCAGAGGTTATTAGTCACAATATAATAAAACAAACTTCTATGAAACCTGTCAATATCTAAAATTGAGTCCATCTTCCTGTACTCAATCAGAAGTTAACTTATACTCAAACAGAATTAAGCTGAGAACAAATTATCGGACGCGTCCGTCAGCCGCGGCTGACAGATGCGGCTTAGCGGTGTGCACGGTAGTCGAGACGGCGTCTTCGGATGCCTCGCTTCGGTCATTCCATAAAGGTTTGTCATTCGAGAAATATGACAAGCAGCGACAGCGAGGATGAATCTATAAAGTTAGCGGCAGCTGTTTTATGTTGTCCTCCTAAAAAAAAGTGAAAAGGAGTACTTGGGTCCATGATATTAATATAAAACGACTCGAGTATGATGAATTTCATACATTGTATCCAGACTTACAAAAAGATGATAAACGTTAAAAAATGTACTTATGAATGTACTTATAAATATAGGCACTCGTGGCCATGAACACATTCAATTAAAATTTTTTTTCGTTACACATCATGTCGCGAGCGCAGTTGGTTCGCTTGTGATTGTGACACTCGAACCGTCCGCGGACGCGTCCCATGCCCCGTTCACACTGTCCGCGGACGCACCAAACATCCAGCCGGCCAGATTCTGTTCGGACGTCCGAACGCTCAAGAGCGACGCAAGGTCATGTCCGCGTCTTACGGCCGATAGTTTGCACAGTGTAGTATTAAATGTACTGGCTAGATCTCAATAAGCCGCGGCTGTCAGCCGCGTCCGTCAGCCGCGTCCGATAATTTGTTCTCAGCTTTATGGGTTGCTTACGAAATACCTAACTAGAGTTCTTTTAGGCAGGTTAGTACCAAATGTAAAATGTTAAAATATAGTGCAGCATGAAATAAACCGCTAAGCCGACGTCCGTATCCTAAACATTCCGCATCTCAGACATTTATAAAAATATAACTAATTTCAAAAATACGGGTGTCAAATATTATTCAGTATGAAAGTTTTAGGATATTCGGACGTCCATATTATGTGTAGGTAAATGTAAAGTTAAGAAAACAAGTTTAAAAGTAAAATTACTAGTACCAAGCGCAGTATAAACCATATAATAATGCCCTGCGGACCGAATTACGGTTACGGCGGCCTGCCTCAACGAAGACTAGCCATCAGCGCAGGACAGGATTATAGTGCCCAAGTGTAGGTGCAACCACAGGTGTACTCTCTATTCCCTCATTCTCATAATCCGATGACACGGTAAACTGACACGACCGGAGAGAGATCAGGCGCAGGACCAACGGCTTTACGTGCTTACGAGGCACGGGGGTGATACACCGCCAACTTCCTGACTCCGGGCAGATATTGAGAATTTCTTGACAGAAAAACTCAATAATTGATTTTTTTGGCCCGACCCGGGAGACGAACCCAGGACCTCACGATCAGCAGTCGCACTACTACAACCACTAGACCAACGAGGCAATCATTACCATATATCACCAAATACAAGTAACACGTTGGTAACGGTGACGAAACGGCAACGTCGCATCTTCTAATTTTGTGCGGAAGTCAATAACGGCCATAAAAGAAAGTATTCACAAATCGACAGCAGCGCCATCATTTTTTCAACGAAAATTACCGGAACTACGTAAATATTCAGTACAGCAAGATTGGAAGAAAAATGACGTCCAATTTTTTTTAGATTTTGACATTTCTGTGATCAGCATGACAATTTGCGAACATTGCGCTTAGTCTCCTATTTGACGTCCGTATATTGGACGTCGTAAGCAGGTTGACGCCACATTATATGCAAAATTGGCCATAGTGGACGTACAATAAGTTACGGGATGTATATACATACATATATATATATATATATATACAATATATATACGATATTTTGTGTGAAAAATTAATGACGAACTATTTCTATCGTTTATAAATAAGGCATGGTACTATGTAACGTTATAGGGTGTTACAGTGCAAAGAATATGCCAGAATTATTCTTTTTCTTTCATGGAATATCAATTATAATATTTTATCATTGTTATCATTACAGCCCATCACATTTCCACTGCTAAACATATGACTCCCCCCAATGAATGCCACAAAACATTGTCCTGAGCCACCTCCATCGCATCCATCAACTTCCTGGCTTCCTGCGTTATTTACTGCTAATCGAAAAACTTTCTTCCCCACGACTGTTAATTCACCTTCACCTCGTTATATAATTGAGTCCATTTCAGAGACTACGGTTTAGTGAGCTGTAATCTGCTGTGTACATGTGCCTAGAGGCGCACGATTAAAAAAGAGGCGCGAGCTTACGTGTTTAAGCAAAACAAAATCATCCCTTTGATCATCTACTTGATACATCGCCCTCACTCTTTGAGCACTCCTGTCCTAATTATTATGTAACACACAGTCCACCTGATTGTAAGTGGATGCTGTGGCCCATAGATATCTAGATACATTTATCCTCGATTAAGAATAAAAATGCGTTGTTACCCTTGAGGACTAAGATGGAATGCCTCGTTTCCACGATTAAAGGGTCTCCGGATCTCTACACTCACCATACGAAATACAGTACTATTAAGCTGCTATTTTGCACTGGTATTCTGTGAGAGCGCGGTCCTTCCCCGGTCGAGCCGACCCACTCGAGCTACAACTATAATATAGCCGGAGCGTGGCTCTACCACTTTTAGACTATATTATAAAATATAATAGATTGTGTTATACCGTAAATATTTGTGGCAAAAGGTTATGAATTTGGATATTGCTTATTATTCATTAATTTTAATATTGCAAATGTCGAAAAAATAAATGATCAAATGACAAATGAAGAAAAAAAATTTACAGGAAAGAAAATTTTTTTGTACTTAACATTTTATCTGTTAAGCCAAGTTCCGCCAAGTCGAGCAAAAAAGCGGCACGGCCGTACCATACTTTTCTCGAAGCAATTCAGGCCATTTTCGAACCCCTATAACTTCGTTGTGGATAAAACTAGAAGCCTGAAATTTCAGTAACCAAGTATAAATTGTATAAACATGATATATTTAAAATTTCATTTAATTTGAACAAGTAGTTTAAGAAGTATAACTAGTTAAAGTTTATTAATTTTGTCACTCACTGATTGACTGATCATCAAAACTCTAAGGCACTTCTAGCAGACATAGGAGCTTTAAATTTGGAATACAATTAGTGTTTAGTATATAAGTCAAGAAAAAATTAAAATATTTTTTAATTTCGGTCCAGTTTTCTTGATACAATAACTGCATAAAAAACTTTGTAATCCCATATAAATATATAGAATTACAAAGTTACATTTGCAGTGAATGAATCAGTACATTTGTATATATAGATGTAGATAGGTATGTTGATTGTTTTCAAGAAGTAGAAGGTACCGGAAAGGAAAAAAGTAAGACTATCTTATCTACAAAAAGAAATGAGATGCCATCAAAACATAACTTGTAAAAAAAACAAGTCTCGCAATTCAGTTCTTCTACCGTAAGAAGCTGTGAGATCCATATTATTTTATGATACCAAGTCGGTTAACTTATTCAGTCCCTACCTAAGGGTCCTTCTGTTTTAAGTTAGTCGTATTAGCTAACCTAACAACATTTTATAGTGACCATATCAATGTTAAAAATCTTATTATGTTTTAAATATATAGATTGACTTGGCAATCGCACTAAGAAATCTAATTCAATATAATATGTATTACTGGTGAGATACATTAAGTTTTCTTGCGATGGCCAAGTCAATCTATTCATTTGAAAAATAGAAGATTTTTAACATTGATATGGTTAACATTGATTAAGTTATGTTTTGATGGCATCCATATTTTTCATAAATTCTTGGAAAAGGCTATAATCAGTATTAAGTTGCGCCCTGGCATACTCCTAATCAAGTTTTCAATAAAATCTTGAGAGATTGCGTTTTATTCTTCCTGTAATGCGTTTTTAAGATCTCAAATTTGCGCGGGCAGGATTTATTTTCTTAATTTGTATTCCACTATATGGGGTTTAAGTAAGGCGAGCGCGCTGGCCACCCTATAGTATTGATTTCAAAGTGCTAAAGGTATTCTACAACTACGATGATATTAATTAGTGTTAATAAATTATTAAAAATAAATTAAAAACTATTAAAATAATTTTTACTTATAAATAATAATATGATATATCATATATCATAGAATATAATATATCATAATGCATAAAAACAAATCTATCTTCTATAAAAGGGGAAAATGGCGCTAAAATTTCTTCCAAAATCTCAGCTATATATTGTGCCACTGTTAGAGGCCCATTCTCCATGACTTGACGCGGAGTTTCGGAAGTGCCCCATGCATAAACTGACCCTCCACCATATGCCTCTTTTCCAATGATGTTGCTCTGAGCGTAACTCTCCCCCGTGGGTCTCCCCGATTTAATCCTTTCATTTTCTGACTTCAAACAAAATCTGGACTCTGTGAATAGAACTTAACTCGAAGCTTCGTCAATCCAATTTTCAGGGATTGCAAGCAAAATTAACTAGAACTACTCGATGGCATGTGGCAAGAAGGGAACATCTGGCAGGCAAATGTGAATTAATTTCAATCTATTTCAGTCTTTTTCTCACAGTTTTTGTGCTTACTGTAACCCATAGAACTTCTTGCAGCTTCGTTCTTACCTCAGAAGAAGTTCAGATTCTGTCTCTAAGCACACCTATAAAGATAAACTGGTCATCTCTGGCCACAGGTTTCCGTTTACGTCCCCGTCCTTCGAGTTTAGTTGCTGCCCGATCAGCCTTTTACGAGATTTTGATACTCGTGGGCTTGGGCCACATGTTTGTAGATCTGCCCAGTTAATTAAAATAACATCCTCAACAACTTGAGTGGCGTTTAGATCTGACATTTTCAGTTTATTTGCAGTATCAATTCACACTTAACACAATTAACAAGGAAGGAAAACATTTAAACAAAACCTAAGTCTAGATAAACTCAAGTTTAAGAGCTGGCAAAATGTTTCGCAGTATGAACGAATGCAACGTTGTATTACTAGTATTCTTACCAAGTAGTCTTAGTATCTCTTTAGTCTTACTGGTAAGACTACCGCGAAATTTTCTTCCCGATAATCTTACTAGTATCCTTGTAATCTTATTGGTAAAACTACTGCGAAATTTTCTTCTCGATCATCTTACTAGTATCCATGTAGCCTTATTAGCTAAGTTTAGCTAAGTTTAATAATCTAGTTTAATAATGAGATTATAGATTAGAGAACGATGTATATCCGACTATAGATTCGGATATACACCGTAAGCCTACAGTACAAACCCTTACGTACTTCGATAATTTAAGTGCAACTTGGAATTTGGAACTGCTCTAGGGACAGTAACGCAACTTAAATTTCAATGGAATCAAAGGCTTTCTCATAACCCACATGATACCGCAAGATAAAGTAGCCGATTAGCTGAAGGGTGTGTATGTTGTCAATGGTACTAAAATCTT
Organism: Parnassius apollo; assembly: GCA_907164705.1. Taxonomy (NCBI): domain Eukaryota; kingdom Metazoa; phylum Arthropoda; class Insecta; order Lepidoptera; family Papilionidae; genus Parnassius; species Parnassius apollo. The sequence goes on along the minus strand of CAJQZP010000644.1, from coordinate 2,581,502 downwards.
AACATTTCTGTTAAACAAAAATGTTATTTTACGCGAGGGACACTCAAGTTCAACGGGATTATAAAACTGATATTGTTACATTAGATTTTAAAAAGAATATAGCATAAACTTGTACAACTTGTACAACCAGTGCGCGTTGCCAGTGATGATTAACGGATCTGAGACGTGGTCCTTCACTGCTAGCCGTATGAGGACGCTCAAGGTCGCTCAGCGAGCTATGGGGAATGCTATGCTCGGGGTTTATCTGCGTGATAAACTTAGAAATGAGGATATCCGCAGTAGAACCAGAGTGACTGACATAGACCAACGGATTAGGAAGCTGAAGCGGCAATAGGCCGGCCATATAGCTTGAAGAACCGACAATCGATGGGGAAAAAGCTTCTCGAGTGGCAGCCTCGTACCTCACAAATTTCCGTACCTTCATCGCATCCATCAACTTCCTGGCTTCCTGTATTATTTACTGCTAATCGAAAAACTTTCTTCCCCAAACTTTCTTCTCCAAATAAAACATATATTAATATTGTTTAATATATCGTTGTGGACTGGCAGTATAACAGAATCCTCTATCCTATGTCATACCGTGAGTATCGTAAGAAGCGACAGATGGAACTGAAAATGAAACAGGAAAGGGCTGAAGTATCTTCCTAATATCAACTTAAATTCAGCACAGGACTTTACCTGACGGCTTGGCCGAAGAAGGACCACAGAATACCAGAGTTAATTAGTAGTTTCATGCTGCTATGTTTCGTATGGTAAATGTAAAGAACTTGTGCTGTACTTGCGCCTTGTACATTGCGCCTGTCGTAGAGTACCTATAGTAATTTTGAATAGAATCTCTATGTTTTAACGCCTGCTACGAAAATGCAGTGGTGTGGTGTGAATTCAATTTGGCTCGTAAATACCTACAGGACTTCTTCTCTTCATTTGTTAAATAATAATGAAAAAGGACAATTAAGGATAAAAAGTATATAATAATGAATTTTATTTGAACCAACTGGGGTCGTTGACATCATCCTAATATACATCAACAATAACATCATCGGAAAGTAATTTCTTTTTTCCCAACAGGACTTAAGTAACTACTTGCATTAAAAGTTGCATCATATAATTTCAATACGCTACTTTGAGAAAATAACGTCCTAAAACTCTTGGTCATTTTTCTGTCATAACATTTTAAGTTATAATATTAGATTTTATTATATTAAATATACAAATAATAATATTATATAATCAAGATCTTCCTTGTGTTATCCAATTATTGTATTTTAAAAGGTACCTGGAGGTAATTGTGTACTGTTTTAGTAAAGAATTTGATCAAATCATCCAGTAGTTTAGCAAGTGGTAGAGCCACGCTGTAGCTATATTTTAATTGTAGCACAAATGGGTCGGCTCGACGGGGGCAGGACCACGCTCTCACAGAATATCAGCGTAAAATAGCACCTTAATGCTGCTGTGTTTCGAGTGTAGAGAGCAGTGTAGTGGCAGCTAAGGATATCCACTACTCCACATCTTCTCGTGGATGTCGTAAAAGGCGACAGCGGGAAACAGGCAGGAGATGGGCAGCAGCATCTTCCTGATAACAGTAACTCTACAAGAATAAAAAACTGCGGTTGCCAACCCGCTCGCCAAGCGTGGCAACTATGGCAACTATGGCTATATACCCCCCCTGAGCAACGACACAAATATACGAGTTATTGGGGGGTGGGCAGCGGGTGCTAAGAAACTCCGGTGGAGGTTCGGTTGCCACCTTAAGGCCCTTTTCACATGTATCCGGTCACGGCGCGGTCGATGTGCCGTGCAACCGTGCTAGCTCTTTCTCATGTATCCCCTCACCTGATATCGGTCATAATATGACCGCAAAATGTAAGCCCTTACTTGATACCGGTCATATTATGACCGTGTCGCAAGCTCCGAATTCAAGTCTGTTTTCTTAAACCAATTGATGTTTTGAATCGTGTGAGTAGGGCAGTATGGCTCTATATTCTGTGCTTATTCATTTAAGTCAGTGAGAACAGACTTCCTTTAAGAAAAAAAATATGTTTGTTTAATCTTTTCGAGGACGTAGTTTCGTGGTGTGCGTGAAGTGCTTCCGAATTATTTTTTTGTGATATTGTGGGTCTTATTAAATTATGTTAACATCATGCCAAGGTAAGTGTTTTTTCGTTTTAACTCAAAGTTATACATATTCGTGGCTGTAGTTCAGGGTAAACTAATATTTTCATTGATTACTACCATCAATTCGCCGGTACGCCGACATATTTATTTATATTTTACATAATAATTCTTGATTTGTTTGAAATGTTTTTGTTGTTTTGAGTGAATAATTACATAAACAAACAGTAGTTATATGCATGTCGCGTCATGGGTGGCCGAGATGCGAAGCATCGGGTTTTCTTCACGCTCCGACATGGTTTTATGTAAATGTGGGCACACGAACGAAAGATGATTTAAATCAAAAATAACTTTATTTAGACTAGTGGTTGTATACGAGAAACAAACACGTGCGTCGGTAGCGAGCGTCCGCTCCGGCCGTCCGAACTCAACTGCCACAACACTCGGTCCCTTCTCTAGCCCTCGCTGCATCCCCTCTACCGACGATCGTGTCCAAGCGGTAGGGCGCGCTTGCGTTTCCGGTAACGATATTATTGATTCGCAAAGCTAATTGTTAGATGGCGCTGCTTGTAGCACTATGGCGCCATCAATCCACGACACGGCCATCCCTGACTAGCACCCGTCCTCGGGTGCAGTGCCTGTGGACAAAATATGCTCAGAGAATAACTTAGCTCGGCTATCCTGCCAACGAAAACGAGGTTGATTCCAGATGGTACTTTATTTCTCCTAAATCTAAGTACAGTAATCAACTGCCATGATTGACAAAGCCCTATTATTAGGGCTTCTTACACAGTGCTTCCTGCACTACGTGATTTATTGTGAAAGGCCCGATCAACAAGTTCCAACACAGCAATTCTGACAATTTTGTTACTCTTTACCATAATTCATAAGCAATGAATACTCAACTCGTGAAACTTTCATTGAAATCTGTGCACCAGCACAGACCAGAATCGCACCAACGATTCTTTACATATCTGCCGTCACATATGCCAGAATCGCACCAACGATTCTCCACATATCTGCCGCCACATACGCCACAACACATGAGGGGCTCTGTGCACCAACACAGGCCAGAATCGCACCAACGATTCTTTACATATCTGCCGCCACATATGCCAGAATCGCACCAACGATTCCCTACATATCTGCCGCCAAATATGCTACAACACATGAGGGGCTCTGTGTACCAACACAGACAGAAATCGCACCAACGATTTCCTACAGACCCATCGCCACATGTTACTCATGAGGTGCGGTCTACAGTTTCGAGTATGAGTATACATGCCATTCTTAATTAGATTTGGTTTCACTATCGCTGTCATCAACTATGACGTCTAATTCTCGAGGAACTTGGTGATCGGGGACCTTCCTCACACGATCATGGGGGTATTTGTAGGTTCGCTTAGAGTCAAGCGCCTTTAGTAGGTATCTATCCCCATCTAACACATCGATAATCTTAAAAGGACCTTTAAACTTGGGATCTAATTTCGTTTGATTCCTCTCCTCATTTTCAATTAAAACGTAATCATTGATAGCTAATTTACAAACCCGAGCCTTATTTCGGTCAAATCGATTTTTATCATAATTGGCATTTTTTTTGATATTCTGTGTCGCGTGCTCTCTGATCTCATCCAAGTTAAATTCTGTCACATCATCATCATCGGCGGTTACTAAACTAAGCGGTCGTGCTACCCTTCCTATCATCAACTCTAGAGGGCTATATTTAGTCACCCTATTAATAGTAGAGTTCATGGCCAGCTGAACCTCCCCTAATGCGTCCTGCCAAGAACGGTCACGACTAGTCTCTACCGCTGTTAAGATACTCTTAAGCGTACTCATTACCCTCTCGACCTGACCATTTGCACGGCTGCCTCCAGCAGCTATCAAGTGCAACTCGATGTTATTAGAAGTACAGAAACTAGAAAAATCTTTGCTTGCGAAACAACGACCCTGATCTGCTATTATGCGTTTCGGTGCACCAAACAGAGCTATACAGAAATTAATAGCACGAATACTACTATTAGTGTCGATGTTTAGCGAATGACGAAGTAGCACAAATTTGGTAAACGCATCTAATATGACAAACACGTACTCCTTGATGTCATTCTTCCCAGATAATTTACCAGAAGCGTCAATATGGATTGTGTGCCATGGGATATTGAACTTGGGAATCGGGTGCAGTTCTGCTTGAACTTTACCCGAGTGGGGCTTCGCCACTTTACATGTGATGCAGTTGTCCACAAATTTCCTCACATATTTCGACATGCCTTCGAACCAGTAGTGTTCGTAAATCTTTTCGAGAGTTTTCTCCCATCCTAAGTGCATGACAGACTCATGGACGTTATTAATAACAGACCACCTAAGCGATCTAGGTACAATAGGCAGCCATCGAGTGCGACCGTTACGCTGAATTTGGCGATATAGAATGTTTTTACGAACTTCGTAGGTTTTGCGAGTTTCCTCAGGAAAAACTTCGTTACGAAGATCAGAAACGATCTTACTAATCTCTTCGTCCTTTTCCTGTTCAGCTTGCAACCAGTTACTAGAAAGCTCAGCTAAATCGATACGCTTTTGTTCCACACGAGTGAAAGCCACTTTGGGCTTAGGGAGGGGATTTCTAGACAGGAAGTCTACATGGCTCATCCTACTGCCTTCACGATGGACGATATCAAACTCAAATGACTGCACGTAGGCCCACCAACGATGAACTCGTGGAGACAAGTCAGTTTTGCTTTTAGAAGCTTTAACAGAACTGCAGTCTGTCACAACGGTAAACTTACGACCTAGCAAATAATGTCGAAAATGCTTTATGGCATTGAACACAGCTAACGTTTCTAACTCAAATGAATGAAACTTTGATTCGGCTGGGGAGGTACGACGACTATAATAAGCAACCACATGTTGTATCCCATTAATCTTTTGAATAAAAATAGCACCATATCCTTCAGCACTAGCATCGGTGTGTAACTCTATTGGATGTGCAGGATCAAATATCGTTAGAATAGGCTTACTGGTTAAATAAGAAATAATTTTCTGACGAACAGCCTCATGGCTAGGTTCCCACTCAATGGACCTGTCCTTGCCACTCGTTAGACGAAATAGAGGAGCCATCGTTTTTTGAGAACTGTGGCACAAATTGTCTGAAATAAGTGGCCAGCCCTATGAACTGTCTTAGCTGAGTGATGGTTTTAGGCGGGGGAAGTCTGGACAAAGCTGCAATTTTATTTGGGTTGGGACTGATTTGGCCGTTCTCAACAACAAAGCCTAAATATTCTACCCGTCGCTTAAGAAAGGAACACTTAGCAAGATTTAGGGAGAAACCAGCTTTTGTTAATTTATCTAGCACAGTGCGAAGACGAAATAAATTCTCCTCCACAGACGATCCTATCACTAAAATGTCGTCGACGTATGTCACAGCATAGCTGTTAGCAAGATCGCCTAATGCCTTCATCACTGCACGTTGATAAACTGAGCTGGCATTTTTCAAACCGAACGGCATGGTCAAATATTCCCACTGACCATCAGGTGTGACGAATGCAGTGCGCTCTATCGATTCAGGATGCACTGGAATCTGGTGATAGCCTGACAACATATCGAGACACGTGAACCATGTAACACCACCTAACCTAGATATAAGGTCCTCTATCAACGGCAGTGGAAACCTATCCGATACAGTGTTGTCGTTCAGTTCCCTGTAGTCGACACACATGCGATCTGAACCATCTTTCTTCTTGACAAGCAACACTGGACTAGAAAAGGGTGAACAGCTTGGCCTAATAATACCTGCTTCCTCTAGTTCACGAACTTTAGCAGTAACAACTTCACGTTCGTTTGCACTAAGCCTATAAGGGCGACGTTTAACCGTTCGACTAGGATCTATAAGCCTGATTTGCAACTGTCCTGTCGTTACACGGGATTTAGGTACACCATTAGAAAACGAAGATGAATATTCTGACAAAAGATCCATTAATTGGGAACGAAATTCTGGCGGAACGTCTGTGTCAACTTTATTTGAATCAATTTGATAATTAGTATCCGTCTTGGGCTTATTTGAAGCATCACATAATCTCACAACCTTATCACGACACAAAACAACGCTATGAGACGTCATACTAACGTTGAACCCCTGATCTAAAATCTCGCGGCCGATTAAGATATCATTTTTAAGACAACTATCCGGTACAACATGAAATAATATCTCTAACCGTAAATCGTTAATTATAACTTCAGATAAAATTTGTAGAGTACTTTGTACGCTAACGTGACCGATTCCGGTTAAATTTACAATATTATTTACTCGCTTGCCACTAAACTTTGACGCAACACAATCTTTGATCAGAGAGCATTCGGCACCAGAATCGTAGTAAAATGGGTATGACTCACCAGCATTCATCAGCACACCGCTGGGATTGCTGACATAACAAACGTCAACACGTCGCTCACTGGTTGCCGCTGCGGCAGGCGCTACCCTAGAACTGCTTGATCCACCCGCCGCGCTGGTGCCCGCACTATTGCTTCGTGGACATTTTGCTGCAAAATGCCCGGCGTTGCCGCATCGAAAGCAGATGATGTCCAAGCGCTGTTTTGGTCCTGAAGAACTTGACGCCGAGATGGTGGTATTGGCTGTTTTGCTTTTCACCTCATTTCTTGATCGACAGTCAGATGCTCGATGACCTAGTTTACCACAGTTGTGACACTTCAGTGTTGTCGACTGAAACTTGGATCGCTTGAATTCTGGAACGGCGTCGATTGAGTTAACCGTTGAAGCTTTCCTTTTCAAAAACGAGAGCGCTTGAAGTTCACACTGCAGCTTGTTCCTGTTGTTGACTTCGGTAGTAAACACCAGCCTCTGAATACGCCCATCAAATTGTGCCATGTGAGCACCGTAGATATGGCAATCTGCTCAGTGCTCATGTTTTGCCAGCGTGATGTGAGCGTTGAAAGCAATCGGGCAGCGTACGCGGCATAACATTCACCTTCCTTGGGCTTGCCATTCATCATTTTGACAAGAGTAGCGGCTGGTGTGTCCACACAATCGTACCGGGATAAAAACAGGCTTTTGAAGTCACACCATGTCATCCCCGCAAACGACACTTGCGCCAGCCAACGTGAAGCACTACCTTTCAGAGCCTTGCTTAGGGTAATTATTAGAGCACTTCCCCGAAGCGGTACCTCCGATAGGCACAGATCCGTTGTAGTACACCAGGCACGTGCGTCTACATCCGGCTTATCAGGGTCAAATTCAGGCAGAGAAATATACTTGGTACCTGCCGGGCCCTTGATGGCTTCTATCAAGGACATCATATTCTGGTTTTGAGCAGCCAGCAACTCCCGAAGCATGTTCTCGTCGCACCGTGACGACATCGCTCCAGTCTCCGTGTCATGGGTGTTTTCTTCAACTCGGGTGCATCCCACTTCTGATGTCGCGTCATGGGTGGCCGAGATGCGAAGCATCGGGTTTTCTTCACGCTCCGACATGGTTTTATGTAAATGTGGGCACACGAACGAAAGATGATTTAAATCAAAAATAACTTTATTTAGACTAGTGGTTGTATACGAGAAACAAACACGTGCGTCGGTAGCGAGCGTCCGCTCCGGCCGTCCGAACTCAACTGCCACAACACTCGGTCCCTTCTCTAGCCCTCGCTGCATCCCCTCTACCGACGATCGTGTCCAAGCGGTAGGGCGCGCTTGCGTTTCCGGTAACGATATTATTGATTCGCAAAGCTAATTGTTAGATGGCGCTGCTTGTAGCACTATGGCGCCATCAATCCACGACATGCAGAATTCCTTAAATTCATTTTAATTTGAATATTTTACGGCAAATGTACTACTGGGACTGGCCGGTCATATTATGACTGGTATCAAGCACGAAAGCAAGCAACTTTTTTTATACTTTTTTATAATAGTATTCAGTGTTTTTTTTTTGTGTGGTATAGAAAGCATATCTCATGTAATTTTAGAATAAAGGTTCATTGTTTCGGGTTTTGGCTTTGTTTATTTCTTAAGAGCGTAGTTTTAAAGGTCGTACTTCCCACCGCCAAACCGAAGGGTTTGAGATTTTACCTACTGTATGAAATAAACGCAGTGTTGTGTCCTAATTGTAAACTTATTCCTTTAACCATGAAATAAGCTTTTCAAAAATATATACATTACTTAGATTTAATTCAGTAAGTTAAACAAAATCAAGGTACAAAGTTGAGCTATTTTAGAGATGTTTTTACGCGGCCAAAAATATCTGTATGCGGAAATTATTGTTTTTCTTGACATTTGACTTTAAAAGATGTAAATGTTTTTAAATATTTGTATTATTATATAATAAGAGGGTAAATAAAATGCAAAATAAAATCTATAAGTTGATTAATTTTGTTTTTATTCGATAGGAAAGTCAGAAATAAACCTTTTTTCACTTTCACTTGCATACTATTTGATTATAGTACAATATTTTTTATTGAAAGTAATATCATGTTGTAGATAATTTATCCACAAATCCAACAATATATAATGTGTGGGGTATTTATAAAGGGAAAGACCAAAAAAACCAATAAAGTGGAACACTTAACAAACGGCGCGGCCACGGCTCGAGTGCCGTATCAAGTTAAGCCTTGCAGCGCTCGGCGCGCGTATCAGGTGAGGGGGTATACGGTTTACACACGGTCGCCGGCTATGGTAGTCGCAGTATTCCCATAGTAGTATCGAGAATTTCGGGGAACGACAACGTCTTTTATCATGGAACAAAAAAGATGGCCTTACTCCTATTGTATCGACGTCGTCAGCGTCGACTTCATTACATACGTCAGAGAATATATTGGATACATCCGTACAATACTTTGAGAAAGGAAAAGGGAGATTTTTACACAGAGTTTATAGATCTTCGAGAACATGAGGATAAATTTTTCATCTATTTTCGGATGTCAAAGAGCTCATTTGATGAGTTACAAGGACGTCTAAAAGACGCTCTGCAGCATCAAAGCATCGTAAGGGACTGCACCGAGCCTGTTGAAATGTTGGCAGTTACTATTAGGTAAGTAAACAAACTAAGTAAAATATTAATACCCTTTAATTTTAATAAAAACTAGAAAACATGTTAATTGACAATTTGATATATATCAGTTGGCAAAATCAATCTCAGAGAAGTCGGAGCCTGCGTAGGATGATTGAGAGTCGTTCGAAGACGGATTTTCGGAATAGAAGTGCTCATAATATTGACGTGTACTTGGTGATATCATTTCCTTCTGCTTGTTTTTGTATTCCTTGAGGTTCAAAGTAAATTTTAGATGGACCAGATAACGGCGATTGAGATAGTGTCGGGCGGGATACTTGAGTAGTAAAAGATTGAAGTTGCGGTGCATTAAGATGACTTTGTTTAATGGTCGTTATTAGTTGTAATATTCCCATTTGGAATTTAATTATTCCGTCTTCATTGAATGATGACAATGAAGGTATTATTCCTTTAAAAAAACACAAATGCCGGTCCTCCGGCTTCTCTAAAAATATGTAACAATTTTTTGTCAATTTCATCTATCTTTCGTTTACGTGAACCGAGCTGTTGTTGAGGCGGTGGTGGTGATTTAAACTGGCTGCTACATTTGCTTTCCGTACTGTCTTCAACATTATTTCCTCTTGAACTTTTTTCGACCCGATCAGTAGGTAGGCTACTCTCTGTAGGACGTTCACATACAATTTTGTTTAAAAACTGTAATTGATCAAAATAAACGTATTTTCTTATAGTAGTAGCACGGCTCCCGATTTTTATAATAAATACACGACTTTTCTTTGTTTAATGATTTGTGATAAGAATCTCGGATATTTACCCATCGTTTCATTACTTCTTTACCTGGAAACCATATAAAAAAATACAAATGCTATACAGCATCATTATAACATTTCTCTGATCCCATGGTAAGTATTTATTGTTTATTTTTTGTTTCAGGTACTTAGCTAGCGGGTGTACTTTCACAGACATACATCTCAACTACAGACTTGGCATTTCAAGAGTAAGCAAGATAGTAAATGAAGTATGTTTTAGCATTTGGCGTGTTATGCTACCACTACTGCATGCATACACCTAGTAAAGAGATGTGGGAAAAAATATCCGAAGAGTTGAAAAAAGAGCCAATTTTCCGCATTGCATTGGTGCAGTGGATGGGAAACATATTAGAATTATTAATCCACTTGGCTCAATGTACTACAACTACAAAGGATACTCCTCAATAGTTTTGATGACCGTAGCAGACACAAACTACCGCTTTGTCTATGTGGACACATGTCTTATGTGGCTTTATATGAACCGCCTTATCGGCTTGATCTTTCCAGTTTTGTTCGAAAATTGGTTGATCACTTAATATTGAATCTTGAACAAAAAGTAGTTTCGGTCTCTGATGATACTTCCTTGTGCGCTTTTTCCTGCGATTTATTGTTTTATTAGTTTCAGGTTCCCATTTAAATTGACTTGCTGCAATATTTAGCTCTACTTTTAAGTAATTATTATCTATGATTTTTGCAAAAATTTCAACTCTGAAAAAAGTCGGCGTTCTTTTTCACTGTTATTTTTGTCATTCTCATTTAAGTTCCTCTCACTACACTAGGATTATCTTCTGTTTCGTGAAGATAATTCACATTCATAAAGTGCACAATACTCCAGACTCGGTACAATTATTTGTAGGCTTTACAAATACTTGTAGTTGAATAAACTAATAACAGTAAGCATTTTCAAACCTATCATCTTTTATATATGTAGGCATGTCTATAAAATACTGGTTCAGTCAAGAGTAAAAAGGTTTTACTCTATAGTACGTGCCAAATTTATTGAGAAAAACGGATAATGACCTTTCGGTCGTTTAACCAGGGGCTACAACCTTCAATATATAGACACTTTTTATATGTAGTACTTTATTTTTTTGTATATATATTATTAAAAGTAACGTAAAAGATCGCTGTAGAAGCAAAATCATCTATTGTTATAAAGTACTTTATTCATTTAACAACAAAAAGCATTAATTTATAACACATATAAAGACTCGAGTGATAACGACACCGAATAAGTAAGTTCTTATTCAAAAGATAAAAGTTTATTTTCAACTTACTGTTTCGAACTTTATGTTTATTCGGTGCATGCGGACCGGCCCAAAAAAAGTGACGCTGGCGGTTGCCATTGTCACGTTTCTTTAAGGACGAACTGACGTAACGCGTATTTTTGTTTATTTTAAAGGGATGAATTTGCAAAAACTCAATATGGTAATTATATTCCTTCAAATATTTTTTTTAATATGAAACTGTTATTAAATGAATTGCTGCTTTACTTACCATATATTGAAATATAAAATATAACACATTTTTCGCGATGTACCATGAGATTTTACGATGTTTATAGGAACCACAGACAATATTATTTAAGAAATAAAAAAAAAAAACATATGTGCTGACCTAGAACTGTGAATAATATCAATATTTAAATATATCACATCTCAGATTTTGTAAGTTACGTCTTTTGACACTCGGCTCATATCTGAGGTCATTGTCCGTTTTTCTCAATCGATTTGGCACTCACTATAGCAAAGCGTCGTATATTTGGTAACGTTGCGACCAGGATTTTTGAGAAAAACATCATTGGGAAGCGTACCACATATTTGCGACGAGTTGCTAACGATCTGCTTATTGTATTTTCTTGTATTTTATGTTGTAACGCACGCATATTTGCGACATCCATCATTAGTGAATCTGAAGGTGATCCTCTTTCGCCTACATATAATATATTTTATATCCTTGGCAAGTGTGTGTGCAGATTATCTCTATTTTCATCACTACAGGTTTTAATATATTTTAATCAAAAGTATTCACCTAAACCTATGTTTTGAGAATGAAATTTTTACTGGCATTATTTAAAAAAAGCTGGGGCCAACTTTCCTTTCTAAAATGGCACTCAGCTCTCAGTCACTAGCAAGTGTTAACATCTGCTTTGTTAAGGTCTCTAAGTTTTGTTGTATTGTATAAATGTATCAAAAATATCAATATCGATAAGCTGACGTCATTTTTATAATACCTTTTTATTTTTAGGTTACAAAGTGTTATAAAAAATAATTACTATTCCTACCGCCAAACAAATTGTTTAGTGGGCAGAAACATGTTCACACAGATTATCATCGCGATATAGCAACATAAAGCTGCTGTGTTTCTATGATGAGTAACCAACGACCCATTTACTCGTAACAAGGCATTGCAACTTAGTACTTATCCTCAGTTGTGACAACAATAAAGGCAAGCATCAATATACGTAAAAAAGGTATCTACACCCACATATATCTAATTGTGTGCTCGTTTGCAACCCTTACTGCTATAAAAAAAACAGTCTGCAAAAGGTTGATGTGGGAACTGTTGTATGATTGCATAATCCTGTCAGGGAAAAGAAAACAAGTCCGAGGCTGCAAGCTGGACGAAAAGTACCTTACAAGGTGTTAAAAAGGATTACTGATGTCACATACCGCATCAAGAAAAGGCAAAGAGGAAAATCGAAGGCAGTAAACATTGATCAACCAGCATGATATCACGACACGAATGATGATCGGGACGATCAGGTCTAGGTGGAGGATAGTGCTACGGCAGCTAGTTCCTTGTTGAATTACGTTGCACGAGAACGTTCCTGACGATAAGGGTCAATGTTCTCAGCGGAGTTAGTAAAATGTGTAGGCGTATAAATAGACAATGCTCAAACTAACGCAAGCAAAACGCCTTTCTCCTCAGGAAATATGTTATAGTACATTCCCACTGTAAGCGTGTAATTTTTACGTCCTAACTATTTAACTGTATTTTGCTGTGTGTTTAAATAATTTCGATAAAATTAAATAACTAAATATATAAAATTATAAATATATTTTTCTCTTTCTTCTATTAAAAGAACTGTATTACGTATTTTTAGCAATTTTTATTAAAGAAAATACCATCAAACTTATAAAAATATATTACTACTCAAATAAATATATTAAAAAAGAAACTCTCCGGCGGGGAATCGAACCCCGGTCTCCCGCGTGACAGGCGGGGATACTGACCACTATACTACCGAAGACACGTAATGCGATTGGAAAATTTAGATCAAATCATTTTAGTAATGACGTCATTTCTATTTTTTTATATAAATTTATAATTATGTATATTTTATAAATTTATGTATATACATATTATACTGTTTGATTACTTTACGTAGAACGTTCTACATTCATCTTATTGGGTATAAAAGCGTACGCCGGCAATCGGAGATTCAATTATTTCAAGAACGCGAAAGTGAACTCTACCGTAGTAAAAACAGAAGTTCTGTCTCTATGACTCTACGTCGGGAAGCGGCTACGAGCAATCGACTAAGGACATCTGCGGACCTCGACGAAGAAGCTTTGCGATTTTGTTCGTCGTGATTGTATTTACTTGTAGTGTTTGTGAAAGAATTATTATTATTATTGGGGTATCTATATAATTTTCTCACCTGGTTGGGTTCTATAAATATATAATTATAAATTAAAATGAAAAGATAAATATACATAAATATCAATAAAATAAAATAAACACAAAAACTACATAAATAAATAATAATAAATAAATAATAATAAGTAATAATAATAATAATAACACATAAATAAATAATAATAAGTCCCAGTCGCCTCAGATGACCCGAGAGGCTGACTGGGATTAGCCCATTCGCAGAGACGACTACAGGAATAATTTCGGTCGGCAGACCACCCCACATGTCGGTCACCTCGTGAGCCAGGTCCAGATATTTTGTTATTATTATTATTATTTAAGCCTTTATTTCCCAAAAAAGAATTACATAAAATTAAATATACTAAAAAATTTCATTTACATTTACAGAACCAATCATGCTTCAAAGAAAGTTTTAACAAACATTTAGATTTTTTTTTAAATTTTTAAAAGCAAATAACAATTAACCACATTTTTTAAATTATCAAATATGAAATAATAAAAGAAAATACATAATCAAACAATTGAAATCAAATACTAATAATAAGATATGTAGTGGTTAATTATAACATATTATGAAGATCAATTTACAGCAGATTGGTCATGATAACATAGTATGCAAATTTTTACTTTTTCTTAGGATTTGATATTATATATTATTTATTTGGGTACCCATTTGCGGGTGAAGGCCTCCTCCATTTTTTGCCATTTTTGTTTATCTTGTGCGAGTCTCATCCAGGTGTGTCCAGCTGTGGCCACAATGTCATCACGCCACCTACGCCTGGGTCTACCGCGTGTCCGTGGCACTTCGCGAGGGTACCATTGGAGGACTCTCTCACTCCAACTTCCATCTGTAGCTGCAATTGGCCTGCCCATCTCCATTTTAATTTACATGCTAACTCTACAGCATCTATAACTTTTGTGGTTTTTCTTATTTCTTTATTTTTTTGTCTATCTCGTAATTTAAGACCTAACATGTTCCTCTCTGTTGCACGCTGAAAGACCTGAAGCTTGTTTATTATTGTTTTTGTTAGTGCCCAGCTTTGACAGCCATAGAGTAGTGTTGGTAGAATAATAGTATCTATTGCCTTCTTTTTTAGTCGCGTCGGTATAGGAGACTTAAATATTTCTTTTAGTGACCAGTATTTTCTCCAAGCACTTTTTATTCTGCGGTCGACTTCATTCTCTGTTTGGTTTGAAAAACAAATGTTCTGCCCAAGGTAGACATAGCTGTCTACATACTCTATCAATATATTTCGAACCTTCGTAGGCACTCTAACGCTGTTAGTTAGGAGTCTCGTTTTTTATTCGTAAGTTTATCTTAATATTCGCACTTTCGACTCTCTATATCTAGAGATATCAGCATGTATTCTAGTTCATCATGACTTTCACTGATAAGGATAACGTCGTCAGCGAATCGTAGGTGGCTTAAATACTCGTCATTTATTTTTATGCCAATATTATGCCAATTGAGTTGTTGAAATACATGTTCTAAAATTGCGTTAAATAAATACGGTGAGATAGGATCCCCTTGTCTCACTCCTTTCTGAATATTAAATGGTGTTCCTTTTCTCTCTAATTTAACCACAGCCTTGCTCTGTTTGTATATCTCTTTCAGGATTTTGATATATTTAATATGTACTCCTTGTTCTTGTAGCGTCAGCCATAGGTATGTATGGTATATAGAGTCGAAAGCCTTTGAATAGTCTACAAAAGCGATGTAGAGTTTATTGTATTCATTATATCTTTTAATGATTTGTGTAACAGTGAATATGTGATCATTTGTAGAGAAGCCCGCTCTAAAACCTGCTTGTTCTCTCGGCTGACTTTCTTCTGAAGTTTTTAAAATTCTTTTTAGTAACAAGGTGGTGAATAATTTATATATTGTCTGAAGTAAGCTTATTGGCCTATAATTGCCCATATCTGATGGATCTCCTTTTTTGTATCGAAGAGTAATTATAGCCATTTGCCAGTCAGAGGGTATCAATTCTTTTGCAAGGATTTGATTGAACAAAATTGTTAAGATAGGTGTAAGGGGCTCTTTGATTGCTTTTAATATGTCATTTGTAATTCGGTCTTCTCCGGGACTTTTTAGTGTTTTTAGTTGTTGTATGGCGTAGCTTATTTCGAATTCTAAAAAGTGCGGAACGTTTTCACTCTCTTGTAGGTCTAATTCTTGAGTCTCTTTTTTACAAGACATACGGCATTCATACAATGATGTATAGTATTTAGTAGCTATTTCCAATATTTGATTTCGATTAGTTATTTGTGAACCATGTTTTGTCAAATGTGCAATCCAAGTTTTGTGAGAGTCTAATGTTTTATATGCTCTTTTAACTGACGCTCGCTTTTCCAGTTCTTCTTCAATTATTTTATACGAGTATCGAATCTCTTTTCGACTATTATTTGTTTGTTTTTTAATGAGTTTGTATAGGGCCGAAAGATGTTTTTTTTTTTCAAAGATTGTTTTATTTTTCTTTTCTTTTAATAGTGTTCTTTCTTTTATAAGTCTAATTTTTCTGAATTGGTAGATACTTTTACAACTCTTGGGAAGATTATTGTTGCAGTCTTTAATTTTCGTTAGTTTGTTCAATGTTTGTGAATTGTACTTGTTTAACTTTGTGAATAAAAACTTTACATATTCTTTTTCTGTGGCTGTTAAACCGGTAATAGTTAAGTTCCAGGTTTTCCAAAGTGTTTTCTAGATGGATTTCGTTTACGACTAAGTAGTATCGATGCTCTAACTAGTCTGTGATCTGTAGGGTAAGTTGTCGATATCATTTCAATGTTGTGGATACTTGTTATATTTCGTGCTAGGATGTAATCAATTTCATTTCGTGATACTCCATTTGGGTGTATCCAAGTCCATTACGATTTGGTTTCTTCTTAAAGTATGTGTTTGTTATATGTAATTTATTTTCAAAACAAAAATTAATTAATGTGTTGCCTCTTGGGCTTCTCTTACCGTATCCCCATGCCCATGGCCCATGATTCCCATGATCCCCATTCCCCGTTCCCATGATCAGGCCCATGATTGACGTGTCATCATCATTGTGAAAGAATACATTCATTTATCATCCTAATCGGCATTTCTACTCACCCCGCACGTGTTAATATTATCCCTGAGATCCCATTTTTAATACTTAATTGATACTAATAATCTATATTTAAATTTTACAATCTAATTAATGCGATTAAATTAAATCATCGTGACGTGTCTACTCGTATTTAAAGGTAAATAAACTTTCGTCCATTGCTTCCAATGAGTAATTATCATAAAATTATAAGAAGTAGGTACCTGGTTGACCGAGTTTTGCTCGGTATTTTTCGCTCGGTTTTTTTTAATTTGTGTGTGTTGGAAATTATATTTAGATACAAATTACATACTGATGAAATACGAATAATATTTTTTGATCTTAGCGACATAATAGAAAAAACTGAACTGGTTATTCGAATAAAAAATCACAAGTGCAATTAGTTTAATTTAAATTTTCGTGTTTTTAAAAAAATACTAAAAAAAGGCCATTAAGAGGTGAGAGTAAGTCAGCTCAAATTCTAATTTCGCCCCCACTTCCCCGCGCGTCGTATGCTATGTACCGACATGTTTGTAATCACTAATACTCTAAGTAGATAGGTCGTTAGATACTTATTTCATTAGGTTTATCATATTTATGCCTGTTTCTTAACGCCAACCCAGTCGCTTCTTATTTTTATAACGGTTATTTCCCATTTTAATTTTACGTCTTACTGTTGCGTAATGTGTTTTCTGATCGTAAGCGACACAACTTCTCCCTTCAAAAGCCGGAGCAATACTAACGGAGCGACAGGAATCAAGCTTACGCGTCGATAGTTTAGGTAATTTCTTTTTACAGTGAAAATAATGGTATTTTAAAAAAAGTAAATAACATAAGCACTGCTTTATAGTTAGTTCAGTTAGTATACAAAGTTTCATGATCTTATTTAAAGTATTTTATGAATAGCAGCGGTTTATTGTTCAAAAAAAATCCAAAGTTACCTCCAAACTTTGGATTTTTTTTCTATCGAGAAAATTTTACGGAATCGTGTTTTCGTCTAACATAAACCTTAACATTAATCCTCAACTTTACCATATATTTATTTCAAAATTAATGCTGCAATACTTTCGGCATAACGGAGGATCTTGCTAAGCCATTTGAGGTTATATTTCCCCTTAAGGTCCCGAGGGAACGGGAGTATAACATGTCGCGCGCTGTCAGACCTTACAGGTTAATAAACTGTCAAAATTTACCTTCTTATTCTAACGATATTGTAGCAGTTTTTCATTGCCTAAAAACACGGACAAAAAGACATTTTCTAAAAATAAATCCTAGCTAGATCGATTTATTCGACCGAAACTCCCTGCACACAAAATTTTATGAAAATCGTTGGAGCCGTTTCCGAGATTCCGATTATTTAAATATATACAAGAATTGCTAGTTTAAAGGTACCTATAGGATTTAATCGTCAATGTCAATAGTTGTAGCGCGAAGAAAACACTTACTACCTACGTAATTTATCGTTCATTGATAGTCATTTGTTTATCTATAGGTACATGTTTATATACAAACATACATAAATTTAAATAGAAATTGAAATGCCTGTCTAGAGCATCGAAATAACTGTCTTCTATTCAGCTCGGTGGGTTCATTTTCATTATATTAAGACATGAATAACAATTTTTAAAAAGTTTGTTTGTTTGTTCATCTGTCTGTCGTAGCTAATCTTCCCAGTGGCTGAGGACATTGTGATTAAGCTTTACAAACAGATAGAGAGCAATTACACTATTTTTGTTTGTATTTTTACAAAAAAACATTTTAGTCTGATCTTTACACTTTATCTTCTATCCCTTAACATTTTCACACAAATCGATTTTTTACATATTTTTTTTTCTTCGAGAACCATTTTTCAACAAAACTATGAGTGGATAATATTAAAGTGAAAGGAAAAGGTAGTAGAACGTGTGTTGTGAAGTGTCTTACAAAAGATTCTATTACTTTTCTAATGAATATAGCGAAAAAGCCCATTCATTTGTATTTACTCAGTTATTCAATACCTACATATTAGTTTGACAGCTTATCCGCCTTTGTACATAGCACATAATAAGTATTACATAACGAACGCTTTATTTTTTTTTACTTGATTACGTACTTCAGTAGTAGTCCAATTAGAAGATAAATCGAATAGTGTGCAGTTTCGTGGTCACTTGGAAGACCAAATTGGTCTCTAAAAAGCTTGGCATGCTCAGCAGAGGGGGACAGTATTTCATGCCGGCTCATTGCTTGCAAATTTACAAAGCGCAAGTTCGGCCTTTTCATTGGAATACTGTTCCCATCTCTGGGCCGGGGCTCCCTAGCGCCAGCTCCTTCCACTTGATTGCATCCAGCGAAGAGCGATTCGAATCGTCGACGATCGAGTTCTTTCTGATCGGCTCGATTTACTGGCGCTGCGTAGGGATGTTGCATCTCTTTGCATTTTCTATCGCATCTACCATGGGGGTGCTCTGAAAAATTGTTCGGATTAATTCCAGCCGCTACTAGTTAAATATCTTTGCCTCTGTCAAATTTCAAATATTTTTTTTATAGTATAAGGGTGACAAACGAGCACACAGTCCACCTGATGGTAACTGTTTGCCGTGGCCCATAGACATCTACATCTTTACTCGATTACGAATCAAAATGCAGATACGTTGTCACCCGTGAGGACTAAAATGGAATGCCCCGTTTTTAGTAAAAAGGTCTCCGGTTCTCCATACACTCACCATACGAAACACAGCGGCGTTCAGATGCTATTTTACGCTAGTATTCTGTGAGAGCGTGGTCCTTCCCTGGTCGAGCCGACCCATACGTGCTATTACTGTACTACTAATATAGCTGCAGCATGGCTCTACCACGTCTAAAAAAATCACGATAAGTACCATTCTCACCATCTGGATGCTTGGCGGTCCGTTTTGCTAGGAGTTTTCTTCCTTGTACAACTTCTCTGTGGAATCAAAGATTTAAATCGTTATGGAATTGTTTACTACCGGCGATATTTCCGGACCGATATGATTTACGGACCTTCGAGAAAAGTGCTTACTCCTTTCTAAAACGCCGGTAACGCACAATTGGTGTTCGGTTGTGCATGGGCGGCGGTAGTCACTTACCATTAGGTAGCCACATGCTCGTTTGCCCCCTCTTCTATTAAAAAAAAATACTTGGGCTTTATATGGATATAATGTGATTTACAACTTACAATTATGATACTGAATCCAGGCGTAGCTCCGACATAAACGGGTAATCTGAATAATTATTTCATACTTATTTAAAACTTTAGACAATGTACTGTAATATATTTTTTTATGGTATGCATTTACATAATATGTCTTTATGAATCAGATAAGAGTACCATAAAAATCAGTAATAATAAAAAAAATACGTGTGGCACTCGGTGACTGCCGCGGTAAAGCTATTGCATAGCATTTTTTATCAACTTATGCAATTATAATTATTTATTTATTTTATTTATGCAGTTAAGTCTTTGATATTAAATCAACTTTTTGAGCGTGGTGACCGATAAGAAAACAATTTTTTTTTCTTATTGAATAAATGAGAAGTTAATATTGTTCAAAATATTTTTAATATTTTACAATACATGTAGGTTATTCAGGAATTTTTATCATTGAATTAGCAGCTAGTGTACACGCATACGTCTAGTCGCACGCACACAAACACCGTGCCGAACTCTGCCAAGTGCCGACGTCTGCCGAACTACAACGATGTTAGACGATGCACGGCTTTCAACGCCACACCTCCGTGCCCGTCGGAGTGGGGGAGCGTGAGGTTTTTTTCGTTACGGAATTTCTGGATTCGGTCCCCGCGCTCAAGGCCCGCGATAGAAGCTATGCAATAGCTTAATAAAATAAAGTTACATTTTTATTCCATTCGTTCAAGTTGACATAAAATTATTGTGTAAAGTAAATCTATAATTTCAAAAAGCTAGCAATACACCATCGATTCCTCTGTTGTTGCGGATATTCATGGGCAGCAGAGTAGTACATTTATATATAAAACCGGAAGGTGGTCACTGACTATCAGTTGATCTGCGTGCTCTTTAAACATGCACACCTCCAAACGCAACTTTTTTCAATACTAATACAGTATTTCTATTTTGATTATATAATTTTTTTAAATCAGGTTTTTCTTAGATTATTATAGATAGATATTACCTACGCGTACCAAAAAGAAACACAAGGCTCCTGAAAAAATTTTGAGCTAAAGAATTCTTCAGGTGTGTGAGTGTGTGTGTCTTCTCTAGCGATGATTCTGCGACGGATCCAGATTTTGATCCAGTAAGTCAGTCAGATGGATTAAGACTTAACGTTAATAATATGTCTGCATCAGTGTACTCTTCGGAAGATAATGATATGAGTATGATATGATAATGCGCACATCAGTGAGGCCAACATTCCCGCAAACAGGCAACACAGGCATGTGCACAGAACAGACTACAGAAAACCGCACCTAAATTTTCTGTAACTGTTGATACAAAACGTAAATTTGCCAAATAAATTAACAACATTTGTTCAATTTGCAATGTTTTACTAGGTGAGGATTGTTTTGAAAATCTTTAGGAAAAGAAGAAAAAGAGACTAATCTCTTTTCGTAAATACATATCTCAGTTTTAAGATAATTGATGGAATCAGGCGTTAATTTGCGGAAATCCACTATAATAAAGATATTGTTAATTAATATCCTCATCTCATTTTTTACGACGCTTTGAAATAATGAGCAATGCCAATAAATATTATTTTTAAATGAAATTACCGGTTTCTCTTTCATTCCTCTTGACAGAGAAGTCCCTTAGGAAAAACCTCTCGAACAGTAACAACTGTAGAGGGCAGAAGAACCTGTTTCATAGTAATAAGTATAAAAACGTGTCTCTTAGCAGAAAACTGGCTTCGGACTGAGGCCTTGCCCTTTTATTAAAAAAGAAACATTTGGCCGACATAATTAACAAGAAGTTTCCGAAGAATACACAGCAATCAACGTATAAGAACTGATGTAAGAAAGGCGCCCTTTACCGTATAGTTAATTAATAAGGACTACATGCCCCTTTTTTGTCTAAATCATATTGGAGACGATGATAACGCTGTTATTGTACTCTCGTATAAAATTAAAGTAAGAAGAATACTGGATCTTTTTAATTAGACAAAGGTTTAAAGAACAATAAGAACAGTCGTATGGGATTTATAGATGGAGATTAAGCCAGTCATAGGCCTGTTCAAACAATAATTTGATGTTCGTACGCGAATTATTATTATGATGATCTGCGTAATATTTAGTAATTACTGTTTGATAAAACTCGTTATCATAGTGTGAGGGAGACGCCATTAAAACAGGCCTCCGAATCCGAACTCCGAACGTTACGTTGATAACGTCACCGTCACGTTCAGTTTGTACTCGGGCCCGATCGTCGCAGACGCAAACGTGCTTCGCGCTATTGCAAAAAATTAATAATGTTCCCGTTACGTCGCGTTGGCAGCAAGGTGCGTTGGTGTGCCTATTTAAAGTTATTCCTGTTTTAATGTTTGTGTTTAGTCTGTTTGGGATTGTTAGCAATGCAAATCAATGTATTCACAAGTGACGACATAAAAATTAATTTCAGTCGAATTAATTTTATACGGTGTTCGTGTTATGTGTATTTTTTATCTGCTTAATTGATTTTAAAGACCAGTTGATACAGTGAGAGCAATAAATAACTGATGGCCAGTTACGAATTTAAGAATTTTGATGTCTTTTTTACTTTTAGATTTTAAGTGCCCGTTTACTAATTCTAAACAAATTTTACGTTATTTTCTCATTCAGTTTTGCTCAGTTACTTGACCCTTAGTTCCTTTACCTCACTCAGTTGTTTGTTATGTTAAATTTCTTTATCTGATTTTATGAAATATTCTAGATATCTACAATAATTTATATGGTAGGTAGAGCCATGCTGTAGCTAGCGTTGCCAGGCGTCCGGATAAAGCCGGACACAGACTTTTGTTTGCGTGTCCGGCCAAATTAGGCGGTGTCCGGCCGGTCCGGCTTTTGTTAGGTTTTTTAAATTACATTTTCACGTACATTTTACATACATATTATTGCAATTATTGAAATTAATATTTTTGAATGATGTCTTATATTTACGCGAACTACTATACATGATTAAAACTACTTTTACGGATTTTATTGCGTTTATTTTTACTTTTTATTTACTTTTATTTTTGATTCCCGACGTTTCGGGCACTTTCCAGCACCCATGGTCACGGGGGACTGAGATGACTGACGTCCCGATGTCATTGTTAAACCCGGAGTACCTTCAGCTTTTTTACCATAAACAATAATTAATGGACGCCAGACACGGTCAGTTCAACTGATCCTTCCAACTGATCAGTTCAAACTAAAACTGTTAATATTTTTTAAAATATCGGATTTTAAATACTATGTGTCTTAAAAAACAACAATGTGAAACCTAATATGCCATAGTTTGTTTGAAAAAATACGAGATTATTTAATCTACAGACATCATTGATCTACACAATAATCACCTTTTATGTGAAGTTTTTTCCATTTTCTTTTAATTGAGTAGTCATAAAAGATAAATTAACTACCCAATTGTAATTTTTGATACAATAAAATATATTTACGTATGTTATTACCTAAGTAAGTTTTAATTATGAGTCACTAAACAAATATTTTAAAATTTTAGTTCACTTTTTCAGCACCAAATCTCTTTCAGATCCTGGAACAATGGCGGGCGCCGATTGCAGCTGCCATAAAACCTCAGAGAAATTACAGCTCAGAAGCGACACCACGGCCTTTGACCATGTTAACCGAGGATGAGCTGGCCATGAAGGATACAAGTAAAGCTTTATCTTTTTTTGATTTTTGATAGTATATTGTTTACTCGTAGATATGCGAAAGTAAGGTGCAAGGGCGGTATATTATACGGCGACCGTAATATTATACTATGCAAATTCGTGCATATTATCAAGTGCATTTAAAAACCAAATTTTATCGTTCGGAAATTTAAGACGATCCTTTAATGAAAAACAACTTTAGTATTTCGTAAGTTTGTACAACTAGTGTTACATTTTATAAATGAATTCTTTGTGCACTTTTTCCATTGTAGAACGTGCTTATGAACTAAACGAAACGCTTTTCTGTTATAGAAACAAGGTATATTGTGAATTACTTGATCACCGCCGTGGGTGGTTCAAGTTCGTGGCTAAATCACAATTTATATAAAAACAAGAAGTTAAAAACAAGTAATAGGTACATGCAAGAAGTCGATGGGTGTAGGTGGCCTAGAACAGTGTTTGATCCCATGTCTAGGGGCATGCCTACGTTGTATAACGATGATGTTATCTGATATTAATATTACCCAGCCATAATGATAGAAAGGTCTATTGAAATTAGGATACTTTTGGATTAATGAACTTAGGTCTTTTTTTTAAATGAACCGGTTGGCAAACGTTATGTCAGTTTTCCAATACCTATCAGGCTTGTCAGCTTGGTGATCTCTAGCAATGATGATGCTACTTCCCATCACAAGTCTGTGGCATCTACGTTTGCGTTTTTGGATGAATTTTCCACCATTCTGAACCCGTTTCGAACGAAGAGCGAGAATCTGATGTCAACGTAAGAATATGAAAAACGTGGTATATTAAAATTCTTTAATACATAACTTTATTATAACTAACAAAAAAAAAAAACATGATTTTTATCTCATTCTTAACTTTTGAAGAATGTTTATATTTATAGATGAAATAATACTTGTTACTACAAACTGATAACATTGACGTGTAATTAACTAAAAATTTTTGCTACTGTGTTTCGTATGCTGAGTGTTAGACCCTGATACTATTTTGACCGGTAGTAAAGCGCTTATTACACTATACAATTTTTAGGAAATCTAATTAGGAACCTAAATTGTAAGCTAGTGATCACACTATACTAAATTGAATTCTAAATCGTGACGAACCGCATTCGTAAAGAAGTATCGACGGGGTTGCACGTTTGATCGATGGCGCCGTATTTATCAAAACAGCAGAAAATAGGACTTGTCTTAGCCGTGGTGGGAACAATGGATATTAAAAAAAGAGAAAAGAGTACTTGTCATAGTATTGAGAAAAAACTGTCCAATATGAATATAATTATATATTTTTAGATTATAGGATAGGGTGACAAACTAGCACACAGTCCACCTGATGATAAGTGGTTGCTGCGGCCCATGGACATCTACATCTATTTCCGATTACAAATCAAAATGCAGATGCGTTGTCACTTGTGACGAATAAGATGGAATGCCTCGTTTCCAGTAAAAAGGGTCTCCGGTTCTCTACACTCGCCATACGAAACGCAGCAACATTAAGCTACTATTTTACGCTGGTATTCTCTGGAAGCGTGGTGCTTCCTCGGTCGAGCCGACCCATTCGTGCTACAACTATACTACTAATATAACTGCAGCATAGCTCTACCACCTATAAACAGTTTGAATATTTGTTAAGTTTGGTATCCAAACATATTGAAAAAGAAGTCACGATATTTCGATAAAGTGTGAGTACCAAAGAATGTTTGATGGTGACATTACGTTTTATAGCCACCGGAAATTAATATTAAGATTTAAAGTACTGCTCTCTGATATCAGACTTCTATCAAAACTTCAAGACTTCCGCTTGTATCAAAGCGCGGGCGCCGACTGGTTGTTCTAAATCGTAACGTTGCGATTACACTGTCCTAAATTGTAAACAATTTAGGAAGTAGAGCGATTGGGACCTCCTATTTGACTAAATCGGATCCGAACTGTTCTAACTACGATTACACCTTCCTATTTCATAATTGGATTTCCTAAAAATTGTATAATGTAATAAGCGCTTAAGGCAATCATCCCGAAGACAATTTTCACTTGAAACCAGGCATTTTAGTCCTCAGGGGTGACAACATTTTGATTCGTAATAGAAGATAGATGAAGATGTCCATGTGCCACGGCTTCCCATCATTCGTTCGTTTATCACATTCTTTGAATATTAATCATGTCATGTTGTAAAAAAACTGATTGTGGTGATGAATTATTTATTAAAATGTTCGTCAGGATGCGATTCGGCGCAATATTGTTTTTGTGAGCGTGGCATCGATATTCCATAATATTGGCAATGATATTTGTGAAATAATAAGATATATACTCGCGTCTGTTAAAAATATTAATTTAAGGTTTTAATTATGTCCTTTTTATTGTTTAAATATTGTTATTTAAATTACTTGGGAAAATTTATATAAATCACTATGGTATTAATAGCCTCCTTGGGAGTCTTTTTTTTATATAACTGGCAACTCGGTTTTTTGGAGAGATTGAAATTCGCTGTGTGTAAAAATTAATAACAGATTAAAAGATTTAAACAGTCTAAACCTATTATTTCTTTAAAAATTCAGAAGTGGGATTAGTTAGCCCATGTGTTTTATACACTAAATGAACTGAAAGGTAAAATAAGTGAGGATTGGATTTGAGTTCATCCCATTCCACTTCCTTAAGCCCTAAAGCTATTAACAATGAGTTCTTATTCGTGTGACCCCATTAATGAAAATACAACACCAAATGCAACACCACCTTTACCACCCAAAGGCAGTAGTAGTAATACTCACATCACGGATAAGCGAATGTCATCAAGTAGAAGTAATCGCAAAGTTTCACACTCTCGCAGTAAATATAGGAGAAGGACTGCATCGCGTTCTCCCGTGGAGAGTGATAATCGCTCTCATATGTCGCAATATAGTCATCGTAGAAGCCGTCTTCGGACACCAGTATCTTCAAGGAATCGATACCGAGACATGTCTCGGACATATAATAAACGACAATCACATGATCGTGGTAGCTTAAGTAGCTCGTCAAAAGGTAGAAATTTGGTGTCAGAATCAGGACGATCGGGAACAGAATATACTCATAGGCATTCGAGAAATACTTTAAAGCGAAGTAGATCAAACTCTTCAATTTTATCCAAAAGCCATAATTCTAAAGTACGGCGTCATGGTTCACGCGAGTCACTTAGTTTAAAGGAAACACCGAATACAACGCTGCTAGAGCAATTAGTTAGTGTTCTCAACAATAAAATTAATGCTGGGTCTCCTGGTACTGCCATACATAACGCTCAGCACATAATAGCAGAATTCGACCCACAAGCTAAGTCACAGACAATGAAAGATTGGCTTTCTAAAATAAACGAGTCAGCACATGTGTACGGGTGGTCAGAACGTCAAACGATATTCTGTGCTTTACCTAAGCTGAAAGTTTAGCCAAACGTTGGTATGACGGACTGACAAGCATTAAATATACCTGGCCAGAATGGCAAGATAAACTTTTATCTGCATTCCCGTGTGAGCAGAACTATGGGGACTTGTTGTCCGAAATGTTAATACGAAAAACAAGACGCAACGAAACATTGGAAGAGTATTATTACGACAAAATTATGCTTGTCAACAGATGCGAACTTAAAGGCAGGCATGCGGTAGATTGCTTGACTCACGGAATATTTGATTCAAATGTGAGAATGAATGTGCAAGGAGCCAACCTTCAAGAACCTGAAGAAGTCTTGAAGTACTTTAGAAATATATCGAGTAAGGTTGTAGACACGGTTAAGAGATACACTCCGATTTATCGTGAGAATACAGACCACAGTCACATTAAGAAAACTATGGATTTAAATGCGAGAAGACAAATTCTGATAACATGTTTTAACTGTGGTGAACAAGGTCACACTGTCACAAGATGTTCCAAGGAGCTTATTAAATGTAAAAAGTGCCGACGCTATGGTCACACAGAAAAAGACTGTAATGGATTTGCAGATCCAACAAAAAAAGAACAAAGATTAATCCCAAACACCACGAATACAACAAAAAGTGTATTAAACATTACAAATAACGACAGCAGAGGCAATAAATACTATAAACAAGTTAAAGTAAATGGTCAAATAATATCAGGTTTTATTGACTTTGGTAGTCAGTGCACGTTATTAAGAAAAGATTTAGGAATAAAGTTGAACATCCCGATTGATAACATCAATTTACCAGACTTGAAGGGATTCGGCAATGGTACCTTAATTCCGTATGGCCGAATCATCATTCAAGTGGAATTAGATGGAATAAATGAAAGAGTAGAAGCCTATTTAGTGGAGCCCAATTTATTGCCAGCAGATGTATTGATTGGACAATCCTTCACAGAACTTCCAGATATACAAGTGTATAAATCTGATACTAGATTAACATTTTACAAGAAATTGGGTACTCAAACTGAAAAACTTCCATTAGTTATTTTAGAAAGCGTTTTACTTTCCGGAGTAACAATTGTTACATGTGGCACAACAGTTAAAGCGAGCGGTTCTATTTTCGTATCTACAGATGCCTGTTTAAAGAAAGGCAAGGAATACATGGTAATTCCGGGGTTGTATTCTATAGAACACGGAAAGGGGACCGTCATAGTGATCAGTTTAAATTCAGAACCATTTAGTTTGCCACAGGGTACGTTAATCTCTCGAGCGACATTCATTTCAAACGAACTATTGCCAAAAGTTACAACAGATGAAACTATAATAAAAAATGTTAGTAGCATAACAACAAACGACTCGACTAAGACTATACTTGTCGATCAGCTTAACGTAGACGAGGGCCTACAATGTGAAGTAAAAGAAAGGCTACTTGAAATAATAAATTCACGACGTGATTGTTTTGCATTTTCACTTGAGGAACTGGGACAAACTTCTCACGCTGAAATGCATATCAAGCTCAAAGATGATGAACCGGTAACCTACAGACCGTATCGACTCTCATTATCTGAACGCGGGAAACTCAATGCTATCATCAGCGATATGTTGACTAATGGCATCATACGAGAGTCAAAATCTCAGTACGCTAGCCCTATAATATTAGTCGCAAAAAAAGAACGGCGAGTCAAGGCTTTGTGTTGACTACAGAGCATTAAATAGGAAGACTATTAGAGAAAATTTCCCGATGCCTCTGATCGATGATCAGATAGATAGCCTCTCCGGTCAGGTTTTCTTTACGACGCTTGACCTTACTTCTGGATACCATCAAGTACCAGTATCAGAGGAGTCGAAACCGCTAACGGCCTTCGTCACTCCAGATGGGCACTACGAATACAATCGTATGCCATTTGGGCTGACCAATGCTCCGGCGGTATTTCAGAGGCTCATTTTGAAACTTCTAAGAAAACGTAATATTCCAGGAGTTTTAGCATACATGGACGATATAATAATTGCATCCAAAACAATAGACGAAGGAATGGAAAAGTTGCAAGCCGTACTTGACTTGTTAAAGGAAGCAAACTTGACGTTGAACCTTACAAAATGTAATTTCTTTAAAAAATTAATTAACTACCTTGGATTTGAGATATCGCACGAAGGTGTAAGGCCAGGTCTTAAAAAGATTGAAGCTGTTGCTGCCTTTAAGGTGCCAGAAAATGTCCACGAGGTTCGACAGTTTATAGGCTTGTCGAGTTTCTTTCGACGTTTTGTACCTGGCTTCGCCTCAATTGCCAGACCTATAACCTCTCTTACAAAAGCAAACGCAACATGGACTTGGGATAAAGACCAAGTAAAAGCATTTGCTGAACTTAAAAGAATATTAACAACACGCCCAGTATTAGCCATTTATAATCCCTGCTATGAGACCGAATTGCACACTGATGCTAGTTCCTCCGGACTAGGCGGCATCTTGCTCCAACGTCAAAGTGCAGCTGCAGCGTTTCGACCTGTAGCATATTTTAGCAGGCAGACTACAGCCGAGGAACAACATTTTCATTCCTATGAACTTGAGACGCTGGCCGTTGTCGCATCGCTTAATCGATTTAGAGTTTATCTCATTGGCATTGACTTCAAGGTTGTTACAGATTGCAATGCTTTGCGTACAACTTTGACCAAGAGAGACCTTATACCGAGAATAGCTCGATGGTGGCTCTTGGTCCAAGAATTTTCATTTTCAATTGAATACCGTCCAGGAAAACAATTAGCTCACGCAGATGCGCTCAGCCGAAACGCACTATCTTCAGAAAAGGCTAATGAATTCTACAGTTCGAATAGATTTACTAATGTGCTACAAATAGGAGAAGTGCATTGGTTACAATCGGTTCAGATGAGTGATCCGAGACTTTGCCATATAAAGGCTGTATTGGATGCCAAAAGTCAAGAGGCAAAAGACATTCAGAATAACTACGTACTGAAAGATGGTAAGATTTATAGGAGAGTTGAAGGCCAATTACGATGGGCGGTACCTAGAGATGCACGGTGGAAGATTTGTCAACAGTGCCATGATGAAGCTGGTCATTTTTCCTGCGAGAAAACATTGGAAAAAGTGAAAAGAGATTACTGGTTTCCTAAATTGACTCAATTTGTAAAAAAATATGTACGTGCTTGTATTCCATGCGCACATGCCCGACAGCCAGGCGGTAAAAAACAAGGATTTCTACATTCCATACCAAAACCTTGTAACCCTTTTCAATGCTTACATATTGACCATTTGGGTCCCTTTGTAAAAACCAAACGAGGTAATATGTATATTCTCGGTATAATTGACAGTTTCACAAAGTTTGTGGTAATAAAAGCGGTCAAAAATACAAAAAGCAAGACGTCGATCGACGTTCTTAAGGACGTATTCGGACTATTCGGGGTACCGCAAAGCTTGATATCTGATCGGGGAACTAGCTTTACCTCCAATGAATTTAAAACATTCGTTGAATCAGTAGGACTTAAGCACATCTTAAACGCAGTGGCTACCCCTCGGGCTAATGGCCAAATTGAGCGGTATAACCGCACAATCCTGGCGTCGATCACAGCTTTATGTCATGGAGAGGATGATAGGAATTGGGACCTTCATATTAATCAGGTGCAATGGAGTCTCAATAACACAGTGAACCAAAGTACTGGCAAAAGTCCTACAGAAATTATTTTCGGAAAAAATACGATAAATGCTTCTGAGACTCACCTGCACGATATAATTTCATCTAAAGATATTTCGCCCGAAACTATTCAGAAAATCAGGAATGAGGCAAGTGACAAGTTAGTTAAACAACAAGAGACAATGAAGGAACGGTTTGATAAAAAAAGATGTAAGGCCACAGTATACAAGGTCGGGGATTTAGTAATGGCACAAAAGAGTACCAGGACACCCGGAGAGAATCAGAAACTTGTCCCAGCCTTCAGTGGCCCATATCGCGTGACAGCAGTGTTGGACCATGACCGTTATTTGATTTGTAGCGTTGAGGGTTACTCAAAAAAAAAGTATAGTAACGTTTTTCCGGTAGACAAATTAAAGCCTTGGGTGACATTTAATGATTCAGAATCCGAAAGTGATTACTGCGATAGTAACTAACAATTAATCTCATTATTCACCCGTACAAATTGTGTAATTTTTTATGTGTTATTTATACTACTGCCCTGTGATTCTGATATAGTGTGCTATTCAAATATACAAATTTCCTTAATTCCTTGTCCTGAGTATTCTTTTCCAACATCCAGTCCTGATTGAACTCTATGATGCCAACGAGGGTGCACACATGGTGCCCGGGCAGTAAAGCAATGCTGATATCCTAGAAGACTGGAGGGAGACCAGAGCACCTTGTGTGTGCACATGGTGCCCAGTAAACAATGAAATTCCCTGGAGTGAGGCCGAAGCATCTTGGGAATGCAAACGGTGCCCAGACTTGTTAGCTGTTGATGAACTGGAGTGAGGCCGAAGCACCTGGTGCGTGCAAGCGGTGCCCAGACTTGTTGACTTGAAATGAACTGGAGTGATGCCGAAGCACCCTGTGTGTGCAAGCGGTGCCCATTCATATACAATCTCTAGAGAGAGGCCGAAGTACCTTGTGTGTGCAAGCGGTGCCCAGAGATTACTTAATTTCGCTGGAGTGAGGCCGAAGCATACTATGTATGCAAGCGGTGCCCAGTCGAACCAAATTGCTGTACAGATGCGGTGAACTTCTCGCGAGAAAGGGATGCTGAACCAACTCAAGGCACATAATTCCAACATCTAAACATTATACAGAATGGGGACATTCTGTGGTGCGGGATGGCCGACAAAGTATCAAGCTACCAGTTGTAATTTTGTAATTTTTTTTTTGCAATGTGTAATATTTCATTATATGAATGTGTTCCAGTATAATAGACAATTGATGGTCACTTATGATTCCAATAACATTTTTTAAATATTATTTTGTTCTTGTGTCTGGGACAGCCACCATTTCAGGATGGCCGACTGTTAAAAATATTAATTTAAGGTTTTAATTCTGTCCTTTTTATTGTTTAAATATTGTTATTTAAATTACTTGGGAAAATTTATATAAATCACTATGGTATTAATAGCCTCCTTGGGAGTCTTTTTTTTATATAACTGGCAACTCGGTTTTTTGGAGAGATTGAAATTCGCTGTGTGTAAAAATTAATAACAGATTAAAAGATTTAAACAGTCTAAACCTATTATTTCTTTAAAACGTCTCATAACAAAAGATCAAAATACGTGCTAATTTGTATGTTTATTGCAAATTAATTCGCCTGTATTTTAAAGTGTTTTTGTAGGTACCTATAATACGACATTTTTGAAGTAAATTAACTTATTCAGCTAATCAACTATACAAAAATGGAACACCATACCATATCATGACTACCGAGTAGTAAAGATTGTTGGGTTAAATAGTCAAAGATCACATTTATCCTTAAAAAAAACACCTCGTTCATTAAATAACATTTATCAACGTTATATTCTTACATTTTAATATCGGTTTTTAAATTACAAAAATGCTTTACAACGTCTAACTTGAACAACGTCTTCTTCTTCAAAGGTGACAGGTGACAGGTGACAACTGTCGTATATTTTAACCAAATATTTTAATTAAAATATATTTATATTTTATTCCTGAAATTCCGAAAAATAATATTCAATGTAAATAATATATTTCAATATTAATGAATATGTGATAATATATTTACAAGTTCGTTTGCCTTAAGTGATGACACGAAATAACGATGGCCGAATACACCAAGAATATATTTTATTTTGCAAAATTAATGCCAGAGAGAACTTTAAAGAAATATTAAATGAGAAATAGAACAACGTCAAAATAACAAAATCAATGCTCACTACATTTCTACTGATCCCAAGAAAACAAAGAATGCCGCGTTTTTATTGAAATGCTTGAGCGTTTTATTGAGATTGTCACCAAAAGAAGCTTTGAAACCATCAACTGTAAGCGGTTATAGTTGTAGGTCACTTCAAGATGCAACGCCTGGTGATTCATCGTACAAAATATTAATATTAGATTGCTTTAAGGCGATAAACAAAACTCAAGAACTAGGTTTTTCTTTTAATTTTCAAGATTTTGATTTATACTAAGTCATAGACTTTTGAGTGCTGTAGATATATTTTTACATTTTTAATTTTTTACATTTTCTATGAATATTATCGCTCCAATACATTCACAGCCGAATTTCCTACGATGTCAAAATTGTACCGACGGTAGGCTGTTTAAAGGTAAAAAGGGATTAAATATACACATTAAACGATGCCATAGTAAAAATATTTCGGCTTCACAGCCTAACGTAGAAATTCATGACTCTTCTGATAATATACCTAATGACACAAATTCTTCATTTTTTTCGAAACAATTATACAATTTGTATAGTAACGTACCAGTGGTTAAAAGAATTCCCAGAGGCGCGAGGATGCAACTTGCTAAAGCATTATCATTAACTATTCAAAATTGTCTAACGAATTGTGAAAAAAGTTGGCAAAAATTATTTACATTCGCGTATTCCCACTTTCATTTTAGTAAAAAAATAAATAAATCAATTACGTCTCAACTAAAAGAAAATTCTTTTCAAAATTTGAATTACCCGATTAATACTCATTTCTCTCGACCTTATCCTAAATTTGATTTAAAAAAAAGTAGTTGAATCAAAAGTAATGGACGGCGACTTAAAAAATGCATCCCGTATTTTATTTTCAGATGACATCCTCGCTCCTCGTAATGTCGAAACTCTTGAAGGCCTTCGTCAGAAACATCCTTCAGTCAATCCTTCCCAGAATTTACCGCTGCCTCCCAATATTTCTATGCAACCATTACAAGTTTCCGAAATAGACACTTTAGACGCAATATTGTCATTTTCGAATGGCTCTGCCGGCGGCATTGACGGGATTACGCCTCAGCATCTCAAAGACCTTGTAAGCGTATCTGCCGGTGACGCCGGTAGGGTACTTCTTATCATCATCATCATCATCATCACAGCCCTTCACAAGTCCACTGCTGAACATAGGCCTCCCCCAAGTAATGCCACAAAGCACGGTCCTGAGCCACCTGCATCCATCGACTTCCTGCATATCTTACCAGGTCGTCACTCCATCTAGTGGGGGGTCGCCCTACACTACGCCTACCGGTACGAGGCTGCCACTCGAGAACCTTTCTTCCCCATCGGTTATCGGTTCTTCGAGCTATATGGCCGGCCCATTGCCACTTCAGCTTACTAATCCGTTGGGCTATGTCGGTCAATCTGGTTTTACTGCGGATATCCTCATTTCTGAGTCTATCACGCAGAGAAACTCCGAGCATAGCCCTCTCCATAGCTCGCTGAGCGACCTTGAGCGTCCTCATACGGCCAGCAGTGAAGGACCACGTCTCTGATCCGTAAGTCATCACTGGCAACACGCACTGGTTGTACACTTTAGTTTTCAGAGATTGAGGTATACCTGACGAGAAGATATGTCGTAATTTCCCGAACGCTGCCCAGCCGAGTTGAATCCGTCGATTGACCTCTCGGTCGAAGTTGGACTTACCTAGTCGGAATATTTGTCCCAGGTAAACGTACTCGTCAACAACTTCGAGCATAGTGCTCCCAACAACTACCGGCATAGGTGTGACATGGGCATTAAACATAATCTTTGTTTTGTCCATGTTCATCTTAAGACCTATCCGTTGGGAGGCACTATTGAGGTCATTGAGCATAGTGCTTAAGTCCTCCAGCGATTCTGCCATAAGGACTATATCGTCGGCAAATCGAAGGTGAGTGATGTACTCGCCATTGATGTTAATACCGTATCCTTTCCAGTCCAGTAGCTTGAAAACGTCTTCCAAAGCAGCGGTGAAGAGTTTCGGGGATATAACGTCACCCTGTCTTACACCTCTCTGCAGTTGGATAGGTTTCGAGCTCTGGTTCTGTACTCGGATAGCCATCGTAGCCCTACTGTACAAACACTTCAGAACTTCGATATACCGACAGTCAACTTGGCACCGCTGAAGGGACTGCAGCACCGCCCAAATTTCGACGGAATCAAAGGCTTTCTCATAGTCCACATACGCCAGGCAAAGTGGCAAATTGTACTCTTCAGTCTTCTGTACAATCTGCCGCAGGGTATGTATGTGGTCTATGGTACTGAAGCCTTTTCGGAAACCGGCTTGTTCGGGAGGCTGGAAGTCGTCGAGTCTGCGTGCGAGACGATTCGTAATGACTCTCGAAAACAGCACGTAGACGCGGCTCAGAAGGGGAAATCGGTCTGTAGTTCTTCAAGAGAGCGTTGTCGCCTTTCTTAAAGAACAAGACCACCGCACTTCTGCTCCACGCCTCTGGAGTAGTGCCACCATGGAGGACGGAATTGAAGAGCTTCTGAAGGACTTCAAGTACCGGTGTTCCACCCGCTTTCAGAAGCTCCGCTGTAATTCCATCCTCGCCTGGGGCCCTGCCGTTTTTAAGGTGCTGGAGAGCCATTCTAATCTCGCTTAGACTGACGTCCGGGATATCATCGGAATAGTGTCGGATAAGACTTGCTCTTGGATCGTTACTCACACTTGCGTGTGGCTCCAACGATGATGTGTACAGCTGCCCATAGAACCTCTCAATCTCACTCAAAATCTCAGGTGTCCCGGAAACGATGCTGCCACACTCAGTCTTCAGCCTTGACAGTTGGCTCTTTCTGGCAGACAGATCTCTGGCAAAGACTTTGGAGCCCTGGTTCCGCTCGATCGCTTCTTTAATACGAGCAGTATTAAAGTTGCGTAAGTCTCGCCGCATGCATTTGGAGATCTGTCTGTTCAGTTGCCTGTATGCTGTCAAATCTGTTGACGATTGCAGCCTCATCTCCCGTCTAACAGCCATGAGATTAAGAGTGTGATCGGAGAGTTTTTGTGTTCTTCTGCGGCGGGTCTTGTAGAACTTAGCTCCGACCGCATGGACAGTTTCCACGAGCTTGTCATTCATATCGTCCACTGCATTGCAATCTTGTAGGCACTGAAAGCGGTTGTGTAACTCGAGCTGAAAGTTTTCGGGATTTTGGATCAGAGCACGAGGGGGGACGGAGCGTTGACTTCATTAGACGAGACCTCTCCAACTTAACGTTTAGGTTCAGTGTGCCTCTAACCATTCGGTGATCGCTGCCAGTTTTCACCCTTGCGATCACTGAGACATCACTGAACAGTTGGCGTCTGGTCGTCATAATGAAGTCAATCTCATTTTTTGTCGAACCGTCGGGGCTCGACCAGGTCCACTTCCTGTGGGGCCGCTTCTGGAAGAAAGAGTTCATCATAAAGAGTCCCTCTTTCTCCATAAAGTCGGCCAGCTGCTGGCCCCTTCGGTTCCGTTGCCCTACTCCAAATTTCCCTAACTTCAGCTCACCGCTTTCTCTTGTGCCTAGTTTTGCGTTGAAGTCTCCCATCAACACCGTGTAGTGGGTTTTGGAGGAATGTATGGCTTTGGAAATATCCTCATACATTTCCTCCACCTCCTCATCGGAATGTGCCGACGTTGGTGCGTAAACCTGTATGACCTTCAGCGAATACCGTTTGGTGATTCTGAGTATCAGGTACGCGACCCTCGTCGACACACTCTCAATCTGTACAACGTTGTTGAAGAGAGACTTGTGGACGATAAATCCGACACCTCCTTGGGACAGATGGTCGCCCTCCCGGTGATAAAACAAGTTGCCGGATTCGAGAATCACCGTGTCCTCCCCCTCTCTTCGGACCTCGGATAATCCTATAATACACCAGCGCAACTTGTCTATCTCTTCTTCCAGCTCCAGGATCTTCTCGTCAGTCCTCAGTGTGCGTGCGTTAAATGTTGCCAGGTCGAGTCGTCGTAGGTGGCAACCGAACCTCCACCGGAGATTCTTAGCACCCCCTTATACTTTACTTATTCTTCGTTTATCTTTACTTATTATTCGGGTACTTCTTAATGACAACAAAATTATGTAATTTTATGCTTTCTGGTAATGTCAATCCCAATTTCATTCCCTACTTATATGGGGCAAGATTGTGTGCCTTCAAAAAAAAGGATAACGGTATCCGTCCTATTGCTGTTGGCTCTACATTTCGACGTTTAACTTCAAAATTAGCTTGCAGGCACATAATCTCAAACCTTAAGACAAAATTTCAACCTACTCAACTAGGCTTTGGGACCAAAGGTGGCTGTGAGGCGGCGGTACATTCGGTGCGTACTTTCTTAACTAATTCCAATGCAGATGTTCTTCTGAAGGTTGATCTTAGAAATGCTTTTAACTCAATTGATAGGATAACCCTGCTGAAAGAAGTGGCTAACAATACCCCCCGAAATATATCATTACGTTTGGCAATGTTACAGTCAAAATTCAAACTTGTTTTATCAAAACCATATTATTGAGTCTGCTGTCGGTGTTCAGCAGGGTGATCCATTAGGTCCAGCTCTTTTCAGTTTGGGAATTCAACCTATTATTTCAAATTTAAAATCCAAGCTGAATGTCTGGTATCTGGACGACAGTACACTGGGAGGTAAAGCAGATGACGTCCTCAATGATCTAACTCATATTTTTCAAAATTTTAAAAATATTGGTCTTGAACCATATACAAATAAATGTGAAATATTTATTTCTAATAATTTATCTAATTCTAACAGAGATACCTTAATTCAAAATTTCAATCAGATTTCTCCAGGAATAAAAATTGTCAATTCGGAATCGCTTTACCTGCTTGGTGCTCCGTTGTTTTTCGATAGTATTAAACCTGTTTTAAAAAAAATATGGGGGGTTTAAAATATATAATTTATCAAAATCACGTTGATAAATTATATATTTTAAACCCCCATATTGCCCTTACCATTTTAAAATATTGTCTCCTTGTACCTAAATTTACATACTTGTTACGCTCAAGTCCAGTCTGGAAATGTTCGGATATTTTAAAAGATATTGATAGTAATCTTAAAATTGCTTTAGAAAACATTCTAAATTTGAGATTAAATACAATAGCCTGGAATCAAGCCACTTTACCTATCAAATTTGGTGGAATTGGTGTAAGAAATATTTCTAGCGTCGCATTGCCTGCTTTCCTTGCTTCCGTGCATAGTGTCAATGACCTATGTAACACAATTTTAAATAATAAAGTAGACCTGTGCTTTGCTTCGGAGGCAAAGCAAACATGGCTGACGCTCTGTCCCGGCGAAAATATCCCACTGGAAGTTAACCAACAAAAACAGTGGGATATTCCGTTGGTACGGAGTGTCCAGAAAAATTTATTTCAAAATTTCCATATTCAACAAGATCAGGCTCGCCTTCTAGCTGTTTCGACTAAGGAATCTAGCCACTGGTTACATGCTCTACCATCAAGTAATCTCGGCACATTGCTTGATGGGGAAAGCTTGCGCATCGCCGTAGGAATCCGGCTAGGAGTGGCTATTTGTCAACCTCACCAGTGCCCCTGTGGTAGCAGCGTCGATGAGTTTGGGCTCCACGGACTTTCATGCAAGAAAAGTGCAGGTAGGTTTTCCCGTCACGGTTCTTTGAACGAAATCATCCGAAGGGCTCTTGTCTCTATAAATATCCCCTCGGTTTTAGAGCCTTGCGGGATATTTAGAGACGATGGCAAGAGACCCGACGGTATGACTTTGGTGCCTTGGGAGAGATCTCATCTCAAGGGTACCTCTTTTAGAGCCAGAGCGGCATCAGAGGTAGCCGAATTTAGTAAATGGCGCAAATATGAGTCTTTGAGAAATGACTACATATTTGTGCCATTTGCTGTAGAGACTATCGGTCCGTGGGGTCCACGTGCAATGAAGTTTCTAAAGGAACTGTATCCACGACTGGTCGTCGCTAATGGTGATAAGAGGGCTGGTTCTTTCCTCGCTCAAAGGCTAAGTATAGCTATTCAGCGAGGAAACGCAGCCAGCGTTCTTGGCACTATACCACGGGGAGCAGGTCTTTTGACGATTTAAATTTTTAGTTTTAGATTTTCTATATTATAGTTTCTTCTTTTATGTTGTATATAATTAGTTTTAATCTTTAATATTATAATTTTAATTATTATTTTAGTTAAGTTCTTTATTATAATTTTTGTAATATAAATTGAACGTTGTAACACCATTAAATAAAAAATTTTAAATGTTAAAAAAAACTTGAACAATAATATTTTAAAATTATTTAAAGTAAATTATCACTTGTAAAAATTTGACTCGATGAAATGGCAAGAAAACCCCATGGCCTTTAAAAGTCGTTTTAAAATGATGTCTGCGTCGTTAGTCTTGTAAACGCAAAAGCGGTTGTTGATGATAAGGTTCCAGGTTCAAATCCGGAGTCGGACCAACATCGGTTATTGGCTTTTTCTTTCATGACATTTTTAGTAGCAATTCCGAGTTGGTAACGTAATGCTGTCAGTCCTGCGGCTGATCTCTCTCCGCTTATGCCGGATTGCCGTCCCATCGGACTTTGAGCTTTGACTATTCCACGCGGGCGAAGTCGCGGAAAACAGCTAGTCTGCAATATATCGCCAATTTGGTTGGTTAACATTTCTTTACTCTCTTTCTTCATTAATACCGTACTTCTACATGACCAAGCAACTAAAGCCTTAATTTTTCATATTTTAATTTGAATATCGCTTACTGCGTAACATGCAAATGTTTGTCCTTGTGCAATTTATGTATGTAAACTGCCACGAGAAAATCCTACTATGGAGGTAACGTTTTAAAAAACATATTTGTCATGATAAGTAACAAACTATTTGTTTATTTTATCGAATATCTAAAGGTTAGAAGCTATGCCTATATTTATGCTGTGACTACACCAACAGTTGATACATCTGTCAACTCATATTATCGAATGAAATAATATGTTTTTATATACGTCTAATGTGATATACTTATCGAATTATGTTATTTTCTTTACCTAATACATAGAAATAGAAAAAAATCATTAATGTATTAATTTCCCAAAACACTGTAGAAATTTTGTAGTGGGTGCATCGATACGTAGTGGTCATTGATCGATGGCAGTAGTATAACAAGTCTATGAGTGGGTCTTACTGCTTGGATATTGAAAGATGGGCATCGTGGGTTGCTGACGCTACAATAAGCCCACCTCAAATCAGGTCAATTTTATTGTGATTGATATGTTATAAGGTGTTTTTACAAGGAAGAATTGGTTTACAATACAAAGTATTATTAGTTTAATTTTATCCACATGTAAATATGAAAACAACGGCCCAACACAACAACGGCCCGGCAACGGTATTCAGTGTTGCCATTTCAGCGCATTTGGCGCTAGATCTGGCGCAAGTCTAGGGTCTATAGCGCTTTTTTAAAATACTTACGTGTTAAAATATCTAGTAGTACGTCCCAAATCGATTGAGAAAAACGGACAATGACCTTTCAGTCGTTTAACCAGGGGCTACAAACCTTCAATATATAAGTACTTTTTATGTAGGTATAGTACTTTCTTAATTTATAATGATTTTTTTAATTTTTTTATAATGATTGATATAATATATATTTATTAACTATCATTAAAATTATGTAAAAGATCGCTGTAGAAGAAAAATCAGCTATTGTTATAAAGTACTTTATTCATTTAACAACAAAAAGCATTAATTTTTAACACATAAGGGTGGATTGAAAAGTACTCGGCCTAACCAAGAAAATAAACACATACTAAATCAGTTATATTTTTATTTTTCTACATAATCACCGTCAAGTTCAATACACTTTTGCCACCTCCCCTTCCAAGCATTTAGACCGTTGAAAAAAAATGATTCTTCCTTAGAGTCAAAATATGCGTCTACAGCTGCTTTGACCTCGTCGTTTGTCGAAAATCTTTGACCTCCCAAGTGCTTTTTTAGGTTAGGGAACAGAAAGAAGTCTGATGGTGCCAGATCAGGTGAATACGGCGGATGCGGTAACAGTTCAAAGCCACAGTTGTGAATTTCAGCCATTGACTGTACTGACGTGTGAACACGGGCGTTATCTTGATGAAACAGGACTTTTCTTCTGAGCATTCCTCGACGTTTTTCTTTTATTTCCTCTCGTAAACAACGTAGTAAGGTGCAGTAGTAATCAGAGTTTATAGTCTGACCCCTTTCAAGATAATCAATCATAATCACACCTTTCGAGTCCCAGAATACTGAAGCCATCACCTTATTTGCCGACAAAATCGACTTAGCCTTTTTAGGGGGTGGTGAACCAGGTCTTCTCCACTGTTTTGATTGTTGTTTTGTTTCCGGTGTACAGTAATGAACCCATGTTTTGTCCATAGTAACAAAACGATTCAAAAAATCATCTGCATCGGCTTCAAATAACTCCAAACAGTCGCGTGAAATAGTCAATCGCGTCCTCTTTTGTTCAACTGAAAGCAGTCGCGGAACCCACCTCGCAGACACCTTGTGGAAACCCAACTCGTTGACAATGATATTTTGAGTTCGTTCATAAGAGATGCCTATAATCTCGGCTATCTCTCTAATTTTTAATCTGCGGTCTCCCATTATTAAATCAAGTACTTTTTTTAATATTTTCGTCAGTAGTTGACGTCGAAGGCCTTCCAGAGCGGGGTTCATCTTTCACACTCTCTCTACCACGCTTAAATTCTGCTATCCATTTTTTGACGGATGAATATGACAGAGCACAATCGCCTAATGTACTGACCATGTCATCATGGATGGCTTTTGATGATAGCCCCTTCTTATGGAGGTACTTAATGACGGCACGCTGCTCGATTTGCTCCATTCGCGGAAATTATGTCCGATTACTTTGTTAATAAATTTATAAAATCACAACTAATTATCGCACACGTTTCGAACTTCACACAGTGAACTAGTCTGAACTGAACTAAATAATGTGGGTAGATTTGATTTTTAGAATTGAATGGATCTGTGTTAGGCCGAGTACTTTTCAATCCACCTAGTATAAAGATTCGATCGATTACGACACCGAATAAGTACGTACTTATTCAAAAGATAAAACTTTATTTTCAATATTATATAAGAACTTTATTTTTATTCGGTGCGGTCTTTAATGCGAGATCGCTGTTAATGTGTTTTTTTTAATTATCTGATTGATTAAGTTAAAGTCGTTAATAAAATTTTTAAATTATTTTTTGTCATTTATCACGTACGATAAAACCATTGAGTTATAATGTACTACGTACGGATAAAACTAGTTTTATGGTGACCGAGCAAGAAGTTTGCCAAATATATTATTTGTCAAAATTTTTCAAATAACGTACATAATAGGTACATTAAACTTTGGTTTATTAGATAAGAACTATCGTGCAACTAATTGTTATGTTTTTATCACGATTTGATTATTATAAAATAATTGTTGGATATACATAAGTCTGCTACGCTACACTTGGAAGAGATTGAACTTGTCATTTTTTCCGGAGGAATTGTTTTTAAAACTATGAAAAAAAAGGATGTGAAACAGAAAACAGTGAAGAACAAAGTCGTAAAAACCATTGGCGGGCCAATGTTCTTCAAAGTAGTTTAATTAGATTTTTTTTATTTATATACAATATAGCGAGACAAAATATACAAAATTTATCGACGAAATTGAGGATATGTTGAAGATGAGCCAGATTAAGAGATGTGCGTAGGCGTATGGAAGTGTGGGAGACGTAGGAGGGAGGGTGGCGAGAGAGGTGTGTCAGGATCGTTCCAAGCGGTAGTCCATGGTCTCTGCCTACCCCTCTAGGTGACAGGCGTCACTGTTTATGATATGTTATGATATGATATGAGACTGCACAAGAATCAAGTTCACGACCTGACTTTTCACCGTCCATTTTTTACCGGAAAAATTAGGCTGAACAGGCGAATTGAATTTTATGCCTATGGCATAGTTATTTTACAAACTATTGTAAAATATATTATACTATTTACAAAAATATTCTTAATTTAAAAAATCAATAATGCGATTAAAAATATTGAAATTAAAAGCAGTAATTATATTTAATCAACGCAAAAGTCGATGTCTGGAACGGAATAACACTTTTAACTTTTTTGTTATGACACGGCCGTTGTTGTACATGGCCTATTTTTTTGCATTTTTCATTGCTCACATCTATCCTCTGTTAAGAATCAAAATGAAGATGCGTTGTCCCTCCTAAGGACTATGTTAGAATGCCTTGTTTCCAGTAACCTCTAGACTTACAATACCAACAGCAGTATAGGATATTTTACGATACTAATCTGTGAGACCGTGGTCTCTGGTCGAGCCATACGTGTCAAAAATATAAAACACATGTAAATTCTGAATTAGAAACTAAAACGAAGAAGTCTCCCGAGACTATTTAGGGAAATATTCCCTCGATGTAATCGATCTTGTGTGTGCAATTTCTATAGTATATATAATACACGATACGTGTTTTGCGTCTAAACATGGTACATATAATCAAGTGACTAAAATTCATGACTAACTGATAAGTGAACAGCATACTAAACAGTGGTTTAGTAGTAGTATAATAATATCCTCTAGATCGAATGTCGGCCACAGTCGCCAATCTCAACGAACACTAGCTACCTGTTCGGGATTACAGATAGAAAGTAAATTTTACGCTCTTAGTTTTTTTAACCGTCTCCAAAAATGAGGAGATACACAATTCGACGGTATGCTTTTTGCATGTGTGTTAACCTCAGAATTTTTTTCTGGATTGGATGGAAGAAGGCTGACAAACGTGCCTAGCCGAGCCGAGTCCACCTGTTGGTAAGTAGTTGCTGTGGTCCATAGACATCTACATCTATCCTCGATTACAAATAAAATGCAAATGCGTTATCACCCGTATGGACTAAGATGGAATGCCTCCTTTCCAGTAAAAAGGGTCTCCGGTTCTCTACACTCACGATACAAAACACAGCAGCGTTGAGCTGCTATTTTACGCTGGTATCCTGTGAGAGCGTGGTCCTTCCCCGGTCGAGCCGACTCATCCGTGCTACAACTATAATACTAACATAGCTGCAGTAAGGCTCTACCACGTAAAAAGTGTTCTCATTTTATTTATATTGAAGTCAGTTGTACAAAACTTTTAAATTTACCACTTGTTTAAAGTAACAGTGACGTTATTAGCGTCAACCAATAATCTTATTAACCACTCCTAGTAAGCTTAATATGCTTGTGTTAGCAGTGGTTAACGACAATAGTCGAATGGCGGATTCGAACTCGCTCCCTCTACCATTAGGCTAATGTCGCTTGCTTTGTTGTTTAACATCACAGATTGCCTTGCATACCAAGTGGTTTTATTCACGTTTCTATTTATATAATATATCAGTTTACATAATGATTTCTTATATTTACGCGAACACTATACATGATTAAAACTACTTTTACGGATTTTATCGCGTTTATTTTTACTTTTTATTTACT
Source organism: Parnassius apollo (assembly GCA_907164705.1). Taxonomy (NCBI): domain Eukaryota; kingdom Metazoa; phylum Arthropoda; class Insecta; order Lepidoptera; family Papilionidae; genus Parnassius; species Parnassius apollo. The sequence continues at coordinate 2,537,260 of CAJQZP010000644.1, read as the reverse complement.
TTTATTTTTAATTCCCGACGTTTCGGGTGCTTTCCAGCACCCATGGTCACGGGGGACATGTCCCCCGTGACCATGGGTGCTGGTCCGTCCGTAAAAAAAATCCGTAAAAGTAGTTTTAATCAAATATATCAGTTTCTGCGAACAGCTTCGACAGGAGAAATAAATTATCTAAGACAAATATGCTACGTGTCCATGACATGGCTTATCTATGATTAATGCAATAACAAACACCCAAACAGATAATAGATACTAGTATTGTCATTAACATTATGTTATTTAATTATCCGTATAGCAATTGCGTCATATGAGAGGACTGGGCAGCAGCATCTTACTGATAACAACGAGAAAAGGAGGACCACGTTCTCACAGAATACCAGCGTAAAATAGTAGCTTCATACTGCTGTTTCGTATGGTGAGTGTAGAGATCCGGAGACCCTCATAACTGGAAACGAGGCATTCCATGTTAGTCCTCATGGGACTATTTGGGGTCACGTATTTGCATTTTGATTCGTAAACGTATATAGATAGATGTAGATAGATAGATGTAGATGTCTATGGGCCACAGCAACCACTAACTATCAGGTGTACTGTTTGCTCGTTTGTCACCCTATCCTATAAAAAAAAATCTAAAAAGTTAAAAGTAAGTACATAAAGTTATGACCTATTCGACAACTAGGTGTAGGATTCTTATGCGCTTCACCAATGTATGTGTACTTATATATTTACTGTTTAAACTTTATATATATATATGGTAAGTATACATATATCAAGGTTGTTGTATATAATACGAGTATTTAATGCTTTGATTATATACCTATCATATAATCAAAGACTTAATGCTTATTTATCAACGACTTCGTGCTGTGTGTGCAAATACGTGATAAATGACAGTAAAACCGGTAATTTGAAAACGAAAAAAAAAAACAAGTTTTTCGTTGTAATGGCGCGAATATGTCATGGCCGATCGCCATCCTTTCAACGACAAGGAAGTATAAAAACAGTCCTCTCTGAAGTCTAGACTCCAATTTTGACTTTGTGAAGTGTCAGTTGACTATGTCAAATGACCGTGTGTTCGATTATCCACTACCTATATCGTCCCGTGGGGATCGTTGGACGGAACAGAGGGAAACAAACCGGGTGGGCAGCTGCCTCTTCCTAATTTCAACTTTAAATGTCTCCCGAGTGTGGCAACTATGGCAAATATCCCTTCAATGAGGCAATCTAGGGAGGAGGCCTATGTTCAGCCGTGGACTCTCAAGCCCATGAAGGCTCTTAATAGTAATGGTAGAGTTTCAATTTAAGACCTAAAATTTCTAGTGTAGAAACTCATTGACGAGTATGCAGCGATGCTTTTGAAGCTTCAGCATACAAGGAATATGCTGGTACAACTGAGATTTTTCATGGATACCCTCAGATTTCTTAGATTTATTAACATGTATCGTATTTTTATATAGAAGGGTGAGCATATGTCATTCATATATGTTAATATGAATATCTATAGGTATATTTAGAAAGGGTAAGTCTTTTTTTGAAGTAGGTATATGGGATATATCGGTATACTATTAGTACACAGACAGGTCGTAGGAATATTATACACACAAAAAGTATGTTATATAAAAGGAACACCCAGGCTGGAACCTTAAAAATACTTGTGCAGTGCTGAAATTGAAATCGCGGTAAGTATAACAACAGCTCAGCCCTGGCCCCTACGCTAGTAATGAGCTATACAGCGGACCCGCGGTAATCCGACAAACGTTTTGCAAGGCGGTGTCTGATTATTGAATTTGTCGGACTATAGAGTCCTGGCACAGCCTACTGGTAGTCCGCAACTTTTTGAAAAAGAGTAACTTGTAATCCGACAGATTACATATCAAATATAAAATAATACAAAATAAAAATGTCATGTGATGCACAATGAATAACTAAACAGTAAATAATGAAAGCCCGCTAGGACTCTACCATAGTTACATTTGAACTGAGACAATAAGCGTAAAGCTTGTAACCTGTTCCCCCCCTGGCGCATTCATAGCTTGACTCTAATATACCTACAAGTTAGTAAAGTAAAGTAGTAGTAAGTAGTAAAGACATCTCGAATTACAAGGAGGGACGGATTAGCCAGGGGCCGGATTATTGGGAGACCGCTGTATTTGGTTGTAGCACAATGGGTCGGCTCGGCCGGGAAAGGACCACGCTCTTACATAATACCAGCGTAAAAAAGCTTAATGGTGCTATGTTACGTATCGAAATCGAACCGGAAATTCTTTTTAATGGTAACGAGGCATTCCAGCTTAGTCCTCAGGGGTGACAACACATCTGCTTTTTGATACTCAATCACTGCGTTCCACTTACCATCAGGCAGTCTGTGTGCTAATTTATTATACATATTATTATTTAAGAAACATAACAATTTAAGAAACAAGCGCACGCCCTCTATTTGAGTTTCTTATCGTTGTTATTCGTATCACATTTGAATATTCATATCACACAGTTGAAGTTTTTCTAGATAACTTTAGGTTCCAATGTCACGAACGAAACTTAGCAACCGTTGATAAACATAACGTATGTGTGGGTCGCTATTTTACACTGATAATATGTGTAAAATAAAAAAGATAACAACATTAAACGTATTTAAATGTGCTTAGCGGTTTATTTGTTCGTTACGCGGCAAGATAAACTGATTGCGATAGTAAAAAGACGATATTTTTGGAAAAACTTTGAGTGGATGTTTTCACAGCAGTATCTTCTTAATCAGTCTTTAAAATCAACTAGAGGGTTCTACTGAGAATGCGCTAAACATTTGGATGAAATTGAAAATTGTAGTTTTAAGTGTCAATTAAATGGTTTCGAAATATGTACCATTTGAAAAAAGTATAATTTATTATTAGTTTGTTAAATTCAATAAATAACTCTTTTTAATTTATTGCATCAGTTGATCTTACTTAGAGATATTGCATCATTTTGTATTTATTATTGCATTTAGTTTTATGAGGATTGGAACCGACCGCAAAGTTAGCACAAAATTCCATCAGCATTTACTTAATACATCATTGTGCGATTTACAAGGAATTTTCTGTTACGCCGATTTTATTTTATTTTAGGTTGCGTTCCTTCTACGGTTCAGTCACATTATGACATGGTCCTTCCACGATCGAGACGACTAATTCGTGCTGCAACCGTAATAAAGCTGCAGCAAGTCTCTTCCACTGTTATGTTCGCTCAACAACAGAAATATTTCTTCACTTTTCATCTATCCGGAGTACTAAGTGAAATATGTATATCATTGCATCATATTGAACAAATCGTTTATCTTCAACTACATCCACATAAACAGAACGATAATAACTACATTTATTTGTAAGCATTATAATTATATCATTAAATAGGTAATCATTAGTAAAGCAATGAAACGTAAGAAATGATTTACCACATTCATCATACTCGTAATATCAGAAAAATATTGCGAGTTATGTGTGTTATGTGAATAATTAAAAAAAAATGCTAGCATTTTTTAAATAAAATAGTGACCACAGAGTACTTTTTTATATAGGGAAATAGTAACAAATAATCACTTACATATTATATTAGGTTGTGACAACTCAAAAGATGAAAAATGCCTCTTCTATACATGTTATTGTCTATACTCAAAGTCGTGTCCGTAAATCTGTAATTTCAATGTTTTAGAAGCAAGTCCAGGGGACTAAAGAAAGAGTATTGAAGCCAAATTAACGGTTTTTAGAATTTTTGTCTTTCTGTCTGTGTATTCATGATTCACTCAAAAACCCTGTACGGATTTCAATGAAATCTTGTGTGTAGATATTAAGAGATCCAAGGCAACTAGGCTATCTTTATCCGATTACGGAACTTAAAAAAGGAGGGTTAAATGTTTTCCTTCCTTTATAATATGTTAATTTCTATTTTAAATGATTGTGACAGTTATAAGCGCTATAAAATAGTGTTTTTTAAATAAATGATTTTTTTTTAAATAAAAATATTTATAATTAAAGCCTAAAATTAGTTTTAATAGTTTCACTTTTTCAAATCAGCGCCATCTATCATTAAATAGAAAAAGTAGTATATTTTTCCTTCAGTTAATAATAAATTAAATTAAATAAGATAAATAAGTGTCTCTAAATCTAATTATTTAAACATAAATCATTTTTAATAATTAGAGTTTTAAAATGGTTAAAACATTCTACCGATAATTTCTTAGTTATCAAACTTTTATTATAGATAATAGTGACATTTATCAAAAATTATAGTCTGAGATGGTTTTTAGTTAAATAACTACTTAATTTATAAATAAAATGTCATTGCCAGATCATAGAATTATTTCATATCATAAAATAGTTGGTAATTTCTTGAAATGTTGGTATTTCATAACATTTATGATGGTATTACGATATTATGATATTATGATCATATCGTAAAATAGTTTAACTATTCACCGCTAGCGGCGCTCATTACGAATTTTTTTACTGAAAGAGAATTTTTTCTACAGAATCGACATCATGTTCTTTCTGATCAATTAATTCTATAAATGGATTTTGGCTTTCATATTCGTTTTAATTTATTATTAGCGCCATCTACTTACTGCTGAATAAACTAATAATAAGAAATTGAATAATTAAAGAGAATGCTACTGAACACATACTACTGCAGCATCAAAAATTGTCAGGCTTAAAATATCCAGACCGGTGTCCAATAACGGGATGATTTACTGCAATTTCCACGTTAAGAAGATACCTTGAAAATAATTCGTAATTATGGGGGCGTGGCTTATTTATTTGTCAGTGAAGCTAACGGACGACTGCGGTAGTGTCAAAATGAAAGTGATGCAATGACTTCATAAGACGCAAATTATGAGATAGCTATACCGAGCAAGCGCTCGGGAAAAAACTATGTAAGCGCCAAACATTTTTATTTATTTTAACAAACCTCGTTATGGATTAAAAAATGGTTTTGCCATTTTTCTAAATAAATTAAACATTTATTTAGAAAAATGGCACGTTGATAAATAAAGATTTAAGATATATATATATATATATATATATATATATATATATTTTTATATTTTTTTTTTGCATACCTCTGATCAAGACCAATATATCTTTTCCGAAAAACCTAAACATTTTTAAACGAAAAATTGATAAAAAAAATATAATATTGTTATTGACAATTATCTAAAATCTAAGTTACGCCACATTAATAAAATATAATAAAAATTAATATATAAGAAAAATTGAAAAAATAAACTAATATAAGTATAAGAAAAATTGATGAAATTTATATATAAGAAAAATTGATAAAATATTATATGGTCTTTGACGACTATCTTAATTCTAATAAATCTAAGTTACGCAACATTAATAGAATGTATTGTATGATTTTTTTACCGTCTGGAAAATAATAGGTTGTAACCGGTGAACAGAATATAAGCCTATGGCACTGATATTTAACAATATTTTTTTGCTTTTACATTAACATATTACGAAATTGAACTATCAATAAATACCACTAATTTGAAATCAGCTTTCGGTAATAAACAAATAAAAACAAAAATTTTGAACTAAATAAATAAATCAATAAAAAGTAATAAGTAAATGGTAATGAATGAATGTTTTTATTATTATTATTAAATTAAAATAATACGCACCCAATTAGTAGTATTTATTGATAGATCAATTTCATACCACGATAATGTGTCATAGGCTTCTATTATTATTATTATATTATTCTAAATACTGGGTGATTTTTTCCAGGCGGTAAAAAATATCCCAGTATTACCTAAGGCGAATCCAGGATGGGTCACTAGTTTATTGAATAGAACTAATTTTTACGGCTTTTATTGGGTTCATTTTACTTATAATACCCGAAGTTCCACGTGCTTTGCCTTAGAAAAAAAAAGCATACAAAAGGCGGACTCTGTGTAATAGTACGACTGGCATTTGGAAAAAAAATGCATTTCACACCAAGATAAATGCGTTTTGTGTTTTACTAAAGAAATTTTTTATTCCAGTTAGGAAACTAGCCACGGAGCAAATCGCGCCTCTAGTGAAGAAAATGGAAGACGAGCATAAAATCGACGACAGCATTAGACAGATGCTGTTCGATAATGGAGTACGTATCTAATATAACAATTGACTATTGGACGCCACACACGGTCAGTTCAACTGATCAGTTCAAATTAAAACTGTTGATATTTTTTTAAATATTAAATTTGAAGTATAGTTTTTGATGTGTAGCATCTTTCCTCTCGCTTTCCTGCAATATGTGTGACAGGAAGTCGGGAAAGCGTGCGCTACTTGATTTGTTTGTAGATGCCGTTGTAGTAGTGTGCTATGTTAACTAATGTGTAGGTAAATTATATTTATAAATATATTTACTGTTGATAATAAATGTCTGAAAAAAGTGCAGGTCATGGATAAAAAATGCAAGTGCGTAATAATGAATAAATATTTCAGTATTTAGCTTCTTTGATTTTGAGATTACTTTCTGTCGCTACTCGATTGACATTTTAATTTTGATTAGAAAAATATCTATTTTCAGAATATAATGTTAATGTTGCTAATTATCGAAGTGAGATGTCAGTTGTTACACATCATATGTGACTACTGTAGGGCATGCTGTTTTTTTTTTTTACTGTCTCAGAAGGAAAGTAATGTTTTTCAAGTGTGCATATATCCATTATTTGGCACATCCTGTAGCCTAAGTGGTTTTTAATATGATATGTCGTAAGATTGGTCTTAATTGTAGAAGTCACATAGAGTATAATAATTTTTCAAATAGAGTAGAGAATCGAAGACCCTTTTTACTGAAAACGAAGCATTCCATCTTAGTCCTCACGGATGACAACGCATCTGCATTTTGATTCGTAATCGAGGGTAGATGTAGATGTCTATTATTATATACGGCCACAGCAACATAAAATTATAAATTACCATAATGTGGACTGTGTGCTCGTTTGTCAAACTATCCTATAAAAAAAGATTGCCTCAGGGGGGGATATTTGTCAGTTCTATTAAATTAATAACAAATTATTTCTAATTACACATGTTTACGAAATCATTCCCAGCAGAACCCTAATTTGAAAACTCCATCCACAGCTAATGGGTATAGAAACACCGACTGAATACAGCGGCTCTGGCTGCGGTTTCCTCACTATGATGCTGGTAGTGGAAGAGTTGTCCAGGGTCGACCCTGCGGTGGCCGCGTATGTGGACATACACAACACCCTGGTCAACTCGCTGTTCATGAAACTTGGCACGGAGGAGCAGAAGAAAAAGTACTTGACTAAACTTTGCACGGAATACGTAAGTATGCGACATGTTTCGGTCCTATCAGAGCTTTAATAACTTTTTTGTAGGGACTCACCTGGACTCGCCTCTCATGGGCAAGGACCGGTTATTTAAGTCTTTCACCAACTAAAACTTTCAATATATGTAGCTTCTAGATGTTGAAATGACATTCGTCCGCTTCACATGAATGTAATTCAAAGTTTAATTATATATTACGCTATAAAAATCATGTATTATACTAATGATTTCTTAAATTTACGCGAACACTACACATTGAATAAAACTATTATTTACGGATTTTATCGCGTTTAATTACTTTAATTTATTTTTATTATTATCCCGACGTTTCGGGTGCTTTACGCGCCCATGGTCACGGGGGGGACTGAGATGTTTGACGTCCCAATGTCATAGTTAGTCCGGCTACCTAATATTAAAAAACTGAAGGTAGCCGGACTAACTATGACATTGGGACGTCAAACATCTCAGTCCCCCCCGTGACCATGGGCGCTGTAAAGCACCCGAAACGTCGGGATAATAATAAAAATAAATTAAAGTAATTAAACGCGATAAAATCCGTAAATAATAGTTTTATTCAATATGTATTATACTTACAAAGAGCTCAGCCTTGAGCCTTTACCAAATATATTTCTTCCAACATCGTTGAGCATTAGGTATATTATATTTTTTGTTATTGTGTATTTACAATACTTATCGGTTGACCTATGTTTACGTTTAATTTTATATGATTTTTGATTTTTAATGTACAGAATGTATATGTATAATTTGTGCTGTATGTATCTCTAAATGTATATTTAGTAATATTTATGAGGCACTGAAATATTTCAATTAATAGAAGTAGATATAAAATGTACTGTGGTTATGGCAGAATTATCAACCCTGTACATTACCCTGGAGCATCAAGCCGAGTCATTTTTGCTTTTTCACCTTTTCACTGGCTCGATACACATCTCATCACTTGTCTTCCAAACGTTTAAGGCCGGTTTAGAGCTCAACCGACCGTCAGTGCGTCCTGACGATACGCATAACCGATCGTCAGTTTGTAGCGTTCAGTGCTCTCCTAAGCAACGAAATTGGCTGGACTGGTACAGTCACAAACACGTACACGAAATGGACGCGTTTACAAATTGTTTAATTGCTGCTCACTATGATCGTAAACGTATAAGGAACAGAAGACGTAAATACCAGGTTCACCCAATCGTCGCCCAAGAGCACTAATCAAAAGTTTTGATGAATTATCAGTGAAATTACAAGACAACTTAAAACATCCGCGAGGCTTTCGGTGTCGACATATGCCATGTTTGATAAAAAATACTTAAATCACTAACACTACTTAATACCTATAAAATCATACAATATTATTAAAGTTTAGGTTCGATTTTCTTGACGATGATACACGCATCCATACGGTAGGTGTAGCACTGAACACGTCAATATGTTTCCATAGCATATTTTGACGACTCCGTGGCGCAGTGGCTTAGAAATGAGTGACTGCGCTGGGGGTCGCGGGTTCGAATCCCGCACGGATCAAGTATTTGTATGGCCTATAAATAATTGTTCCGGGTCTGGACGTTTGTCCGTGTACAATTTATGTTTATAAACTGCCCCCACGATGCAGGAGAAAATCCTAGTGTAGGGGTAACGTTTTTTAAAGAAAATGAAATATTTTCTTTTTAAATAAAATAGCGCGTCGGTCGACCGACGGTACGCATGCGGACGCGCGTGGCCGACGGTCCTCGTACGAAGTGCGTAGCTACATACGCGTGCGTACGGTCGGTCGAGCACTGTAACGACTTGTGAATTTTCATACAAAGGGCAAGCACGACCAACGTACGCACCGACGGTCGGTCGAGCCTTCTGTCTTTTTGATGTGAGTGCTTGGCCTTGATGCCATTTGGTATCGCAACGTGTTATTCTCGCTTGGCTTAAAGACACCCATATTGTTATCGTATAGAAAGACAGATGCAGGCCATTCATTCCAATATTTTCCTGTAGCAAATCGTTTAGTTCGAATGTGTGGAATGTTGACAACTAACGGGGCTACCTTGCGCTTGTGAAATCAAGTCAAAGATAAGCCACGTATTCTACTATGACCACCACCACTAGGTGTGATTTTGCAGCACCGGTGCATATGTGATGACTGTACTTACTGCACGTGATTTTAACTTGACTCGCTGATTTTAAAATATTAAATTCTATTATTATATATATAAAATATTAAATTCTATTATTATATATATAAAATATTAAATTCTATTATTATATATATATAAAATGTTAAATTCTTTTCTATGTTAACTTTGTCGAAAATATGAGATCACTTTTTAACATGGTAGAGCCTTAACTTCGTAACGCTGCAGCTTTGTTATGGTTGCAGCACGAATAATTGGTCCCCTTTTATTGGTAATGGTAAATGGTGATGCATTACATCTTAATCCTCAGCGGTG